>JAWRVZ010000034.1:1390000-2601666 GCA_037043235.1 Rhodeus uyekii
CAAGCTCAATAAAATAGTGTGAAGAGAGAAGTCACCATGGCAACCAATGTGAACCTCATCTGGCTAAATAGACGTCTAAATGCCCAGGATATCAATGAACATTTGGCTGCTCTGTGACCCGTGTGTGTGCATATGTGTGTATATGTAGGTTGAATGATGTGTGTGAGGGGGAGGGGAGTGTATTTAATAGCACTGATGGGATTAATCTGAATTGTGTTTCTGTTGTTCGGTTTAATTGACGCATTAATGAGACAGACGATCTTCTATGTATTTTTTCACTGGCCTTGTTGAAGTGCATATTGAGATTGTCTTCTGTAAAAGAGATGCATTTGACGCTGTCATAGAATTTGGATAAAACAAATTATCTTAGAAGGCAGAAAGAAAGAAAGACTTTTATTCAGATGGATGCATCAAATTGATCAAAAGTGCCAGTACTGACATTTATAATGTTACAAAAGATTTATATCTCAAATAAATGCTGTTCTTTTGAACTTTCAATTAATCAAATTTTGAGCAGCGAATCAGAAAAGATTTCTGATGGATCATGTGACTGAAGACTAGAGTAATGATGCTGAAAATTCAGCTTTGACATCACTGGCACATTTTAAAATATACCTCAATAGAAAAGTTTCCATGTTTGTGCTGCATTTTTGAACATTTGAACAGTGTATGTCTTCATGTGAGCACTCGGTTCAGACACAAGAAGAGAAGGAGAGCTGCAGAACTGAACACAGCTGCACTTCAACAGCTGTAATCAACACTACTTTTACCATGACTTGGGAACATTGAGGGAGCAACAGGTGCACAGGATCTGGAAGAAATGTATGAGCTACATAGCAGACTTGTAAATTTCTTAGAAAAAGATAGAGATGGAAAAACGACAGTACACATGTAGACAGTGTACTTAAGATCTCAGTAAAACACATGCAGCTGTTGTGCTGCTTTACAGCTGCTGTAATGGGAAACTCATTCACAGTCCAAGTAATCGTTGGGAAAAGCAGGACTGCATATTACAATCAAATCAGCGTCACCTCATAAATCTGAGCTCAATCATGTTGTTAAGGAAGTTTGCAGAACTGAGAGATAGGACGAGGGCTTTACCAGAGCACCCAAGGAGACCCTGGATACAGTTATAAACTCACTGAGAGAAACCAAAGTGTATTTTTCTCAAATATGACAGGCTTGCATAATACCGAAATAATGTAATTGATGAGAGACCCCCTTCATAATACACACACTATCGCTCTACAGCAAGGATGCATTTATAGTTTGTTTTATTTTGCTTTTTTACAATCGGTAGGACATGTTTCTCAATACTTTGGTCTTTGTTTCAAAACTCGTCACACTAATTCCTAATCAACTTTCAACATGGCACAGCAGTTAAAGAGAACCGTTTAAAGAGTTTTGAAAAAATGACCAAAATATGGAGCAAAAAATTCTAAGTTTAACAGTTTTGAAAAAGAAATGTAGCTCAATCAGTAGAGCATTGGTGTTTACAACGCCAAGGTTGTGGGTTTGATCCCAGGGAAAACAAGAACTGAGTCAATGTGTTCCTTGCATGCAATGTAAGTTGCTTTGGAAAAAAGCATCTGTCAAATGGGAATGTTTGTGAGAAGATAATGAAAGATGTCATCATTGAATGCATTTTGTTTCAAAGCAATGATAAATTATTCACAGTTCAGCTCACATAGACTGATAGTTGTGATCACCGTGTGTATACTTTTGAAAAAGTGATCTACGTTTTGAGAAATGAGAATAGTTTTGGAATAAAGACATTCACAGCGTTATAAAATATGTCTATATGCTGTTCTTTTAAAGACCCCCTGTGGTGAAAATCAAGTGTTTAATGTTGTTTATATGTCTATAGTGTTTTTAATATGCTTTAAGACAAACCCTGTGCAAAAGTCAACACCATTGCTGAGTATTTTCTCTTTAAAACTGCAGTGAACTAAAGATAGTCCCAAAAATGTGGTTTGAAATCGCTAGTGTTTCTTATGTCACAAACTATCTCACCTCACAATAGAGTTACATTCAAGCTATTTTAAGGCATGAAGACATTTTTGGTGATCGAAGATCATTTATTAACTTTAAACTTTCTATTTATCAAAGATTCCTAAGAAAAAATGCTTCACAGTTTTCACAAAAATAGTTCACAAAAATTGGAGTAATGATGCCTAAAATTCAGCTTTATTATAATAGATATTAAAATCGTTCCAGTTTATCTGCTGTGTGGGAACCTGAGGACAGAGCCAAAGACAGACCTGTAAAGTCATGCACATGTCAGCAAACCTCACATAATCGAGAAAGTTGTGAGGCGGCTGAAAAAAAATAAAAAATTAGAAATTAGGGGGGAAAAAAATGGGACTAGGGAAGAAAAACACTCACATCATGAAACAGTATTGAGGGCAAAAAAGCAACAGCATCATCAAAACCTTTTCTCTTACTTCCTTCTCCATTCACTTAGCAGAGAATTCTTACAGATAGCAAATCCCTTCTCTAATTAAAAATGCAAAATCTAGCCCACTTTCGCCTTCCACTAATGTGCGTTGAGAGCTATGATGCTCCTGTCGCGCACAACTTTCCAGCCCTGCTGCTCTCGCTTGTAAATCTCTCTCTCTCTCTCTCTCACTCCTGAGTCTGAGGTGTGGGTGAAGATTTTCAGACATCAAAAATACAAATGACTTTCAAGTTAGCAGGCAGTGATTCATGCAGCGAGATTCATATTCTGGCACATTTGAGAAATGTCATCATTTTTTCAATTGCAGCCCTGTAGCCTGGCATTTCACTAAACCTTATTTAACCTACATATCATATCTTTTTGTTAGAGTCTAAATATTTAAGCTTCCTAAAAAACAATTTCCAATATATAAGATGGCTTAGGTCCTAAAACCAGAACAGACAAGTGACAAAAAGAATGATGCTATTTTTTAGATAAACTGGAAAATGCACATTTTAAGCTAAATCAATCTATCAATCCACCCATCCATCCATCCATCCATCCATCTATTCCCAAGTCATGAATCTATTATTCTTTAGTCTATCTATTATTATTCACTGATTAGGTGATTTATTTAGAACAAGCACATATTAATAAAAAAATCACTTCACTTGTTTACTACATTTTACTATTATTGTAGTTATTATTATGCACTTTTTTTCTTGCCCCCCCCATCCTACACTCTCTCTAATGGGGATGTCATGCTGTGCAGCTCAAGCTGCCTTCAAAAAGAAACAGTAATGTCTCAAAGGCAATGTCTCCAAACTGGGTCGTTTGAGTAGGCATAGGATCTTACTCACAGAGGAAAGCTGTGGTTGAGACTGAGAACAATGTGCGCACAGAAAGACTGTTTCCTGCTCTTACATTTTCATTTGTCTTGGGAACTGCAGGTAGGCTGCCCTTACAATGCAGTCTGCAAGAGATTATGTTTCAGTCGTATGCATGTATGCATTTGGCAGATGCTTTTATCCAAAGCGACTTCAATTGCATTCAACATACACATTCTAATTAGTTATTACTTTCACTGAATCAAACCCATGTCCTTGGTGTTGCAAGCGCTACGCTCTATTGTTTGAGTTACAGGAAAACACATGTAATTCAGTCACTTCTTGAATCATCTTTAAGATTTGCAAACCAGAAAATGCACTTCTCAAAGCAATTTGTACAAACATCACCATGCAATAAATATACCTGCAATAGCCTGTAACAAAATCCTTAGTTCATCTCTCAAAAGCCAATGAACTTATCAATGCGATCATAATGACAACTCCTTATGTTATTGTTCACAAACAAAATAGTCCATATATATATATATATATACTGTATACGCACACACACATATAATTGTTTTACATTATGTCTCTATAAAGTATATTTACTATACATTGTAAAATGCAATTGGACTACGTCTGCTAAATGAATAAATGTAAATGGGCTTCTCTTATTCTGTTGAACCTGTTTGTTTCCTTGTTCCTCTTCCATTGTTAGAATCTGTAACTCTGTCTTATGCTCTGTCTATACATGCTTGCCAAATGAAGCTTCATCAGATGCACCTCTGAGCTATTTCAGAGAACTGGTTGAACAGTTCTCTTCATTAGAATTCATCAATTCATGAGACATTTACAAATAGAAAATTGAAATGTATATAAAATGCACTTAAATATTTAACCGTTATGACAACTATTTTAACCATTTTGCATTTAATGACTTCTACATTTTAAAGAGTTATACAAGGAACTAATGCTGTTTTGAGGGGTACAACTATTCAACAAAGAACCAGTATAATACATTTTGATAACACAAATATAACACAATATATATATATATATATATATATATATATATTGAAACACAATATAAGCAATTGATAATATAGGAAACTGCAGACAATTGTACATACCGTAATCAATTGCATGACTGTACTAAAGCATTTTATGAAGTGCACAAGTGACTAGATGATGTGGGTGTGAACAAGTTTGTCTTTTGGCAAATTGGAAAGGATCTATTTGTGTCTTGACATCTACGTGTGTCTGAGTTTATCTGTTTGATATGTAAAAACCATCAGTAAAGGATTGGGCTAATCTCTGAAAAGTCACAAAAATACTGTTTTAGAAGCTTGAAATACTGTTCACTGCAATTCCCATGATAATTCTTCCAGCTCTCTTTTTTGAGTCTTTTGGAGCCTTTTTGGAGTTCTCATGAAAAATGTACTACTCCATTGGCATGATTTAACACTATGAAGTGAGCTTGTGCAAGCAGAAAATATGAAATACATTGCTGAACATAAAAATAGTTTTGCACACAACACACACTTAGACACACTTACTCACTTCCTAAGGGACGCAGATGAGCAATGAGGTAAAAAAAATGAAACAAAAAAAATTAATATATAAAAACAAAGTGAAGCTCTGGCTGACCAGTGATAAATCTAACTTGACAGAGTATCTGATTCTTAAAAGAGAATTTAGACTAGCTCTGTTCTAAAATATAGTGAGCCTTTTAAGGCAGCATCCTAACTTCATAACGCGCTGATTTTCAACACTAAACAGGCAGCAATTCCATATGCCACACATATAATATTCCTCTCAAGAGATTTGACTCATGCTGTTAGCCTGATGCTAAGCTAACAGTGTGATATTTGAATAAGTCTAAACAGGATACACATATATGCAATAGAATTGTACATTTTTTATTAAATTGAGCTATTCTTATCTATATTTTTGTATTGTTAGATCCATACAGCGTTTTGAAACAGAGCAATGGATACTACAAAATTGTTCTTCAAATCTAAGGTCTGGACATGACTGAATCATTATATTCTCTTCACAAATATGTTCATAATATATAGATATAATGCTCAGCAGGACAGATCTCAAAGAGCATTTGGGGTAGATCAGACTAGCTTTGCCTGTCCTGTGGTTCAAAGCTTCTTATTCTACCTGAACGAGACTTAATTCTATGATCCCCTGCCACAGAGCCCTGGGGAACCCCGTGATGGTCCTCTGACACACATCAGTGCAGTCAGTGGAGGAAGATCTCAAACACAGTTCTACAAAAGTGTGGAGGAAAGATACTTAAAGTTTTACAAAAGCCTCTAATATGAGATTGAGGAGTCACTGTGATGTGCAAACCTTATGTGCAACTTTTTAGACCACATTTGGAATTAGTGGTCCAAACCCCTACTGGGTTGTTTAAAAAAAAAGAAAGATCAGAGTGTTCATAAACTGGGTAGATCTACAAGAAAAAGGGGCTGTTTTACATTTCACTGTGCTACTTTTCCATTGTTATCATATGTAAACATTATTTAGACTAGCATTGTTGCGCTCATGCCTTGTGTCTTTTGCAACGTTTTGAGCATAACACAGGTTTCTAAAAACAAGGAACTCCAAAAACACATCTAAGGACAATGCATTCTGTGTGAATGTCCCTAAGGATGTTTTACAATTTAACCTATGTTTTTAGTAGATGGTTTGATTGTGTAAATCGCTCACACAGAATGCTTTATTGCATCTCAATGCGTTTCCCTTTTAAAAAAAAATTCTATATAGACGTGCTAGTTAGATGTCTTTAACAGTTGCGTTGTATCTGATTGAGTCAAAGTCCCTTTTAAGCTGAGTAATTTCACCCGTCAGCCATCTTTGAAACGCCTCTTGAGCAGCTATTTCAGTCATGCAAGTTCAGCTCCTATCTCTTTGAATGGGGAACCATCAAATTCTCCAAAGCTGTTCACCAAGCTTCTGATTTCATATTTAAAATCTGACAACAACTGTGTAAAAGCTCAAATCATAACAAAAAATGAATTGTTCAAGCTGAGCCAATGCGTGTGTGCAATCATAAGCGTACATCTAAGAACATTAGCCCTGTTAGCCAAAATAGTATGTTAAAAAGAGTAGCACAAGTCCCGGTCTACGTTTTTGGATACTAGACAAATTAAAATGACTAATATTGTCTACAACCTGTTGTATTTTGGAGGAGGATTCAGCTCAGAACTACAAATAATAAGTGCTAAAAAGCTACAAACATAGCGGATGTGCGCGACTGACAGTTAACTAGAGAGATTTAGATAAAAGGGATTTGAGTGATGTGGTGGCAAAATCTTTTATCAGTTCAGAGTAAGAGACAAATATCCCAATTGTTATTTAAAAAGTTTTATTTTCTTGCAAGAAAAGGCCAACAGTCATACAGACATCCGAAGCTGCCCTGCAGAGTGTGACGAAGAAGGGACGCTTCGACACTTATATCTCTAGTCAAGGCTAAAGACTGTAATTTTCCATTCCTTATCAGGAACACATTACCCTCTTTATGCTACACACCATATGTGTTTTAGATTCTACAGAATAGGAAATACCATTAATGTCACACAATAATCAATAATGCCAAGAAACAAAATATAATCATGGATAATAATGAAAACGAAAACATGTCATTTATAAAATTCCATCACAATTCCCCTCTTTTTATCATTCATGGATATCTACAAAATAGCATTCATTTATAACTACAAAAATAACTAATAATCAACATTTAATCTGATAAAAAAATATATATTTATTTAATTTTATTTGAATTATATTTCATCTGCTACAACAATGTCACCTGTTATAAAGGTTAGTTTGGACATTAACTTTTAAATGCATCATTATGCAAAAATATGAGGAGAGTTCTCTGCATGAAAGATCTTGCTGCTATTTTCTGTCCAATATGGCAGGAAATGAAATGAAATGTGGAGGATGTTAACTGTGAGAAGATGATTGACAGGCCAGTTTAAGGTAACAGGATTTACGTAACAGGATGCAAGTTTATGACATGATGAGAACTTGATGACAAAAGTGAGAACTTTTTTTCACAAAAAGAGAACATATTTTTTAGGGTGTTGTATAAGTAGGCAAATTGTGATGAAGCATGAATGTTTCTATAGCAAACACGGCTTCTAAGGGCAGCTGCAGTGACACGAGGACTTTACCAATTGGTGATTCCGCTACATTGCACACGTTGCATTTTCTCCTGTTCACAGTAATATGAGTACGCCTGAGTACACTATCTTTGTATATCTAAAGTCTTTGGCTGAGTTTAAAAACATGAGAGGAAAGCAGTATCTCAATGCACATTTTGAACCTGTTATTCATTTGCACCGCTCATGTGTAAGTAGCTGATAAAGCAGCAAGACGAAGATGGCAAAATGGTCAAAGATGGCCGTAGAATTTATTATAAATGAGTTGTCACATATCACAGTTTTTCTTAAGGGCTCTGTTGCAACCATGTAACCATGAATTATGTTGCAGTTCCTAAAAAAGTTGGGCAATACTGCCAAAGACCATTTTTACTCACACTTGTCGCTTGACAACTATACATTTTGAACCCTTGCTACATGCTTTAGGAAGAGCACACTCTTTTGATTCTTGCAGGTGTGTCATGTTGTGTCGAAGTTCTGAAATAATACTAGGTACTATCTATCAGCTGTGCTAGTAACTAATTGTGTGTGGGGAGTTTAAGGTCAACATTTATCCGTCGTCACTATGATCAAACACCATGTTGAGTCTGCAGTCTGTGTCTTAAGGTCAGCTGTAGCTCCACAGAGACGTTTCCCATGATTGTTTTAGAACTCAGAAGATTCTTTGTTGGGGTTGTTCCTTGTTTTTGCAATGTAGTTCTCAAGTACAGTCCGAACTGAGGTCCTATCAGTCCATTATTACATTGAATTTGCAGGGGAGTTCAAACTTTTTTCACAAAATATAATGATTCCCTCATGATAGATCCCGTTCATAAGATATGAAA
Organism: Rhodeus uyekii; assembly: GCA_037043235.1. NCBI lineage: Eukaryota > Metazoa > Chordata > Actinopteri > Cypriniformes > Acheilognathidae > Rhodeus > Rhodeus uyekii. The sequence goes on from JAWRVZ010000034.1 coordinate 1,398,273, forward strand.
GTCAATTAAATAATTTTACTCATAAAAATCCATTTATACAGTGATATAATATAATTATATAACATACAGTTTTTGTTTAATCTTTTTTTCTACAAAAAATTAAGAGTACTGTTATATGTATCTAAAACTTAAGAAAAACAAAACTATGGCTGTCAATAGAATAAAATAATAATTGCATGATGTCTGAACAGTATTTATAGACAGTAATATAAAATTTAACATTTTTAAATGTATAATTTTATATTACATGGATATCCTGGTGAAATTAAAAATTCGACTGGCTATTTTAAAAATGGGGATGAGTCCTTTGATATGTTTCACCCAAACAAAAACAAAAAATTCTGATCAGCCAATTTTTTGGTATATTAATAACATTTAAATGTTGAAAACATTCAGACTCAAATATCCGCTCTATTCAAGAGTTGAATAGACCTGTTGAACATGCAGAAAAAGTAAACAAATGAAAGAAGTACAGATATTAGCAGTGTAACCGGAGGCAGAGACAGAGGAGAGGTGTGGAATTTCACCGGATTGAACCGCTTGTTGTATGACTCATCTCGTGCGTGTAGCACTGGATAATATCATGCAAGTTCTTTCATCTCTTGTTTTTATGCACCATCATTTTCATGACTCGCCCCAGGCACCTGCGGCCCACCCTGGGACATTCCGCTCAGTCTTGTCAAAGATGACCTGACCTGTCCTCTGACTCACCTGAAGCCCTTCAGAGCTGACGCAGATTGCTCCAGTAAAGGTGATCTCACCTCCGGATCACCTGACATAAGAGCTCAGCTCTCAGCTACTTGCATGCTGTGTTTCTGGGGCTCTGATAATGAAACTCCCCTTCCGACTCCTCACCTCTTCTCTCACACCCGTCCTCCCTGCTGTGAGTTTATATGAGCCACCCTAGCACATGCAATAAAGCTACACGTGTACAAACTCAACTGTGTTATTGTTAAGTCAGCTCCTTTTTGATCCAAATCATTGTGGTTCAGTATGAAACCATTGGCTTGCATATGGTTTATAATTTGTATAAGTGTCTGAATATGTAAAAGTGTAAGCCAAAGTTTACAGTTTTTGTGTCAAAACATAAAGGATTTGCTACTAGCGGCAGACTAGTGAACCATCTCTGTCTCCTGCTGGTTTCAGCTGAATTGTTTTGATGTATTTTGTGGCCAGTCACAGCTGCATATATGTCATGTCGGTTACTGTCCCATTCAGACAGGCATGTTTAGGGGGGGAGATTGTGGCGATTCAGGGAATGTAAATTACATGTTGCAAGTTCCCTCATACTGCAGTATATAATGCCGCCTCATTTAGTGTGACTAAAATGATGTGCATGCCGTACGTTTGTTTGTCCATCTTTCTACGCACACACTGACAGAAGAAACACTATCTGCTCACAAGTACGCACACATACCTCCATGACAACAGGCACATTATGCCTTATCAAAAATTGAAGGTGCATTCGGGTGAGCGGGAGTCTTTTGAATATTTCATTAAAAGTTGTCTCTCTCTTGCTCTTGACGTCATTATCCTTTGCCATAGAACTGGGACAGGATGCCACTGCAACTTCCTGTCTGATAACAAAGACCAGTGGGGAGCGCTTGACGAAAAAATTTGGAATTTTGTTCAAAATCAAATAAATATCTAAAATTGCGTTAATAATAATTGGTTTTAAAAGATACCTGTAACACAAAGTATGTATTTTCCAAATAATGTAATTGCTTTAGCTTTAGTACAGTGACAATGTTTTTTAATGTTTATAAAAATATCAAGAAATGCAGCAAATATTTAAACCAAAATGCAGTATAAACTTCCCATTCCTGCATTAAAATCATCCAAAAAAATCTGTACCTCATATCAAGTACACTAAATCCAGGCCACACTCAAAGGAGTGAGTGAGGATAGACTTTTAATGCTTTGTTAAAGCTTTCCAATTGTCTGAAGCAGTTTCTCTTCAATAATTTATGCCCACATCATAAATAACAAACATGTAGAGACAAGCAAAACTACTTTCCTTTCCAGAGTGATAAAAGGAAGGATTTTGGGGCGCACACAAACAGACTCCGAGATTCAAACAGGAACCAGACAAACAGTCTAGCCCTTATCTACCAAAACACCTGCCTTCAGTTGGGAACGAGTGTCATTTCAAAGAATGATGCAAAGACGGCTAGACACAACTGTGTATATCTGTTCTTGAGTGAGGGAATGCGAAATAAAGTTTGTAAGGTACAGACGCATGGTAATGAATATCCAGAGACTTAAAGAAAAGAGGAATTGAGCCATGAAATAAAGAAGTAGAAGGGGAAAAACAGAAAATAGTCTGAAGATAGATTTTTATCCTTTGTAATTTTTTTCTGACTATTAATTTCAAATTTTACTAATTGAATAGAATTGAAATAAGTACAAGTAAACTTTTTAACAAATTGTGGGAATTTGTCATGCCAATATTTATTTATTTTTTAAAGAATTGGTGTTGCCGCCTTTTAAACATCATAAAATGAATTACTTGATACCATACACTGAATAAATGAATCTACAACTGGCATCTATGGTTGGCAGGATTATTCTGTAAAAAGGCACAGTAAACAATTTTACTGTTTGAAACTGTTGTATTTTATGTACATTGAATGCACTGCTGGGAAAAACTGAACTGCCAGTCTCAAGGGAGGGTGGAAGTGACATCACATGATCTGGTATAGTAGTCAGAGGTCATGCCTATTCAAGCGCCACTCATCCATCAGTGCCATGAGCCATTGATCTGTTTAGTCTGTTTGTGGAAGACAAGACTGAAGGACCTACTGACACACATCCGACCCTCTATGGCAGCTCAGTTTGGAACATTTTTTTAAATAGCTTTTAGTGTTCAAACTGTCTATGCAAATCATTAAGATTATTTACAGGCCTGGGTTGTGATTTATTTTCCCCTAGTTGTGTGTTGCTTAAAACATTGGCTTGATTTTAGAATAGATATTAAGATATTGCACATAATACACGAAAATTATCCAATTATCCATAATAAATAACCATAAGGTTAAATTCCTTACATGGAGCTATACATTTTAAGGCACATTTTTTTTAACTTACAGCTAGAATAGCAACGCAATTGGGTCAAAGTCCAGATAAACATGGCCTTCATCCAACTGGCTAACCCTCCTTTATCTCATGGGTTTAAACCCAGAGCAGACGGACATAAGAATGCTCTACATTTCCTGGAGGACTTTCCCAAGCCAGGATCCATGGCTCTCTTCCACCAGATATCGCATGTTCTGCTTCTCACAAACAATAAAGCCAAAGAAGCAACTCTTTCCGCCAGGGATTTGTCAAGCTACCCTCATCCAAGAGTGCTGCAATTTTAGTTTCCACAAGTCTTTAAAATAATATCTGTTGACTGAGAAAATCAAATCAAATGACAATGTCCATATAGTGTAGTTCATGCCTGTTGAATAGTTACCATTTCTTACTTAGCGTTTATCTCACAGATCTCTGAAGCTGTTTGCATATTCTCCATTAGTGTGTCTATCAGAATTCAGCTATTCATCCATTCATCCACATATACAGTAGAGTTCACTTCTCTTGAGTCACGATTAACTCGCCAACCCTATAATGTCGACGTTTTTGAAGTGGAACCGCCAAACTCCTACTTGTCTTAGCATTTTCTTTTTGGTTATGTCGATTATTTTATGTCGCCGAACCCTAATATCTAGAGCACAAAAGCGGGACAAATTTTGTCGCTATATTTAGCGAGTATTCAGACCACTCTAGCGACACATTTTCAAAAAAGCGACTAGCGACAAATCTAACGACTTTATCTGGAGTTATTGGAGTTACTCTCTGAAGTGAAGGCACATATCGTTCTTACTCTTCTCAACGAGCAGCAAGGGCTGCTGTGGGTCCCACCCCCATCCGCTTCTGTGTGCACATAAAGCCTCTCGCTTTTTTGCAACACCCGAGGCCGTCAACATAACCTGATTCCACTGTATATATATTAATATATATAAAAATACATTCTTGAACATGTTTTTCCCTTTCACAAAGGGTTTTATGATCCATAATTCTGCACCAATCAGATCTGACTTTATAAAGGTATAGTTCACCCACAAATAACTTGCTTTTATTTTGTTTTGAGGAACACATTTTGAAGACTGCTGGAAAACCTGACTTCTGACTTCCACTGTATTGTCCATTTTATATGGACAATATAAAAGAAAATCAAAGGTTTGCAACAACATCGGGTGAGTAAATGATGACAGAATTTTCACTGCAATTTGAAAGTGTTTCTTTTTGAAGTGTTCAAAATAGTACGGCAACGTGACTTATTTTAAGTAGTAAATTTAAATGTGAGTTTCTCATTCAAGTGGATAGGAGTTGGTCATGGATGCACAAAATAGCAAGCGAGGCTGGAGGCGATGCAACATGCAGCTGAGCGAACTGACTGCTTGAAAGGACTTTGCTAAACTCCATACAGTCTCTGCAAAAGTACAGATGCTTAATAAGTCAAAGTTCATCCCCACAAGCAATTGATTCTTATGCTTAGGACTAGCCATGGCTGACATAGATCTGTACAGCTTATCTCCTTAAATTCAGCTGCTGACAGTCTGGTCTCTAAGCAGACGAGTAGAGAGGGATAAGTGGCTTCAGCTCATTGCAAAAGAGGCTGGTGAGAGCAGACCCACCAATACTCAACGGGCATCACATCCAGTTTCATACACACTTACAGACCCATCTGCCCTGTACATCTAATCAGCTTATGACCACATATTTTAGACGGCCCATGGGTCAGGCAGTGACACATTGCGGCTGCTGTGCTTTGTGGTTTACATCAAAACAAACCATATGACCACAGTAAAATAAAAAAAAATCTAATGTGAAAATTAAAAAACATCTTTTGAAGTACAAGCAACACACATAAACTGAAATAGCTGTGACAATGACAAGTTCTTTTTCACCATCACAAACAACTTCAGCAGTAAAGCAGTCAACATTAAAAATAAGCCTATAAAGCTCGCTGCATAATTTATGCATTCTACTGTGAATGCACGGCACATCAGCATTGCAAATTCATGTTCAAGTTCAAAGTGAAGCGGTCACATGGGGGACTATTGTTTGTCTAATGCATTTTGTATAGACTCAATGTAATTCACATTTCTCATCTGTGCTTTAAAAAGCCCTGGGATAAAATGAAATTATTTTATTTACGGCCTCACCGGTGCATTCACCCCAAAAACACACCAGTATAATTACTGTAATGTGTTTAATATGCGATCTCACTGTAATAGCTAATAAAAGCAAGGGACTATAATGATTTCTAGTGCATAACACAGCGAAAAATGCATATGAAACAATAACTGAACAATTTTTACCCTTATTCTCCAGAAGTGAACATTAAAATATATTGCCAGAGGCTCACAGTGTTTACTGTGTGTTGCTGAATGAAGCAGCTGGTGTGACAGTAAATACTGTACGAGTGCACTCCTCCCCCAGTGTCTCTAGTTCACTCTCATCCGTCTACATGAGTTTACTGCACAGAAGTAAATACATCTCACCTCAAACTACCTCACAAGGGAACGGCATTACCATAAATCTTACTCAACCTTCCATCAGTTTTATTTTCATGGATTAAAATGGGAGGTTCTTCAATAAAAACTAATTGGCCTGCAGAAGATGCTGTTAATCACACCTCTGCCCTATTCATCTTCTTACATGGTCACTACTCCCCGGCCGTAATTATTTTCTTGTCTGCTCAAGGTTGGAAATAAGACACAGGTGATGGGGCAACAGGCTGGTTTTGTAATAAAGCCTCAGACTCAACCTCAGGGAACACTTAAAGAGATGGTTCACCTAAAATTAAAGATCCTATCATTTGCTCAACCTCATGTCGTTCCATGTTTCCTCTTTCTTCTTCTTCTTCTTTTTTTTTGTCCATACAGTGAGTTCCAATGTTTTGGATGTTTAGTGTTTCAGATTTCATAAAACCCACATTCACAGGTGAGTCAAGATGTTTGCATAGGAACATCTGGTTACTTCAAGTTTGGATCCTGCCTCATGTTGGGTTACATGGGCCACCTTTATATTCAACGCTCTGTGTCTCACGGGACTAAGTAAATGACACCTTCAAATTTGATTCGTCATGTTTCAAAAGTGCTACACCCAGCATGCTTAAACTATTCAAATGAATCACACAGAAAATAAGAAAAATCACAACTTTGTTTTCAAAAACATCATCTCTTTATTGACATTTTCAAAAGAACGATTTTGCATTCGACTCTTTTCAAGTCAACAGTAAACTTCAGAGAACGAGCAGACCCTCCTACTTCAGTAACTACTGTGCTGAATGGTTTGAGGGTTTGTACCTTTGCGTGTATTCTTTCTTTGTGTGGTGCAGAGCAATGTATACAAATGTTTTGCGTTTACCTTTTCATGCATTATGGCTACATTTAGATTGCACAGTCAAGAAAAAAAATGATTGTGCTTTTAATAAAGCAAAAGTTTCTCTTAAAAACTCTCAATCAAAAGTGAACATTTGTGTGGCCTTATAACTTCAACTTTTATCAAAATAACTTATTTCCTCTCTTTGTAAGGCTTTACTTCTTCATTTCAAGTGCGAAAACTCTGCAGTAAACAGATTTAACAGCTTGGATACCCCTGAGAGTATGGAGCCAAACACTCTCTCTTGGTTCTGTCAACTCTCACACCTTACCTGTCTTCCACAACAGTCATAACATAACCTCTCCAAACCATAGAAACAGGCAGAAGGAATAGTCACAAACAAACAAAACCCAAACAAATTATATATGAACATTAAACTGAATGGAATGTGCATCCATACGTTTTGGAATGCATGTTTGAGGAGTGCACATCGTGCAACTGTGCTTTGCCTCGTAATACAGCTGTACATACACATGTGCATGCTGACAAGAGGCTCTCTCATGCTTATATTTTGAATGTCTAAACTTATATTCAACAATAACAGTCTACCAGCCATGTTTGCAGAGGAGCAGTGCCTCTATGGAAGCTCTGAATTCTTCACAGTATCGTAGTCTTGCCTTCAAAAACACCTACACCAAACATCTGACGCACTTGTGAATTTGACACCTATGGAGCAAAAGTGTGTGAACAGTGGGCAGGGGTTTGTGTGCATCTCAGTTTCTTTATGCGTGTACTGGTAGGACTTTGCGGTGTCTGTTCTAGGTGTGGCTTGTTAAACACGTCCCTGAGGTCTTACTACAACAGACACCAAATAACGACCTCATAAACACAAGCATCCTAAACGGTTTCAAATCCTTCTTCAATTCTTCATCCAATACAACGATTTCTAAAACTAGAAAGTACCAGCTTCATTTTCAATACTATTAAAAACCATGGTTCCTAGAGGAATTAGCTTAGGCCACGGGTCCCACAGTACTGCTGTTTAATAAAGACTTTGTACCTGAACAGCTCCAGCACAGCAACAGATCGACTGCTGCCTTCATCATCATTCATTCAATTCACTTTTAGTGCCTTTAGCATTATTCTTATTGCTTAAAACAAAATGTATCAAAGTCACAGTGCTGAGAGTCTTCAGTACTCCACATCTGGAGGTATGTCATTCTTGCAGACGCTTGAAAAGCAACAGGATGTCCATATAAATTCTGTGACAAACATCATGAACATTATCCTTTTAGTAAGGCAAATACAAACAAGACAAATATTTGTCAGAGCCTTCAAACGAGTACATAATAAATATTAGGTGTGTGGATAAACATCAACTGAATTCTACAGCAAGTCTCTGTCCCATTTGTATTGTCTTTGTCTGGTACTCCTGGGTTGTAGACAGCCAGAGAGAATCTTCTAGACATTGGAGATGTTTTGTGAGGCATCCCGTGCTTGTCGAATACCGTAGAGCCACTTAATGACGCGTGCATTCCTCTCTATAACTGAGATACCATAAGGAACACGCTCACTGGGCTTGAATGGCCCATCGTCATCATCATCTTCCTCTTCCCCTCGCCGTCCATCCCCACCATCCCCGCAATCGGAGCTAGACGTACTAACGCTGCGGAGCTTGGAGACTGAAACAATGTCTGAATTGGCCCGGGCAAAACGCTCCACGCCACCCATTCCTTCCACCTCATCTGGGTCCAGCCCACAGTAGTTGAAGAAACGTTCCAGGTCAGCTGTGGCCCGAGAGTAGCGGTCGCTCAAGTCTGACTTGGACCGATGGAGCGAGGGGTGCTTCCGGCTTGAACCTGGACGTGATCCTCGAGAGCTGGCTGAAGAAAGGCGGGTGAAAGCAGGGGAAGCCGGGGGAAGAATGCCAGGCCGAAGAAACAGCGGGCTGGAGGGTATGCAGAGGGGTGGAGGGTGGGCTGCCAAAGGTTGCTGCTGAGCAAGAAGTGTAGGAGGTGCCTGTGGCTGGGCTATCTGTGGTTGAGCTACTTGGGTTTGTCTAGGTTTGAGTTGTAGAGGCAATCTCTGAGGCTTTCTGCTCTCCGCTTGCGGTCGCACATCCACCCGCCGCACAGTTACAGAGTTGGGCGGTCCGTAACTACCTTGTGGTACCAATCTGGGAGCTCTGGCTGGGACAGGAGGCGGCCTCCGGCTGGGCTCTGCAGTTGAGGATTGATTGTTAAGAGGAGAGGAGGTGCGAGAGGAGTTGGGTGTTGAAGCAAGGTGTGCTTTGAAGTTGATGCAGTGCTGAGGTTCTGCAGATTGTCCACTATCAACACTGTGACCCCCAGAGGAAGGAGAGGATCCTGAGGGGGAAAGAGAAGAAGGGCTAGGGGAGGATGCAAGCGGCCCATCGCAGACATTGATTAGATTATTCAGTACTTCCAAGTTGAGTTGTGGTCCTCTGCTTATGCCATGGTCCGGTCCGTTCTCTGCCTCAAGCAGCCGCCGGGTAATCTTCCTCGCTGGTGGAGTGTTTATTCTGCACTGCATCATCATGCTTGGTGATAACAGCGGTTTGCGGATGATCGGGGGTTTAACAGGTTCTTGTCTAGTGAGAACTACTTGCTGACTCTTTACGTACTTGGCCTTGTCCGCTTCCAGGCGCTCAACTGCACTCAGCTTCCGTGTTCCTGTCTCAGGCGCTCTGCGGAAGTAGTCAGGGCCTTTATTGAGGATTCGGAAAGGCATGGCAGAGGTGAAGGGACCCCCAGTAAGACGGCCATCTGTAGGACGGAGGGTTTCCACTGGCATGATGGGTAGAAGTAGGATTAATTTAAGAGGTGAAATGAAGACCAAGGATCAAAGTTTTCTTTGTGATCAAGAATGTCTTGCAGTCCGAAGACTTTTGTAGTCACGGGTCTCTTTAATCCTTCTCCTTTGTATTTTAAGCTCTTTTTTCCCCACCTTCAAGGACCCCTTTAACTTTCTTACCAGTCTGAATACTCCTGCTGCTGTTACTTCACTCTTTTTTGTGTGCCAGCCTCTTGCCTCTATTATCTGCTCTCTTGCGGGTCTGGCTTATTGAATAGAGGCCCGTGGGATGGGGTCATAAAGGGTTGCATTCCACATCAGTCCGGCTGAGTGACCCACCAGGACGGGGCAGATCCTGAAGTGAGCGCGTTGCAGCTGAAAGGTTAGCAGAAACCCGGTGGCTCAGTCCTTTTAATCTCCAGAGGTCTCAGACTTGTAAAACACTCCTTGAAAACGTGAAACTCTTTTTCTTGTAATCCTGCACTCTTTTCCTGGAGGAAGGAGAGAGAGAAAGATGCTGTCAGACATGGATAGGCAAAGAGAGGACCTCCTTTCACTCCCTCTGCTCTACACATAACAGATACTGGAGTACTCTAGAGCGAATGGGGGCAGACGTTTGGTTTTAATGCACTGTCTAGCCCCTCCCACTACACTCTTAAAGCCTCCAGATGCAGCATATGTGAGCAGCCAATCAGGAAAGAGAAAAATGTTGCAAGCACGAGGAGGAGGAGAAATGAGTAAGCCAGCAGATCATCTCTGATTGGTCGAGGGAACTCTGACCAATTGCACCCCCACCCCCCCACTCACAACAAACACTCCTACTGAATTTTCATTCAAATGTGATTCTTTGAAAAGAAACAAAAAAGAAAAGAGCAGAGCTAAAGAACAGCTGCAATCTCTTCCATTCAATTAGACCAAACAGTGGCGTTTTATGAAAATATTTAAATATCCTCCTTTACACTTGTTCAGTTGTTTTGAGCACACAAAGGCACTTTGTGTAGTGTCTTTAGAGTACATTATAGGCAGATTATCATGTTTTATATTCTGGTCTCAGATCTAAGCCAAGGCTCATCTAAATCTGTCTGAAACTAGACAAGCTAGTTTCATATATTGTAGCAAAACCCTCTTACCTTCAGACTATACACAGACAAGACAGCTGCTCTCAAATCTGTTCTGGCTCAAATTTAGACACTTCTCTCACGCTTTCTGTCTTCACAACTTATGATGATTTCATATTCGCTTGATCCTCATTGTCAGGGGAGATAAAGCAATTTTTCTTCCCTATTCTCCTTTTTGTTACTGCATTAAAGGTTTGGATTACATCATCAAGAGCACCGAGAGGCTTGTTCCTTGCCATTTCTTGCCATCACCATCATCATTATATTCAAATACAAATTTTTAATTAATCTTTTTATAGCATGACTTTGTGTCTGGGCCCTTATCCTCGTTATGCTCCCCCACCCTTTCTTCCACTAATAAGATGGAAAAGACTCGTACACTAGACAGATAGACAAACGCTCGAACCAAACCAAGCAACAGTTCACTTGAAAACCCAAATATAGTCTTAAAGGCAATTCACTCTGTTCTGTAATTAGAGTTTAAGGAAAACCATTAATAACCTTACTGACATTTGCTCAATTGCTTAAATGAGCTCTTTGGCTTACACTGCAATTAAACATGAAATCAGAGTTGACCCCATTTATTTTCTCAAAGGATGTTCCTTGTATTTTTGCATTTGATCAGTGCACGTTTTGTGCACTAAAAATGTGCAGTCAAAATGTGGTACTTTGCTCTTCCTCTGAAATTACTTTTTTTTCTGCAGCTGTCACTTAGTCTACACAGGCTAATGGATAATCACATATAGCTGTTGTTATAATTTCACATTTATTTCGACTCGATTTTGGTCTGGGATGGCCACCTTTCGCAAGCCAATCCAATAGTTCTATATTTTTCCTCTTTAAATATCCTGTTTCTCTCACATTGTGCAAGTATTATTATATTGATTATTAAGGCTGGGTTAAAAATTCTGATTTCTCAATTTTTTTCTCGGTTCTCATTTTGATGAACCAATATCGATTCTTAAATCCCATCAATAGATCTTTTAGTATATGTTGCTTTTAGTCTATACATAAACTAGACAATATTTGCTCTGATCATTAACTCACAATAAGCTTTGTGCTTTGTTACTTTTGATATGAAACAATGTCTTGCCGCTTTTTGATGTGGCATAACAGATCACTGTTGCCACTAATTATTCCATTCTGGTTTTTGAATCATTCAGATACGTGAATCTGACTCATACGCGAGTATGAGACAGCACAGCGACCGGTAAGTTAAAAGTAGGTTAGCATTGGCATTGAGAAATGACTTGTGTCGTTTCCATTACTATGGAAATAGAACCATTTAAACGTGCTTGGCATGCCTCTATCTGTTATTGTGTCTTATAAGAGGCTTATGGACAGAGTAATGGAATAAATGCTTATCCAGGTCAAATTCTGTGGTGCATTTAGATGATGATCTACACACACACACACACAGCTGTCTCTCAATGGCCAGGCTTTTAATAGAAGGCACAGTTGCTCAGGACCCTGTTATGCTGCTAGGGGTGAGGCAGCTCTAGTGTCCAAAAGCCAAAATTGATCCTCATTCCTTTCCCTTCACATCTCCGTGTTCTCCAGTGCTACACTGGCCTTTACCAGACACCAACATGGAGGAAAGCTCTTCCACAGACAGGGACCACAGACCACTAGTCATGTACTGAAAATGGTGTTTTCAGTTTTTGGCCAAAAGAGAAAAATAGCCAAAAATAGATAAACATGTAATTGCACCACCCCTCAGTGTTCACCCCTCTGGCCGTTACTGTGTATTCACATGGGGTGTCGGCATTAACACTTCTCATTTACTTTGAAAGGGTGACAACGTGTTGCCAAACTGGATTGTGGGTTTCATGCGTTGCGTCACTGCCGTATTCTGCAGCAGAAGTTGACAAATCTTCAACTTTAAGCGCCAATGCAGGCATCAGTCCAATAAAACAACGTGCTTTCTGTTTGCAATAGCCTAATGTGCTGTAACATGGTGTGGTATAGCCGTGCAGTGACCCTCTAAAAGAATAATATACTGATATTTAATACGAATATACTTTCAATACAATACAAGTGTGGTAATTTTATCAGCTTGTATTTTTTTAAATTCATTATTGTTAAAATTATTGAATTTAATATTAATACATTTTATAAAGCTCATTTAAAATAAGAAATAAATCGTTTTCATTTCTGTGCATCCCTATAAACCACAAACATGACGGCTTAGCCTTAGAGGAACAAATATGGATAACAATGAGAGCTAGCAGAAATTATAGGCTCAGGGTCAATGCAATTTAAAAGAAAAGCTTTTTGGGTAGGTCTAACGCTCGTAATCAGGTACAGAAATACTACAGACGCTGAATTAAGTAATCAAATGTAAAATAACACTGGTTAGTCTTTTAGTCCTGTATAAATTAAATACATAGGCTATTACTCCTACATTTAAAGCCATCTTTTGTTGTTTTATCAACATTAAAGACACAGTGAATGAATGTTTGGGGGAATTTCTCATTACAAGCGTGATTAAAATCATTTTAATACCTGCGCTGAAATTGGAGCCCTATATGCTTGTTAAGTAATCAGAAATATAGGCCTGTGATTCCCACTTAAACTATATACTAGAAATGTTACTGAGAACATTATTATTAATAGCATTATTTTCACTGTTTGGCTTATAAAATGTAATTAGTCAATATTACCGGCAAGTCTATTATGTTAAAACAAATACACTAAAAGTCTACTTAAATGATACTAATAATTTCAGACGTCATATTATATTAACTTTTCTGAAAAAATTATAATGGACAAATACATAATACAAATACATACCTTTAAAAAACAAATCTAATATGGGCCAATAATATGTGTAAAGATATATTGTACATGCCTAATTCATACATGATGTCCCTGACCTTTAAATTAGTAAAAAAATACAGCTCAACTGTGCAGAGTTTAGTTCCCATTTTTGGGTTGCAATCCACCAGCTGAGAACCACTGTTTACAGCAGAGGTGCCCAAACTAGGGCCCGCGGGCCAGAGTTGGCCCGCGGTAACCTTTGATTTGGCCCGCCTTACCGTCCGAGGAGAGAGAGAGAGAGAGAAAAAGAAAGAGAGCGCGCGAGATACCTTCGACGCAGATTGTCATTTCTAATTTGACATAACAATTTTGTTTGTTTTATAGTTGAATTCTAACAGAGTAAACTGAAATAAAATGTAAAAAGGGTACATTGTTTTTTTTTATTGTAAATGCACAATTCAACGCGCGGCGCAGCACTGCGTGCTTTGCGACACATGACGTCAACAAATTAAACGCAATAATGGAGAAATCAAGGCAGTGGCACACAGACAAGACTTTTTTTTTTTTAAAGCTGGGGAAGATGAGTTTTTATTCACAGAAGTCAAATCAAAGGCAGTTTGTCTAGTTTGCAAACAGTCTGTTGCTGTTTTAAAATAGTATAATATCCGTCGTCATTATGAAACAAAACATTGTGCAACTTTCTAAAAGTACAGCGGCGAGACGCGAAAACAGCAGGCTCACGAGCAGCTCACTGGACTTCGATCTGAACAGAGCGCACTACTACATCCTTCATTATCAGTGATACTGTCTCTGTTTGGCAGTACGGAACTATCGCGATAGGTGAAAGTAGGATCAGCCAATCAGATCACGGGATACCTCCCCTCGTGCTCTCATTGGTCGAGCTCGCGCCGGGAACCAATCACGTGTCTTGTCTGAGTGCCGTGGGCGTGTACAAAGACTCAGATAGTTTCTATCTGTCTGTCATCCTGGGAAACCGTTTCTCTCGCGACACGATTAAGCAACGCTGCTTTACGCAATACGGCTGTACATGGCGGTATTTTTGAAATTTTATTTTTTGATGAATATTTTTGAAAAATCCGCGATGCACTGAGACCGCGAAGTGGCGAGGGATTACTGTACCTACTTCTGGGAGCAGACTTTCAGTCTGATGAACTTGAACAAGAGTAAACTAAGAAGCCAAATAACTGACTCTCATCTACATAATATCTTGTCTTGGTCTGTAAGTCAGCTAGAGCCCAATCTTGAAAAACTTCTGAAAAGTAAGGACCAGCTTCATATCTCTCATTAGGTCACTGACATTGCAACCACATAGGCATTGAATTTTACATTGAACACTTGGGGAATGTTGCCCATTTAAATGTTTCATTAAAATGCAAAGGTTTAGAAAAAAACTGCATTAGTTAATCAGATTAAAGTTGTTTTATATTTATTTTAAATAATATGAAATAAATAAACCCATAGCAACTTTAATGTAATACAGTTTGATTTATGATGCAAAATTTACTTTTGGCCCGCGGCTCTCAATCAAGTTTGTTTTTTGGCCCTTCATAGGAAAAAGTTTGGGCACCCCTGGTTTACAGCAATGATATACTCTGTCCAACAGGAGTGGAAATCACGCTCAACTTACAGCACACAGTGATCGCAAAACCATTAAATTGTTTACTTCTCATGTAAAGTGATCTCCCCAAACAGAAGCAGACACAGTGGAATGTGAGGGCCGCAAGGGCGAGGGTGGCACGAACAGCCCACAGCTTTGGGCACAAGCGTGGTGTGAACTGATTCAGATAACAGAAGCTCTTCATTGCTGGGCCAACTGGACCCAGAACACCAAGGACATGTCGAGATCCAGGAATACACACACTTAGAGCCACACACACCCACGGCAGACTGCCACAACCACAGAAACACACAGACATCTCCAAAGCAAACCTTTCTGAGCACAAAATAAAGATGTTGGTCTTGATTTCTGAAAGCTGATGTAATGTTCCCCTCAGTGTTTAGTGGTGTACTGGACTGTTGGCTGGGCCGCAAAAACGTGAATGGAAAATATTTGCTAACGGCTTGAGCATGTCATCTAACAGTGATGCTTTTGAGGGTGTTTTTAAACCTGAATGGATGTATAATTTTCAATGTTCATTTTATTAGTATTTAATGAGAGTGCACTGCATGGAGGAAAATGTGATGCAAATAAGCGAATCCTAAAAACCATTGGCGATTCGGGTGAGGGCTGGTCGTGCGGAGGACTACAGCTGCAGGGACAAAGTCAAAAATGACCTCACTAATTTTGGCTGAAAGAAACTCCGCAATGTAATTAGAGGGGAATTCTGGGCGACTGAAAGGCATATGCTACTTTAAGGATATCTATCAATTACTGCTGCGACAACAGGCTCAGCATGAGAGATACACGTGAGAGGGGGAAATAAAAAGAACAAGGAAGAGAAAAAAAATGCAGGATAACAAAAGTGAGGGAGAGAGAAAGATGTGGGTTGGGATGGATATCTGAAAAACAGAGATAAAGAGTGAGATAGTTGTTAAACAGTAATTATTGTTCTATTTTAAAGGAGAAAATTATATATATGTGTATGTAAAAGATAATGTGAGTGGTGTAGAATAGTGATGGTGACGCCTGCTCTAGCTGCACAGTTGTCAGGCTTGGAGCAAAAATGAGAAGCTCCTGGATGTCAGATTGTATACGCAAGTCCTTTGTGATTGGAGACTGACAGCTCTAACTAGATCAAACCCAAACTTTCCTGCTCCTAGCAGCCCGGAGGGATTCACTCTGAGGCTGAGTCACGTTACGGTTACGGTTACATTCCTGTTCCACAGACTTCATGCTTTTCATCATTTAACATGTCAACATTCCAGGACATTCCTGTGAATCGTCTCAGGTATTGCGTAACGACTGGATTGGGCGCACAAGATCCGACGTCACTATGAGTCATGACGGAATCCCTCCAAACTGGGAACATGATCCATCCTGCAGACATGAGCGGAAGTTATGCAAGGAAAAGAGAAGGGATATGTAAACCCAACTCAGGTAGAGACTATCACGACCCAGTGAAGCAAATATGACCTCTCCAGGGTCGTTTTCTGCATGCCACCAAATGAGGAAACTGAATTTTGGGGTAGCCTCCCTATTCAGCAACAAGTAGTTATACATTTCTAGAGCTTTTATGCGACAGTGCTCCATTCATTTATAGATTTTTTCAGCTGTAACAGCTTTGTTTGGATGTGCCCGACAGATGAACCTCATTGTAGGGATGCTCACTTAAAGATTTGACCTCTTGCACTACACTGTAGGTGTTAGATGCAAGTACAAGCTAACTAGCATAATTCCCAAGGGTGTCCCCAGACGGCTTTTACTGCATTGACAGAGTCACACGTCTCACTCAACTCATCTCGGTGACCACGATAAAGACGCCCCAGAGGATTCAAGCCTTTAGCCTGATAACCTTTCACACCGACTCCATCCACAGCCACCACAAAGCTCTATCTGCGAAGGACTGCCATCTATAAAGGGTTTTAAACAGCCTTCTCTTCTCAGTGTGTGGCAACGCACAGCACAGCTGTTTCCCCTCTGTACACAGCAGGCCAGGATGACCTCTCAACACAACATCATTAGACATAGCCTGGTATTGTACTAAACGTCCCCTAGCTAGACGAGGATAAAGCTACATTGAATGTCTGAATGAGCCCTCAGGATAATATCATCATTCATCTCCCATTTATTATTACAGCCCATATGTGGAGATGTAAATACGGCTGCCCTTAGTGCCATTTCTTACACTCACAGTTTAGCCAAATTAAAAAGAAAATTCAATCAAATGGCTACCGTTAACTATTTATCAACATTTGTAAAATATCTTCTTTTGTGTTCAACATACAGAAGCTCATACAAGTTTGGAACAAGATGAGATTATAATGATTATAATGATTAATTGGCTTGCCTCAAATGCCAGTTCATCATTAGTAGAAAAATGTAGAAAAGTAGCATAGCATAATAATGGTTGAGTGTCACAGAGGCGTGTTAGAGAGGACATAAGCAGAGAACGTGATCGGTCTATTCCTCCATCTCTCATGTTGACTATTAGAAGATAATCAGATAAGAGAAAAAAGCCCATCTGTCCATCATTGGGCCAGACCACCGTTGCCATAAATTCTTCACATTTCCCTTTGTTCATCACTTCAAAACTTCAAACCGAAGAAAACCAGATTAGATCAAATCAGATCCCTGGAGTTTTCAGATCAGGGTTAAACGGTCACAGTCGATCGAGACGCTCCGGCAGCACAGATGTATCTGACCCCAGAGGCCTGGGTGATCTGTCACTTAAACGATTATTAGTGATTTACCATTCCCCCCGGATAAAGCTCTGCAGTACCAGCTGCACATTAATGGAGGGATGCTGTGGTGTCACTTTAAACTCAAATCAGTTCTGTAGAGAGTCATATTGATGAAGCAAAATGCCCTAATTACAACCATGCTAACTTTGTTCACGTCAGACTCGTCTCAGGAGTCCATGACCCCCACGTCCTTTAAATGGACCCTGACCCTGCGGCTTGTCTCAGGCCTGACAAAGTAGCACAAAGAAATGTCACTCACACATTTAAACAAATACACACATCTGCACAGGATGCAAGGTATCTGTCAAGGACAAGCATGCAAACAGACACACAAAAGCATACGAGTGGACAGAGTGTGCAATCACAAAGATGAGATGGGTTAAGCCTCAGCCCAGAGTGTTGTTTTACCTCCTTCCACCACAGCTACCAATTCCGCTTTCCCACAGTCGCACACACACACACCAAAACAAAAGAACAACAAACAACATTTACAAAAGCTAGAGCACAACACAAACACAGCCTCTAAACATACATAAGCAGAGGTCAACTATTAACCCAGTTTGACCAATAACTCAGCAAGGAATGTTAATGGGTCTTAAACTGGGAGGGAGAGAGAGAGAGAGAGAGAGAGAGAGAGAGATGTTTTCCTACATGCATATGCAACACACAATATGACAGAAATACAGTTGTTATTAAACGCACTGACTCAGGTCCTCATTTCACAGTCACTACTGTTTTAACACCATCCATCTTAAGGATGCACAGTATATCTTACCAAGTGTTTTATTTTTATTCATCAGAATTGTTCAATGTTGGATTTTCTCATTTCCCCTATTTTTACATTTAGATTGCCTTTGCTGTCACTTAAGCTTCATCTTTAAAAACACTAATAATCCTCAGCAAATCTCAAAATGAATGTACATTTTTTTATACATGAAAATGTTGTGATGCCTAAATTCACTTGTAGCAATTAAAACTACTTACTTTTAGTGCTTCATTTATTTTAGCAAAGTCATATAGACATTTAATATCATAAATTTAATAAATATTTGTATTGATAATGTTGAATATCCATTTTTCTTACAGTAAATACTAATTTTGTTATTCCTAAATTCACTTGTAGTATTTAAATTCATTTATTTAATAGTATAACATAATAACATCCAATTATCAGCAATAAAATAATCATCATCTTAATAAATAAATATGCCCCAGAATTGTAATATTGGTGCATTCCTAACAATGACACAAAATAACATTTAGCACCCACAAAAACCAACATAATCTAACAACTGATCTCATAAAACACTCATCCAGTCTTTTAACAAATGTAATAAAAACCCTAATGAGATGGGAAAATACCTGGAGTTTTTATTAGGATAAAGCCTGAACTCAGATCACCCTACACTCACACGATTCTTACCGATCCCATATAAACAACCATTATGTCCCAGTAGGTAATCAGTCCAGTCACAGCATGCTCAAATTATACTCATTAGAGACTCATCATGAATGAATGATGAAATGAGAGAACATGACTTATTCACGGTTACTGTCAATACAATTGATAATAAAATCTTAAGACAAAGAGATAAAAACAAAACAACTAACACAAAGCCAGAGTTCAACAGATATCTCACACAGTCACCGCAAACTAACTTCAGAAAGAATTTGACAAATGCACTAGCATAAAGATTATTGGACCATCTCGGTTACGGGTTGCTTAACTTACCAGAACAAATGTTTTTCTAAAGCAGGATGAAGCTCTCAAGCTGTAGTCTTTAGTAGAACGGAGCTCAGCAGAGAGTCGGCACTCCAGTGAACGCGAGTGTGAGTCTGTGTGTGTGAGCGCAACTCAAATACTTCTCCTCCCTCTTCCCTCCATAGCTCCTCCCAGCCAACTCTTTTAGGAAGAGCAGGGCTGGAGAAATACAAGCAGGAAGCACAACAATTTCCTATAGACACATGACCAAATTAATTCACTCTTCCACCGTATTTCCACCACAAATCCTTTGACTATTCTTAGTCTCGAGCGGTTTCCAATTGGAGCTTTTACTTCCTATTATAGTTCACCTCCTGGATATTTGTGGCGGTCATTTCCCAAAACACCTCTCAATAATCTTTTCCCACGTTCCTCCTAGACTATGAGAGGAAGTGATATAAGACTGTCCGTCAGTTTCATCAAAGTAAACGGAGTACGGCAGAAAACAGAAAGACGAGCAGTGGTCTCCATAAGGATATCCCGTCCTTCGGTTGGACAATTTCAGGAAGGTCTCCAAGGAATTACCGGAGAAAGACTGGAGGGAATTATCTAGTCTGACTGTTTCTGTTCTTGGAAGCAGATTGCTAAGAGGAATTTGTGGTTTCTCGGCTCTCAGAATATGAGTCTGGGTTGAGTATTGTCCTCAAAAAACAAGTTCATCCCATGAAAGCCTGTGAGAGCAGGGAGTGGACTGGATCCAACTCAGAGGGACAGAAAAGAAAGTTGTGAAACACTTTATTTTCATTGCCACGCCAGTGTCAGACACCTCACAAACTCACTTTGGAGACTCCACCTCTCCATTTTAAGTATGATTAACCAGATTATTTAAGGAGTGGTTGAATGAAATCTGGTTTGGCAGACCACCGTTCTGTGGTGAAGGTGAATGTTCTCCTGACGCAGATAACATCTGCCATACAGATGCACAACAAATAGACAAGTCTGACGTTAATAGCTCCTCCTCTCTGGGTCTATTCATTCAGTCAAGTCCAGGTGTGGACTCTTACCCCATTCCTCAGATTTTGGCTGCCTTTGAAACCCACACCCTCATGCCATGGGGGCATACCGGAGTCCCACCGTAAACACAATACCCACAGAATGTGTGCCGGTGGCTATGGTAACAGATCTCTATGGGAATGGCTGTCGCTGTGTCTGTTTTTAAGGAAAGTGAATCCAAAAGTCTGAAATAAAGGGCCGTTAATAATAGGGTGATTATGTGTTATGCATAATTTGATAGGCAAAATCTTAGACTGGCGATTAATAAGCACTGCGTGTCTACAGGTATCTGAAGCGCATCTGTACGTTGAGTTGCAGGTCACATTTGCGACACTACAGCAGACTAAATTCAAGGTGTTGCAACAATTTACTGTCTATAAACAACGATTACATTTACTGAAAACAGTGATAGTGTGATAAAGACGATGATGAGAAACAAGGATTTTTTTCTGCATTCTCAATCAGGGCAACACTTTCCTTGCCAATATTTTCACCACATATACATATATTTATACAGTATACAGTGATCCCTCGTTTATCACAGTTAATGTGGACCGGAACCCCCCGCGATAGGTGAAAATCCGCAAAGTAGGATCAGCCAATCAGCTCACGGGATACATTCACTCGTGCTCTCATTGGTCGATCTCACGCCGGGAACCAATCACGTGTCTTGTCTGAGTGCGTTGTGTTTGCAATGTTGGAGAATATAATTAAAGGTTTGTATTGAGAATCGAAGGTGTTTTTATTGTATTCTGGTGAATATCTGTTGTTAGTTGGTGCACATATGCCTTTTGCTGTTAGCAAACATACAGTGTATGTACATTGTTATAGCATGCCGATCGCTTCATCTAATACATAGATATATTGGGTATAGGTTATCTCGCTAAACTGTTCTCTCGAGGCTTTTTTGCAACCCCCGAGGCCGTCGACATAACCGAACTCCACTGTATATATATATATATATTTCCTGTAGCTCAACCAGTAGAGCAATGGTGTTTATAACACCAAGGTCATGGGTTCAATATTATTAGAATATCAATGCATTTCCTTGAATGCAGTGTAAGTCGCTTTGAATAAAAGCATCTGCCAAAATGCATAAAAAATATAAAATTGTGATGTATTCCTGTGACGGTAAAGCTGAATTTTCAGCGTCATTACTCTAGTCTTCAGTGTAATATCTCTGGTCTGGATTACTTTTGAATTGTTTACATAATCTACACATTTATTATTTTTGAATGCAGCACTTTCATAACCATCATCAAGAATAAATGACCACCGAGTTCTTTTCATGTCCGTCATCAGATTTCCTTTTCTACAAACTCTATGCAGATATGAAAACCTCTGATCTCTCACCTTTATGCCGTAATTGAATCCCTGGCCAAGTGTTTACATTGATGCTGCTTCTGCTGCAGGATCAACGCTAATGTTTAAGAGCCTGGCTGCCCCGTCTAGCACATTGGTAAGGCTGTCAGCACTGATCTGTTTGGGTGCTCATCTGAGCTGCTGAAGAATGGCAGTGTCTTTGAAAGAGAGGATTATGAAGCAGTGCAGGATTACGGCTGCTGCCCATCTTTCATTCTGAAGATCACAGACCACAGTGTCGGGTCTGAGCAAGACAAACACACACACACACTCAAACACATTCACACTCAAAGGATCAAATATGAACATCTCCTTTTACAACTCATATTACACACAGACATGTCTAAACAGGCATTCACACCACTAAATCATCACAAATACATGCACATGTGCACACAGACACAACTTATTGATCAAAAACAGTGATGAAAATGACTCAAAACCAAAGTGAGGTCACCTACCATAAGCTGTTTACATACTTAGCTGCATTTGAATAAGCGGTTCAAATTTGCATGTGGGTTACATTCTTTATCAGAGGCTAGAATAGAGACAGATACCGGTCCAATTCCCTTTAGCAGCGTTAAAATTCATCAGAAGGGTGAGCCATCTATTGGATTTCCAATCATGAAGAAACATATATAGTTTTCTTCTGAATCCTGTGTAGGCCCGGTTATGAGTGGGTGGCACTGAAAGGAATGTCTGAAATTGCACCTGCTTCAACACACGCACACACTGAGAAAAGGCTAAACTGTTTGTTATAGAGGCCAAACAAGTTATTACAGATTTGGAGAGGTAACGCAAAAACAAGAGCACCTGAGCCAATCAAAGAGGGAGATGAGGGGTTAGTGAACTCTCAGTCACAGTGCTGTAGAGGGAAGGAGGCCAGATCCACTCTCTCACGTGCTGGAGGAAAACACAGCCCTCTGGGATGGGCGGAGGGCTGGCGGGACTAGTGCTGTTAAATCTAGGGAGGGCAGTTTCTAGGGAGAGGCTGGAAAGAGCCAACTCACATTCCTCAGAGGAAAAAAATATATGGAGATTTAGAGAAGTGTGTGAGGAAAAGTTAAAAGCTTGGTCACGTTCTGAAGTCCAAACTTGAGTAAGCTGTATTTAGTAAATGCATGTGGGCGGTTGATGTGGAAAACTTCTTATGGGTCAAAAGTGTCATCCAGTTTGTATGGTGGATCAAATCTATTTCATATTTCTGTCATTTCAAATGCACATACCGGTACTGTTTTTCTCTGAAGAGAATATTTATTAAATTAGCAGATGATTTATTCAAACTGATTTACAAATTAGGAAAACCACAAGCACTTTATTAAAAAACGTCAACCAGAATAGATAATATTTCAGTATAAACTAGAAGTTTAAAATATACAAACATTTGTACAAATTGTACAAACATAGCAACCATTTTTTAAGTCCATAATAAACTTAATATAGGGGTTGTGGTCAAAAAGACTCGGAGAGAAATAAATCACATGCAAAAAATAGGGACACTTATTCATGATATTCTGTGGAAAGCCCATAAAACGAGTAAAAATAAAAATGGTAATTTCATCTTTATGCCTGGCAGTATTATACAAAAACATCACATGTAATTAATTGTGAAGGCCATTTTGTTTTTAGCTGATTTCAATTAGTTTGAGCCACAGCAAACCACATTATATGGGTCAAGAGGAACAGTGGCTATTGTGTGTTTATGTCCTGTTAACAACACATCAGCTATTGAGAAATCAGCTTTACTAAATTAAAACAAATAATAATACACTACGGGTTGTTCATTCTTTGAAACTATCAAACACATTTTAGGATTTTAGGAAATTTTATGAGATCGCTCTGAGGCCCCAAAATGCCTTAGATGCTCTCTCTAATCCTCTCAACTCTGCTGAGCATATGATCATTTTATATTCACTGGAGCCTTGAGGCAGTCAGACTGTCAACAATCACTGCGAAAGAGACTGTGGTGCTTCACATGGTTTGCAAACTAACAGGCTTAGGACCTCGTGGCTAGTCTGTGGTTGAGGATGTGTGTGTGTGTGTGTGTGTGTATGGTTTGAGAAAAACAGACTTTGCTCCTGAAGAGACTGAGAATACACAGACTACATACATACTAATCTTTACTAAACAATGCACCCCCCTCCCCCCCTCTGCTGATAAACCTTTACTAACCGCTGACTAAATTGGAATTTGGCTTGCGGCACAAAGCATCAGTCATCCTGGAAATTCACAAAGCACAACCAGGAGACATAGAGGAGACCATGAAGTCATGAACTCAGATTGCGTTATGACATTCAGACAGACCCCCACATTTCCCAACACTATGGGGGATGATTTCAGAACTGACATCAGCACTAACACGCAACAAAAGACTGGGCAATCTTTTACAACATATGGGAGTCTTTCCTCCATCCAAATACTCCTTAGGCCTGGGTACACTTCATTTTCCACATTCAGCTGCGTCTAGCGCACAACTATATGTATTACCTAGTGGGCCTTTTTTACAGCACTCAAATCACTTGCACATGAACTATGCATGAACTAAAACAAATGCAGAGGGAAATTACTTATTTCTAATATAGGATAACATCTAAAATGAACACTTTAGTCATAATGACTCAAAGAAAAGGGGCACTAAAGCAAGAATACATAGACATGATGACATGGAATAGCTGTTCGTGTTAGTTTATATGCTTTAGGGCTTATTGTGCATAAAAAGGTCAGCATGATGCAATTCACGATTTAGACAGACACAAAATGATAATACCCAGGCTATCAAATAACAAGGAATAACAAAAACATACTCTGAGTTTAAATTAATCCCTTTTCAATTTCCTTTGCAGTGGAATCAGGTCAGAACAACACAAAGAGTAGTAGACTATACGTCTGCATTAACACAAGAAATAACAATCTGTCTTCTTAAATTATCTGTTTCACTTGGCTTCTTGATTAAAGATATGCTGCAGACGCACAAGCGCATTCTTCCAAATAAGTCCTATCTAGTAGTGAAGTTTCCTTATTAACAAAATATACTCTATCCACCAACAGCCTGCACTTAAATACAAAAATAGTGCAAAAGAAGCGTGCAACAGATAGGAAGCAGCTGTCACTTACACTTCTGTGCAGCTATTTTGTTGCTTCAGTGCCTGCAGTCAAGGTTAAATCACTTACAGAGAATGTGTGGTGGACCTTCACTCCAGGACTCGCCCTTGGGCTCCACTTTTAACAAGACTGTACATCACTTTCAAAGCCTTGTTCGCCTGTAACATTGACAACCTACAATGAAAGAGAAATCGCGCAGAACTGGTTAGCATAGGAAGGCCGAGTCGTTGCCACGAATCGGTTCTTTCGAACAGTTCATTTCAAAGAAAAAGATTCGGACATTGTTTTATTTACGTCCTCACGTGGTCTCTGCCATCACGGAGTGGCATGACTTGCTCATGAATTGAACTAATATATTTAAGTTCATAGCCGACTAGAATACAACTATCATCTGCATTTACATTAAACAATATTACAATTCATTTATATCACTTCGCTGAATAAGACTTTGCACGAATCACTGAATGAATCATTCATACCATTTGTGAACCGGTTCAAACGAACCGCTAGAATAAAATCCTGATACCTATCATAAACTTACATAAGAATTAGAAATAACATTTGATTGAACTGAATGTGCTCGAAAACAATTTTAAACGACAAACCGTAAACAATGACTGTTTGCGAGCGTCACGTTAACTTTAATACAATATTATGTGAATAATCCATTAGACAGTTATAATGTTTTTTCAGTCTTGTGTATAAGATACAATACACTAAAGTATTCGTTTATTTAGCACTCACCTCAGAAGTGACACTGGTACAATTCAAAGCAGATTGTACCGTATGAACTTGGTTAGTCGCTGAAATGTCTTTGAGACAAAAGAAAAGTGAGAGTAGCTAAAAAATGTTCATGAACCGATAGCGAATTGAATTTCTGCGGGGAATATACCATTATCAAACCATAAAATAGGTCATTCTGAAAGAAAAATAGGAGGTCAGCTGTAACATATACTTTAAAATACTGCACAAATATATAACTATTTTTAATAAATATTTTCTTACAATAAAAACAAAAAACAGGACAAGAAAGCGGATTTAAGTGTCTGCACGCCGTGTGAACACCCCTAATACTGCAAATAATGGTATGAGCCGAATCCCGCCATTGGTCGCTTCCCAGTTTGGAAAACGCAGGATAGTTTCCAAGGTAACGGCCCTCAGTCTTTCTTATTACGTAATTGTTAGTTTCTTTATACGTCACTCGCAGTAGGTTAACGGTTAAGAACAACATATTATACCTTTATTCCTATTATTCCTTTATTAGGAAAATATAATTTACATAAATAGAAATGGGCTCAGTGCAAACCACATTTTTCACATTTTATAAATACGTAACTTGAAAATATATGTAAATCTTTTGGAATAAACTAAAACAAAAAAGCTCTGAAAACAAGTAATGCTTTGAAACCACTGGATTTTATGTTTTATAAATGTTAACATAAAATCTATAGAATTATTAATTATTATTTATTTTATTGTAATTTTATTTCTAATGTATATGTGAATAGGTAATACCTCTTGTTCTGTTTTTTAAGTTAGCCAGGGAAGGCCATAAAAAGAGGGTGGAAACAGTAGGCTAAATAATAATAAATGTGGGTAACAAACAAAACAATATTATATACGGTACCTCAAATAATTCTGGTATATGCTTTGTTCACATTCATTTTTTCATTCTGTCAAGGCCTGAATCAGGTAACAGTTATCAATTCAACCTTTTATTAAAGTGATTTGTTGGTGCTGTTAGCAATGCTAATAACACTTTGTAAGCAAAGGAAGCTTTACAAGTTGAATACAGAGACCCTGACCTTATGAATCTAAAAGTGTTCATTTAAAATCTGGCCTTTTTTTTCTTTTATTGCTGCTCAGTAAATAAAGAGCAAACGTACAGTATAATGTATTATTTACAATTAATATTTATTTTTTGTGTTAGACTGCATCATGTGAGGCCCAGCCATCACCAGACAGGGGTGTTATGGGGGGATGGTGTTAATTCGTTAACTGGCACAGATTCACTGTAGTTGTGTGTTTGTTCACGTCTGCGTATACAATGAAGCTACTGATAAACTTAAAGTAGCAGAAAGGGAATTCAAAGTGATTTAATTAACTTACAAAGTAGCCTTTCCCTTTTTGTTATCTTTAGGTGTTATTGAATTGACATGCATTTGTGAAGACAAATGCAATAGCTTAACTAAACTGAAGTTACAATCTGTAATTGTAATTTAATTTATTTGATATTTTCTATGATTTATGCATACATATATGTGTGTGTGTGTATGCATGTATATATATATATATATATATATATATATATATATATATATATATATATATATATATATATATATATATATATTACACTGCTGCTAATCTAAGATGAGGTCTGTGCAGACTAGATGAGACAAGACCTAATTAATGAAGAGACGCAGAGAATAAGAAAGCTGTTTTGTAAAAAAGCTGCAGCCTGATCTTTAAACCCCCATTACTCACTCCCACTCGGGGCTCTGAGAGGCCAAATGCCATATGCATCCATTGTTCAACGCTCAGTTTAACTGTTAGCCATGACAGAGGAAAACAGAGAACTCTGAGACACAAAGACTCAGTCCCCTGGGCCATGAACCTCAACCGTCAATCCTCTCCCATTACAAACATGTCTCATTAAATGCCAGGCTACTGGTGATCTGTCTCTCTACTGAAAACAAACAGTTGAAATAGTGAGGTATATCAGTTCCACTTCCATACTTAGTCATTAATTACAACAGGCAACATTACAACATATGTTTTTTTTATATGCTGACATGTAAACAAAACGAAAGAGCAAACAAGAGACTAAGGAACTTGTATGTAGTTTGCCCGATTTAAATGCTACAGAACATGAGTAAATACTGCCATCTGTTTATCTCCTTAATTTCCATTTTGATTTCTCTTTACACTGAAATATGATCCATTTTATTCATAACCACTGGATGTAAAACAATAACATTTATGTCACAGAGTAAATGTTCCTGAGAAGCTTGAGAGATAACCTGTCTGGTGATGCTCTGAAGCTTAATATGATGATCTAATGAAAAGACAAGTTATTGTCTGTTTTCAATTACTTCATCTTCTGCTTAATGTGCAAAATCGACCATAATTAAAAGAGAAGAAAGCATATCTTCTGTTTAATGTGCAAAATCCTCTATAATTAAAGGAGAGGAACACACACCTTGTCACACTCTCAAAGCTTCTTTTGTTGTTTTTCTCTCGTGTAGATCTTGTCTTGTGTTCTCTTATGCTTTTGGAAGGCTGACTTTCTGAATATCTGCTTCAATTTGGCACGAAACGACACTTCTTTATCTGTCATTTCTCTTTATTTAAGGTTTCATCTTAAATCTCGATGGCTCACATATAATACACTCATCATCATAATTCAGTTATATAAGTTAATAGGTGTTGATACCCATTAAAGTGTTGATAACCAAGAAAAAGTACACCCGAAATGAAACTTATGTCACTCACCCTCATTAATTTACTCACCCTCATTTAAAATCAGTGTGCATTTTTTCTTCTTCAGAACACAAAAGAGGTTTTGTAAAATGCTGGTAACCAAACAACCAGCATTTTGGTGCTCATTGACTTCCATTGTATGATCTCACACTTTCATTATCATAAACAAATACTTTTTTCCCTTTCCCTGTCAGTTATTCATATAGCACCTTGACTTCACTCCCATTGGATGATGGACCCATGGGAAAGGACCCATGCTGTTGGGGATGGGAAAGGCTCTCTTATCTCTTACCTTTCATTATCCCACTGTGGTTAAAACAGAGAGAGGGCGGCAAAATGAAACAGGAAAGATAAGGTCATCAGCTTTGGATAACAGAAAACTTCTGGAGAGACAAATAATGAGAAAGCAGCAGATGACAACAGCCATCCGTGTGCGAGATGTTTCATAAATGATAAAATGTTCCATTCTGGACCACAACCACACATGCGTTATAATATCAGAGACTTTAAAAGTAAGAAAATTACCTAAAATATGTGGTACAAAAGACATTTGAGACACGAAAAATGTTTTAACAGCATCACAGTCCAGTGACTTTCCATAAAGCTTTCAAGAGAAAGAGCAGTGCATTGTTGTCTAACAAACATATTCACTGTCACTGTATTTGAAGCAATAGTAAAAAAAACAAAAAAAAACATACTGTTTGTCTTTCAATATACATTGTTAATATATCAATTGACTTTTTCCATAAAATGTATTGATAACCACCACGATGTGTCAGTGTTTTTAACAATAGCTTATATGGTAATTAATACATTTGTATTTGGAAAAAATATGAATTTGACATTATGTGGTAAAATATCACATAATCCATTTTTATTGTATATGATAAGGTATCTTACTGCTATACCATTCAACAGGCCTTAGTGCAGCATTTTTACAATTTCTCTCTGTCCAAATTACATTATTACAGTATGGCTGCCAAGGTAAATCTTCAAGGCACGATTTTCAGTGAATAACATTTAAATTTTGTTTTTTTCCACATTTAAAGAAATTGCAGGCCTTCAGATTTGTCATTATGTTTGTGAATTTATCTTTTATGGTGTTTTTTTGCACATTTTGGGGCTTGACAGTCCCACTTTCACTGTATAGAAAAGAGCATGAACATTCTTTGGAATGTTACTTTATGTCCCACAGAAGAAAATACAAATGGTTTTGGAACAACGTGAGTGAATAAATGACTATCTCTTTAATTAATGTATCTGACTCTCTTAATACACCTCCTTTCCACCATCTCTAGTGTTCTCCTGTTCTCAGTGGGGTGAGTCCATCCAGCAGGACCATGACAGAGGGTTCAGCAGATGCCAAGCAGCAAAGACTCAAACTGAATTAAACAGGTTTGGCCACCCCATCCCCCTCACATGCACAAAAAGATTCTCTCTCACACACACATGCACCACCTACTCTCTGCCAACCTTTATCAGGAAATAGAGACAATGTAAACAATAGTTCTTTCAAAGTCAAGGTTGCTTCATGCTCACTAGTACCGGGTGTGCTTCTATTTATACATTAGCTTGCACAAGTGTATACAAATTCAAACCACTATTGTGCCAGATGCATTGTTGTTTAGGAAGTTAAGGCATTCTTGAATAACACGTTTCTCAGAACGTGGCTACTTCAGAGAAAAGTAAATTCCACTGCCTCTTGTCAGAATTGTTCATGTTAAGTAATCACAAGTAGTGCTTGTGGAAGTAGAAAGAGGAAGAAGAAGAGTGGCATGTTAAAGATCCATGTTTTGATGGTGTTGTTCATGGTGTCACTTAGCATGTCAAATTGTAATGCCTGTCCATACAGGATAAACACAAATGAGGTGACGTATATAGGATGAAAAAGAAAATGGTGATGATGATGATGATGATGAAGACAAAAAGGCCTTCATAAACAAAACAAAGAAAACCTTAAATCCTTAAAACTGTCTTTTATTGTTAAGACAAATAGTTAGTCGATAGAAGGACAGCAAGTGTTACAGTAAGCATTTTACTTCATTCCTTCCTTTCATCTTTCCCCAAATAACCCATACCACCAAATCCAGATCTTCTTTCCTTTTCTACATCTAGACAAGCAGCTGCTGTCCTTCTCGCTCTGAATGGAGAACCCCAGGAGAGAAGGAGGATGAGTGTGACTAGACGTTACAGGTCAAAGGTCAAGACTGCATGTGCCAGATTTCTATAAGGCACATCAAGTGCACACACCTAATCATCATATATATGCACAATAATCTTTAAAAAAGGGCCATTCAATCCTTAGATTTTTAGGAGTAATGTGTTTAACTGTTATTAAATTCTATTGTTCCGTCTGAAGCTAAATAAATCAATTCTAAAGTTGGGATTCATTTATGACCCCAGTCAGAAAGATGAAAAATTTAAGACAAAGAGGCTTACAGCATTATGTCAAGACTTTATATATATATATATATATATATAGTTAAGAGAAACAACCTGAGAAGACACTAGAATACAAATGTTATAATATTTAATCTACTAAGAAGGAATAAAGACAGAATTCCACGTGTGTGTGTGTGTGTGTGTGTGTGTGTGTGTGTGTGTGTGTGTGTGTGTGAGCATTCTGTCCATTTTAGAGTCTCGACTTCCTGCTTTTGGTTTATTTACATGACTTTAGTCCATGTTGCATTCATGTTTCATTCGAACCGTTTGTTTGAAAGCGTTTGGTGCGCACTAGGATAGCAGAGTTCACACTTACTCAAATGAACTAAGAAATCGCATCAGGGCTCATTTTAATCAAACCAAACATGCCATGGACAAACACACCCTTAGTTAATAATACTGGGGTGGAGACAAGCCAAGAAAGGCATCCTCATGACAAAATAAAAACAAATTAATTCATTAAAATGACTTGATTTTTGTTGATGTGTTTACATATGAGGCTAGAATATTTTAAAGATAAGAATCACTGCTTTCTTAAGTCGGTGCTAAGGCAAATTGACTGTGAAATCAGCCATAAAACCAAAGACACACAACGGTTCGTATTACGTAGTAACACATTAGACAACGAGGACACACGGAATCCAAATCAGCCTTTTCTTTCCCTAAAACACAGACCCCCACACACACTCATTACACGCTCATTGCTGTGTCAAAGATCAAAGCCCAGGAGAGCTGACCTCATCACCAAAGCCATGAGACTCTGAGGAGAACGTGTTATCCCTTCTATCCCAGATACACTTCCTTCCCTCACTCCCTTCTCACTCCTTCCACCCTTCCCACTCCACTGCTCCTTCTGCTATTAAGCAACAAAATGGCACATGTTCGTGCTCATGGACCGCATCCCTGTGCTTAGATGCACTCAGCTGAATTATGAATATGAATATAATAATGAATAATGAATGCAGGATAATGTTTTTGTCCTGAAGCTGTGCAAAAAGGGATGAGACTTGCAGATGTAGGACAAGGGTTTTGATTCTACACTGGTTTGTAGTAAAGAATGGCTTAATTCTTTATGATATTCTTTAGATTTGCAGTGGTAATGCAACTTTTTACACTTTATAATATATTTTTAGAACTTTTAACGTAAATGGATTAGAAATGGTAATTAATTAACCGCAAATGTTTCTGTGATAGAAATAAATTCACATTTATAGACTTATATTTACTAAGATAGAATCTTTTTCAAAACTTTTTTCCTTTGCTTTCTTCTTCTTTTAACTTTAATGGCATTTGTTTACCAAGTACTATTGCCAAAAGTAATACATTTTTAAATGTTGAGGATAAAGTGATTAATAGCGATTGAAAGAAGATTTGGTCCAAATATTATAAATAAATAACTCCAAATATTTCTTATCACTCTGTCAACTTGAATTGCAAATGTCTGTTCAAATCTTATTTTACGCATTTCATTTTCATGCTAAATAAGTAATAAAATAGTTAATATAAATAAAGGTAACACAATTTTAAGGTGACATAGTAGAGTAAATATTACATGTAATATTATTACATAGCCATTTTAAGGTTTTAAACTGTATCATTTTCAATTAAGTCAACTGTGTTAAATAACTGCATATGAAAACAATCTCAATTTGTACAATATATAAACTGCTTAATTCCATGAATTTTGTATTCATAAGCATTCGTAAAGATATTAGATGTTGTCAATATTGTACTTTTTTATTGTCTATGCAAATAAATGTAAATGAATGTTAAAATTACGTAGAATACATAAGAATACTCATGACATCATGTTTCTAATACAATAATATGTCTGTATGTCATAATTTCTGCAACTGTAAACTGTGAAACGGCAGGAGAACTTACAAATTCTTAAAGATAAAAAAAAAATGTTTTCTTTGTTTTATTTTTTTACCTGATACATAAAATTCTTAATACTTTACAGTAACACAAAGTTGGTAACACTTAACGCTAATATATAATTACAATTTAATATCTACTCCTACTCTTTCATCCGGGGAAAACCCTCTGTTTTTTCCTTGTAGCTTTACATGAACAAACACTTCTGATGAAAAAGGGATTTCCTTCTCCACCCACAAATAACAGCAAGAAACCACTTACGCATTGAGTAAGACTTTCCAGGATATTCATTCCTCCAAAGCTCCACATGAAAACAAAATGCTGACTCAAGAGGACCAACATCTTGAACTCAGACAATGACATTTCATTCAATAACACATCACATCTGAGCACTTATCTTAACTCAAATGTTCCTGTAGCTCAAACAGTAGCACAAGGTGCTATAGCAACGACAAAATCATAATATCTGTTTGCTTGAAAATTATGCTTTGGATAAATGGTTCAGCCAAAATCGGAAATGTAGATACATTTACAAAGGACAGAAATGAAATTTAAATATGGTGTGATGATATAGATGGTGTACCATGATTCATGATGCCTAATGGTTTAGTACACATTAAGAAATATGGAAATAATAACTGTGAGTATGTAATCTTGGATTGATATTTGAAATTCACTAAAGAGACGTTATGAAAAGTAATTTGTATAAATAGCCCAATTCCTTTTAAATTTCTTCTTGATTAAAAGTACTTTTGAATATTTCAAATTAGGCTACTCATGAATATGGACATTTTGCTACTTTATATAATTTGATAAAATAGATTTTCTCTTCCTGCTCAAACTAAAGAAAGAAAGGTCTAATGTCACAGTCACAGTCACACAGACAAGATAGAGATTAGGTTATAGCTCAGTCTGACATTGTTATGAATTATGAGCTAGCTAGCGCACTTTACCTCTGTGGATCCTATTATATGGTTTTTGGCTAGATGATTCAGTGATTTGTTCACTTGAGACTCGCTGAACCAGATCATGAATCAGTGAGTTATTGAAGGTACAGTAGGCCAATTTTTTTTTTTAAAACAACCAAATATATCTTCTGTGGAAGTCTCAGGACAAAAATATTTTCGTCCTATCATTGCATTCATTCCAAATGCCATGACACAATGGCCTCCCTGCCTGTCAACACAAGTATTTCTATACCTTCATACACCCTGCTCGTGCAGACATCAAACGTCTTCAGCATGTTCTGTAAGTCAATGCAGAGTTGCAGACAACAGTCAATGAGCACAGCATTCAAACAGCAGTCACGTTTTACAGCTCCTCCTGAAACAAAACAACAAGCTTATACTGCGTTCATACCATTTCATAACCGTATTTACAAGAAGCCTGTGACGTTCAACCCAGAGCTGTTCCCTCAAACTTGGATTTATGATCATCTGTCAACACTATCAACCTGAAATGAATCTGCAGCAGTCAGGTGGTACAAGTAAGAGTTCTGTATGTTGTTTATTTTCATTATCATTGTAATGTTATGTGCTTTGAGACATCGCAGTAATTTAACACTCTCTCGTCTTATGAGGGTTTCCAGACTCTGCTGTGCCATGTGAAGTGTTGCCAGATTGGACTGAAGTTTTCCAGCCCAAATACAGCATAAAACGTCTCGGGTTACGTATGTAACCCTGGTTCCCTGAAGGGGAACGAGACGCTGCGTCAGAAAACGCTAGGGGAAACCCTTGACGTCAGTCACGTGAAGATGTGTACAACCAAAGAGAGAATTACGCGTGTGAATGCAAGTCGCGGGTCAGTGACGTCATGAACAGAGCATAAAAGCGCACCGGAACCCGGAAGTGACAGCAAAAGAGTGTCTGAAGCGGGCCCGGAGGCGCAAGGAGCTGAGGCGAAGACGCAGCGTCTCGTTCCCCTTCAGGGAACCAGGGTTACATACGTAACCCGAGACGTTCCCTTTCATGGGAACTTCGAGCTGCGTCAGAAAACGCTAGGGGAACGTTATACCAACGTCACCTCAGCGACGCCGGCCTACGGATGTGTCTCAGCTCACTGAGAGAGCACCCTCGTTCCCGGAGCGGAATCGAGATCCAATTGATAGAATCTCATAAAGGTGTGCGGTGAGCAAGATGGAACCACCGAGAGAGCTTGAAGATCTCCAACCCTCTTAAGCGAGGTGATAGCCAGCAAAAGAAGGGTCTTTAGGGAGAGGAGTTTAATAGGAAGCTCCTCTAATGGTTCAAAGGCTGCCTGGGACAGGCCTTGGAGTACCAAAGACAAGTCCCAGGCAGGAACCCTGGTCTGTGCCACAGGTCTCAGCCTTAGAGTGCCACGAAGGAAACGAGAGACTAGGGGGTCCCTGCCCAAGGACACCCCACCCAGAGGTATGTGGCAAGCCGCTAAGGCAGCCACATAAACCTTCAAGGTAGAGGGGGACAACCCTGCCGCAAACTTTTCCTGCAGGAACTCCAGCACTTTGCCAACGGGACAGGTTACTGGGTTCAACTGCCTTACGCTACACCAAGCAGAGAAGAGTTTCCACTTTAGAGCGTAGAGTTTCCTCGTGGAGGGAGCTCTGGACTGAAGGATGGTCTCTACAACCTCGGCTGTGAGACCAGTTTCGAAGAACTGGGTCCCCTCAGGGGCCAGACCTTCAGCTTCAGAAGTTCTGGGCGGGGGTGAAGAACACAACCCTCCGCCTGGGACAGAAAGGTCCCGGAATCTCCACAGCGTGAGACGGGCCCCGTCCCGACGAACTTTGGCCAGAACTCCCGGGAGCAGAACAATCGGGGAAAAAAGTACAAGTGTAGCCTCGGCCACGCGTGCACCATAGCATCCCGCCCAGGGGCGCTGGATGCGACAGAGAGTACCCCAGAGGGCAATGGGAGTTCTTGACGGAGGTAACAGGTTCACCTGTGCCTGCCCGTATCTCTCCCAGATCTGCTCCACCACCTCGGGGTGGAGCCACCATTCCCCGGGCCTCGGCCCCTGTCTCGACAGGATGTCTGCTCATTGTGCGGAGCGATCCCTCAGGAACGCTCCCCAGCCCGTGAGGGATGCAAATGTCGACAGCGACAACGTCGGTCGAATGCTCCCAACACAGGGCCCTATGACATGGAACCAGGTTTACTTCCACAGGGTCAAGGAACGTAGGCATTGCCTCGTGACCTTGAATGTGCGAAGCGGGTTACCCCTCGGGGAAAACCCTTTTGGTCCTGAGCCACCACTGCAGGGGTGTCATGTGCAGTAGGCCGAGCGGATGACGCTGGACACTGCTGCCGTGAGCCCCAACACCCTCTGGAAGTGTTTGACAGTGAGTAGCTAGCCTAGTTTGATACTCTTGACGGCTGAACGAATGGAATGAATGCGCCCGGGAAGGAGCCGAGCAAACATTGCCTCCGAGTCCCAAACGACTCCCAAGAAAGTGGTTCTCCAAACAGGAGAAAGTACACTCTTCTTGGTGTTCAACCTTAACCCCAGCTCCTTCATGCGAGCGAGCACGACATCTCGATGACGTGCTGCTAACCGGGACGACTGGGCTAACACTAGCCAGTCGTCGACATAATTGCAGCGGAGCAAGCGCAGCGTCCACAACCTTAGTGAACGTGCGGGGCAAGAGTGATAGGCCAACCGGAAGTACCCGATACTGGTACGCCTTCCCCCCGAAGGCGAACCAAAGGAACTTCCTGGCTGAGGAAGGATGGAGATGAATTCTAGACGCAAATCTAGAATGGGCCGCAACCCTCCATCCTTCTTCGGAACTATGAAGTACCGGTCATAGAAACCGGACTGTCTGTCTGTGAGGGGTACATACTTGATGGCCCCTTACTCCAGCAGAGGTTTTACTTCTAGTTCCATGACCAGAGCCTGCTGGGGTGAGCCCCCGAACTGAATGGCGTACCCGCAGGTTACCGTGCGCAGGACCCATTGAGAGATGCCCGGCAGACGCGACCACGCGGCCTGGAACTCTACTAAGGTAACCAGTCTCTCGAGACTGACCTCTGGTACGAGCGATGACACCACAGGGCCGGGGTTCCCGGACACCATACGGGTGAAATGCTCTAGGACCCTCCTCGGAGGGGGCAGTATTCCCGTGGCAGGCTCCCTCGGAAGCCGCACACGGGGAGAACTGCCTCGTTGCGGCTTGCCTTTGGCGTCAGAAACGCTTACTGGCAGCCTTCTTGGCATTCAAGACGATCCTCAGATCAGTCTTTTTGCTAGAAGGCTGAGCCTGAGAGTGCCGGCCCGACCTCCCCTTGTTGGGGGAAGGTAGACGGGATGCAACACTCTCTCCTGTGAGGCTCTGAATGAGGATTTTTTGAGCCCGAGGACTCATGCCCGGAGAGACAGATCCATGGCCCGGCGCAGCTCTGCCACTGCTTCCGGGCCAATGCCGCCGCCCTTGTCGAGGTCTCCCAGCAATTCTACTTGGTAGGACTTCAGCAGTGCCGCGGTGTGCAGACACGCTGCAGCCTGACTAGAGGCAGAATAAGCTTTTCCCCACGAAAGATGCTTTTCCCAAGATCTCGACACCTCGGTGTGGAGATTCGCTAGAAAGGCATTACCCGGCGCTGGGGGACGACCTCGATTAACTCCTCATACGCCGGTGAAGAGGATGGCGAATCCTCCTCGACCGGATCGATGCTAATCACATCCTCATCCTCAGAACAGGATAGTGATAGCACCGAAGTCCCAGTGAGATCGGAAGAAACCGCGCCTGGAGCGCGTGCTCCCAAATCCCACCTGGAACTCGAATCATCACAGCTAAGCTGAGATACGGGCGCGCCCGTCTCGCTACCTTCTGTGAGATCCATTTGCGATCCCCAGGATTGTAAACGCCGCTGAGCCTTAGCTGCAACAGGTCCAGAACCCTGAGAAACGCGAGCCTGGATAGTGTCCGCAAACACCGCCAGGCGAGAGCGGCCTCATCTGCAGTCTCGATGCCAAAAAATAAAAAATAAAAGTTAATAAAATAAAAAAGTTAATCCGATCAGGGCTAGAACCCCGGTCTCCCGCACCATTGGCAAACACAGTATTAACTGTACACAGTAACTGTAATAGAAAACTGATGAAACCGCTCCCAGGCAGACGATTTGCGATCCTCAGGATTGTAAACGCCGCTGAGCCTCAGCTGCAGCAGGTCCAGAACCCTGAGAAACGCGAGCCTGGATAGTGTCCGCAAACACCACCAGGCGAGAGCTGCCTTCATCTGCAGTCTAGATGTCAACAAAATCCAGCACCTCAGTGCTGGAAAAAGTTCACCGTATCGGGGCTCGAACTCTGGTCTCCCACAT
This sequence comes from Rhodeus uyekii, assembly GCA_037043235.1. NCBI lineage: Eukaryota > Metazoa > Chordata > Actinopteri > Cypriniformes > Acheilognathidae > Rhodeus > Rhodeus uyekii. The sequence continues at coordinate 1,436,018 of JAWRVZ010000034.1, forward strand.
CATAGACAAACACAGTATCCACTGTACCATAGCAGGTTTAGTAGAAAACTGATGCTGCAGATTATATGCCGGCGAAGAGGGTGGCGAGACCTCCTCAACCGGATCGATGCTGATCACCTCCTCATCCTCAGAGCAAGAAAGTGGTAGCACCGAAGTCCCAATAAGATCGGGAGCAACCGCGCCTGAGGCGCGTGCTCCCAAATCCTGCCTGGAACTGGGATCAACACAGCCAGGCTGCGAAACGGGCGCACCCGCCTCGCAACCTTCCGTGAGATCCATCTGCGATACCCAAGATTGAGAACACCGCCGAGCCTCAGCCGCAGCGGGTCCAGAACCTTGAGCAAAGCGAGTCTGGTTAGTATCCGCAAATACCGCCAGACGAGAGCGGAGAGTACGCAATGAGAACCTCTCGCAGTTCTCACAGTCAGCGCCCTCAAGCGCCGACCGAGCGTGCTCCGCTCCCAAACAGACAAAGCACTGCCTGTGTGTATCCCTACCCGAAATAAAACGGGTGAAGGGAAAAACACACGGGATAAATGCCTGTTCCGCCATAATACAAACGCACGTAATCCAGAAGAAAAGTGGTTTGTAACTCGCAAGCACAAACTCTCTGACACACGCACGCTGAAGACACTCAAAGCTGTCACTTCCGGGTTCCGGTGCGCTTTTATGCTCTGTTCATGACGTCACTGACCCGCGACTTGCATTCACACGCGTAATTCTCTCTTTGGTTGTACACATCTTCACGTGACTGACGTCAAGGGTTTCCCCTAGCGTTTTCTGACGCAGCTCGAAGTTCCCATGAAAGGGAACCCGGCCATTTAAAAAAAATACCAGCCCAAAATGCGTACTGTTATAACTAATACAAAAGGTTACGCGATACTCGGTTGGAGCGCGATACTAGGCTGTTGACGTGGGGGTTAAGGGTTGTTTTAATGTAAAAATTAATAAAATAACATTTCTAGTCAAGAAATAAAAGCCCGCCAGTTGCATCAAAAACCAGCCCAAATTTTATCAATCAGCCCAATGCATTTTTTCCCGGTCGGACGTGACCAAAGGAGCCCAATTGGGCGGGGACCGCCCAATCTGGCAACACTGGTCATGTGCTTTGAAGAAGACGTGTTTTTGAAGACTCTCTGGAAGGAAGGTGGACTCTCATGCTTTCAAAGCTAGGATGCTGATGCTAGCTTCTCCAAAATTGCCTACCCTTCCTTTAACTTATGCAACCACTGGTTCAGTTGAACACAGATCAAAAACTTTTTTACGAGGTGCTGATTTTGTATGAATTCGTCCAATAATGAATCGTATGAAAACTTTTGAACATACCCGTCACTGGGGTGTAAGCAGAATTGAAAACGTACAAATGAGACTGTATAAATTTGTATGAGTGATGTTTGTTTTTCTGAAATGTAGAGGATAAACATCAGAAGTACTTCGGAATGTTATAAAGGTAAACATAAAAAAGTTAAAAATTCTGTGTGTACTTGTTAGACCAGCAAATGATTTGAAGAAAGATATATCTCAACTTGCCTTTAATGAATGTTTTAGTGCACAGCACGTAAGGATTTTTAAGATGATGTGGAAATGATTTTAATATGCATGAATGAAATCTCTTTGGTATAGTGTTGAACTTGTTGCTTATGTTCGCAGTGGTTCTTTAGGGGGAAGGGTGCTAATGTTACACCCCTAAGCCAAATGCTTAACCTCATTTGCCTCATTACATCTCCTGCCAACAGATAATATGGAAAACTCTGTGGCAATGTGAAAAGCAATGTGGCTCGGCCTGATAATCCTGTCACAATAATAAAGCTGAATGCCATTATTATCACCAAACGTTTGGCAGTGCCAATGTGAATAGAGAAAACCAACAGTGAGAAGCTCTAATTGGTGTGTAATGCAGGACATTGTCCCATCATCCATCATGGCCATCATGTAGCGCATCATCTGACATCACATGCACTGTTCAAACGCATAACCTCATTGAACAAGAGCCAGCAGAGGAGGATAGGGTCCAGATAAAACACAAAGCTGTAACCACTCATGAAATGTGCAGCAAAAAGAGCATCCACACTTCTAACGAAAGGCGGTGGGAGAATGACCCATTTACCCAGCATGCCCTGTGGGGTTGAAAGGAAAAGACTGTCTAATGGTGCCAGTATGCAAAGTAGGTTGGATGTGAATGGAAGAAGGAACAGTGAGAGAGGTGGCGCAGTAAACCAGGACAAGAAAGTCTAGGTCAAAGCTGGCACTTTATGTATGGCATCCACCCGTGGCCATGTTTTGATGGCAGGGCTTGTCAGGTTCACCCTCATATTTATGGCCTTGGAGGCGTTGGTGTCAAGAGAGTGAATGATATATTAGCCCTAAAGTAGTGCTCTTGCAGATTTTGGCATGAGAAGGCATTTCCCTACAAGGCTGAATGAACCACACACAGAAAGTAATGACTGCATCTCTTTAAAATTCGCTTCAGTGACAGAAATATCTCATTGCTAGCTTCATCTTTCTGCATGGTGAAGTCTGTGGTTATTTTGGAGTTAAAATAAGGGAGAAGAGAGATTGAGAGATTCAATTTAATGTATGTAACTTTATTTACACACACACACACCACATAAACACTGAGTTACATTATATAATGTCCCCAAAATGTATAAAAAACTGTAAATTAATGTAAAATGCAAGTGCTGAGGTTAAGTGTTTTAAAAATTATTTGTGTGTGTGTTAGTTTACATTTGCATTTTTACATTTATGCATTTGGCAGATGCTTTTATCCAAAGCGATTGGATTGCATTCAGGATGCACATTGACATTCTTATAAGTTCTTGCTTTCCCTGGGAATCAAACATTGCATTGCAATGTGCCACGCTACAGCTTGAGCTACAGGAAAGCCAGTTTCTTACTTTAGGAAATTACTGAACATTATTTTATTTATTAGTGAGTTTCATCTGTTTGAATGTGGACATATGATGGTATTGGGAACAGACTGACTTCCAGCTAACGGTTAAGAGGGTCATTTCTCCTTCAATCTTCATCTGGCTTTTTGTTGTGAAGGGAAAAGACAATGCCAGAAGCCCGGGGTTGGAAGGCAGAAGACAAATGGCATATGAGTTTTCTCTAGAGAGAAAAAATGCTAAATCTGTACATATACTAGGACTGAGCTGGAGGAAGGGGACTAGGACATAACAATGGGTGTAACGGCAATAGTAGTGGGGATGTGTGTTCTCGTTTTAAGCTATGTTTAAGTGGGGGTGGGCAGAGACACGTGCCACTCTTGGTAGGAGGGGACCGGGTGGAATTGAGGGAGCACAGCCAGTGGTGCCCGATCCGGCCCTCTGCTTTGTTCTGCCAGCTGTTAATGCCACGGTCAACACCCGAAAATCAATGGACCCCAAAAACACAGACACCCCCTTAATGCTCATTAACACAAATCTCTGCTTGGAAGGTGTGGATTGATCTTGTGAGGGTAGTGAGGGTTCCAATTGGAAAACAAATATCAAACATAATTGTTTTATTAGAATTGCTCGACAGAAGATATTTAGGATGGAAAAATAATAAAATCACGTTATTAAGTGTTCAAAAAAATTTTCTGCATGTAATTTAGAATTTTGATGGTGATCGTGAGGCTTGACTGATGATTGACAAATGACTGATGATTATTTATCTATCATGATCAGACATTTACATTGTAAACTTTCAAATCGCAAGAAAATATGTACTTTTACAAATACTTCTGAAAGACAAAAACTATTTCTCTTTAACGCTCTCCAGCACTGAAACTGAGATTTCAGTGTAATGATAGAGAAAAGAAGCATCTGGAGTTTCAATACACCTAAATGTGGCATTATTATTGTAGCCTCGTGGGTTTGATATAACTTTAGACTTAAGAAGTTTCTGAATGATTGAGTGTTTTATAATTGTTGTCAAATGGAAAGAAATATTGTTTAGTTTAGTAGACTTTTTAATGGTAGCCTAAATGGCAATTTTATTCTCAATAATCACGAAATAGCTTTCTATTAAATGGAGGTATCAAATAGAGTTTGCAGTCATAAAATCATGAAGAGTGTTTTCATTTTCCAGCCATGGATTCCCTCAGGAATTTCCTATGGGTTTTTAGAGCAGCAGTTTTGATTTACGAGTGAAATAAGGTCTGTGGTTAACATTAGGCTGCTTGAAGAGACTTGAATGTTTTACAGTAACATAAATGCTACCTCAAGCTTGAATTTTGTCATTGTTAAAAATGTAAGTTGGTAAGTTGGCTAACGAACTACCACAAGAATGTGAGTTTATGTGCTTGACCAGTAGTCACTAAAAACCCTATTTTAACTATTGTAAAAAAACAAAACAAAAAAACCCCCACACAAATCCTGGTTGGCCAATGAAATAATGTCATTACCGAACTAGTGCAATTTGTGAGGTTGTCCTTCTTTCCAGTCTTCAAAGCAAACAAGCCTTAGTTATTCACATTACAAAAAAACACAAAAACCTTTCTTAGATAAACCTTAACAATGCAACTCCTTATTTGTTGGTCACATTTGAAGACGTGTAGCAAGACTCACGTCCTGTGTAAACAGCCAGACCTGCGGTTAACGCCATGTGAGGCTTACAGCTGCCATCTAGAGGCTTTTGGAGATTTTCACACTCACACAAATGAGCAGAGCTCTTACTATACTTAATGCCCTGTTCTCTTTAATTTAATCACTAGTACACAACCTGTGAAATGCAACTGGTGTGACAGCTTTAGTTTGAGTTGCAGCCAAAGAAAACTGTCCCAACTCGTCCTGCATTTTTTTGGTTGTTGGTTTGAGATAAAAAGTGACAGTGACAACTCATATTCAAGGTGTTGTGATCTGCACACGGTAGATCTGTTTCAGCATGCTTGAATGGCCGATGAAAACAGATAAAATTCAGTTGTATACACAAATGCTTATGGGAAAAGATAAGCACTGAGCAGGTTATTTCAGGTTAATCAGAGTTCAAGCGTAATAGGTTGCACTTCAGGTTCTATTTTATTAACACAGGGTTATGAAGAGCAGATGTCTATAAATCATGCACTGCTAAAGGAATATTCCAGTTTAAATATGACTTAAGCTCTATCAATATCATCGGTGACATTCTGCTGACGGTGGGATATTCTTGCCATTGGGAACTTGTGGTGGGTGGAGAATAACAGGGTGATTTTTTTTTTCTTTTTCTCACAGTTATGAGGTTATGGCCTGATATAGCGGTCAAAAATAGGATTTTTTATTTTATTTAATTTTTGTAAATTCTTTGTAAAAAGTGGTTTACATATGACATATTTTAGCTCAACTTTTTTCAAACTTTACTCACATTTCAATTGTCATATAATCTGTCTGTTTTTTGTTTTTACAAATAGTAGTTTTTTTCTTTTTCTTCTTCTTCTTCTTTTTCTTCAAATAATACTACTTTCTAATATTACTTTATTTATTTATAATATAAATGCATCACATGGAATCACATTTCTAATACAATTTATTTATTGTTTATTATTCATTTTAAACAAATATACTTAAGATTGCACATTGCAAATAGTTACAACACGTCCATTTCTTGTATTCTTGTGTGTATCATTCCTTACCCCAAAGATTTCCATTGCTTTTGTTTTTTTCTGTTTTTACAATCAGAAGGATGCTTGTGTGTGTATCTGTGTGTGCAGTCCTGTTAAACCCTATATGAGGACAAAATGTCCACATAAGATGGTAATATCCAAAATCCTTGTCACTTTGGGGACATTTTTGGTCCATAAATCATACTAAGTGAAGTTTTTTTTTTATGTAAAAATGCAGAATGTTTAGAGTCAGGGGATGGAATATACAGTTTGTACAGTATAAAAATCATTATGTCTATAGAATGTCCCTATAAAACCCAAACAATGTGTGTGTGTGTGTGTGTGTGTGTTGATAGAGATTAAGTTGTATTTAACATTCCTTCAAGGAACTGAGCTCACGACAAAATCATTGAGTCATAACAAAAATGTTGCAAAAAGCAGAAGAGCATGACGCCTGCAGTTATTGTTGATGAATTCTCACTTTGCTAAAACCCTTTTAAATTACAAAGCAGAGGAGAGAACGTAACAAATAATAGAGAATTTAAAGAAAGTACATTTAAGGACACCATTTTACAAAGTCTGATTGTTTGATGCATGTTTCTCTAGATATATCTTTATCTGTGCTGAGTGGTTGAAGACATGTGCTGGAGCAGATGCATATTTCACAGAGGAATTGTCCTTATTTGACTCTTTACACTGAGTCTTTCTCCATCTTTCACTGCTGGTTGAGCGGTGATATATGGTCCCACACACAAGCTCACTGCCAGACTTCTGAGCCAGGCTTTAGTTCAGGTTGCATTGGGCTAAACCCAGATCAGGACTGGACATGAGCCAGATAAACTCCCCTCCACCCATACCCGTCTTCAGGATCGCTTCCATTTCCTGTGTTCTCTGAAAGTTTGATTCTAAGAACTGTTTCCATGAATAAAATTACAAATGTATTCAAAAACAAGTCTTTAGGAGATAAAACCAAAATACAAGAAAAACTACCAAAAAATAAACCAACAAAACAGGCACAGAGTTTTGGACAGACTCAGAGTTAAACTTCAGCACTGACGTTCCACTGAACAGTAAAGTCACATGCTTGTCTCAGATTGTTTACTTGCACAGTCTCTCACAGTTTTAAATCCCTACTAAACTCAGTCCACCCCCCAGCTCTCTCTCTCTCTCTTTCCTTTCTTTCTCCACCCACCCACCCTGTGTTTTCATGGTCAGTCTATTTGAGTGTCAACAGTCCACGCAGAGGAAAAACGCATAAAACAAAGCAAGTGTGCATATTTTCTTTCTTTTTCTTTTTCTGCAATATTTTTGTGTGTGCAATTTTTGTCATCGTCTAGTCTCTCAGGAAAACTGTGAGTACGATGAGGGAACTTTCTAGAAGCAGCAGGGGAGAAGGGTAACCATGGACTGAAAAACTCCATCTGTGCACTTAAAAAGCACATTTAACTGTGAAAAATACTTTTCCAACGATGCAATTTTTAAACATTCTGCAGTGAGACTGAATAATCTTTATGCTTTGATAAAAATTGATGAATAGACCAGCTTTCAACAGACTCACAAAACAGATGAGTTTAACGCATTTACAAAATGTCTTATTTGCTTTTACTGAATGTTGTCCATTGCCACAGTGTCTGTATTTTTAATAACTTGTAGAGATATAGACATGTGCAAATACATTTTTAGAGTAAGATACAGCAGATACCTAACTTTTATAAATCATTTGTTAATTTGTGTGAGAGTTTAGAGTGCATAGGGGTCATTGTGAACTCTTGGCTCGATTTTTTGGCAGTTTCGTAGATGTTATTTACAGCATAGTTGTGTCTCTCTGCACATGGAGGGTGCGGAAAGTTTCAGCGATGCACAGATGAATACAAATGCTGTATTATAGCATGACCAATTGCATTCTAAATGAAATAGAAAAAATAAGGTCCTATTAACTAACATGAACAAATTTAATGTTACAGTAATTTATTAATCTTTGGTAATGTTAGTTTAAAAAAAATAGCTGTGACTGGTTATCTGGCCCAGTGTGTTGTGATTGGTCAAACAGCGCATGTTTGGGAAATCTCACCTCCCCCCCCACCCCCCTTGCCATAAATGTGAGCTCTACTCAGATGTAAATATAAATGATGCGTCAATTTCAAACCAATTCAAGCCTGATTGAAACTCAAGAATAAGAAACAAAAGGATCATGCTGAATGGATATCACAGGATATTTCAGAGTGGTGTTTTTTTTTAAAGAAATCAATACGACATCATGCACCATTTAATCATGATTCTCGTCTGAAAACTATGGTAATAAGGGGCGGTGAACAATCTTACAAAAGCGAGAGTTTACAAAAGCTACAGTAAACACTATATTAACAATAATGTTGTCTAGCAGGTGAGCAGATACAAAACTTTCCCCTTTGTTTACATCGTAGCAACATAAAACGTATACAGTAGTACCTCAAGATACGAAAGGCTCAACTTACGAAAAATCCAAGTTACGAAAACAAAGACGAAATTTTTTTACTGCTCTACATACGAAAAGTTTTCAAGATACGAAAGGTTTCTGAAAGTCCAAGATTCGCCCCATAACAATTTTGAAGCCATCTTAGTTATAGTAGACTCGCCACCATCCTCCTGCTCTCCCATTGGTTCCTGATGCTAGCCAAGCCATGAGATCCTTCTCTCTAATTGGACAGCATCCCTCCCATCATGCATCTTCTATACGTACGTGCTGGCATGCTTTAGCTCAGCCACTCCGCACCCGAAACTTTAAATTTTTTATGTGTTTTCGTAAAGTTAAGTGTATGTACGTACGTACGTTATCTGCCATTTGTCCTCCTCCTCCTCTGCCGCCACTTTCGGATATAGCCTCACTCGAAAGGTAAGCTTCGACATTTTACGTTATTTCATTGTTTATAGGTCAATTTAGCTTTATTATGAAATTTAATCGGGTGTTTTTGGAGGGCTTGGAACGGATTAGCCATTGTACATGTAAAATGTGTTCCAAGATACGAAAAACTCATTATACGAAGGCCGCCTCGGAACGGATTAATTTCGTATCTCGAGGTACCACTGTAATTGGAACTGTTAATAGAAAACACAACTAATAAGACATAGGCCTACCTACAATTTGTGATCTGCAAACAACAGATTGTCCTGACAAAGTGGGAAGTGAGAAGCTTTTGTGCGTAGCCTGCATTGTACTCTCTTAGGTTCTGGAAGCTGTTCTCCGTAAAATGTGCAGCACACAGATAAACATTGGGGTTATGGTGTTCAGGAACAGTGTTTAATTATTATTATTTTTAACCATGCTACATCAGCCTTAGGAAGGTAAAACGGATGAGTTTTGAAAATGGGAAGGGAAGAAACAACGTTTCTTTGATATAGTAACAACACTGTCTTCTCTGATGAAGCTCAGTCCGGCCTCATCCTCTTTTTTGGAATTTGAGATTATTTAAATGCATAACATTGTGACTTCACAAGATCCCGAGAAAACATATTGTAGTCCAAATGAACCGTTTGTTGTAGTTCTGGAATGGACTTTGAGCTTTGTATATTTTTTTATGCTAAAACAGCAAGATTATTGACTAATTAAAGTTGAAAAAGCATAATAGGACCCCTTTAACATATTTAATAATATGTTAGTAAATGCTGAAATTAATATCAACTGAGATTATTAATGCTTTTTTCTCTTGTCAGCTGCTGTAGTTAACTAATGGAACCTTATTGTAAAGTGTCACCAATTAATTATTACAAAGATTTATATGTGGCTCTGTTCAACCAAACTCCAGACTTCCCACACAGACAGTTTATCATGAACGTGTGCATGGTGGAGACTTACTGTAATTAACAGCAAAAGATGATTATGTGACCAGACTGAACAAGCTGGGATTTGGATCTGATCCAGAGCAGGAATAACTAAAGCATCATGAAGCTTAAATACCTTTATCAACAGTATACATGCAGAGTAAAATAGCAAAAAGTCCTAAACTCAAGACTTTCTCCTTTATTTAGGGCTTAGACGATTACTAAAACGTCTGTAGACAGTAGAAATTTTAGTATTGTCTAGATAGTCCAAAAAGATGAAGATGAAATAGTAAAAAAACTTTAGCAAAATAACAGAAGGATTAATGTAACAGTATGTACCGAAACTACATCAAACAATGAACAGAAAGAACTAAAGGGCTTAAATACACCGGTAAATAAACTATAGATACAAAACAGGTGTGCTCTAATTAGTTGTGTACTTAGTAATCATGACAGTTAATGATGATGGGAACATAGGTACAAAGACAAGCAAACTAAACTTCCACAAAGAAAATGAAAGTGAAACGAAGGTAAATACAAGTACACAAGCATATGAAGGTACTTAGATTAAGAGGATGACATTCAACGTGGCTTAAGGACATGCAGGTTACTGAATAGCTAATAATGTAGATCAGCGATGTACATTGTGCTTGTTCTTTTGTGGATCAGATGCTGCACTTGACCGTCGGACGTGTAGGGGGGCTTCTGTCCAGACGGGGAGTGGCTGTATTCAGCTCCAGCAGTGTCAAGATGGCCAGCCACGGGCATGGTAATGTCCTTTTAAAGGCTAAAACATAAGTGACAAATAATAATAAACAACTTTGACTATGTAAATTGTGTTTGTGTGGTCAATAGTGAATTGTTTATTTCTTTCTGTTGTCTCATGTGAAGTGTCAGAACAGGCGGACATGTCTGTGCCCATGTACTGGGACCGTCTGGACACTCCTCTACCAGACCGTCCATTCAAAGACGCCCTCAGTGCTGCAGACAAGAGCCTGAAGCAAAAGGAGAAAGGCCCCTGGAACAACCTCTCCAAAGAGGAGAAACTTGCCTGTTGGTATTTCTTCTCCTTCTGGTCTTTTATTCAGTGCTTGTTTGTATTTGAATGGGAACTAACATATAGAGAACAAATGTTTATCTTTAACATGACTTTCCATCTATAGTTCTGTCTTGTAAGTTGATTAACTTTTAGTAGGTGAACAATCCACACCTTCTCTTACAAGAAAATGAACCAAAAATACTGATGACTCGGGTCGCATTTGTGAGTGTATCCAAATTACGTAATATCAAATGCTGTCTGTAATTGGGTCACAACCTTTCATACCATCTACCTCATAACCTGGTTTGTGGTATGTGATTTAAATTAAAAGCTATTGGCTAATTGGAAGAAAAAAAAATGCCTTTTATACATCCTGCCCCAACTTCAAGAAAATATCTGGCCAGAGGAGGGCAAAGCATAGTAGACAAAATCATGGAGAACAATTCAAATATGATTTTTATTTATCCTCAATGGCAGTGTACAGGATGATGTTCAAAGAGTCATTCGCCGAGATGAAGAAACCAACGGGTGAGTGGAAGACGGTGATGGGTGGCATCTTTTTCTTTATTGGTTTCACTGGTCTGGTTGTTCTGTGGCAAAGGTTCTATGGTAAGGGATCATCATACATTTTTTTTTATGATTATGTCTGGATTGAAATACGTCAGTTAAGGTTTTGTTTTCTCAGTATATCCTCCTCATCCTCGTACCCTTGATGAAGAATGGCAGGCCATGCAGGTGCAGAGGATGCTGGACATGCGGATGAACCCCATCGAGGGCTTCTCAGCCAAATGGGACTATGAGAAGGGCCAGTGGAAATAAACAAGTTATCTGCAATTCTTCATATATTACCATGGCATTCTTTATGAATAACACTTGAATATTATCCAACGGGCAACCATGTAACATCTGACCAAGTAGACCAGTGAGACAACGCCCACAACACCCACAATCACAAGTGTTTCCATACATCTTGTGTATCTTTGTATCCATTTCACAAGTAAAACAGACACGTAATGACCACAATAAAGGTCTTGTGAATTCAAATGAGTCTTTATTTAATTTAAATGATATCAGACATTTAAAAAAAAGTCATAAGACATATAACAATTAATTCAGGGGTGAAGCTGTTTAAATAAACCCAAAACCTTAAAAAAATAGTTTTCATTTTTATCCCCTTGTTTATAGTTAAAGTTGGCTAAAATACAAACACAATGAGCAACAAATACACTACAAAAGAAATTATGGAGTTTAAGGCCATAGGAAGAAGGAACAATATGAGTTTACACCAAATATAAATAATTTCAAATCAACAAATGTCTTAAATATTTTTTTTTACTAATCTATGATGAGCTAGTCTAATTGTTATTTAAGTTAACTAGTTTACATAGTGTCGTGCCAATGCTGGTACATTTCACGCATAGGCTACTGTCAAACTCGCTCTCTCTCTCTCACACACACACACACACACACACACACACACACACACACACACACACACACTGAAACGTGACAGACAAACACAGACTAAGCATGCAAGCAGCAAATTTCATAACACGGAATGTATTCTCTGAAATCAGTGTCTACAGAGCAGCAAAAAGTGTAAATGTCGGCAATTTCAATCTGCTGAGACTCAACTATGTTTAAGCTAGTTCGCTATTTAACTCGCAACTCAGGAGTTTAAAAGGGACTACCTGATCTAATGTTGCCAAATAAAACCTCTTTACACTTCAAAACGTAAATCACCATAAGCCTAATTGTATTCGAAACCCATTTTGCTTAAGCAATTTGACTTAGCCCGTTTCTGAACGAAACATGGAGACGATGAAGTGAGAGCGTACAATGCTGATCCCAGCAAAACCAGATCGTAACGATGTTCTCGTTTTGCCTATTGTATGTTATTGTACGTGATCGGCGTTAAATTATTGTAAACAAAGCAATAGGCCGTTTAAGAAAAGAGAAACGAGCAAAAGACCATTATTCCCTCTTTGGATTCATCAGCACTGATTCATTGTTCACAAAGAAAAGTGTATTAAGATTAAAGAAAGCAAATGGGGATTTTTATTTTATTTCATGTCGTCAAATCTCTGGGAAATATTTAATATGCAGTTCTGGGAGAAAGAATCTTTTCTCATACCTGTGCCCTACGGCAGACGATGTCTTTTCTAGGTTAGGTCTCAAAGGACGTTACGTTTAGGATTGGTGTCTTTGATTGACACACCAAACGATCTCAGCTTCCCCACGAGATCTCCGACCGGGGTTAAAGGCTGGAAACACACCTGTACCACCATTTGCTTTCATCACTTCTGTTTGAATCAACCCGCTCGTCAATCACTACAAGACGGAAAAGGCGAGGAATATTCAACTTGACGTCCTATTTGAATTAATAATGGGTTGAAGCCTAAAGATAATTTCTCCACGTCTCCGTTTGACACGAGCCGAGCGTAAAGCAGCAGGTGCTTAATCCGCTCAGACAGACAAGCGTTTACAATGAGATTCGGCGGGAATCGGGAGCTGGGAGGAGACGAGAACGTTTGAGAGATTTATCACAACTATAGACAAGAAAAAAGTACAAAGCATAAATTTCGCTCTTTAACGGTTAAAAACAATGAGTTTAGTCAAATACTATTTTTTTATTTGTTGTTTTTCCACGGCAGCACCATGATGTTATCTGACCACCAAATATGTCAGTCAACCAGGGTTCAAAACATTGTGGACCATTACACGGTAAGACCCAACTCAGCAAACCTATGAATGCTCGAATATCTGTGGAAATAACATTTACACATGGAAATGTTGATGTTAAAAGACCAGAACTGAGATTAGCATTTAAGCTAGGCTCTGTACATTTAAATATGTCGCAAGTGTCAAACAAACTTACTTACTAACAAAACCACTGCATATATAATTCCATACCTCAAATTTCAAATAAAACAAAAAGGACACAAATGACCAATAGCTTGTTACAAATGTTAGGCCAGTATGTCCAAAACTGGTTACATCCTCATTCCAAAGACCATTCAAGACACCAAGCACTCTTGTGGCAATATGGTTTAATCTAATTACTTTCAGCTTAATGTTTACATTTTTTGTGTACAAAACACAGTTAAAGTGTAGCCACAGATACACCAGGAGTTACCTAATCCCTCCTTGCGTATTCGCGTCTCCTCTAGTTCTAGGTACAACAATCTCAAAAGCTATAAAGAGTTATATGGGATTCCACAGCTGAAGCTGAAACTTAGGTTTAACAAATCAAACGGCACCAAACGTACAGAACTTTCTCTCAAACTGTTGGCCGTCTCATAACTGTTGGTCCTTTAGACAATTTAGACGATTAAGAGGATTTCCAACCTGTCCGTGCAGGAAGTCACACATTTAACACTCATCAAATTTGCATGTGAAAAGGAACAGAACAATAATTGGGGGGAAAAAAAACTACAACATAAAAACCACTCACACAGAATTTTTTTTTAATCTGTTCTCCACGCTTTTCTATAATGGTAGAGAGACTGCAGAGGAAGTGTAGTGCCGGGCCTGTACGATGTCTCTCTGACCTCAAGCTGATATCTGGCACTCCAGACAGAAACAACGTTCCTCAGAAATGTCAGTGCTGATTTACTGACTGAATACTTCAAAATTCAGTTCAGGTTCAACTTCTCTATCATTTGGTCAACTCGATAATCACAAATGAGCTTAAATTAGACTTGTAAATGTAAAATAAATGTATCCTTGTCAGTTTTGCCAGTCTCTTTGAAAATGAGAGAATAATAAGGATACTTTAGATGGATGATAAAGCTGAAAAACAAAAGATACAGACATAAAAGAAAGATTTTAAACTTTTTTTCTTTGACTTTAGTCGTTTTTCTCATTTAGTTAAACGGGGTGTAAGGACACGTGGCTTTGCCTTTTCTGAGTCAGCTAAAACCAGAGCACCCTCATGCAGTCTGGGTCATGTGATTTGACACCACAGATGCGCTCCACTCGGTCAACAGTACGCGGAGGGACGTGGGATGTAAACACGAAATTTCTTGGCAATAAAACAGAAACAAATAAATCCAAAACATAAGTATTTTGAGTTCCTTCATGTTAGCTGGAGGTCTAAATGAAGCAGGTGGTGTTTTATAATCTTCGATTATTCTGATCCTCACAGGCGTTTCTGTGCAATGAGCGACCCGACCACGACACCCGTGAGCAAGGTCATTCCCGCCAGCAACCACTTCTTGAAGTTTTCTTGTGACTTTCTGCTCTCTGCTGCTGCATCTTTCCCAAAGATCTCTGCGAATCGCTCCTGCAAAAAACACAAAGAGAATATAATCAGATTTATTTATACAACAGTGAATCACATTTACTACATTGTTATTAATGGCTGAAATCGACTGAATATTTTTAATTTGAGATCCCCTCCCCATAAAAAAGAAAGAAAAAGAGTCTCCTAATTGCCAACATAGTTTATTTCCACAGCTCCAGCACTAATGGAGTGTAGGGAACATTATAGTGCAGTAACAAAAATGGTAACAAGCTATTCATAAAGTAGAGGAAAATATTACCATGCTTAAACACCCAATAATTATACTTTTGACGACCAGCTCAATCAGTGGCTTGGCTTCCAGCCAATCAATGTCCCTTCCTATCATGCCTTTCATTAATCCCGCCCTTCCTGTGACAAGTATGCGTTCATGCAATGAACACCAGGGGGCGAGATTCACCATGCCTGTTTTAAAGACTTCACTAACCTCATTTCTCAGCAGGATTCTCTAGCAACCCCAATTTTATTTGAAAAGCTGAAAGGGGATTTCAGACTATATAACGTAACCCGTTTCCTCAGGGAACACACACACAAAAGTAGAGCTCACCAACTGCAGACGGAGGGTGAAATAATCCGTAAAAAGCAAATATGACTCATAAACATGCATGAGTTCATTCCACCCGACAATTTCTGTGATGACAGAAAATGTTTTCTTTTTCTCTCTAGTTTTCTCAGTTGGATGTTCAGTGCAGATTCAGGGTCAATACGATTGCTTTCCACTGGCAAATTTTTGTCAGAGGTATTACCGCAATGCAGTGATCAAGCCGAAAATATTCTGTGCATGTAGTCAAATACAAAACACACACGCATACACACACGCAACCCTCAGACACCCACCCCTGTTTTCCACTCAAGAAGACTGATGTCATCCTCCAGTCTTTCCCTTTGCCCTAGTTATCTACACAAGCTTGAAAATATGGGAAGAAGAATGTAGAGGACTGGATAAAACCATTCGACACTTTTAACACGTGCACGTTGGCAACAGAACTGGGTTTCTCTTTACAGTGAAACAAAACTGGAGGAGATGTCATAATGTGTAATAGGATGAAGTTGTGTGACCATTTACTTCTTTCGGCCTTTCTTTAGCATAACAAGGAAGAGATGGGCAATGGTTTTTAAATGAGTGGTTTTAAAATCCTCATTTAAATACTAAAGCAATCAGTCATGTTTTATATGAATTGAGAAGGTTTAATGCCAAAACATTTCAAATATCTGCATATCAATGCACTAAAATATTATGTGTAATAATAATAATAATTCAAAAAGAAAGAAGCAGCTAGAAGAGGTCAAATGGGTGTTTGATAGAAGGAGAGTACACAACAAAAATGCAAGTGACCTATGGTAAATTACTGCATTCAACAAAGCCTCCAGTATATATTCTGGGGTGGAGTTGTTCAGTTTATCGACAGGTACATTGAACTGACAAAGAGGCTGAAAGGGAGTTGGATTAAAAGGAAATAAGAGTCAAAATTTGGATATGAAATGTGTGACAATGCCCGCCTCATAGATATGTGGATAGGAACGAGATCAATTTCATAGGAAATGACTTTGAAAGTGTGAGGGAGGGGTGATGGGAGTGGCAGAAGCTGATAACACATGCAGTTCCAGAGCAAAGGGGTTATCGCAACCACTGACGCAGCACATGACATCACAAGTCATGTCTGAACACACTTTCACTTACGATTAACAGACACCCAAAACCACTTAAATTATATTTGATTATAATTATTATTAATATAGTTATTAACGACATTTTTTTTTTTTACAAACAAAATTGTAGATAAGTACTACACCAATCTACAACAACTTCACTGCAACAACACTAGGGGAGTTGCTGCTATGCGTTTACTAGTGTGTTCAGTGTTGTTGCTTACTGACCCAAGTCAAAAGTTCCCATACCAAATTTTTTGGTCTCTAGTTATGAATTGGCTCCCTCCATCAATGTAAATCTTTTTAAAAATCATGGCCCGATTGCTTAGAAAAGTAATAGTAGCCTATACTTCTTAAACTGCACAATTTGATGTGCAATTCATATCTATAGATTAAACGGTGTTGAACAGTCAAACAACCCCGATAGGAAAGTAATGCTTGAATTGAACAAACACCACATAAACACACACACACACACACACACACACACACAATACTGTACATCCTACAGAGGGGTCAATATTCTACAAGAACAATGAACCATAAAAGGAAACTACAGTTTCATTGCACAGTGACTTGAAAAGTAAATATAATTTCTGTCATACACTTCCTCTGGCACGCCTCTTTTTCATCCCAATCTGACCCATCATGAATGGAGAACAGAGAGGGTGTGCACTTGTAACATGTTTTAACAGGTACATGAGTCAACCCTGCAGGAATGCAAACAGTATGATCTGGCAGCAGAAACAAGCCTAATGTCCACATGTTATAAAATATCAGTTTGTGAAACTGTGAGAACAAAGTAGGAACAATGTAGAATGGTATGACAAGAATGTGGCTCTTTGATTACAGTCCAAGTCATAAATCGAAGACGCGTTAAGGCGTGTTTGTTGCAGTTAGCTTATGGTGAACATAACTACAGAGTTTTATGTGATATAGCATGTGTGCAGTCATGTAGGCATAGGCTATATACACAGGAAGGGCAGATATGGAGGTGTGCCTTTACCTTTTGATCAGACATCTTTCATGCTGGAGTAAGCAAAATACCTCTGTGTCATGCATAATAATCTAACTAGAACTAATCATCAGCTGAAACATCACAAGACTTTGTCTAAATCTCCAAGAATAAGCAACAGGATACGCTTGCTTTAGAAAACCACCAGTAAGCCTCTGTGTCCCAACTAGATGTTGCATGACAAAGCATTAAGCAATTAAAAGCATCTCTTTCATATAAAAACTAATTCCATAATAATCTTCATTTTGTACTAATCACTGAACAACAGGCAAATACAAGTACAATTTGTCGGTTTCTTAGTTGATATTTCACCAGGATCATTTCTGATGCTTCCTATCAAACGTGAACATTGGATCGGTGTTCATGATCACTATATGAATAGATTTAATTTAGGCTTTTATTCATATATAAAAATTGATCAGCGCACAGAGTTACAAATATGGAAAACTGAAGATTAAATTTACTTGGCTTAATCTAGTTAATTTGGTTATGGATTAGATTCATAAGGACATTATTTTTGTTACAATCTTTTGTATAACTTTTTGAAGCATGGACTTCCATTGGAGGGACAGAAATAGCTCAGGTTTCTTAAAACACACACACACACACACACACACACACACACACACACACACACACACACACACACACACACACACACACACACACACACACACACACACACACACACACACACACACACACACAAACCAGTTGCTTTAAACCACATAAGGATCACTGAATTTTCATTTTTGGGTGGACTATCCCTTTAACACAATGTAGGGGTTTATTTATCTCAAGCCCACCAAGCCAGGTATAGCACATGCCCTGACATGTCTCCAACAACGCAGTGTAATATGCCTGACCATCATGACAGCATTTATGACTCAGTTTTAAACAATTCATTAACCAATGTGACTCTTTGTATATATTGCAACTACACCTTAAAAAAAAAATCCACTCCCAAACTCACACTGATCTACTATAGGTGTGACTGAGTTAAAAAGCATTTGTACACAAACACAATCTGTCAAGAAAACCAGATTTTTACTGGCTGCAAACAGCGCTAAGGTTGTGCGAACGCTCCCAAGAGATACTGGCTGCTAAGCAGCAGTGACTGCCAGGCGCTTTCCATAGCCCTATCTGAACAAAGAGCACATACAAACCTGGCCTTACAGGAGAGAGTGAAACCAGGTGCAAGGTGCCTGCATTTGTTAGTTAGCATAGGCTAATATCCAAATAGAGGCCAAGAAAGGGGCTGATTCTGATCTTGAAAGGAGCACAGTGGGTGAAGGAGAGTTACTGGAGGGGTATTAAAGCTGGCACCGATGAACAGAGGCGGACCGCAGAAACTCAAAGTCATCCTCATTACTGTACTACAGTTACAATACAGCTACTGAGCTACTCTGTTGACATCAGTGTTTTACATCAAATACGTCCAACCTCATCCTGTTAGAAGATGAGCAATTTCTGTGTGTGTGTGACAGAGAGAGAGAGAGAAGCAGCATGTGTGCTTGGAAAGTCATGAGAGGATCGTACAGAGAGTTCAGTTTGGTTCGGTTGAGTCAGAGCACTGGGTTTCTCCACTGTTACACCATCCTGACCCCTTAACCCTCACCATGGTGTTTGTGAAGCCAGTGACTTGCTTTCCGCAATAGCTTGCTGTTTTCAGCCAGATGACTGATTGATACACACACACTTAGAACATGACATGCATCTTACAAAACACAGCCTTTTCTCGCTTGGTTGAACAATGAGTGTCATTTGAGAAACAATGAAAATAACTAGATTTGTACCAATGCAGAAAATGCCCATGGAAGCCTCTATGCTGGATGTCCTGGATGGTTGATAATGTTTTCTAATCAGATGATTATTGACACAAATCCCTTTATAGAAAGTCCCTATAATCTATGTAGGTAATAGATCAGGGGTGGGCAAACTATTTGTCTCGCGGGCCACATTGGTTTCTTAAAATTGACACAGGGGCCGGAGTGAAGGTCGTACCTGTGCATTTACTTATAAGAAATCCTAGAAAACCTGTATAAAGTATAGTTTGGTCTTAAATCACTCGACTGGGACACGTGAAATTACAACAAAACAATATTAATACAATTTAATCAACAGAAAAACCATAATATGCAATGTGACTGAATCGTATATTTGCCTCAGCTCTAGATTGACAATCACAGGCATCTAATCACAACTGACCTCTGGAAAAAAAGGGAACTAACCAATGACGTTTGATGTTACTATTACAAGAGCAAGCCCCGCCCCACGACTGACAAAAATAAAAGTGCTCGCGCGAGCAAAAACTGCAGTCGAGAGCGGGTGAATGTTCGCGCACGCGCGATTAAAATGAGCTCGCGGGTACCCATATTTACGTGAAGCTCTGTTTTCCGCTCGCGGATGTAATTTACGCGTGCGCAAACATCAGATTGCGCTCGTTCCTTTTTAGCACGGAATTAACGCTATAAAGGGTGGTGTAGAGGGGTTTGCGACACACGCCTACTCTCCAGCACAGCTTCAGCGCCATTGCCGCTTGCAGCTGCGACAGAGTGACATTACAGCGAAATGTAAAATGAAGGAGGTTTAATACAGGTTCGGCAAGTTCGGCGGGCCGGATTAAAAAGCCCAACGGGCCGGATATGGCCCGCGGGCCGTAGTTTGCCCACCCCTGTAATAGATGCTATAATACAGGGGTCTCCAACGTGGTGCCCGCGGGCACCAGGTCGCCCCCAAGGACCACATGAGTCGCCCGCGGGCCTGTCCTAAAAATAGCTCAACATAGCGCTACTTACCAGTGAGCTACATCTATTTTTCTTGCTATTCTTTTTTTAAAATCGCACCTGCAAATTAACTCCTCTCCTTCACATTATTTCTGAAACTTTATAGGATAACGCCAGTTGACAACTGGCCAACTGTAGCGTGATGCAGCTCTGACTGACAAACAGTATAAATAGCATAAGCGTGGCAATTGCGTCAGAATCATCACTGAATACTGCACAGCTGGTCAAGCGGCAAACATGGCGATTAATGCAATGTCGCTTTCACATCTCTCAATGAACTGTGGTTACGACAGTAACCGGAGATGTTCCCGTCCGAGAGCAGGAACGAGACATTGCAATGAAATGCATTTGGGAACAGTGTTCAATCCCGCGGTGAGAGAGATGCAGATGAGCCTAAAAACACAGGGATCCATACGCCAATCACAGCGAAGAGGCACACAGCCCAACCAATGGCAACACCGCTAGGTGTGCTCACTACTGATAGGTGCAGCTAAACCAATGAAATCAATAGCTGAAGCTTACCAAAATGTACACACCAGAAAGCCTGAAAAATAGCGAGCTGCACTGAATATAGGGCAAACATGGTGCAAAGTAGTGCATGATTTTTTACAAATTGTTAGTGGCTAGTGAAAATGTTGTAGAAGTGATCATTTGAAAATGTAAATACTTGCAGAGATTTATAGAAATAAAGTGTTGCATATTGATATTGATCTGTTTCTTACCTTGTTAAATCATTGTTGATAATTATTGTGAGAAATCATTAACATGATCAGTGTCTTCACATAGATGAATATCATTCATTATTAATAATGACATAAAATTAAAGGTAAATTGAGCAAATTTGTTATTTCAGAAGTGTGTATCAAACTGGTAGCCCTTCGCATTAATCGGTACCCAAGAAGTAGCCCTCACCTTCAAAAAGGTTGGTGACCCCTGCTATAATATAATACAATACTTACGAGTACATATAATTGTGTACACTCTGAGTAGTAAGTTCTTTTGAACAAGTATTTGCTTTGTAACTGTAAAAAAAAAAAAAAAAGTATGAATGTCATCTGGACAATCTACATATTTCATGTTATCATTGTCATGTGACCTCAGCAGTTGAGTTTCTTCACTGCCACTCACAGTTGGGGAGTGTTGACTGGATATGTGCTTCACAATTTTGTTGGTAGCATTAGGACATCCAGGTACTTTTGGTCTAATGTTCTATTAATATGAATACAGTGAATTTGGTACTAGTTAGTAGGGAAGTATGCATATTCGGACTACAGGGAGTGCAGAATTATTAGGCAAGTTGTATTTTTGAGGATTAATTTTATTATTGAACAACAACCATGTTCTCACTGAACACAAAAAACTCATATCAAAGCTGAATATTTTTGTATCAATATTTTAAGTAGTTTTTAGTTTTAGCTATTTTAGGGGGATATCTGTGTGTGCAGGTGACTATTACTGTGCATAATTATTAGGCAACTTAACAAAAAACAAATTTATACCCATTTCAATTATTTATTTTTACCAGTGAAACCAATATAACATCTCAACATGCACAAATATACATTTCTGACATTCAAAAACCAAACAAAAACAAATCAGTGACCAATATAGCCACCTTTCTTTGCAAGGACACTCAAAAGCCTGCCATCCATGGATTCTGTCAGTGTTTTGATCTGTTCACCATCAACATTGCGTGCAGCAGCAACCACAGCCTCCCAGACACTGTTTAGAGAAGTGTACTGTTTTCCCTCCTTGTAAATCGCACATTTGATGATGGACCACAGGTTCTCAATGGGGTTCAGATCAGGTGAACAAAAAGATTTTCTTCTTTTATACCCTTTCTTGCCAGCCACGCTGTGGAGTACTTGGATGCGTGTGATGGAGCATTGTCCTGCATGAAAATCATGTTTTTCTTGAAGGATGCAGACTTCTTCCTGTACCACTGCTTGAAGAAGGTGTCTTCCAGAAACTGGCAGTAGGACTGGGAGTTGAGCTTGACTCCATCCTCAACCCGAAAAGGCCCCACAAGCTCATCTTTGATGATACCAGCCCAAACCGGTACTCCACCTCCACCTTGCTGCGTCTGAGTCGGACTGGAGCTCTCTGCCCTTTACCAATCCAGCCACGGGCCCATCAAGACTCACTCTCATTTCATCAGTCCATAAAACCTTAGAAAAATCAGTCTTGAGATATTTCTTGGCCCAGTCTTGACGTTTCAGCTTGTGTGTCTTGTTCAGTGGTGGTCGACTTTCTGCCTTTCTTACCTTGGCCATGTCTCTGAGTATTGCACACCTTGTGCTTTTGGACACTCCAGTGATGTTGCAGCTCTGAAATATGGCCAAACTGGTGGCAAGTGGCATCTTGGCAGCTGCACGCTTGACTTTTCTCAGTTCACGGGCAGTTATTTTGCGCCTTGGTTTTTCCGCACGCTTCTTGCGACCCTGTTGACTATTTTGAATGAAACGCTTGATTGTTCGATGATCACGCTTCAGAAGCTTGGCTATTTTAAGACTGCTGCATCCCTCTGCAATATATCTCACTATTTTTGACTTTTCTGAGCCTGTCAAGTCCTTCTTTTTACCCATTTTGCCAAAGGAAAGGAAGTTGCCTAATAATTATGCACACCTGATATAGGGTGTTGATGTCATTAGACCACACCCCTTCTCATTACAGAGATGCACATCACCTAATATGCTTAATTGGTAGTAGGCTTTCCAGCCTATACAGCTTGGAGTAAGACAACATGCATAACGAGGATGATGTGGTCAAAATACTCATTTGCCTAATAATTCTGCACTCCCTGTAGAGGACGAATGACTTCAGATTTTTCAAAAGTCAACTTTTGTGATTAAAGTCAAGTGGACCATTTGCTGATGATGTCATTAATGAACAAACCTGAACGGTCCTCGAGCGGAGACTCAAACGCAGGTTGCTTGTCCACAGCGATGGCATATGACACAGCACTGCCCACAAGGTTATGGCACCTACATAATAGCTAATTTATCAGTTATTTTGTCTTAGGGTTGTTAGATTTCAATCATTATACAAGCGATTTCAGCTCATCTTCTAAATCAGATTCACATGTTCAAGTTACATTTAGTGAGAGTGTGAATTAATTCTACCTGGCAGCGTCTCTGCTAATAGTAAAGCTGTTGGCTTTATTTACTAAGAAATACATGCTAGAACTTTTCAGTTTCTGAGTCAATTTATTAATAAATCTCAGAATAGTGCTGACAAATTTTTGTACTGTATTTTGGTACTGTCTGCGTATATGTGTGTTGCAATGCAGCAGAACATGAATTTAAAATGGCGATTAACTTGTGTGTATAATAAGATGTCAATATTGAGCATTCAGGTGGTATAATCAAGCATATCTTGTGAAGTGCTCTGGGAGTACACATTAATTTGTCATTTTAACTGTTGGAAACAGCATAAAAGTGGACTTCAAAGATTTTCTATCCTGTTGCGCCCTTTACAGACTATGATAAGCGACTATTCAACGTCAGGTTTAAAGCATCAAGGCAGAGCATTAAAGTCGACAAGTCGTCTAGTCTGTGCAACCCCCTAATTTAGGCTCTTCCAAAGTCAAAAGACCCCACAGCCAAGCCTCAATGATATTCTGGTTCCTAGAAAAGACTCCTATCTAGGGGCTGCAGGATTTGGGGGAGGAAAAGTTAGCTAGTTGCGATTTTTGTTGTTGTTAAAATGCTATTTAAAAAAAACAACAAGAAAAACCCTTGTAGGGCTGCACAATTTGGCCCAAACTGTTGTACTTCAACAGCAATATGAATAATAATTCTTATTACTACATAAAGTGAAACAAAATAAAAATTTAATGACATTAAATTGCTACAAAAGTAAAAACATGTAATGTTTGGAGCATGTCGCTTTTCAAATGCACATCAAACTTGACAAACTCACAGCACTTGCAAAGATAAAACAGCATTTACTGCAAACCGATTGAGCTGCTCCGTTCACACTGCCAATGATTTTCATTCGTGTCTGTAGCACAAACAATAAACATTTAGCTATGCAGCAAAGTTTATTCCTTAGGATAATGAGTTTGTTTAAATCCCTAACCCTAAGCAATAGAAACAAGAGATTTCCAGGAAGCATCACTATTGAATGCGCTCAATCTAGATATTTACAGCCCGAGGGTGGCCAACAGAGAAGCTGAGCTCCCAGCAGATGAGAGAATAAACTGGAACGTTAAAGAGGTTTCACAAAACAAGAAAATGGGCTCCCGGCCTGAGATGCTGTCTGGCCTCTTTAAAATGCATTTAGCCCGAGTAGAGAGACAAGAGAAAACCAGTGGGATTCTTTTCTGCCCTGAACCTTGAACACCAGCACAGAGCAGAACAATTACAGAGAGGCCGGAAGGGCAGGATTTCCTCACAAATCGAGAAGGAATGCTTGACACCCTCATTCCTGTGTGGAAATCAGCTGATATGAAACATGCTTTAAGGGATGGAGAAAAATCCAACTCTGCAACGTCAAGAACTGGCTTTGCTGTTTCTCACTCAATCTCTGCTGAGTCATTCAGATTTCAAGCTGAAACCAGAAATTTCCAGTCCATGACCAAAGAGATGGTGGAGAGAGTGAGATAGAAAGGAAAAGAGGTAAACAAAAAAAGTGGAGTGAAGCAAAACGAACCCAGTTAAAGCATCACAAGGCAGTATATGTGACAGCCACGGCCATTCGAAAATGACAAGCGTTACAAAAAATACAGAACCATTTGGGGGAAATCACATTGCAATATCTTTCAGGGTAAAAGTAAGCCACAAGAGGGTCAAAGACAGCATTTGTCATAGTTACTTTATCTCTTTGGTTCAGAATGACAATGTGATCTCACTTACTCTAAGAGGGAGGCAGACGCTTCGCAGCAAATGGGATTTCTGAGGTCAGCCTGGTATTTACCATTTAGATGTCAATGACATCAGCCCACACCTACAGACCAGGCAAACATTTATTATAGAAAGTCTCTCACTTTTTAAAACGGTCTCTCTCTGGAGACAGTCAACCTGGTTCTGGCTCACTTTTATCCTGGGTTAAGATACTTTAAAACTTCCTGAAAGGATGTTAGCACTGCTTTTAATCAGTTTAATGGTGAATTATCTGAATTGTTGTGTTGCCTAATCTATAATGTGAAACAATGAGTGCAATGCTAAATGTAGAGTTGATTGCTTACAGACAAACAAATATAAACGGCCTAATCCACATTAAATTCAGATAACCCCAGATTTAACATTTTAAGCCCAAAAGATCAAGTCCTAAATAAAGTAATCCAGTGCCAATATTAAATATAAAAATAATTATTTTCATGTTATGGCTAATATTAAAATTCTATACTATTTTGTCCAAATAATTAATATACATACACAAGTAACATAAAACTACTGAACTAAAATCAATTGTTTTAAATCCTACAAGTATCATAATATAAAGTATTTGTATCTAGCATAAAATCCAGTATTAAAAACATACATATTCATTTTGAAATTTTCAAAACATTAGTGTTATTAAAACATCAAACAGTGGTGTTAGATGGCAGTAAATGTGATAAAAACAAAACAGACCTCAATGGAATTTCATTAATCAAAATGCAGGAAGCAGTACTTTTGCTGAAAGCCAAATATCAGTTGCCCCAAGCACAAAAAGTAGTCACCTTAAAACAAAAGCAATACTGGCCTGGATAGATGATGTTTCAAACAATTCTGTTGCTTCACACCAATTGTGTGAATAAAACACTTAATTATCTATTCTACAACATCCCATTTTCCCAATAACAGCAACCTCTTCCCAGAAATATTAGCGTTTCATCATGTAATCGATTAGTGTGTGGATACCTGAAACATTAAATTGGTCTAAAGCCCTGCGTCTCAAATATAGCTGACAATTAGAGCAACAAAACAAGACCTCAGCCCAAATTAAATTTAGATCACCAAACATCCAATCAGATCACAGCATGCAAAGTAATCCGAGCAGCACACCTCCCCATTTTATTTTAGGTCATATATCTGAGGATCTGTCTGTGGGAGGTGTCCTTTGTACCCGCCTGGCAATGTGACCATGTTTATGCGTACCGTAAATGAATTAAAGAGAAGATTAATGAGTCAGGAGAGTGGGGCTCAGACTCCAATCTGTTCTCTATCTCACCAGGGAGACATCAGTTCCCATTCTGTCAGGCAAATCCAATGATTTGGGACAGACACAGACCACATACGTCCACATACATTCATACAGACCAAAACACTCATGCATGTTCTTGGACACACATATGCAGTCTCAGACCAAAACCCAGACTTACAGGCAGACACAGCCTATGGGGATACTTGTCAGGAAACAGACTGTGAGACTTATGCATATTGGATGGCACACCACCCTGAGACAGAGCATACACGCACTGGTACATGTACATGAATGTTCTGGTGCCAAAACCTAGTCATGCCCCCCCCCCCCCCCCCAAAAAGAATCTTTCACAATCTTGCCAAAAATGGGATGAACTGTGTGTTCTGGTCAAATCTATTTGTAGATTGATTTCCTAAAAAGGTAAACACTTTTAGTGCCAATTTCTGTAACGATATCTATGAAGAAAAATGTTCATGGACGACCTTTATTACCCATGACACCAATATCATTAAATTGTTGTATATCCAATCAAGTAAAATTACAGATACGGTTATGGAAATTAACTCTAAAACTATGGTAAAATTAAAGCTGCTCATAAGAAAAATGCTTAAGTAATTGATATTAAAAGTACAGGTACATTTTATATAAATGGCACAGATGATTGTAATGATGGGAACCTAATTGAGGTTGATAACCTGTGTTAGATTAATGTAAGATTTATTAAAAGGAATTGTTCAGTCCACAAGCAAAACAAAAAGTGAAATCAGTAACTGACCCTCATGTTGTTCCAAACCTGTAAGAATTTCTTCTGCAGTTAAATTTATTAAACGGACACTACAGGTACAAACAAATGAGAAAGTCGAGAAACAGAGTGCGTAACACGAACCCTACGAGACCTCTGAATTAACCAAGATGAGTAACTTAAATACACAGTGATGATGAACAGAATACAGCTGTGATCGTTAAATAGAGTCCTTGAAAATGAAAGCCAAACACAATGAAAGTGTTCACAATGACAGACTTTCCCCCGGCAGGAGGGCAGGCCAAAGGAACCAGGGAGGAGCAGATGGTGGCAGAATGGCCGAAGGAGATGGTGAGGATAGAAGGAGTGGCCAAACTGGGATCCAGAGCCTAGCCAGGGTGACAGCCCATGACGGAGTCGAAGGAGGGAAGAATCATGCTTGGCTGAAGGGACCAAGGCGATGATGGAGCCACTGGCAGAGTAGACCAGGGCGAGAGCTAAAGTGGCTGAATGACTCCGTTGGCTTAGGAGACCATAGCGAAGCCACCCTGACAAGCGTTGGAGGCAGAGCCAAGGAGCCCGGTGAAGGGACTAAGCATAGCTGATGCCCCAGAAGTCCATGGTGAAGATGGATCAATGACTGATCAGGGCGGAGCCGGTGGGATGAGGGAACCAGAAAGAGGCAAAATGACGATGGTTCCGGTTGAAGCAGAGGGAGGGAGGAGCAAAGGTGGAGCTGGTGAGTTGACTGGCCGAGGTGGAGTAAATAGCCCAGAAGCTGAAGGCAGAGCTATGGGAACCTCTTGCCTAAACAGCGCTGGTGACTGGGGTACCCGAGGCAGATCCACACACTTGAGTGGGGTAATAGATGTCGAGGGACTGTAGAAGACCAGCAAATTCAGGGCTGAAGAGCTGGCTGGATTGTGAGAAAGCAGCAGGAAAGTGAAGGTGGATGTCCTGCAGATAACTGTAATTCAGAGCTGAGCCAGGATTGACTCTGACTCTGAACTAACAGAGATCATTAATGATGAAGACACAGGAAATTGAACTGGGCAAGATCAGTGGTGTCGGGAGAAAAAAGGAGACTTCCTCGTTGGGTGGGGCTGTTCAGTTACACTGTTATACTTTTCAGTGTTTCCCACCTCAAAAGAAGATCCGCCTACAAAGTCAGTGTACTTTGCTGCAACAGGAATTGCCTCTGGGCATGAAACAAAGTGACGAGTGCAAATCCTTTGCACGTTGTTCCGTAGCAGATGCCAGTGAACTTCTCTACATAACCCTCCTTAACATCGGCCAGATTGAAAAATAAAAATAACTCCTCCTTTCTTCTAATTTTTTAGGTCTGGTATTCTGTATACAAAATCAATGTAATTTTATTAAACAAAATCCACAGGTACAAACAAAAGCAAGAGTCTACGAAATAGAGTGTGTAGAACAAACAATACCCGAACACTGAATTAACCAAAATGAAGGACTTGAATACACTGAAAATGAACAGAATACAAACAGGTGTGATCATTAAATCAATAACCATGCTGAAAAACTAGTGATGGGAAAAATGAGAACAAAGGAAAGTTTGAGGAAATACCATAAGAAAAAACATAAGCAAAGTAAGAGTAAGTTTGACAATTTCATTTTATTGACCAAAAAAAACAAACACTGGAAATATATTTAAGTGTATTCCTTTATTTTCCATAAAGTAAATGGCTACATGTTGGGAAAAACATGTAAATAACAGAACATTTAGGTAAACTGTCCTTTTAACTCAAGTACTTAACCATTCAAATGAGTCTCCTACTACAAATGGAATGTAATCCACAATAAAAAAAAGAGACAAAACTGCAGAAAGATTAATTAATTAGTTCAGACAACACGTTTGGTCTTTAAAAAAATAAAGAGACGCATGACAGTGGAAATAAGGAGGTGCAATGGTCAAAGATGTCAGTTTACATAGAAGAATTCATAACTTCCACCAGCGGAAGAATTCAGTCAAATCACACATAACTTCACAATCACGTTGCACATAATCACAATTTAAAAATGTTCACTTAAGCCTGTAATGTACCTGGATAAACATATTAAAACGTCTGGTACATGAAAAGTATCTTTAATTCAGATCACCAGTGGAGAGCCATTACACATTGCTCAATGTGCTAGAGCTTTCGATTTGACATCATGACAAATTTTAAGGATCTGAACTGATCAAAAGAGTGGATATTGAACTGGATATCGGTATGACTGATCAGAAAAGACTGCTTTATTATTTGTTTTTACTTTGGATCTGCAAATGTATCAAAAGGGTCTGGACAAATTTATCAGAGTAAAAGTATCAATTTTCTCTTTAAACGTACTAAAATAAAGTAGAGGTAGAAATATTTATTCTTGAGTAAAATAAAAGTACAGTAATACTTCTGTTTACAAGTTTAATTCATTCCAAAAGCTAGCTTGTTACTCAATTCTGGTACACTAGTATTCTCGTAAAATAAAAAAACATGAAAAAACACAAAAAGCTAGAGTTTAGTGATCTCCATTGGGATATTTTGTGTAAATGAAAGCGTCAGTCAGTCTGTTCTGTCACGAGCCGCACAGTGACAAAATTTGCTATTAAACCTCCTTGATGTTGAACTCTAATAAATCCGAACATGGCCTCGATATGCGATTGTGGTTGAATAAAATGCACTTAAATTATGCCACATTTAATAATGCAAAGTCTTTTTTCAATAGAAAAACATTTGGAATTACCATTCTTTGGAAGTAAAGTTCTTGTTTTTACCAGTTTTCATAATTTAGAGAGTCTATTAATTTATTTGATAAAGCCAATAATAAATCAGGAAACTAGATGATTTTCATTGACTAAAACTACAGTTTTAAAAGGTTGACTAAATATGATAAAAACTAAAAGTAAATCTGACACAGGACTAAGCGTACATTTAACAATACCTGACAAAAATGAACACTTTGGCAACAGACAGACGAAAGGAGAGGCTCCTATTAAAATTGATGTTTTATAAAATATTTTTGAAACTTCATTTGGTGATGTAAATGGGGTAAAATCTGAGGAGATGATCATGGTGGAACCTAGAAAATGATTAACAATGTGACTGATGGCAATCAGAGATGATATCATTAACACAGTTTATCTGTAACTTAAAATCCCTGTGACTCCATCGTCATGGCTATTATTCACAACCATGTCTAATCCTACTGATAGGGCCTCAGCTTCTAGTTGAGATCAGATTATGTAGAAAAATCTATATAGGAATGAGGGAACGCTTGATAGAAAAAGAGAGACTTTACTGAAGACAGAGGGAAAGGGATGGACAGACTATAAAACCGAGGATGAATAATGAGTGTGACAGAGAGAGAGAGAGGGAAGGGGGGTAGAATTGCTCATGACCTGATTTTCCAGCATAAGCCAGTTCAGTCGGAGTAGAGCAACAGTCATGCTATGTCCAGAGCGGCACATGCGAGAAGCTGATTTGAGCTCTACCTCCCCCCACTCCTAATCTGCTATCAACCAGGCGTCACACTCAGACCGACCTTCCATTCTGAGTCAGGTCTCTTTCAGTCCTACCTGAGACATCTCTGAAGCACTGTGGTGATCTCAGGTGTCTCTTTATGACTGCATCTCAAAACTTCAAACTCAAATGCAATTATACTATAATGACTGATATTAATTGATTTTAAAGTCAATAAATCTTCAATTTGATCCAAAATTTATTTTTAAATCTCAAGATCAATCTTTTATTTACTGTTTCCAGTTGATGCATGAACAAAACAACACTTGTAGTGTGCCTGTGTGTGCTTAGTTAGTTTTGATATAAAAGATGAAAATCAAGTTTTTAATGTTGTTTATGTCTATGGTGTTTTTAATATGCTTTAAGACAAACCCTGTCCAAATTCAGAAGTCAACATCATTACGGAGTACCACTGCATCACTACAACTGTAGTGATCTAAAAAGTCTCAAAAATGTGGTTTGAAATCGCTGGTGTTTTCACAAACTATCTTATAACCAATCACATCAAAGTGTGGGCGGGCTTTAGCATGTCATTAAGCAAGGGGTATCAGGAGGAGCAGGTAATCCCAGTTTATTTTTCTGTTGACATGAAAAAAAACTAATTGTGTAGATTTAACAATATAGCCGGTGTATGATGTATATTATAATGTTATGATGAACTACATGCCTGAGTTCTAAGTTTTTAAGGATATTTTTATATGGCTCTGAGATGATGAACAGGAACATGGTTTGTGTAACATTAGCAACAATTATTAGCCGTTTAATAATGTAGTCAAGCAAAAGGCTAATCATATTAATTACTGTTATGTGTCCGACGTTATAAAGAGGGACACCATTGTGTAGCGAGTGGATCTCTGAGCAGGTGTGAGTGAGTGAAGGTGGACGCTGGCCCATCTTTATTTTCCACTTTGCGTCTGTCTTCAACGTGCCCCGTCTTGCCTGTGTAATATTACCACATAAATTACATTTTGGGAAATTATGTCAAAGTAGTTTGTGTACTATTCTAAGAGATTATTTTTCTTAAGGAAAAAAAACTATGTATTTAAAAATTTAAATCAAATCAAGAGCTTGTGAATCAGAATTAAATGGATTCTGAAATCTGTCAATACCAAGCCCTATTATTCTGCATGACTTATACTAAAGATGCAGTATTTGAAAACCATATGATGAATGAATGAATAAACATTTAATGTAAGCATATGACTTTCAATTGTAAATTTCTTCCATCAGTATTTCTATGAGTTCTGACTACACGAGTCACACATTTGGACCCTACGCTCTGCCTAGCTAGAAGCTGTGCAGCGCATTATGAGTAAAAGTGAAGCGCAGACGACCCTTTCCGAAAATATACAACACAGTTGCTTTTTAAAGTCATAATTCTGTCAGATGAACATCGAGTTTAATGTCCTCAGTGAAATGGCAACAGAGCAACTAAAAGGATAGCAGGTCCTTTCAGTGGGCCGTTATTTGTGTTATTAGAGACTAATTGCAGTGTGGTTCAATGACGCTGGCTAATCTTGGCTAAAGTGCATTAGGAGAATCGGGCTTAAAGGTGCAGGTTGCTCTTCCACACGACTGGCCAACACAGAGAAGTGCGTGTATGTGTGTAGAGATTTTTTAATTAGCTAAGAGGCGCTGCAACTAAGAAGCTAAATCCACTGGAATTGAACATCACACATGTAAACACACAAAAACATAAAAGAACAAAAATGTGGGAGAAACTTTGCTAAAAATACACTAGGTGTAGTCCCAAACACAGGATGCATTCATGTACTTTTAAGTAAGCATATGACTTTCAATAGTACATTTCTTCCATCAGTTTTCTATGGGTTGTCCACCTCTTCCTCAAATTGTCTGCTCATTCCATCTCAACGCATTTAAACCGACAGTTCAACCAAAATTTTTTATCCTGTCATTTACTCAATCACATATTGTTTCAAGCCACCTTTTTTTTACTCAATGGAGCAAAAGAAAACCATTTTTGAATGTTGATGCTGCTCTTTCCATACAAGTGAGTGGTCTTCATACTGTCGTCCATCATGTTTTGTATTTCACATAAGTCATACAGGTTTGGAACCAATTTATTTTCGGGTGAACAACCTCTTTAAAACCTCCATTCATTTAGCCTCTACCGTTAGCTACATGGACCAAAACAATCCTTTCCAATCCTTCCCTCTGTCACATTTGGGATACTCGGTCTCCCCCCACGACCCTGACAGAATGGATCAGCCCAACCTTCCTTGAAGGTGAGGCCAGAACCCCAGAACCCTCCTCCCCCTCCCTGTGACATAAGGTGAGTGCACTACCACAGCGTAAATCCTTTTCTCTATATCTCTCTCCCCCCTCTTTTTCTCTTTTGCTGGTGACAAGGCTGGTGGAACAGACTGAATCACACCATCTGCTAACTGCCATTTTCACTCAGTCAGCCACACATGAACCACATACACGCATAAAGGCATGTACTCCAGAAATGAAATAACCTTGTGAAACATAAGAAAGCTTTTCAAATGCTGGCGAGGCATAAATCTGAACCAAAAGGTCAGGGGTGAACTACAACCTTGAAGATAGTAACGCGTGGCACCACTGACAACAGCAGCAAATACCATAAACATTAGCTTTAGCACTAACTGACAGGGTGTAAATGATGTCTGTTCACGTCTATGGAGGACAACATCCACTGCTGTTGTCACTATGTTTACAGCCAAGCTCCTCACCTGTACTCTGCATGCGTGCATGCGTGTGTGCGCGTGTTCACCCGCAGCTCCATTGTTTCAGGTAATCACATGCTCAGTGTGTGTTATACCTTCAAGTAATTGCACAAATGAGAGGCACATGCATGAAATGGAACAATAATGCACATATTTCATTTTAAACGCGACGTGCGTGATCCGAACCCAGACACAATTGACCAGGAGCACAAAAGCAGACGTATAGTGTCACGAGACGCACAGACGCAGAGTGGGTGGTGCTGATGTATCGAAGCTTGACGAATGATTGCGGGAGGCGTGCCACAAACACTCATGGTCTTCGTGACTGCCAAATCAATAGAGATGACCAGTAAGGTGGAGGGATGATGGATGGGTGGACGGACGGACAACGAATGGGACCGAATGAAGGGGTGAACGGGGACACTAACGGCGGTGACGCGGACATGTTGTTGCATGTCTGATCTGCAACACGTCCAACCACGTGAGACCGAGGGAAAGGCGGGGGAGAACGACCAAAAGAAAGAAACAGAGAATCGAAAGAAAGGAAGGACACGAGCTGGAGGAGGGAGAAAAAGTAAAAGTGATGGAGGATGGGGAGTAAGGGGTGGTCCCGTGGGTGTTCCTTGTGCAAACATGACAGACAATGGGACGAGGGTGTGTGTGTATATGGTGTGTGCATGCTCGTATGCACGCGTATACGTTTGATGAAACTCTCGGTAATAGCTCTACGTCACACAAAGACTTCTGTTGTGGTGACAGTGATGAAAACGTGAAAAAGGGCGGGCCTTTGTTTATCAGCATGCATGAGCGCTTCACTGCTATGTGTACGTGTGTGAAGTTTGTGATTAATGATTTGTTGTGTTTGGAAGTCACTGTTCTAGTTAGGTGCAGAGTGATAGTGAAGGAACCTTGCTGGACGCTAATGAGGGTTTCAGAGGGACTACTGCAACACACACACGCACACACTAAAACTGCAATAATGAACAAAGCAGGTGTAATGAGAGTGAAAACGTATGGATCCCTCTGCTGTACCATTATTTTGGACTTCAACTCTCATCGACTGCAAATCATTTATCCTGTACTAGCCTATCTGAACAAAGGCAGTTACCCTGAGCACAGTCACATATAATTCAAGCCTAATTGGTAATATCCCCACCCCCTCAGGCACAGGACTCCACTAGTGGCAACTAGACATACTCTCATTCACATCAGTCAATCCTCTTTCTATGTGCCTCTGCAGAATGGGAAACATTTTTTTCAAAAATATACCAGAACCAACTGACTCACCCATGCATTCTTCTCCAGATGCAGACAGGACTAAAATACTCTTCCTGCACTGTTTATTCAAAGGTACCGCAACAACGCTACTGAATGTCTGACGCAAAACAGGCAGTGTGACAAATTAAGTGCGATTACAGAACAAATGACTTATTTACACTTTTTTTTGTTAGTGAAATAATAGCATACAATGCAACTAATCCAACTCCTTTAATTCATGCCATTGACTCTAATGCACTGTTACCATTACTGTATGCATTTATTAATATTTTGAATTAGCTTTCATTTCTAATATTTTCAGTACTCGTTTTAATTTTATTTGCTTTTGTCATTTATTACTTTAATGTTTATAATTAGCTTTCATTTATTTTTACTTCCATATGAGATCTTCAACATTTAATTTCAGTTAGTTGCCAAGGCAACATTTGGTATTTTTTGTACGTTTTTCCATCTAATATTTTTTCTAGTTCTGTCAAAATGATTAATTGCATCTACCACTAGAGTTTCTGTTTACATACACACAAACACACACACGCATTAAAAACGTTATAACATTACAAACAAACAAAAAGATTTGTGTTAGATTAATCATTGTTTATTCCTTTATTTTTATTTCAGTTAATGAGGATTAAGATACACATTTTGTGTTTGGTTAGTAGTATAAGTAACTGGAATAGTAACTGAACTACAATTCTCATCCATATGCCTCCATATCCTTTCTGTATCTGTCAACTTTACTATTCCCAATCTGTCCAACGATCTTTCCCACCACTCACCAAACCATCATGGCGAACATTACAGTATAACAGCAGATCTCTCCAGAGCAGGAGAGAGACTCAGTAATAGCACAGCCTGACGTGCAGGTACTGCGATACACCTGCATCATACAGCTGTCATCCACTGCTCAATTCAGCCATAATCCTTTCACGCGCGTAGGCAAAGAAAATGAGACCAAAAGGTGGTTGAAAATGTGGGAGGGGAGAAACACACATGCACACACAAAAAAACACCTTCAATATACGAGACGTGAGAGGGAAACTTTAAGGACATTCCAAACTTTCCCCCTCACCAAGGGGACGTCCCACTGCATAGGATAGCGCATTTAAATCTCACTACAAAGCAGAACTTGAGATGAATAAATAGCATTGAATCCCCTGCCACTGCGACACTTCAATGTGTGGAAATTATGCTCACTTGAGAGAGACTATCCTATTCGACCGTGAAATCGAGCATGCATGTGTGCCCCCCACAGCCACAGTGCAAGACAAACTACACTGGCCTGCTTGAGACGGAGCATCCGAAAGACAACCAAACTGAAATTGATGCCGATTGCAACAGAGATGAAGTGGGCTGAGTGGGAGTCTGCAGAAGGGCGGCCTACATTCACGTAACACATGCATGTCTGTCTTTTGTATGACACGCAGACCTCATTTTCCTTCCCCATTGAGGAAGTGACATGAAGTGCACGCTCTTACAATTTCTGCTCGAGATGAACCAGAACTGCAGCTGGGTGCAAAACTTCAGGATGTGAAACCTCAAGAGTTCATTCATTAGCCCACTGTAGTGCCATTCAACTCTCAAAATCAGCACAGAATGTTGTAAAATCGCCCAACATTTCCCTCGTCGTAAACGGTCCACTGGATGGCGTCTAAAATGGCATAGATGCAAAAGTCTTGTTAGTTTCCAGCTGGGCAATATTAAATCTCATTAACATTTACTGATGACAATGGTGACAAAATATTTATTTTATTTTGAGAACAGAGGAAACAAATACAAAAATGTATCATGACAAATTAAACTTTTTTAATTAATAAATACATTGACATATTAACGATGCATTAATGTTTTTCAAAAAGAAAGATTTAGGTTAACAACAACAACAACAGAGTTTTCAAATGTTGCTGTTAATTTGAGAGGTTTACATTAATAACAAAAGCCTGAATATTTGGTTTATTTATGCACTGTCAACAAAATTCAATGAAATAATAACAATTTAATTAATCTGAAATAACCAGTTACTTTAGAAGTTGTCAAAAACAACCTTACAAATAAACAAAAAGATAAAACCGTAGACTTAATCCAATCAATGGCAGAGTTCAGAAAACCTGTTTAAAAGTATGTTTAATTACTCTGTATTTAAGGACTATATGGCTCACAATAAAATGTTCTCATTCCTGTGATCACATGATGAGAGATTCACAATCCAAATTTAGATTATGAAGTGTTGACTTTTGCTTTCTACACAGTTCCAGCTTTTTTGTGCAATAAAGACATAACAAGATAGCAAAAATTAACGCCAAGGGAAGAAGAAAAAATCTAACAAAACAAGAATGTGTAAAATAACCCATTGGCAAATGAAAATTAGTGTCTACAATAGAATAAACATTAACCAAAGCACCCTGCCAATCAGAGAATGTGTTTTCTGCAACATCCAATAAGCCAGCCATGTTAAAAATGACCTCTACAATTCACTTCCATATCTCACCCACACTACCCATCCAATCACATCGCAGCCCTGATCACAAAGAGAAAAGGCTGACTTGGCCAGGACCCCTCCATTACCTGCCACTCGTCCAGCATACATAAAGAAGAGAACCAGCACAAAGGGTTTTCAGATGACTTTACTCATTCCTGCCTTTTATCTACTAGACAGATGACCGAGGAGGGGGGGAATGGAGAGAAAAAGTAAAAGCAATATACATAAAAAGAAAAAGAGCCATCACTGCATCCCCTTCCATTCTCAACCGTATATGTGCTCATCTCCTACACGCTCTTGACTCCTGCACATTGTATAGCGATCAATAATCAGCTGAGCAGTGGTTGTGGCTCTGCTATCTTATCTCCCATTCCTTTCCCCTCCACAGAGATAGAGCATCCCCACCCAGGCCCAAGAGAAAGCAGGCGCTAAAAAAAGCCCCTTTCTGGACCCAGGGGAGCCAGCAGATTTGGCCATGCAAAACACAATCTTTCATCAATAACATCCACTTTTCCTGGACTATTACAGTCTTTTTAAAGTTTCACAAAGTATTTGAATCATAAATGGCTACAGAAGTCTTGAAGCAATACACAAATATTGTCACATATAGCAATCTCGATTGAAAAATGTCTTGCGACATCTCTTCTTACACTGCTTGATTAAGGCTTCTAAGTTTTGGTTACCTGGACTTTCAGTAGAGGGACAGAAATCTCTGTTTCATTAAAAACATCTTAATTTAACTTTTTATTTTTGGTTGTACTACTTTAAAGAGACTTATTTCAGAGGTTGGCAAAAGGTGGTTTAAATCCAATGAACATATCTTCTGATCAAAGAGGATAATTTAAGACCATTAACCTTGGTTAAAAAAGCTGTGTGCGATCAAACTAGCTAAAGATAACAAGCTCGGAGAATAAATGCAAGTGATTTTCCACTCACCCATCCTCCTTGGCTCTGGATCCAGGGCTGAATGTGGTTGTCCAGATAGACGGTCATCCATTCTGCAATGCGTCCCACTAGTGGGCTCATCTCCTTCTCCACACACTCGACGCACAGAGCCCCTCCGAAGGCAAACAGTCCCACGACGCGGCCCCAGTTGACGCCGTCGCGGAACACCTCATCCATCACGCTCTCAAAG
This sequence comes from Rhodeus uyekii, assembly GCA_037043235.1. Classification (NCBI taxonomy): domain Eukaryota; kingdom Metazoa; phylum Chordata; class Actinopteri; order Cypriniformes; family Acheilognathidae; genus Rhodeus; species Rhodeus uyekii. The sequence continues at coordinate 1,474,158 of JAWRVZ010000034.1, forward strand.
CTCTGGTATGCCGTGGCAGGTGTGATGTGGAGCTGTGAGGAGAGATCGTTGAACGCTCGGGAATAACGCAGCTCAAACTCGTTGGCAGAGTCGCGGAGTGCCTCCTTCACCGCGTCCAGACCCCCAGTCCCGTTTGTCTGATGCTGAGGGGATGAAGTGGGGGATCGAGGTGGGGTTCTGTTCATGGAGCCGTTAACAAGGGTCGTCGTTCCTGCTGCCCCCTCGCCATTCTCTTCGGCCCCATCAGTCCGATTTGTATCTTCTGTAAGTCCAATGTGGTTGCAGGGGTAATTCCTCTGCGAGAGTTTATATTTAATATAAGATACCACCAGTTCTCGGTTATAGTAAGACATAATTCAAGTTGTTGCTTGTCGTTCTCCGGTGTCTGAATATCCACTCGCTCGTTCTCAGAACACAGTGCACACCCTTGCGTCCTTTTCAGGCTTCTGCCGACGCTCAGGGATGGTGCAATGGCTCATACCCTGTGGTAAGACAACAGTGCAAAGAATTGATCCGTAAATACGCAATCATTTTCACAAACAGCAAGAGGAGGGGGTAAGGGTGAAACTTTGGAAGAGGTTAAGGGGCACTGAAGACAAACAGCTTTTTTGTTGCCCTTTTACTTAATGGAGAGGCTTGATCAACAGAACAGATGGTAGCTTCTCATCACCTGCCTCCTATGAAAAACATAGACAATTTCCCCTCTCTCCTTGTCCAAGACAGGCTAAATGTACACTGACCTTGACATGAGTGAAATTTAAACAGCAGGGGGCACGAACAGCCAACGTGGCTAGAATTATAATTCCCTCATTTAAACAAATCTATTACATACCATAATTGTGGTGCCAGCCAAGAGTCACAGACAAAAGATACCCAAGACACTTTACATTAGGAACGCCTTTCAAAAGTGTTCTGACAACTTGTATAACCCATTTCACCTGAAATATATTTGATAGGATAAACTAAAACGAACACAATCAAATATAATTACATAAATGTATTATATATTACATAGATCTATTATTATTATTATAGACCAAATCTATACAGCAATGTTTTACAATTATAATTTCATCATTTTTGAGACCATAGATCTGGGTGAAGGAATGCTGTCGAGACATGATGAGCGCGGGACTTTCACGCGCTTTATTATCTGATCGTTGACAGGAAGAGCGCAAGAGTTCTCTGGAAACACACACTGGATCAGCCAAACACGTGCTGACAACAACGAGGCTCCGAGCACAACACATGCCCGCTTCTATAATACACACATGCATGCATATATATATATATACATACATACATACATACATATATATATATATATATATATATATATATATATATATATATAAAATTCATTCGCATATTTTGATACTTTAGATATGATTCATTTCCAGTCTGAACATGACGCATAATGTCATCCAAGAGCCACAGCCTTTGTTGCACATATTTAAATGTGATATTATGCGTATTGACTGATGTGGTAGCGCTTATTGATCAGCAGAAACTTCCAGGAGTGAATTCATCAACATTGTAATAAGGCGACGTGTTTACACAAACACATCCCACACACAGCACCTCCCTGACGAATAAAACACTTAAAAACAAGAAGAATAGTCTAATACACGGGTGAATAACACAGTACAGACCTGCATGTACTGAACCAAGTTCAGTTTGTATCGACCGAGTAGTTAGAAATTAACAGAAACAGTCTAGCGTTAACATATTTCTACTTTTATCTTACGTTATCGTGTTTACTGACAACGCTCGCGATAATGACAAACACAGAGTAAAAAGGCATCCAGCTTACCATAACACAATCTGCTTACTGTTCTCGTAGATGTTCTTAATGTTCGCAATGCATTACGCGACGATATCAACACGCGGCAGATCAAAAGTAATAGTGTGAGTGAGGAAGAATTGAGGCAGTGCTAGATGTTTCTGTTTAAAGCAGACCTCCCCTTTCTGCGATTTAATTTGATCGCATGACGCTCGCGGTGCCACAGCCATTACGTAATAAGCCTCGGTTCTCTGGGCCCTTCACAGAGGCAGAGCGGAAACAACCAGTCACTTCTGTTGGGCAAGCGAACAGGAACACGTCTCGCTTCCAGAGAAGATTGCTGTCGACCTAAGGCAGAGCGTGAGAGCTTCCCAAATGTCGCACGGTCTATAGATTATTTAATAATTTCTACACCTCTTATCGGTCATCAACTCGGATAAATGATTAACGCATGAACGTAAAATTAAACACCCCTTAGTCTTTCATTTGCGAATGAATGCAATGCATTTCTGCGCGCATTCAAGTCGCAAAATGAGTCGCCTTAATATTAAGGCCTATATAACGTCTGATTCTTGCTGGGAAGAATGTATTTCCTGTACAAATCCAAGCCAGCTACATCAATCTTTTCCCCCTTCGGCTAGTTAGCCGTGTAGCTAAGCGTCATGGAAGAAGGGCAGGCTGTACAGGGAAACACGGAATCGCAGCGATAAAAATAAAGCTCCCGTTTCAAACCGCATCACAGACCTTTGGTACTTACTCGGATATCTGGAAAGGCAGATTCCTGATCTCCCGCATGATGGATGTCGGCGTGTTTCTGCTGGATCGTGCGGTCGGTGTGGAGCCGCTGTCAGCAGCGCGTCGTTCAGGTCCGCCCCTTCCCCGCTCCGCTCTTTAAACCAAGGGCCTATTCATTCAGCGGGTATGTGTGCTGTCTGCGCTCGTAAGGGGTCTGACTGTGTTACTCACTCAAAAATCTGTTAAGTAACGCTCAAAAACGTTTGAAAAGCAACACTCTTTGGCAGATACTGTTCAAAACGTCAAGGCTCCTTTGAGCGTAACTGCTGCTAAACACTGAAGACTAACTCTTTACGAACTTTTGCACATTATGTTCGTTTAAATTACTGAAATAAAGTCTGCCCATTCATTTTTTTAAATCCAAGTATAAATGTTTTGGTATACATAACTAAATGTTATTAACCGTAAACGTCTCGAGCTCACTAAACAAAGAGTGGCGGAATTACTATGGTAACCTTTGTTACCATAAAACGCTCGTTATGCCGCAAACTGTTACAGCGACATCATGCGGCGCATTTAAAGGAGTACAAATCTGATATTTACTCTGATCAAACTTATCCATCTTTGGAAATGTTGGTATTTTCAGATATAAAGCAGGGTTATGTAAATATAATATCTTAACAGAGCCCTTAATATTGAAGAAACACAATATAGGAGAAAATTCATTGGTTCAGAATTCAAACTTTATTGATTACTTCACCAAATGCCTTTAAGATTACGTCACAATATGTATAGAGTTGAACATTTTTCTGTATATTTTACATGAAAACTTTACACATTGCATTTATTCATATACTATATATATATTTATTTTCCCAGTCTCAAGGGAGGCAAAGTAGACATCCATAGTTGCAAGGGAAGGAATGTTTTTCAGAAAATATTTAAATGCACTTCAAGAATGAAATACATCCTTAATGAAAATGAATTGGGATTTTAATCTACACTGGTAATACACTACTAAGCCATATGCTGCTTGGGTTTAATGAAGATTTACCTGGATTATACAGAACATTTGTATTCCTGTATTTCTCCCACTTCACTCATTTTTGATTATGACATCAGTGACTGGCATCCATTGCGCAAACTTCCTGATTCAATCAGACTCAAATGAAAGATTAAAAAAACAAAACAATGAAGCAACTTTAGTGCACTAAAATAATATTCATTAGATTTCTTAAGATTTCAATGATAAATAAACAAACAAATCAGAATGCAGAATTAACAAGGCTCTCAAAAAACAAATAAAAAGGAAACCAATATGATGGAAAACAAATGATTAAGATGTGTGACATGCAAGGAGCGGTAGTGTATGCCTGGTCTGGATTAACACGCGTAAGTAAACACCAAATGCTTTGAAGGCAACCGTTACATTCTTAAGACAATTTGGGTTTTAGTGGGAACACACCAAATCCAAATTCACGTCTTTTACCCCAAACTAAAAGCATTTTAAATGCAAAAACCTCTGTTGACTTACTTGAATGAATTTGAATCCGAGACGATTGCTTAATTGTATGATGATTCAATAAAGGACCATTATGATGAGCATTTTTGGACCAATCAGTGACAAATATGCCACTGTTCACGGCACAAGCCCATTGCACACTAGGTGTCACTTACAAGCTCTTAATAACAGTGGTAGATCTTATTTTTGTATGTTTTTGAGATGTCTATATTTGTTCAGCCTTTAAAACAGACAAAAATTTAACAAATAGGACAAAAGCCAACAAAATGAAATCAACAGACAATCAGAAACCAGATATACAGCAGAACTGGTAATAAATTATTGTTGCAGCCATCCAGAAAAAAAAAAGTCAAAATAAGAATAAACAAATATGACTCATGACTCTAACAACACAGATGGATGACATAGCAGAAGGGTCACCCTGCTGTTCTCTCATAAGGGAGCGACCAACGGCTTATGAGTCAGGACTGGCAGAGGAAAGTACTGGACAGTCACACGCAGTCATTCTGTGCTCCTATACAGTCCTTCAAAAATCACAGAAGAGGCTTATACGCTCCGACCATCCATCCACTCCACAGCCCTGCTTTTTTCCTAGTTCATCTCAGAGCTGTGCTCCCAGTTCTCATCTATTTTACGACGATGAAGGCTACGCTCTGTTTAGTTCAGGAGCAGCGATGTGGAAGACGGAACCGATGCGGAGGAAAAATCGCCGCAAAGCAGCACGAAGCTCCGGAATGAGGTCGAACTGCATCATCTCACACAGATGGTGGTAGTAGCAGGAGGCGTGAGGCTTAAACTGAGGGAGAAATTACAGTGTTAGACATTCATGCAGACGCTTTAAGACTTATGTTAAGTTCAAATGAAATTTAAAAATAAATAATTTCCCTTTTAATGCAAGTCTTTTTATTTAAGAGTTTCCTTAAAAGACCTTTTAGCGGAGTCTCAGTTTGGAATGGAAAACTGCTGGGAATGCCTGATGTTATCAACGGTGATAAATAGCAAAGTATGTTTTAGTTATGGACAGGGAAGTTCCCCAGGGCTGCCTTTGGTCTGACTGCGTAATAGCACAGGTCTCTTTTACATATAAAGGTCATCGCACTGACAAGCTGGTGTTTCAGCGGGGTGCTTCCTGTAATAAAATCCTTAACTCAGACCAATGAAGGATAAGAGAGATATCCAAAACATTGTCTTTTCCTACAGGAAATAACACCCATTGGGTTCATTATCAGCCCACCTGTATGGTTAATTAGGGCACTATTTTTACTGTCGGTTTTTCTCAGTCTTAGATGGGACATGTCAATATTTAACAATATAAAACCAAGATCAAGTGGCGAACCCAACCGGTTGTCTACTCAACAAGCAAGATGAACACAGCACTATTTTTAATCTTCTAATCAGGGACCTCAAGTTGAAGTGTAAGATAAGAGATTTAAAGGGTTAATTCTCCCCAAGACTTTCGCTCATCTTCGAAAAATAAATTCAGAGATTTCTGATGAAATCTGCAAGCTTTCTGAACTCTCCATTGACAGCTACACAACTTTCATTTTTTTACTTCAAAAAGTTCATAAAGTGATTGTAAAACTAATCCATATTGAATTGAGCGCTTTAGTCCAAATTTTCTAAGGAGACAAGATCGCTTTATATGATGAACAGATTGTATAAGCATTTATTCACATATAAACATTGACCAGCGAATATTAACAGATGCTTAACCCCATTTTCTTCAAACTCATTGATTCTTGCAGAAGCTCAACACGAGAATGAATTTCATTGGTTTGCGCAGGTCAAGCAATATTAATATGAGCAAGTTAATGAATATTCATATGGGAATAAAAGCCTAAATTAAGTCCGTTCATCTTATAAAGCAATCTGATCGGAAAAATTCATACAAATGTATGTCAAAATGCTCAAATAGGCAAGTATCCTTGTGAAACAAAGTCAGGTATGTCTTAAGTGAACGTAACCAGTTGAGAAAGAAAACGTGTAACAGTTTGTTGGATATGTGCAGTTCTTAAAGTGACAGCAGCTTAACATTTCTGCTGCTGTTTGTCCTCAATTGTTAATGTAACAACAAAAGACAGAGCAAAATCATTCATTGCTCTTAACTAAACAACTTTTATAACTTTAATAATGATTTACCTAGATTTACTTTATACAGTGAAGACTATGCAGTGTTATTTTACATTTGATTAATTCTTTTCAATTTCTGCAACTGAAATCTGTGATTTTTGACTGAAAAAAAAAAAGTCCTTATCATTGAGCCCTGTTGGAGCAGCTCTAAATATTCACTGCACTATAAAAGATGATAGAGCAGCAATACGAACAGTAGAAGTAACAGTAGCTCTGACAATACATTTAAACAGGCATAATTATGCATTAAAATAACTGAAGCAAATATCTATTTGCTAAGCCAATTAATTTGATTAATATTCTTTTGGTTTCTCTACCCAATATTTTTAAAAATTAAAAATGCAATGAATGGACAATTGGCATTCAGTATCAGCCAGCGGTGAAAATCGAAGTATCAGCGTCAGACTCAATCTCAAAAAATGGTATCGGTGCATCCGTATTAATATTATTACATATTTGTCTCTTAGAGATATCTGCACATTCGACAGTAGCAGTAACTTGAGTTGGGATGATTCATGTTAACAGTAACATTTATAAACAACCTAAATTGGGTAAAAATGTATATATTCTGACTGTTTGAGTTAGGACTCTTCTTTTATTCAAATTAACTACTAGTCATCCATATAATCACACATTTAGATCATGATAACCACATAACACCTCATTAATTCTTCTTGTCTGAAAAACATTAGCCTAAATACATACAAATGCATAAATGCTGCAATTATATTGAATTACTCCTCTAACACATCCCTACATTAAACACTATAATAAAATTCAATATATCCCACAATACTGCCATAGTGAGGGTTAGTGTTACTACAGTATATAGCACAATGTTTCTTGTGTTTGTCTGTGCTGTTGAGAATGTTAACGCTGGTTCATTTGATTAAAGTATTTTAAATCACCAAGACATTCATGTTCTTTGCTGAATTCAAGCACTTCTCAAAGGACCTCATACCAGCGTTTAGTGACTGCACGATCAAGATCAATCAGCAAGTAAACGCACCTCCTCTAGTAAGATTGCGCCGTGCTGCTGTTTGAGCAGAGCAGATAAATTATCCATGTGGTGCGGTTCAAACGAGTAGTGCCGTTTCGTTCCTCTTTTGGTGCATTAACATTTATCTCACTATTGTTATTTTATCGAGGAAAATTATATTGTGATAATTATTTTCGTTTTATTGCACAGCCCTACCCCTGACTTTTTCCTCTTTTATAATATCTCATCTATTTCTCTTTCTACATTCCCCATCATGACTGTATGGCTGATTGACTACAAAAGAATTTTGGTGCTCAAAAAGTTCATTGTGGGCCCTGCATCTAATGTTGTGGTTCAGTGAGAGGGTGTGTTTGTTTATGCATGTCACATTACTTTGTCATCAGACAGTCTGAGTGTCCGGGTGAGGAGCAGTAGCAGGAGGCTCGTCCAGGCTTCCCGGTGGCTCTCTGAGGTAAGACTGATGAAGTAAGCCAGCGCTTCGCTACACACTCTAAATCAAACAAACACACAAGCACATCGTTACTGTCCTATACAGCACATGTAAATCTGGACTGTGACTCATCCCTCAGTTTTACATAAAACAGTTCCTACCACTCTTTATTTTTTAAAGAGTCATCCATCTCATTTGTACGCATTACAGTGATGAATGTGGCGCAATATTTAATGCTAATTGTTATGTCAACATGATATAAATAATCACGGAATAATAATCAACTCAAGTGCAATTTCTTTAAATATGCATTGTATAAAACCAGCCGCCTTTGTGTTCAGCTTGGTAAGCAGGCGTGATTAATGAATGAGGCAGACGGCTGCACTCACTGTAAAAGGCGTGTCTGGATATCTAGCCAGGAGTCTTGCAGCTGCGTGTCGGAGTACATGCGAAAGAGGATCCTCAGACTGCAGGCCAGACTGCTGGTCTCCTGCTTCAGAAGATTCGGTTTTGACTTCCCCTTAAAGCCTACACGCAAGATTAAAAAAAGACACGCATTATAAAAAAAGAAAAGAAAGGTCTCCTATAAATGACAGCATTACCGCAACCCAGACGAGGAAATAAAAGAGCGCAGACCTGCTCTCCAGAGCGCTGTCCTCTGCTCATTGTTAGAGTTGAAGTCCTTGGCAAACCTGTGGGACTCAAGGAGGCAGTCAAGCAGTTTGAAGAGGTGCTGTGACGACAGGTGTCTGTACATGCCCTGATCAGGCTCCGTCTCTGCTTTCTCAAGTGCATCTTGCTATTAGGAAACATTAAGAGACAGAACAAAAGACACTTCAAGTTCCTTGGCTGATTTCTCCAAATCACTGTGTATCTGTTTCAATAATGCTCTATATTTTGTCCAAAACATTAGGAGCTGTTCACAAGGTTCACGTTCTTGCTCTTGTCTGAGCTGTTTATTAGTAGTATTTTCAATGTGATTGCGTCAATTATCAGTTATAATTTATAAAACACTTGAATGGACTTGGACAAACCTGAGCAGCAGCCATGTTCTCAGCATCCTCCCTCTTGCTGGTAGTTGGGTAGAATACAATGTTATCTATTGTCTGAATCAACTCTAGCTGTACGACACACTTTATAAGCAGCCCTGCAAACAGCCGGTGGTCCGAGACCCCTAGAAAAGAACATATTCTTCATGTAGGAGAGAAACATGTTATAAGTCACAGAAGGAGAGAGAACTCTGGACAGAAAGGTGATGTGTAAACTGGCTTGAATCCACATTCAGATCAGTCTTCAATTAATTTGCAATTAAGAGTTCCAATCAAATCTCGATAAACAAAATTAAGTTCAGGCGTACAATTTTTTACTTGTTAAATAAGCAGCTTTATTTGGAGAAGAAATGCAACAATTTTTACTTATTAGAGAAATGCAACAATAGGGAATAAACGTGCCTTCCATTTCATGACAACTTTAAAAGAGGAAGAGGTCATTTAGTTCAAAGAGAATGTGGCTTTTGGTGGAAACTTTAGGTGATTATTTTCCGTGGGCAGCTTATCAGACGTCTTTATAGTTCTGACAGGTAGTAGGCAAGCTTTGTGGCATGAGGTTACGTTACGTTATTCTGCAGAAAGCTAGGAAACTGAAGTCATCCGGTGGTTTACTAGGGCAAATCTCATGAAAACTCCAAAGGGGTTTTCTGTTCTGTAATATTACACACTATATATTTTTTTTAGAGTGACAGTAGGTTGGATCAGTAGGTTTTTTAAATGTTTTTGAAAGGCCCTTGACCAAAAATAATCATGTTGTGAAATACTATTACAATTTAATAAAATATTTTTGTATAGATATTTTAAAATGTAATTTATTCCTATGATGCCAAAGCTGAATTTTCAGTATCATTACTCCAGTCTTCAGTATTACCCATCAGAAATCATTCTAATATGACGATTTGGTGCTCAAGAAACATTTCTGATTATTATCAATGTTGAAAACAGTGACATGATGTATAGCCAAGTCTGGTGCCCCATACTTGGAATTTGTGCCCTGCATTTCACCTACACACACACACACACACACACACACACACACACACACACACACACACACACACACACACACACAGCAGTGGGCAGCCATTTTTGCTGAGTGCACTCGATTTGAGGTTAGGTGCCTTGCTCAAGGGCACCTCAGTTGTGGGTAATGAGAGAAGTTGTGGGTAATGTGAACCGAAAAAGAATTAAGCAACAAAAAAACAGTTGTGCTGCTTAATACTCTTGTGGCTATATTGATAAATTGGATATAACTGATGAAAATGATACATTTTTCTGCAGGACCCTTTGATGAATAGAAAGTTCCACAGAAAAGCATTTATTTATTTTTCTTCACATTATAAATTTGTCACATTACTTTAAAAAAACATTTTCATGACCACAATCACCATAGAGAGAGAGAGGGGCATTGCAGTTGTACATACTGGTATGAGACCTTCCTTTCCAGGTTTCATCACTGGCGGTGGACATCTGACTATGGGCTCTCTCTGACAGAGTCCTCTCAAAGCTGCTCTGTGACTGAGAATCCATCTCAGCATCCTAAAACAACAAAACACAGAAACAAACACACACACAGATGCATATGAAAACTAGAGCCAAATATGCAAAAGCATACCATAAATAGCAAGCAAAGATTGGTAGGTGTGTGAGTGTAAGCAGAAGTGTATGACAGAACATAACAGAAAAAGGACTTAGAGGTGCATGATTATGGCTTATTATTTGTGTGTATTCACAATATTTATTTATGTGTTTGTAATCTTACCATGTGTTTCCCTTCTCCCACCTCCTCCTCCTGTCCAGCTGGTCGCCATGTCAGCAAGCTGTTAAGAACAAAGTCAAAACCAAACTGAGAAAGCATATCATAAGCAGAGCTACAGGAGCTTGATTTTGTTCAAACACGCTATATACCGCTAGAAGTTAACTGGTAGAGATTTTAGACGATCGTCTCCATCACAGTTATATTCACGTGACATTGCTGTGTAGTGTCGCCATGAAAGTTTATCATCTGCATGCTTTTTTCAAGCACTGCGGTTTAAACTCAGGTGATTTTAAACAATTATAGCACAATAAGAATCAAAAGAGAACTCATTTGGCTATATACACACACTGTCAGAGAGACGAGCACACATGAAGCAGCTCCACAAAGAGTGTGTGACTACGGAGTTTTTTTTGCCTGCTTATTTGGCTTGAACGGTCAAATACACACTTGTGTCAAAATCAACGTCTATGCAAGTATCTTTGTAAACAGTAATTTATGTCTTAAATAAAACATAAGTATATTGGATCCTTCCAGTCGCTCTTAAAGTGACAGCATCCAAATGTACCTGCTAACATAATACTAAATACCAAAAAAAAAAAAAAAAAAAAAAAAAAAAACTTACTGCTGCTCTTACTATTGTAACTTTAATAAGAATTATATATTTAATTTACACAGTGAAGACTACTAATTAATTTATGAAAAAATTCTTAATTTTTCTGGTAGGACTTTCATTTGTTTGCATATGCATTAGATCAGTGGTCCCCAACCTTTTTTGTGCCGCGTAAACTTGTCATAATTTTGCCGCGGACCGGTGCCCGCTCGAGATTGTTGATGGGGGGGGGGTCTGCGAGCGCAAGCGAGACTGTTCAAATGTAGGCAGCGGACCGGGGGTTGGGGACCACTGCATTAGATTATTTACTTGACTTTAGTCAACTTTATTTTTTATTTATTTGTTTTACTTAAAAAAAAATTTCAATGCATGGTTATGTCAAGAGTTTGAAATATGTTGGCACGTCCTACAGACCCCCAAAAAGCGGGAGGAAATTTTTTTTTTTTAAATACAAAAAAAAACTGTAGTGTGATTATTTGCATTTATTCAGAAACATTAATTAGCATATTATTATTATTTTAAATCGATTGACAACTCTGATCAAAACACATCCAGATGGAAGGCCGTTAAGTGTCACTGAAACAGATGGTGGAGTGCAAGAGTGTCATACGCATGAGGGCTGGTGGTCTGGAAGATATCCAGCATGCAAGCGCAGGTGACGTCCCACACCTCCGGACTGAACTTTTCCCCGTTCAGGATCACCAGGTTCTCCAGACAGTTTGTGCCTGAACGCGCCAGCTGCTCATTATCTAAGAACAGAGGTGGAGTTCTGAGTGTAACACACCAACACATTCCCTGTATCACCACACCCTGATGACTTAAAACACCACCACCCACTGGGACAATATGTTTCCACAAATGTGACATGTGTAGGTGTCACATTTGAAATGTCCATCTGGAATGAAGTACAGCAAGTAGCTGGACAGGTCTTAAAATAATTCACAAACTCTCATAATCAGCGAAACAGATTAGCAAAATCCCCACCTTGTTTTACACACCACTGCAGCTGTGCAAAAATATCCGCCAGAAGCACCTCGCTGAGAGGCTCGTAAAATTGTGTGAACACGTCACAGATAGCATAGAGGGCATGGTTACATGTTGTCGTCATCCACTCTGTTTTCTAAGAAAGAAAACATTAAACATGTATTTCAATAAAAACTTCATCATCATTGATTGGCTGCAACGCATCCACCTTACTTTCAATGCAGAGGTAAACCATTATCTTGTAAATGTGCAAGACTTCATTAGCCGCTACAACTAAAATATCAAAGTGCTGTAAAACTATTTGCAAAGCAAACATGTTTTAGTGCAAAAATGAAATCTAGGAACACAAATAAGTGAAGATTCAAATGAATCAAACCACTTTTTGAATCACGTCATTAAAAACACCTACAGACTCTAAATGAATCCTAATGATACTACTCTAGTACACATGCTAGTGAAGTATATTTGATTATTACTTCACCTCGCTCAGTTGCAAGGCTTCATGCACAAAATAATGTGACAAAAACACTGATGTAACATTTTGTGCTGTTATTATTCTATGGGGAAAAAAGTAGCTTGTTATTGTAAAAGCTCAAGCACAATTTAAATACAGTGTTTTTTTTCTTATTTTATATATACATGTTTGTATATGTCTATTGCTTTGGCAATATTGTGCTATTTCACATAGTAATACCAATAAAGCTCATTTGAATTGAACAGTGAACAGTTACCAAAAATGCAGTTATTTTAAGTTACTCTGCAGTTGGAGTATTAAAGTTGTGATTGACACTCACTTCAGTTTGCTGCTCAGGGAGCTTCATGTTGTTGAATATTCTAAAGATGATCCGAAAGAGGTCATGCCACCAATGCTTCTCAAATGTGTGTCCGTAACTCTTCATGATCTCAAACATTACAGTCAGACCCCTGAAACACCAAAACACACCCCTTGAATAAGCTTCAAAAATATATATTTTTAAATATATATATATATATATATATATATATATATATACACACACACACACACACACACACATTCACACACAGAAATGAAGAGCATTGCAAGGTTGAGGATGGAGACAAACCTGGTCCTGACGTCTAGTTTGCAGCGGTTGATGATGCAGGAAAGCTCAAACAGGATGGGGAACCAGCCTCGCACCCAAACACGGTCACCAGGAGCCACATTCATGTCATCACTAGTGTACTCCCTAAGTGCCTGGAAAGAGGAAGATTGACTAAAATGTAATCTTTAATGCACAGACGCAATGGGCAACAAAGTCTGAGGTGCCAGCACTCACCTGCGGCCTGTCAGACACATATTTAGCGCAGTGCCGGATGAGTCGAATGGCTTCCATGCTGGTGTCAGGAAATGCAGCATTACACACAAACTCCGACAAACACTTCACTGCATCCTGGAAAGAGTCAATGGCCGCTGCAAAATGCTGCTGAAACGTGTTCACTGAGAGGAAACCAAGGACATGCGTGAGAATGATTTTTAAATTATTTTAAAACAAGTTTTAAAATAATGTGCAATTGCGGTACTTACTAACAATGTGTCCTGTGGTCTGAAACGCAAGGTCCACAATGTTCTCATCATGATCTGACGCTGCTTGATGGAACACAGAGAAGATGTTCTTCCAGCCAGATCGAATATTAGCAGCCTGGGAGTTCACCATCTGGGCCACACAACGTATCACCATGTCCCGGATGGTGAGCGACCTTCCAGAAAGAATGAGAAAGTTAGTGTAGAAGGTAAAATGAATGGCTAAACTATATATAAGAAAATTACTAAACTTTTTTGCATTTTAAACCACAATCACAGATTTATATCTCTCTCTATCTAGCTACCTACCTACCTACCCACACACACACACACACACACACTAAATAAACAAAGAAGCCTATGAAAACAAATCTCCATTGTTAATCGTTTTGATCTTTTATTAAAAAACATTCACAAACAACGAACCATTCATTGAAGTAAAACAATTGAAAATGGGGGGGGGGGGGGGGGGGGGGTAAAATCTCACAAAATAAATTATTTTCTAAAATACACTTTGGCCAAAATTAACAGCACCTTTTTTCAGTTTCCCCAAAGTGTGCAGTCTGAACAAACACTTTTTGGGGAAAACAACCTACAAATGGCTTAAACTTATAGTTGCTTCAGCATAATAATCTGGGACAGCAGAAAGTATTTCAACTCTGACAATTAACCCTAAGTGTTTCAATTTAACAAGATTCTTTTATCTCCTCTATCACTCACATTTCTACCTCCCTTGTCCTCACCTGTTCTTCTTCATAATGTGTTCAAATGGCCTTAAAAAGTCCTTTTGGAAGCGGAAATTGGCCAGTTCTCCTTTCTCCAGAAACTTCATTGAAAGCTGTCTCAGGGAGTCCACTGCAAAGATGGCCACATCCTCATTAGGATTACAACCCACCTGTAAAATCCGGAATAAAACACAATCAGACAACCTTTTTACTGATTTATCAAACCTAAAAAATAAAAACACTGGCAGCTTTAAGGTACGGTCACATTTGCATTATTTTGGCAAAACTATGAATTTCAAACGATTTCAAACAAAGCTGCTTTCTATTAGTCAATGTGGTGAATTTGCCACATTGAAATTGTTGTGAAATATGTGTGGTGAAATCTTTGCTCTTATGTGTAATTCCTGATTACATGTATTTCTATCGAAATGACTGGATTTTCGCAGAACATTGGTAAATGTGACCACACCTTCAGATAAAGTCCACAAACCTTGTTGAAGTGATCCCCGATGACCTGCCAAATGCGTGACCACTGCAAACGGATGCGGTTCATGTTGTAGTATGAGATCTCCACTATCTTCTGTAAACTGAACATGCGCGGCTGGTGTGCAGAGGCCAGCTCGTCCATAGACACCGCACACAGCCAACGCACAAAGTCAACTGGAGAGAGAGCAAAGTTTAGAATTCAACAAATCTGTGACATTTTGGCCTCAAATACATTATCACATGTTCACTCTACCAGCAGAACAACTTAGTTTGACAGTTTGTCTGTATACAGAATGAATTAACATGGGTTGGAAAAGTGAGTCATTTCTTTTTTTGTGCAGTCATCTAATGGTTAGGCAGCATAATAAATTAACTAAATAAACTGTCCACCCAAACCGTCTAAAACAGATAATTTTCAAAAAATGATTCAGAAATCTATGAAAAAGAAGCTCCGTCATGAAACTGGAAACCGTCCTGGAAGCAGGTAAATTCAATTTGCAATTAGGAAACATTAATTATCTAACGGTCTAATAAATTCCAGGTGGACAAATTCAAGTTTCTACCAAATTGTTTCTCACTTGAGAAGTTGTTTGGCTTGATTAATGTCATAAGGAAGATGACTGCAATTCAAATGATGGCTTTAGAAGTAATTCAGGGCAAAAACAACCAAAACCCCTTGTAAGTCAGTTCCTCATGATGCAATGGATCAAATGAATGAATGTCAGACGAAGAACAAATACAAGCTATGATGAATAGGATCACGGTCTGCTTGTCCAGTGGCCCACTTAAAAGACTAAGTCTAAAAACCGACTTTGCATTGCTCATAAAGCTAAAGATATCTTAGGAATGCAGTTATTCTAGTCCACTTCCTTGTAATTTCAAACAAAGCTCAAAACCCACTACTGAAAGTATCGGGTTCGTCATAATCAACCCACACAGATATGCTTTCAAACGGTATTGGTGTGTAGCGATATATATATATAATTTATAGTCCTTGGTAGCGTGAGCAGCTCAGTTGTTTTCAAAATAGTGTTACTTTTCCAGTAACAAGCTAGTATATTCCAACAAGTAAAGGGCCAGTCACACAGCCGATCACACACGAATCACTCACAAAACACGCACGGGTTGTGCGTCAAGAAATTGACCAAAGTATTCCACGAACATTCGACGCACGAATCACTGACGGAGCGTGTCCAAACAACGAACAAGCACTATCAGAATCCACATTGTCAGTGGAATGAACGTGACACGTGCGCCGTTCATGAGTGATATGAAGGTGGGGCGTCAATGGACGTGCGTGGTTTCGAACCAGTTCCGACGCATAAGCACTGACGGCCGACGCGTGACCCGCGCATAGTCACGCATACTCAACGCATAAACTACGCACGCCGACTCATGAATAACCCAAAATTTACGGAAAATAACGGAAAAATTTGGAACCGTTCAAAACTCAAAATCACGCACAAACCACCTTCGACGCACATCCACTTACAATCACTGATGGTCCACCTTCGTTCCACCGATGAAATACGCATACGACGCATTCTCTGTGCAGATGTGCATAATTCGTGCGTGATTCATGCATTTTCGCTGTGTGACTGGCCCTTAACAGTGGAGTGACACAGCTTTTGTGACACATTGTACTATGTACATATATAAGGGGTTAAACTTGCATCATTGTGGTAGTTCTAAGTCTTTATTTAATAAATCAAATGCTTAATAATTAATATTTGACTGGATGTAACATGCTGTTGAACAAAAAAATTATGTTTTTCATGTTAACCATAGATTTGATTTAATCATAAACCAAAAATCACTAATCTAAAATGATTTAATTCCTGAGGAACTATGCTAATCATACTAACCCACGCATATTTAATTATTTTACAACTAAAAACTGAAACAACCTATAAGTCAAACCCATAGCATTTCTCTCTATCATTTGCAGCATATGGGACTATTCAATCCACCACTATTTCTGGCTGAAATTTAAGCATTTTAACTGCATATTTATTCAATGCTTCAAGTTCAATGGCACAGTTAATTGATCAAAAGTAACAGCAAAGAACGTAAAAATATTTAAAATAAATGCTGTTCTTTTGAACTTTTTATTTATCAAAGAACGCTGAGAAAAATGCATCATGCATTTTTTATGCATAATCAGAAATGTAAAAAAACAAAACACAAAATCTGCATATTAGAATGGTTGTGACACTTAAGACTGGAGTAATGATGCTGAAAATTTAGCTTTGCCATCATGGGAATAAATAGCATTTATTCCCATGATGGCAAATATACAAATTAATATAAATAAACTGCTATTTTAAGTGATAACATTTAACAATATTACGTTTTCGTTCTTTTTTTACACTGTATTTTTGATCAAATAAATGCAATCTTGGTGAGCGTAAGGGACTTATGAAATATTACCCACCCCAAATGCAAGTGTTACATTAAAAGAAAAAAAAAGAAAAGAAACCCTACCGATTGCATTTCCATCAAGCCTGGTGGATCCGGTGAAGATTCTGGCACACAAAACAGAGAGACGAAAGGTCAGACAGAGGATTATAAAAAGCGAGAACAACACTATGTTAGTACTGTCCTGTAATTTCAATGCACCTGTCCACAGCCACCACAACACTCTGGGAGCTGGTCTCCCCCACTGACTCCTGGATATGAGCCATCTGACGCTTGTCTGGACCTCCAACCAAAGTACCTGCAGGAGACCAATAATATGCTTTTGCTCCATAAGCAATACGGTCCACACACATCAATAAACAAACAGACTGAATACTTGGGCCCCATCTGTGAGCTATGAACTGCAGTCACACAATGGCTTACCTAAACCGAGGGGCATGAATTCCTCTCCCCCTGATGGGAAGCCCTTTATGCTGCCTCCCTGGTCCCGGACTACACCAGAGATATAACGAGTCTTCACCCCTGTTCCAATCAACTGAGCCAACTCCAGCTGACTGATACACCGCAGAATCTACACAGGGAAACAGAGCACGCAGACATATAGAGGCTACAATGATACTTTATCAATAGGTTCATTCAATTCAATAGTTTTGGAGGACAGTACACACTAGAGTGGAATGGAGTTGCATGACTTTACAAAGCTCAACAATAAGGCAAGTGCTTTAGACCAGTGTGCGCAATCACTAAAAATGTTACATTCATTGATCTACATTTATTTTTCATACCTTGTAAACCTAATCATTTGGTTTTCAGTGATGTATTCAGCATAATAATATTGACTAGCAATAAAATAGATTTTTGTAAATTTTGTTGTGATTTGTGATAGTCTTTCCATTATTAGAAAGAATGTACTGAAAACTACAAACCAATCAGGAATGTTTTTCATTGTATGCCACTTTTTTTCTGGCAAATATTTATTTATACATCTATTTGTATATTAATGCAAATATAAAAACTACCTGCATTGCGGTTAAATAAACAAAACAATATTCCTATATACCTCCTCTATTAAATAAACAAAAATACACACACACACACACACACCAGATAAGGGCTCAGAGACCATTCTTTAAAATCCCAGGACCATGCTGATATAGTTGCCTCTTGAGCTTTGATAGGATTCGGGTCAGGGGACAGGAATGGCCGAGGCAGATCCTTCAATTTGTGCTCAGTGACCCATTTTTTCTGTTGATTTTTAGGTTTGTTTTAGATTATTGTCCTGATGGATCCATCAAGCTCCCATTATAAGAATTCTAGCAGAGGCTGTCAAGATTTGATTTTGTTTTATTTTTTTTTTTTATATATGTTGGTATTTGATAGAATCAATGATGTAAAATATCTGAACAAGATGGGACCTCCAGCAGAAAAATAGGCCCATGACATTAAAGACAATTTTATTTAATTGTACATATGGGGTATTTTTTTCTCCCTGTGTGCACCAAGCTCATCTTGTTGGTTTGCTGCTAAAAGAGCTTTTGTGTTTGTTTGTCTGTTTGAGGACCACATAACCCAGTCCCAAAACAAGTTCCAGTCAAGTCTGACAACTAAATATGCTGGAGATTGTTGTTGGTTGAGAGAGATTCCTTAAAACAACACACACACAGCCTCTCCCAAGCAGATTCATAACATTTTCAGTTGATTAGAACTTCGTACGCATTAACTTGGTGGCAATGAGAGTTTTCAATGCGTTAGCTATTTTCTTATGGCCACTTTTTTTTAATGTGCATATTTTGCTGCACATCAAAACTATATTCTGTGGTTTTTCTCATTTTAATAGATGATTAAGGCCTAAATTTGGCCTTTATGTTTCCTCATATCTTCCATAAATTATAATAATCCCTGGTGTGCTAAAAATTGTAAATATGAATGGGAATATACTTCAGAGATAAGAATACTTTACTCATAAGAATTTCTAGGGGTACCAATAGTTGCCAACGTGTATAAAGAGAATTTTTTTTATTTCATAATGATTTGTTAGATTTATTTTCACAGCCTTTTTTTGATCATACTTATTAATAAGGGTGAAAATAATTGTGTGCGTGTACATATATATATATATATATATATATATATATATATATATATATAGTATATGATCTGATGTGCACCTCATGCCAGGAGTTGCCCAAGTAATTTCCATCGGTGTGGGCGACCATGATGAGAGTCTTAATGGTATCAATGTTCTTCTGCTTCATCTCTGTGATACTTGAACTGGCTGTGAGCAGCGTAAACCGGGCCAAGGCTTGGATGTAAGCATCTCTTTCCAACTGCAAAGGGAGTAAAACAGAAAAGAAAATAAGACTCGGCAGAAGGAACTAAATAAAACGGGCTTGAAAACGATCAGTCACATGAAAAAAGTGAAAACAAACCTGCATGTTGAAGATGCAGGCGATCCTGATAGCACAGCGAATTCCCTCCAGACAAAGAGACGCCACATCCTGATCATCACAATCCTGGAGTCCCACACTGAACGCCGCCAGAAGGGGAGTCCAGGCCAGCTGTTTTACATAAGCATTCATTGTATCGAAAAAATGAACCCACACAAAAAAATACATCCATTTCAAAGTTTGACTTCCTTTAGACCTTTCTAAACTGATGTGAGAAACCACTTCCTGGAACATTATCAGATTACGTCTCATGACCTGCTCGTGATCCTTTTGACCCATCAATGACCTTGTGTTCCAGTGCTCAATCAACGATGTCAATCTGCTAAAATGCTTAGATCTGAAACTGAAAAGCGTGAAAAACTGTTGTGGTGATGTTACCTTGAACATGGGCCGGACGTGCTCTAGGTGAGTAGCACTGAAGAAGGGAGCCTGAGCGTGACTTACAGCCTCCATTAGAGCTTTAGCCGTTTTGGCCATCTGCTCCATCTCCATGTTATACAGCAGTCTTCTCTGCTTCTCATTGGATACATCTAACAGGAAGACAAACATCCGCATCAACATGATTTTACTTAATGCCAACAAAGAAAATTAGATGAAAAAAAAAAATCAACATTATCTATATAGCTCTTACTCTGTTTGCTGGATTTAGGAGTGATGGAGTGTTCTTTGCTTTCCTTCATGGCGATCTTCTTGCCTGCAATTTCATCATAGATGGAGGAGAGATACTCCTCGGGCAGATCCTTACTGTCGTTAATGCCACGGTTCATTTTTATGTACTGCTCCTTCGTCATCTTGTTCTTTACCTGAAGAGAGATGGATTAAAGCTAGATTTTGACATTTTCTGGAAATGTTGGTATAGAGTTCCTATGCTGCTGCAACCACCTAGCAAACAACCAGCGTTCTACCATCTGAACATCAACACCCTTACAACCAACCAGTGACTCGCCATGCAGTTGTTCTTAGCAAGTAAAAAGCAAAGCAACAAAATAAAAGGGAGTCAAAACCAATAGTCTTACCTGTGGACTGTGCAGGTCGGTGGTTAACATGATGATGGAGTAGGCCAGAACGTAAGCAGTATCTGCGCTGGCAAACAGAGTCTGCCTACATACAAAGCAACAGACAGGTCAGCACAAAAGATACACAAACCCCAAATAAAACTCATCCTCAGACTACAAAACTCACCCCTGATTGCACTCCAGATAGCGGGCGGCAAACTTCTCCATAAGCCTATCAATTTTCTGGGCTTCACCTGGAAGCCTGAAGCCTTCCAAGAAGACACGGAGTGCTGACACAAAGTCTCTGCCACAAAAGTCCAACCGGTCCACGTAGCAGTACATCACCTCCTTATTAAACTTCACATTCTCTCCCAGGAACTCACCAACCTGAGTCTGATCACATGACACAGCAGAGCCTAAGTAGCTGGAGCACGAAATTTCTTGGTTTACCAATTTATCCATGTATGACGACAAACATGAACTTACTGTGTCCAATCGCTCCTCTTGTTGCAGGAATTGTGCGATGTCTTCTGGTGAGGTTCCCAGCATGCCTTGCTCCTGCAGGTATTGCAATCCCCTTTTTGGTTTCTTGTTAAACCTTTAAGAAACACAGAAGTAGTCAAATAAAAGAGAGGAGATGAAAGAGGAAAAGAAAGAGCTGATTAAAAAAAAAGAAGCAACTCACAGTTCAATGCCATGCTCAATGATCTCTTTCTGCTGCTTGATGACCTCATACTGCTCGGGGTGATCTGGCTGAGACTGCTGAACTCCAGAGGACACAGTGGAGTCCAGAGAGCTCACACTATCTCTGCGAGAGGAAAGATGCTCAGGAAGCTTCCCATCTGCAATGTCGCCCTCTGCTGGACGTTCCTGACCTACACCACAAAACAGTCTATTAAACATGCAAAATTATGTTGTAAAAGATATGCGGACAATTAAAACGGAGAGCAATGTTGTCTTACCAAGGTTGGCCTGCAGGTTGGGGTTCACATACATGTCTCTGCTCCACTCCACCATGCACTTCAAAATGGACACCAGACACTCCAGCCCTTTTTTTCTCAAACTCAGCTCCTGCAAAATGAATCATTAACTGACCGACTCTGAATTATTACACACAGTGAATCGTGCACCTGTTTTTACTGAATTTGCTTGCAATATTCTGGAATTAGATTTGAAATGTATTTGTCTCGAACTACTAATATTCTTAGCTCCATATGATTTATCTGAAAAAATATATGAATGTATAAATCAAAATTTTATGACATATATGATAATATAAAAGAGCACACATCTGTTTTTACTAAAAATGGTTAAAGTATTCTGGTTTTCTTTCAAAATGTAACTTTGTCCCATTGCTACTATTGTTAACTCATGATTAATCACTTGACATTTTTGTATATGTCATAAAAATGTATAATTATATATATATACACACATATATATATATTTTTTCTTCCTGAATTAAAGCATCCGTTAAATCTAAATTTTATGACATAGAATGCAAACACATAGTAGCTCGTAACCTCTTCTTTATATTATAGAGATGTTTATATTATTCTGGTTTACTTCTGAAATATTGTTTTCTGTGTTCATATTTTTACCTCTTTTAAGTTATTTCAGACTAAAGCATCTGCTAAATGAAATCTAAATCAGATGACATATGGTGTACATTTAAAGTCCTTTATTTTAGTGTTCGTATTTTCGTATTTAAAACTGAACACTAAACGAGAAAAGTAGAGGCCGTGGCTTATCTGTTCCCCACTGGGATCTGACTAGATCTAGAAAAAGTAGGAGTTTCATTCAGAAATGGAGGCAGTGTTGAGTCCAACTTTTGAAGCATTCAAATGTGAAGTGCTTCAAACACAATCATCGACCCATCGAGTCCGCAACCAGGAAACTTTGGGGATTGAGAAAAGAGTTTAGGGAAATCCGCAACCTAAAACACACCTCCTCGCCATCTCTGCTTATTATGCATTTCTTTCTTACGCTGTAAAAGCTTGCAGGCAGCAGAGCAGACTGTCAGTTGGAGGGGCATGGTTAAGGAAGTGATGCCGAAGCGCAAGCCGTCAAACTGACATCATCAGTGAAGCATTTTCAGACTTTGATTAAAGATTACAAAGCCAGAACATTTCTTGTGTGGACTGACTTGAGCGGATTAATTGTTCACCACAAAACTAACAATTTGCACTAACAAAGTAAATATGGTCAATTCTGATTTCATGAGGACCTTAAAAAAAACAGCATGCCATGTTGTAGTTCGAACACGATGGTATCTACCTGTAATGGAGTCATGCCGAGCTCCTGTCCACTTCTTCCCTGTGCAATTTTAGACAGGTCATTTACCAGCCGCTCAAAAATGTTGGCAGCATTGAGATCACAGTCATAGTTTACATAAATGTCCACCACACATTGTGCATCTGTGAAGAGAACAGCAGACTGATTTACCATTGAGTTTGATATAATTATCTGTGAGTAGCATGTGTTCTTTGCATGTGTCTGCAAGTGTACAATAAGGTGCACCAACCTGCACATATTCGAGTAAGAGTCTGAATGACCATCCACTTGTGCTCAAAGGAGCTAGATGACGTCTCAAGGATTGTTAGAAAAATCTCCCTGAAGAACACCTGAGCAAAAATTTGTTTGTTAAACTAATTTCACTAATTAAGCTAATTAGTTAAAATTAGCTTAAAAAATTAAACTAATTTCATGCAATTAAGCATGAGCTTTCAAACCAAAAGGTTTTGAATAGTCACCAAACAGCAAAACCAAACCAAAACCAAACAGCCTGATAGCATATCTGAACATCTGATCATTTTTTACCTCAATCTGCATCTTAAGGTGCACTTTGAAGTGGGACAGCAGGGTGAGGAAGATGGCAAGAGACAATTCAAATACTTCAGGCACAGAAGAGACCCCGTTTTTAGAGAGCGCCACACACAGGTACTGTTTGATGGCGTTCACAAACATCTCATGGGTTCGAAACACAGGTCCAGCCCCCTGCAGCACTGACAGCAAGAGCTGGAGGGAAACCACCTTAGAGCGCAACTCATGAGACCTGAAAGAGAGGATGGAAAAATGACAGCAGTCATCCAAATGTTAAGGATTTGTCTGTATAAACCTGAATGAACTCAAAATCCGTCTACAGGGAGTGTCCATTGTGGAACAAGAGCATGCACAAGCAGCATCTGTTTTTATGATCATACTACTGGCACCATTCATAATTTACTGGCCTGATTCAGTTTATGAAGCCTTTCACGTAAAATAAAAAGCTTTAAAATACTTCCTTACTGATTTAATGTTGACATTTTCTCGCCAGATCTTACTTTGGGTCTGGTGGTCCATCAGCCAGGGGCTTCATTGACAGCTTGCAGAGGGAGCGGAACACGAGGAAGGCGTCTTTCTGCAGGATGTGTGAGAAGCGGGCAGCTGTTTGACTGCCCTGAATGGTTTCTACATCCTGCTCAGACATACAAACAAAAAAAAACCAGTCAGACCATAATTAACACTAAAACAGGTAAGAGTGAAAAATTACCATTTCATGTCATTTTTGATATCATCTAGACTTAAATAAAACATTCAAAAGGAATTTTTTATACATTTATATTGTTATATTATATATTAATAACAATATATTATATATATAGTCATATTTCCCAGGATACGTTGCCTTATTATGGTATAAAAAAACTGTAGTCATCAAAAGACTTATTTGATGCCCCCCAAAAAAAAGTAATATGCAAAATATGCTGCATGTATTTCGTGTCCGAGTATCCTAGAATTGAGGCCTATACATCTGTTGTATTTTTTCACTGCTTAACTGTTTCGTCTTCAAACTCATGGGTGGGAAAATCTAGCCCTTGTCCTGCAAGGATTAGCTCCATCCCTAATCTATCATATAATGTAATTTATGATGCAAGCAATCCTGAAGACTTTGGTTCAATTTTACAGGCGAGTTTGACCAGGGTTGGCACTAAACAGGACGGTAGCCCTTCAGGGACAGGGTTGGACTCTCCTTTTCTACTATAAAATGAGCTGTGTGAAACAATGCAAGATAATATCTAGACATAATAATATCAGTATTACATATGAATATTATCACTTTTTTTAAATCTCAAAATGCATATATTAAGAAAGGGGATTGTGTACAGCCTTCCCTTCCCTGCCCTTCCCATTTTATTGTTAGTTCACCTTGCAACATCTCTGTTAATATTGTGGATTGACCCTTTTTTCTTTCCCTAAGCTGGCAACGTATCTAAGGGTGTTACGGTCACATCAAAATACAGTAAAAAAACCAAAACAAAACAGCATGAACAACATATCACTTAATTTTCTTCTTAAGACAACGTACACAATTAATATTGCAATTTTTTTCTGTAAAAAATAAGATTAATTTATGCCTACTTTCTACAAAGTCAGACTGTCCAGCTCCATGGGTGGACGCGTTGACTTTAGCTCAAACTGACAAAATGAGCACAGAAAATTTTAACCGTCATGATAACAGAATTGGATGAAAAATTATTTTCTCATGCCTCCTACAAGAGACTAAAAAGTATGTATCCTGTGGTGCACATTGCCAGTGTAGGGTTAAAAAAAAAAGTTGAGCTGTGTGTCTTTTATGGATAATGGACCTTATTAATGAAAAGGAGTCATTTGCACACAAAAAAAAACCTTCCTGAAAACTCTCCTGCAGACTCAGAAACGCTTTGTAAACATCCGATTTGGTAGTTAGATGCGTGAATGTTAATGAACGCCAATCATTCATAATATGGGGAGTGTGCACACTCGTTTACAATTAGCATACCAATGAGTTACAACTACATAAATAATGCGTCCAGGAATGCTGTGGACTGCCTTCTCAGGTTTCACTCCAGTATATTGCATGAATGCAAAAGAGACTAATAGGCCTGTGCCAGCTGAGAGCGTTTTTCCTGCTGAGAGGCTTTGGTTATTAGTATCTAATTTCAAAGAATATTACTGAATATAAAAATGCCGGAGGGCTAGCTAAAACGTGAGAGTGACAAGGATTACAAACAGATTTCAATTCTCAGGTACAACATTTTTTTTTTTTAAATAAAGAAGGGCAAACAAACTTCTGAAATATTATTATGGTACATAGTGCATCAGTTTGCCTAAAAGAACACAGAATATTTTAATGTTTTACACACCATTTGCACATGGTAGAAAGCAGGTGTACATTTCTTTCGCACCAAATGACATTTTGAAAATACAAACATTTTTATGAATCTGAAAATTTACTTCAAAGCGGCTTTGCGAATGAATTGCCTAAAAATGTGTTCGGCTCAGGTTTCATGAATGAGGCCCATTGTCTTTATACATTTACTATTAGCATTTATTATAAACAGTTAAAGTGCTTAATATTTTTGTGGAACCATGATAACTTTTTTCATGATTTCTTGAAAAGAAAATTCAAAACAACAGGATTTATTTCTAATAGATATGTATTGTAACATTTAATGTATTTACTGTTACTTTTAATCAATTTAGTGTGCAATTTAATTGCAGAATAAAATTATTAATCTGAAATGTAAGATGATGGAATACTGTTTTAAGTCCTCTTTGCAGTGCAAACGCTCAAATGCAAACCATCCCTCATCTCCAGGTATGAGAGATATATAAAGTGTGCAGGGCAGGGCAGTGCAAAAACTGGAATTGGGAACTCCTGTCCTATATCAAAAAAGTTTAAACCAAGAGACACACCAGTATGTCTGTGGAGGACTCTGAGCCACGGTCGTCCACCATCCCATTCATCTGCTGCATGTCTAATTGGACAACAGGAGGCGGTACTTTGGTTTCAGAGTCAGAAGGATGATCTAGTCCTGTAGTAGAAACAGAAGCAGGAGTGACTACTATGTCGTTGATCCACATAAAGGTACAGTAACCTATTTCCAGTGTGACACACCTCCTTCCACCGAGCAATCTCCTAATCCACTGTCCGGCTCAGTCTCTTCCAGAACTTCAGAGCCTGCTTCTGTTTCAGGCTTCGGAGAGACTTCCTCTCCCTCCGATGGATCGGCAGTTGTTTGGTCTGACTCCTGAATCTCACCTAAAGTCAAATTAAATAGCTTTTACTACACAAATGAAATGCATTAAAACAACTTTGAAAAACATGAAAGGAAACTGACAAAATTTTATAATTTAGACTTGGTAGGAACTGATAAAAACAATTTTACAATATGATAAATTTTATTTTACATTAATGTTATACATCTCAATAGTTATTTTTGTTATTTGTTATGTGATGGTGCGTCTTTGACTATTTAAGCACATTAAGTTATGAAAGAGAACTGAATTTGTGATCGCATGCAGTCTAAGAAAGGCAGCTTTCTGTGCACGCTCTTCAGGTGTGTCATTCATAAGT
The DNA here is from genome assembly GCA_037043235.1 of Rhodeus uyekii. Taxonomy (NCBI): domain Eukaryota; kingdom Metazoa; phylum Chordata; class Actinopteri; order Cypriniformes; family Acheilognathidae; genus Rhodeus; species Rhodeus uyekii. The sequence goes on from JAWRVZ010000034.1 coordinate 1,501,153, forward strand.
GCCCCATTGCGTTATTAAGCTTAAAAACTTTATCACTCCAATGTGCCAGTAACCATAAGTAGTCCTGTGTTATGCGTATACATTAACATACTGTGATATATAAACAATATAGCAAACTCTTTATATCTTTGTGAAGGTATATACTATCCTTCAGCCTAGCCCTCATATCCTGACCCAAGTGATTCCCAACATACCTGGATGTTCAATTCCCTTTGTGCTCTGTTGATTTGTGGCAAACTCCTCTTCTGACTTTGACTCATCTGGCTGGCCATTGATGGAGGATGAGTCTTGCGGGGTGGAAGGAGTGGATGGGCTGAGAGAAGGGGATGGTGGTCCGTTCTGTTCTAAGCGGGCTCGTCCAAGCCATGGAGATCCCCGACCAGGAGTTGGAGAAGGGTTTTGGGTCACAGGTGAAGGGTTACTGGACCCTGGGGAAGGATTGTGCAGCTGCAGACGTTGTCTGTCCTTCTCCACTTCCTGAGCTTCCAGAGCCTGAAAGACAGTCATCAGAAAGTCAAACAGTTTCCTAGATTTAGTGTACTTTTCTAAATCCATAACGACACCCATTGTTACACTACGGGTAACATCCAAATATTGAAAAAAGTTGTTTTAAGTCTGCAAAGTGCAGCAGCTTGACATGCTTTATACTAACAGCCTGGCTCTCCATACGGGTGAAGATGACATTGAGCATCTGTGTTAGAGTGGCCTTGGCTGTGGTCTGGTTGATTAGGTTGCGGCTGGCAAGGTAGATGTTGTAGCAGGTGCGCACAGTAAGGAGAATCGTTCCCTCATGGATCTCTATGTGTGGTGATGTCACAGCCGTCAGCAGAGCCTATAGAGTAACACATCAATCACAGATCTGACATTTTTTAGGGACAGTGAAGTTCAAAAAGCTGAGACGATATTGAAAATAATCTTTTAGATATATGAAATATATCATATTATATTATATAAAAATACTTTTATGTGTGTGTCTATATATATATATAAAAACACACACACACACACAATAAAAGTATTTTAATTGCATTAGATATGCCTTATAATATTTTGTATGATATTATTATTATTACTCATTAATTATTGTAACCACAGTTATAATACTTTATACTTTAGAAAGTATAACAATACTTATAAAAATTCACAATTTCAGATGTAACAAGGTATTTACAAATAATATAATTCATTTAAACTTTTTTTTTTTTACAATTATTTATGAAGACAGTGCATTATAAATTTACATTATGAAAAGGCTTATAATGTATTACACATAAAGACTGCAAGTAAAGTGTCCATCAAAAACTGTATGAAATAATAAGAATTAAAAACCTTTTGAACCCCACTTATTCCGGCATAATGGTAAGTTTATGGCTTAAAAGTTTATCCAAGTAAATAATGACACTGGTGAAGACACAATTTCTAATGGGCTCTTTAACTCTTACGTGACTTTGTACACATCTAAGTAGTAAATCTAAATCTTACTGCAAGCTAATATTGTTGAACGACCCTGGTCACATTTTATTTAACACTGACCAACCCCCTTATGCAAACCACTACACTCTATATACTGTACGCTGCCTATTCTCTCCATTTATAGAGAATAGAACACTTGCAGATTTGTCACACAGCATGCCTATCTACAATGATAAAAGTTAGCCTTAGAAAAAAAAAAAGACTTTGTACTTTACTGCTCAGCTTAAGCTGCAAATGCTCTAAGGCAAGGGTGGGCAAACTACGGCCCGCGGGCCATATCCGGCCAGTTGGGCTTTTTAATCCGGCCCGCCGAACTTGCCGAACATGTATTAAACCTCCATCATTTTACTTTTCCCTGTAATGTCACTCTGTCGCAGCTGCAAGCGGCAGTGGCGCTGAAGCTGTTCTGGAGAGTAGGCGTGTGTCGCAAACCCCTCTACACCCCCCTTTATGGCGTTAATTCCGTGCTAAAAAGGAACGACCGCAAAACTGATGTTTGCGCCCGCGTAAATTACATCCGCGAGCGGTAGACAGAGCTACACGTAAATACGGGTACCCGCGAGCTCATTTTAATCACTCGCGCGCGCTTGAACATTCGCCCGCTCTCGAATGCTGTTTTTGCTCGCGCGAGCCCTTTTATTTTTGTCAGTCGTGGGGCGAGGCTTGCTCTTGTAATAGTAACGTCAAAAGTCATTGGTTAGTTCCCTTTTTTTCCAGAGGTCAGTTGTGATTAGATGCCTGTGATTGTCAATCTAGAGCTGAGGCAAATATATGATTCAGTCACATTGCATATTATGGTTTTTCTGTCGATTAAATTGTATTAATATTGTTTTGTTGTAATTTCACATGTCACAGTCGAGTGATTTAAGACCAAACTATACTTTATACAGGTTTTCTTGTAAGTAAATGCACAGGTACGACCTTCAACCCGGCCCCTCTGTCAATTTTAAGAAACCAATGTGGCCCGCGAGACAAATAGTTTGCCCACCCCTGCTCTAAGGTAAAGAGTGTTCTCAACTTAAATCATAATTTCGCTGCCTGTTAACTAAAGATCCTTCAGAAATCATTGTAATGTTGATTTGATGCTCAAGAAACACTATCAATGGTAATTTCCACTGAAATCATGGTGCAATCTTTTTTAGAATTCTTTGAGTACCGGTAACACAAAATTCAAAAAAGAACATTTACTTTTGTAACATTATAATATAATCTCATTGACCCTAAACTTATAAACAGCTGTGCATGCATGTTTGCCACACACATCACCCATCAAATATGGGTTTCAATAAGAAGTGCCTTTCTGGAAAGACAAACCAGAGGTTTGGAGAGTCGTCTAACCTTAATGATCTGTAGCTGAACCCCCTCATCAGTCTGAGGCCCCTGAAAGCAGTTACAGATGGTCTCCAGCAGCCGGTCGATCAGCCGTTTTCCTGGAGCTCCGCTGTCAGGGGCGTTTCCCGTGATGTGCCCGTACGCAATGAGTTTCTGTGATGGATGGAATGGAGGTATTACTGTGAGGACTCTGTTTCCGGAATCCACTGCCACGACAATATATATATTTTTGAGAGATTTGTGATATGATTTATTATCAGTTTATTAATCAATATTTATCATTTTATATATTACATTATTTGAATGACTTCTTCAAGCTTATGATATTTATATAATTACAGAATCATATTGAATGTGCCCTCTCTCCATGATGGGCATCTTGACTTTTCTAGCTGATGAAAACAGGTCACTATGGTCACTAGCCATTTACTTTTCTATTTTCAAACACTAGAGAATAATGATGAACACTGTCTGAACCTCACACTGAGAGAAAGAACAAGTTATCAGTGAGCCAGAGCTCAACAAACAACATTCATGAAGAAGTTGCGTATCCTGTGTATGTGTCCTGTGTTATCTGTTACAGATCAGTATTGGTGGGGTGAACAATTGGGACCCTGGGGAGATAGAATGACTTGCTTTTCTTGACAATCTGACAACAAGAAATGCAGTTCTGCAACCTGGAAGGTCATACCTAAACCAGAAGTCTTGTCATCAACCATATGATGGATAAAGAGATGCTTCTCCCAGTGTGACATGGGAGAATTTGCTTCTCCCAGTGTGAGATTTTCTAAGTTCATCTTAAGTTCTTAACCAGTCAGAATCATTAAACCTGAAGTAATGATGTGGTTGTGGCCTAAAAACTCCTTGTGAGCGTTGAAGCTATAACTTCTGCTGATACAATCGCAAACTATCTGCAGTAAAATTATTTTCAATTGATTGCACTTCTGACTCCTGGTCTTCATTCATCATATCTGGTCTTTACAACTGTATTATACACATCAACTCATTTAAAACCACACTTGCAGAGATTTGTCACATATGTTAAAGACTTGTTTACAAGAATTATAAACTGGAAAAAAAAAGTGTTTTAAATGTATTAATAACTTGAGTCATTGAGAAACATTGAATTAGAGTGAAGTGGACAAGAACTCAGCATACCTGTAGGCAGTCGAGAGATGTACTGACGATGCGTGGAGACTTGGACTGACACGCCAGCTCAAAAGGCAGGACGTACTTGTCAGCTTCAATGTAGTTGGCTCTCGGAGGGACAACAGTGCCATCCCTGGCATATTCAAAATTCACAGCTCAAATTAGTAAACGTAAATAATTACGCAGCATACTTTATTCGCAAGTCAAACAACAGCAAACATTTCTTCCTGTCAGTAGCCTTTTTTTCAGCCCGGACATGAGTGTGACCAGTATTATTGCATAACTATGATGGTTCAGAACAAAGATGATGCATTACACTTACGTCAGAAAAACGTTAAAGGTTCACTTAATGTTACATCAATATACATAACAGGTGACTTTTGGATGGATGGTGCACATTGGTAAATGAGAAATTGTTAAACTTACTTCTGCTTTTCCAGTTCATGCTTAATTTCATCTAAAAATAAATAAAAAAGAGAGGCAATTTAACACATCAACTCAAGACCATTTGTGATTTCATCAAAGCAAACAAACCTTAAGAGAAGAGAGTGCCATTTTAGAAAATGTACATTCATATTGTAAATTAATTGTTTTTTAAGATCCTAGATTGTTTTTTACATATTCAGATTAAGGTCATCATGTGGATGATGAGGTAGAAATAACATCTACAGCACAGCAGCAGGAATATTTGCCCTAATACTGGCAAAGCAACAACAACAAAAAAGCTATTACTAACATAAAACACTTCCTACTCGGCAAGATACAGAAATCATCCAGGACAACTTTGTTCTTAAAATCTAGAATTTTCATTAAAGGTAACAATGAAACAAAGTGCGTCTGTTTGACATTTTATCATCTACTCAAAATAAACCAATAAATCACACAGAAATTATTATTTTGTTATAATTTACTCAACCTCATGCGATCTAAACCAGTATAAATTGTTTTAATTTATGTGGAAATGTTAAAAAATATGCTGCTTGCTCTTTTTTTACACAACAAGAATGAACGAGGACTGGAAAAGTATAGAAAAAGTGTCCATATTTATACCACAAAAGAGACAATTTGAAATTTAATGTATGCCTCTCTGTGAAAGCCATTGAGTATTTTTGGGGGAGTATTTTTGCATTGGGAGTATTTTTGCATTTTGATAGTTTAGTAGATAAATATTATACTTCAGTCACTGCACATAATAAACTTAGATATTGTGAATAACAATGGAAACAAATGTTTCAGGAATTTCCCTCTCATCTGTTCACAGCAGGCAATTTTATTTCTGACAGTGACTGTCTTTTTAATTTGAAGGAGGATGTAGCATTGGTGCTTCAAAGGTATGAGAGCCAAAACCTCTCTAGTTTGAAGATCCCTTTAAATGCACCACCCCTAAAAACCTTAAACTCACTTGTCAACATCACTAATCAGCTAGTTAAAAACTATCCTGGCCCATCCTTATTCTAATTTGTGGATAAATGGTTCTTTTGTATTGCGTCTTTTCGATCAATCATTTGATCTGGTGCACAAAACAGGTCTAAATGATTCATTCACAAATCAGACAGATCTAGTTCTCGAGTTCAACTCACTGACCATCACCGTGGCAAACAGCTCACTAGAGGGGAAAGCTATTGTATCACTTTTCAAGATCTGTAAAGCAACAAACCATTCTTTAAAATTTCTACCTGTTTTTCATATGGAACAAAAAGACGGATTAAATAAATTATGATCATTTGCATTTCTGGGAGAACTATTCCTTTAAAATAAAAATAAAACATGGTTATTGGGACGAGCAAGTTGCATAAAGCGACATATTTATACAGTTTTTCTTGCCTCTGATTTTCGAGAACAATCAACAAATGGATCATTATTCATTATCAGACAGCCATCTGCTCTCAAGAAGGCACAGGAAATTGAGCTTAAGCAACAACACATTTCATAAGATGTTTTTAAGTACATTTTAAGTATTATCTGGTTATCTGTAGCAGTTAAACATGTCATATGTATTCAGGCAGAACAATGAAATACTAACTGAATAGCCATATTCATAAACAATTGGTAAGCAGTGAATCCGGGTGGCCGGTGGACTGTGTAAATAGGTCTGTATGGTAATCACCTCATTCACTCACGTGACGGTAATGAGGGAGTGTCTGTTTGAATGAAGTCTTACTGAGAGCATTCAAACAAACCCACAGTGAAGCAGCAAATGACTGAACACTGCAGCTCTTCACCGGATCAAAACCTCAAATATACCAAAAGACAAAATAACACACGCTTATAGTAAAATAACATGTGGATTTTGTTCAAATGATGCAATTTATTGTTGTAGATTGACACTCTAGATTAGAACAAAGGTCAGAGTTGGGAAAAGCTGTTGAAGGAACTAGATCCTCCTGTCTCAACATGTGCTCATTAACTTAGTAAATAAGTAATACAGCGCAGACGGGACGAGTCAAATGAGTCTAACCTGCATATCCAGCTTCCTTATAAAAACTTATTAAAAGAACAACAGAAATGCAGTACTACAAATTAAAGAGACAGTTCACCCAAAGATTAATATTCTGTTATGACTTGCTTACCGTCACAAAACAAAAGAAGATATTGTGAGAAATGTTTCAATAGTTTTCTGGGGGATTTTTTTTTCTTTTCACACAATGGGGGCCAATGTGACCAAAACGGTTTGGTTATCAATGGTTCGGTGGTGAATAAATGACAGAATGTCATTTTTGGATGACTATTCTTCATTATGAAGAAATGTATTTATTGATTACATAGACATTAAAAACACAAATGTGGCAAATGCAAGGGACAGTCTCAGTCATCATTCAATGTCATTGTATGGAAAAGAGATGTAAAGTGAACATTGATGCTGTCTGTAAAAAAACACAACTCTAAACCTTAAGGGTGAGTATATTTTAGATTTTAGGTTGAGTCGTTTCATTAAAATGTCCCTCACAACACAGATCAATTGTGTAACTCAGCGAGTGATCTTGAATCAATAAGAGAGCAGTAAATCCCCATCACAGCTGAGCAACATGTATGTGTGTGTGTGTGTGTGTGTGTGTTGGATAGCAGCTGATTTCAGCTAACACATGCTAACAGCTCCGGGTAAACAAAACTAGAGGTGCTGAACACCAAGACATGTCATTTACTCGGTTGCCCACAACTCATTCATCACAATGTAACGTTACATCCCGATGGGACGGATGACAATGCCAGTTCAAGGGAATTTTAAACAACAGAGTCCCGACACTGACGCGGGCTGGATGACGTTAGCTCGCTAAGCAGACTTTAAGGTTAATTTAGGATATCGGGGCAGTGGAGGATCTCAAAGATATGCTTGAGGCCGGAGGGGCGAGAAATAAAGAGAAGCTCACCTAACGCCACTTGACAAGCCTTGCGCAGCTGGTTGTGCTGACTCCGCTTCACCTCCTTATCCGCGAGGATTTTCTCCAGCGCTCGAGACAGAAACATGCTCTTGGTGCTCAGGCTTTCTGTCTGCGTATGCCGTCGATGGGTTTCCAGCGCTTCCTGTTCTTTCATCTCTCAGTCGACGTGTTCGAGTAGTCCGTCAGGCCGTCATCGCTGGCCCGTTCCCTGCGGTCTGGCAGGGGTGTGAGGGTGTCGGGAGTGGGCCGCTGTCGTTGCTGGTTCAGTCGGAGGCTGATGCTACTATCTCAGCACTGCGTCGCCATGTTGGCACGTCACGTCATGTCACGTGGCCCGCAGGCGCTTACACTGATGTGTACATTCAGAGCACGAGCACGGGCACGCGCACGAGCACGGTTCGGATGAGGTGGAAAATGAATGGAGCATGTGTTTGGTTTCAGGAAGTTAGCATCCAAATGCATGCATGAGTGAACATTTTAGGACTTTAGTGTTTCACAGTGTGGTCTCTTAAATAGTCAATGCTAATAAATTAAACTGAATGCTAATAAAACAATGTTTTTTAAAGTGTAAATAATATTGGTTCGAAGTTGTAGGTGTCTATAACTTGTAATTTGGAATCATTGTATATGTTTTGTGTGTGTGTGTGTATATATATATATATACATATATACTATATATATATAATTTTATTTTTATATAGCTGTTATTTTTAAACAAGACAAAGCTCCTGCCCAAACCCCAAAAACAACCCAGAAGTAGCTTTAGAACAAGTCCATGAAGTTCATGTTTTGGCCTATCAGAGTCCAGATTTGAACCCAATTGTGATTATTTGGTCTCACATTAAACTCAAACTAACTGGGAGACATTTTTTCAACTACTTATGAACTCTTGAAGTCATTAACATCAAGTGTAACAACACTGACTCTTCTTCCTGTAGAAAGCTGCCTGCAAGTTGAGGAATATGTTACTTTATTTACAGTATTTATGCAATTCTTTTACGAATTCCTTGTCCAGTGATTTGTGCAATGTGTACAAAACCATTTAAATAATCTTTAACCAGCTTTGTAAAGACATTTGCCATAGCAGACAAATCATAATTAAGAACAATCTCTAAGTAATTGTGTAGAGAACACAATTTTATTTAGATCTATTTGCATTTTACCACAGTCTAAGAACTGCATTTAAACAAAAGGTTCTGAGGGAAATCTGGATGCTATTACATGCTTTAATCACAGGGTGGCCTCCTGACATCAGTGTTCAGAGATTGAGTTTGCAGAAATGTAATTTATACAAGGAGCAAAAAGTTGTTTGAACTTTGTAAAGCAACAATAAAAAAAATTTGATTTCAAGTTATGTAATATTAAAAAAAAAGAATTACTGGCTGCAATAATCATGTTTTACCACAAAGCTAAAGTTGAAAGGATTTCATGAACTACTGAAAAAACAATTCTTTTGGACAACAGTTCTTGGCCAATCAGCCAAGCAGTTCACCTAAGGACATTGACACTTTCTATAAAGCTGCTTTGATATAATATGTACTGTAAAACACTTTATAAGTAAAGACTTCTGTTAGTTCTAGTCCTCCAGTGTACATTTCAAATGGTCACATCCTATCACAAATAAAATGAAATTTTCATCATGACTAATACAACAAACTATTAAGAAAGGAACAGCATCAGTGGTTCTTCATATTAGTTTATTTCATCCAAGATTTGACAATAATACATGTGCAGCTATGCCATAATATAGTTTATCCTTTTAAAAGTTTCATTATGTGAAACAAATTTACATCAAGTAGTACTAATAAGAAAATACTGATAATTTCAGTACAAATCTATACCTTAAGATTTATCTGACAAGCTCATTATCAAAAAGAGGAATTGACACATGAATGATAATGCTTCAAAGCCTATTTCTAGGTCTCAAAGCAGGTTCTCATAGATATATGGTGGTCTCCTTTAGAAATGCAAAGATATTCACAGTTTGGAAAATAGCAAGTTATTCTTCATATTTACATTCCCCCTAAAGGTCTGAGCATTAAGTTCCACCAAAGATACAAGTGGAAAACACAATGTTGTAGAGATGATCTAAAATAAAAATAAAAAAAGAATGAAAATCATGAGGTTTTTATGTCAGCTAAAACAAAGCAAGTAAAAACACATAAGAGTCTATTTTAAAATAAATAAAACTTCTGTGGTTACAATCCCAAATCGTATGTAGTGGCTAAAATAAAATGAAACGAACACAGCTAAAGACTCCATTCAATATGTCGTTTGTACCACAAGAATGAAAGATCTGGATGAAGTGTGAATGATCACAGCTACAGTGCGCATGCTACTCCAAGCAGGGTTCGCTAATGCAAGTGCCACGAAAAGCTCTGTGTGATGGCTAGAGGAACCAAGCAGACATATGCTTTGCTAACAGACGCCCAGTGTTTAGGATTCTCATCAGCAATTATAAAGAGTGAAATGGGGAGATAACGAAAGGCTACTTCAGCTGAATCTCCATCAGCAGGTCCTATAACTGTAAGAGCATAGGCACATCTGTCTCTTGACAGTCTCTTCCAGTGCATCCGCTGACACAAACTCTGAGATCTTAAAAGTTCATATTGAAGCTTACAGCTTTGACATCATGCATATCATTATGATATGTATGTATAAGGACAAAGAGGGGACAAAAGTACCGACAGTCATATGGATTTAAAGGAATGATTTGAAAGTAACAGCTTAACATTTGTTCATTTGTCCAGTCATTCATAAAAGAGGTAATTTTTACAGATGAGAATTAATCACTCAAGTAGGAAGGCCCCGCTCACTAAAAGTGAAGGGTTTGTGAGGGTATTGGAGTCAGATGACAATATAATAATAGTATGCATTTTTTGCCAGGAATTAACAAAAGGTTGTTGCTGTGATTTCAGCCAGTTGAATGTGTAAAAATATATATATATATATATTGTAGTGAAGTCTACACCAAATCAAAGTTACCCCACCGTTACATAATTTCTCAAGGGTTTGGCTGGTACACTGATGACAGACATTAATAAGGAATGATATTGAATATTTTGAGAGATATTCAATATAAATCAAGTGATTCATCCATGATTCATTTGCAACGCTTCATGTTAGAGAGTAACACTTTAAAATAAGGTTCAACTTGTTAATATTAATGCATTATGTTTCAAACCAAAAACGAACAACAATTTTTACAGCATTTACATGGCTAGGTTAATATTAATTCCTAAAAACAATATTGTTTATTACACATTCACTAATACAACTTGAAATGTAAAAAATGTACACAGATAAATAATGTAAAAATATTGTTGTTACTTCATGATACGTAATCGTGTAAAATGTATAGTTTGCCCAAAAATGTGAATTGTCATCATTTACTCACCACCATGTTGTTCCAAACCTGTATGACTGATTGAATATATCTTCATCGTTAAATAACACTGGAGCCCATTGACTTTGACTGTATGAAAAAAAAAACACCAAGACATTTTGTTGTCTTCCTTAGAGAAATAAAAGACTCACAGGTTTGAACGACATTAGAGGGAGTAAATGATGACAAAGCTCAACCAACAATGAACAATCCCTTTAAATCATTTGAACAAACTGAACCTTATTGCAAAGTGTCACGGGACACTCTTCATACATGAAACAGCTTAGTGTCCATTCAGAGTGCTCCTTTGAAACATGACAGCTAATGACGATCTATTCCAAAGCCGCAAAAAGGTTATCAGGTAGAGATTATTGGGTAAAATAAATCAAAGGTAGCAGAGAGCAGGATGATAGCCCTTGTCATAAAGGAACAAATAAAACATAGCACAATGAAAAATATGACATTAATCGTTTGTCTTTTTTGGCTATGAATAAAAACGCTTGAGATAATAATAGACATCTGTATCTTAACTGAGGCAGCAATCTACAACCGTACTGAAATGTCAGATCAGGTGAAAATACCTCCTAATCAATCGCTCGAGCGCCACAAATGTTCAAAGACTCGGCAAGCTGGGTGTGTTAGTGTTGCAGACAAGAATTGATGAAGAGCGTATTTCAAATCCTTTCGAAGTTCTGAGCGCAGACTCGGTTACCATGGTAGCAGGATGGTTAAGCTCATTGTACTTTGTTCTCTGTCGTAATGCCTGAGCCGCATGGCTCGAAAGGGAGTGGTTGTCAAAGTAAAAAAAGATTGTCATGATTCATACGCTGCAGAGTATCCGCATTCATTCAATCGCACTGACTCATGAAGTTTATTATTACTCAAGAAGCAGCTATTTTTGGTGCTGTGCCATTCTCCACGGGTTCAATGATGGGGACTACCAGGCCCCTGTGGTTATAGAGAAGTGCTGTAAGGTGCTGTGGTGACTGTCCTCCTCTTTTGGTCCTGGACTCACTGGTCAGCCGAGTATAAAGACATGCATTATCAGTCCTATGGCACACAAGAGTGTGTATTGGCATAAGTGTGATTATATGCTGCGTGTGCGTCTCTACAGTGTAATGACTGTGCCTTCCTCCTCTAGATTACGCCGCTCCAAATCCCGGTCGCGGGCATTCAGAGATCCTGCACTAGCACTGGTCGTCATGGTACCATTCGAGGGACGGAGGTCGAGGTGAGGCTCATATCTGGGCAGAGCGGGCATGCTAGAACTTGCCATGGCCCGCGCCACTGCCACCTGCGGAACAAGTATAGCCCCTCCATGCGCCTCGATCACCAGATCCTCCTCCTCCTCGCTCTCTTCGTCCGGCTCATAGTTCTGGATAATATGGGACGGGGTAATAGCCATAGAACCGGGTGTCGAGTAACCGTAAAAACCGGTGCTGCTGTCAGAAGATCGTCCTGAGCTGCCAGATGTGGCTCCGCCTCCACTGTTGCGTACCACGTTATTGCGCTGATTGGCTGGCTTGACGGTTATAATGAGGTTGTGGCTATTAGCAATCATCATGTCCGTTACTTGGTCCAAAGACTTTCCGCTCACCTCAATGCCATTGACTTCAAGCACCTCGTCATTGACGGCCAGCAGTCCCGTGCTCTCTGCCAGGCCCCCGGGGACCATGCGGGAGATGAAGATGCCCGGGACTTTTTCCAGGCCCTGAGGAGTAACGCGGACGCTGGAACCATCGCGGATGTAGAAGCCCAGTGGTTTCTCCTGACCGTGTTTATATAGACGGACACGGCGATGCGTCTCTGGGAGGATGTCCACATCAATGATGGAGGACACTGGGCGGAAATCTTTGGGCAGGCTGATGATGATTGGAGGCTTCTTCTTGTTTGCGTCCGGGCGAAGGAGGGCTGCTGCAAGCACCGCTGGGGTCTTCTTACGGGTCACAGTGTCCGTACCGAATGAAGAGTAATCTGCCTCCTCTGCACAAAAGGAAGAAAAGAGATAAAGAAAGGCATATATTAGTCATTGCAATTTAAAGGAATACTGAGGGTTAAAAACAACTAGTCATTCAATTAGTCATTGAACTAGTCATCTTTGAGTCATCATCCACTAGTGATCTTTTCACCAGCTCTACAAATGCAGACCAATATCAGAATATTGAACACGTTTATTTCGATTGTTTTTATGTAAAGCAGCTATATGTCGAATTCAGAAACCCTTGTTATTAACGACACCGGCGGCTGATAAGTGAACTATTTATTGCACTCACATATAACGTACAAGAGACTGCAAAGTCCTTTTTTTTATTCTTTGTTTTGAAGTAAAAAGACGTTGGAAATACCTCTGCAGTGATATACTGTTAACAAACATCCAGACTCCATCCACACTGCTGAGAGCAACCCAAAATGTTGAATGAGCCATATTGGACCAAAAAAAGCAAAAAACAAATATGTCTGGAGCCGCAAAAAATTAAAAGCCTTATACCGGACCGATCGAGCAGAGCGACCGCGCGTGCGGTGCGATACTCCTTTCGTCCGTGGGCGGAGCGATAGCGGACCGATCACGGATAGCAGAACCGCTGCTATAAGTTACGTGAAGGGGATGAAAGAGCCGCAGTACAGGGGTGAAAGAGGAGCCGCTGGTTGCTGACCCCCGGGTTAGATGAATATAGAAATATGTGCTGCAAATTTTCCTCTCAATAATAAAAATAAACACACAAGAAACATCTGATCACATCTGTAAGAAGGTAACATCTGATCAAAATGCTATGGATATGTTTGCACAAGCTCTGCAATTCACGATGAGGTCATTAAAATTGCACTGTTATGATTATAAAGTACATTTCAGACTGTAGTCTGTAGATCTGAGACTATAGTTTTTCCCAACCTAGGAAGTAGGGGAAGGTCTCGTTTTTCGAAGTTTTGATAAAAGCAGTTCACACATTTGCAATAAAAAACAGTGATTCTTTAAATAATAAATTAATAATAACTTACATTTTTTGTTTGCCTATATTTAAAATAAAATGTAATAAAAGTAATATAATGCAGTAACTAAAAGTGTCTGGGCAGACAGTTATCAGCAATCTGTTCAAGTTCATTACTTAACATGTTCAAATTATCGTGTGTTTTTTTTTACACTGTTCCCACAGTTTTGTAAGAGGAGACCTGCAGGGGACACATGGTAGAGAATGCCTGCTTGTTAGTTTCCCTCCGCCTCTCAGCTAATGTGTAATCTACTGTAAACCCAAGCCTCCTTTCAACCTCTCTCTTCCTCTCTCTCTCTCAGCTGCCCTTTATGAATTCCTCAGAGGATTAATCACAGCCTAGACTTTCACCTGCAAGTCATTCATACTCGAGATCAAAAAAGAGAATAGAGTAGGAAGGAAGGAAGAGAGGATATAAATGTATGAGGGTAAAAGCTGGAAATGTCTGAGAGTTCAAAGCAGTACAATGTGTTTTTCTGAACTCCCATTTGCCCGAACGAACAATGGTTAACCTGAGAGATGTAATTATTAACAAAAACAACCATGTTATGAGATTATTACTAACATTTCAAATATGTTAATTACTGATATTTTGTATCCAAGTCTGACAAGGTTTGTGACGTAGAGCCATGCATTTTTATTGATTTCTTTATGCCATAAACCTGAATTGGACCTCTAAAATGAAAAGTATCTTCCTGTACTGTGTTTGTTTAACCAGGGCCGTGTTAGCAGGGATGAGGCTGTGTGATCTAGAATAGGAATAGATTTCAGTTCAGCCCAAATATAGTCAAAACACACACGCATATAAAGATTGATTGTTCGGTAAGAAAGAGAGAGAGTAAAGGTCCCCCCCATCCAGTTCCCACAGAAAACTACCTGGATTGCCCACTGTTTTGTTTCAACCTGAATACACAGCCCTCTGTTGAAATCTTAACCATCATTTGGCAACATGCTTTCAATAACTTCAGATACAATAATTAAAAAGAAAAAGAGAAAAAAATTCATTCTGTCATAACACTTGAGATTTATTCACAAACTTGCAGCATGCACACACAAGTCTTAGCTATGCAAGTTCGGCTGGAGCAGTCGAGCATGTATGGAGGTCTCTTTTCATCTCCTCCAGCGTTCATCTGCCGTCTTCCTTCCTTATCTGCTCCACTCTTCCATATTAAAGCTTAACAATGGTTTCATAGTCAGCGTTGAAGGGCAGCATGGGAAGTCCCTGAGGCCACTCAAACAGGCACAAACTAGCTTTTCTGTTAGCTCACAGGTCCAGAGGACAAAAAGTGAGAGGATGCAAAAAGCAATGACATAAAGAAACTTCATCATCTCACTTCCTGAACACAACACGGTTTGTTCTTTGTGAAACCTGACGCTCTCACTACAGAAACCAGTCAGGTCATAATGGCTCAGAGACAATCATGTGTCTTAATCAAACATAGACATACAAGTACACAGGCCTTATTACACCAGATCATGCATTGGAGTCTCTACAATCAGGGAATACAATCAACTCTCAACAAGTCCAATTAGTCAACATTAATTTCCCTGAAACAAATTATTACATCATAAAAAAGATTATTTAAAATTCTGAAAAATATAGGAATTATTTCTTTAGAGACTTTTTATATACACACTACGATTAAAAAATGTTGGGGTCAGTAACATTTTCTTTTAAAGAAAGAAATACTTTTATTAAGCAAGAATGCATTAAATTGATCAAAATTTAAAGTGAAGAGATTGATAATGTTACGAAAAAAAATTACATTTCAAACCATGCATCATAGTTTCTACAAAACTATTAAGCAGCACAACTGTTTTTGTCATTGATAATAATAATAATGAATGTTACTTGAACATCAAATCATTATATTAGAATAATTTCTGAAGGATCATGTGACACTGAAGACTGGAGTAAAAATGCTGAAAATTCAGCTTTGCCATTCCAGGAATAAATTGCATTTGAAAATATATTACAAAAGAAAATAGTTATTTTAAACTGTAATAATATTTCACAATATGTTTTCACTATATTTCATCAAATAAATGCAACCTTGGTGAGAATAAGAGACCTCTTTCAATGTCTTGTCTTGTTTTGACAGTGAAGCAGCGTGGATTTCCCTGCAGTTGTGCATGTTAATATGGCAGCCGAAATGTGACACTGGCTTTATCTGATACTGTGGTCACCATTGACCGTGGAAGTGCAAGCACAGTCCTCACTTCCTGTCAGAGGACACCAGTCTGTGTGATCAGTCTGCCATGTCAACCAGTGAGAGTAGTGCGTGTGTGTGTGTGAGCTTAGTAAAAATGAAGCCCCACCTTTATTAGATGATCAGCATTCCATTAAGCAGGTTCTTACAGTCCCAAGGTCAGGTGACCATTTTTGTATTCTTAACTGTTCTGTGTTTTCCAGTAATTGATAAAAAGTTAATACTACAAGTGAACAATGCAAAGTATGAAAAAAAGGATAATCATGTCGAGACTTGCTAACAATAACATTTAACAGTGTTGTTAAATTATTTGTGTTTTTTAAAGATTAACTAAGTGGGTGTTATATAATTGCAAAGGTATTCTAAATGTAAAAATAAGGCAAATGAGCATGAACAATACCCAATATCTGCCGATACTGAAAAATCTATTTTTGTCCAATATCGATAAAGTACCAATATATTGTACATCACTTAAATAGAATAAAATACTTTTTTCTAGGCCACTGATATGACCCACATCAGGATATCATATTAAACATATCTATACTGTTCATGTCTATAGGTGTAAAATTAAGTGTAAAAGTTACAACATGTATAAGAATACAATTATCCTGCCTCATTGTTTGAGGTACTTAGCTAATATATTATGTTTCATGCTTTATTATTTTGTTTATTATTTGGGAAAGCCTTATATGGGTTCCTGTTACATAGATATTTTATTTATGATACAATGAATATAACAAGTGTTGTGGCGTTATACGCAAGTACAGAAATGTTGTGCTTATAATTTAGTTTCAATTTGTATAACATCTTTCAAGAACACTGAAATATGCAATTTATTAGAATTTGTCTAGATGACACCTTTATTGATAATTAAGTATTCATATTCAAATCAGGAGTTCACAGGCACGTCCGTGAGCCGCATCCCTCAAGGAGCGTGAAAACAATAGAGATGTCACACCGTGTCTCTACTCACTGCAAACTGTGAGCGACAGACTCATCTCATCCAATATTCAGCAGGCCTTATGAAGGCTCATGTTTCACTTTTGTGAATGTCTCATTCAGGTTTTTGTTTTTTGCGTGTGCTAATTTCTGTATACAGTCTCGCTCCACAAAACTGTTTGCAGAGAACTGTATTCCCAGATTACATTCTGACGGCACGACAGCATCTGTGAAAACATTTCTGCTTTTTTAAGGTTGAGTCCAGACGTCTCCCACATGAGGAGTGTGTACCATCCCGTTCCAGTCACGACACGACAAGCAAAGAAGGGAGAAAAGAGGGTGGAGAAATGAGTGCTATAATGAGTGCTTATTAGGTTAGGGGGAGAAATGAGAACGAAAGAGTGAGGGATGATGGGGAAAAACACGTTTGAATAGAGAAACTTTATGAGGCGCTTATATTCCCCAGGCCCACCGAGTGCATACTTTTGTGACACAGCAATGATAAAGTGAGACCTCTTCTGATAACAGAGGAAGAAAGCAAAGTCTGAAAGCAGTGAAACATGGGAAAAGCCCTTGAAAAAAAGATATACAGAGAGCATGTAGGGGAGAAAAGGAGCACTGTGTATGAAACTTGCATGGGAATCATTACAGCAATTTCTAATTTAAGTGAAAATGACAAGCCATTCAAATTGCTTACGCATAAACAACCTTGAGCCACCAACGCATCATCATTATCATGCATTTCCTGAGAACTGTACAGACAGCAGACGACCTTGTGTCAAGCATTAGGTCTTTAAGTGTTATATTCACAGATCCAGACTGTTGACCATCAGTATATCAAATTTGATACATTTTGCAACTTACACTTAGACAGGAAGAGAACATCCAAATAGTATGTACACCAACTAACCAGAATTCATTTTGTTTTTATGTGCTGTTAAGGAGCAGGTAAATGAGAAATAGATTCAGTGTTCTGTATTCAAAAGCAAAAACAGAAAAACTGAAGAAATGATATGGAAAAAGGATCATTCCTTGTCAAGTGTTGCATGACCACTTTTAATTTTTCTACATTTTTAATCGGGCCATTTAATACGGAAAGATTCTGAAATAGTCAAATTAGTTTTTATTAAGTTTCTACATGAGGCAAATCAATATTTTTTTCCAGTAGTTATCAACACACCTATGGCATGTTGTACTTAATTTAGCATTTATAATGTTCTATAGCACAGGCCTGTTTTCAAACATAGTTCCTTTACGATGCTAGAGCTCTGTGAACACCTTTAAGGTCAAGAACACCTTTGAAACCAATTTAAGACTGTATGTAGCAGCATGCATGTTTAATAAGAGTGTGTGGGGGTAGAATGACTCCTTCATGTCGCGTAACTACTGGTGCCTTCAGTTTAATTCATGCTGACGCTGCTCATTCTTCTCTCTCCCACTCTCTTCCTTTAGTGCATCATCTTTATCCCTCTGAAACGTTCTGTCTCTCAGGGAGTGACTTTGACTGCTTTGCTACTCATATGTGCTACTTCAACTGGGCTAAGCTTGTTTCTGTGGGCCAATGTTTTCCTCATACAGATGTACACTCTACACAAACATTAAAAACTCCAATATGATTGGATGGCTATAGGCAATTCAGGGAATCAGAGTGCTCAGGCTTCAATCAGTCCGCCTGGAAACAAATTAGTAGAAAAATAGATATACATGAGCATAATTATATATTGTATAACTCTTTGTTTTGGTTACGCCTGTGAAATAAATGGCACTTTTACTTTTGGACAGAAACCCTGATTAGTCTACACACATTTTCACTCTTTTTCCATGTTAAATTAGATGAAATTATGGAGCAGAGACTTCCTGCACAATAGTAGCTGTAACACCCAGTCACACAGTTTCCACAGCGAGGACCTTCCTGATTACCTGCACCTTCTCTTGCCTTTAACTCTGTGAAGAATGTGAAGTGCGCTGGCAAAGGTCATATGGTCAGAGTTCAGTTTGGAAGGTCTTTTACTGCTCAGAGGTTAATCATACACAGAAGCATCATGAAACATTAAAGTCACCTGTATTCAAAACTTGTGACAGAGGCAATAAAGAACCAATTATAAAACGTCAGAGGTGTGTACTGTGAGAGAGGCTGAAGTTTCAATCTCTCTCACATGTTTTACTGTGTCTAGTATGGCATAGGAATGGAAAACAATGGTCCAAAACCGTTAATCTATATTTTTTATTTTGGTATTTTAGCAGCAGTGCTTTACGTGCACTACAGTGTGGTGCGCTTTACTTTGTGCTTGAATGGTAAAACTCTCTCTAAAAAGCAAGTTGTATCAAATATTGAAAAGTTTAGGGGCGCGCATGACCCTGGGGTACATGCTTTTTTTTTTGCCAGGGAGTAGTTTTCTTGCACTGAACAAGAGCAGCATATATGAAGTTCAGATCATCCTTTGACGTGTACGATCACACCGGTGTTGCGTGATGAACCACTAAATTCACACGTGTTTTCACGCGATATCTGGCACTGGTCCAAAAAAAGTTGTCTCAGAGCTTGTCATTTATCACAACAATTCAGTGTTTTCAACCACATAACGTTTCTTATAGGTTTCAACAAGTTGGTGACTATTTTGAATAAAAAAGAAAAAACTAAATAAATGTGATCTCTCTATTATACAGAGCTTTTTGTGACTGCGGTATGTCACGTAACATGACGCGTTGCCATGGAAACAAAAAGGCGAAAGTTCCAAAATGGGGACATTCCAAACAAACATTCCAAAATGTTTACCTCTTCCTAGGGGGGCGTGACAGAAAATAATTGAGAAGCACTGGTATACACTAACATTCAAAGGTTTGAGGTAGGTATGTTTTTTGTGTAGGAGTAGACAGTAGAGACATTTATAATGTAATAAAGGATTTCTATTTCAAATGCTTTACGTCTTCACTCCCTATTTATTGAAAAAAATCCTGAAATATCAGTTTCCAGAAGACAGCACAACTTTTGTTTTCAACATTGATAATAATCAGAAATGTTTCCTGAGCATCAAATCAATATATCAGAATGATTTCTGAAGGATCAAGTGACGCTGAAGACTGGAGTAATGATACTGAAAATTCAGCTTTGCCATCACAGAAATAAATTATCGTTTAAAATATATTAAAATATTTGAGTGATATATATATATATATATATATATATATATATAATGTTTGAGAATGATTTGACCATTTATCCAAAACAGGACTAACCAGTGAGCAGGTCTTACACTTTTTTTTTGTGTACAATTGTTTTTTTCAACAATTGGGTATTAGCAGAGTGTTTTCCCACTAATAACACCAACTTACACTCCCACCATTTTCCCTCACCTCCTTCCTGGTCTACACCTCCATATTTTCTAAATCTTCATCATTCCTCGAACCCATATGCAGCCGTCCTGTCCTGTCTAATCTAATCAGCAGAGGTGATCAGAGTCTGACCACATTCCACACAGTGTGATGCCGCCCCTCAATCCTGCAGCTAACTGCCCCTTCCCCCCAGAAGCACAACCTCTTCCACCACACAGCGCACCCTCCACCCCTCCTTCATCCATTGAGAGGTACTGGGCCGATCGCACTGGCCCTCTCTACCCAGACATGATGACATAACAGTGCTCCAGTGCTTCTGTGTATCAGTCTGACATTCCTGGCTTGACCCTGGAATTCCTCCCTCTAATTAAATCGGCTCATACTAAATCTTAAACGGCAATAAAAGCAGCAGACGTCATCAGCAAACAGCAGCAAACCCATCCCGTGCCCTGATTCAGCTGATGACATGAATGGAAAAGTAAACAAGTTTGTGGTTTCAGAAAAGAAAAGGAGAGGAGAGGTAAAGCGAAAGAAAGAGGAAAGAGTGGGCAGATTCCTAAAATGTTAGTCACAGCACTATCTAGAAACTATTCCATTTTCTTTCCAGAGCCACACCTCTCGGACAGGTGAGGCCAGCAGGGAGGATCCCAGAGAAAACTATGAAAGGAATGGAAATGATGTGGAATGAATCACAGCACTATTATTAGAAACAGATGGAAGCTTTAATTTTAATGAACAAAAGACAGATTAATGCTAATAGTATTAGCCGACTTGTGTATTAATCTGAGTGGAACTACTAATCTACGACTTCATTCAAGACAAAATTCTGTAGTGGAGTTAAATGTTGAAGTTATCAAGTAAATGCGTCTATGCTTGAAGCTTTGTTCTAAACCTAGTGAGCGCATAAGTGACAGATTTAGAGCACAATGCAGAGGCAGCAAGTCCACACTCACACAAATAATCCGTTTTTGTAAAGCACTCAGGAGACGTACCTAAAACTAATCTTTGAATGTTGGTAACATGTTTATGACACCTATGCAATGCACCATATTATTACGGTGGTTATCAGTACCTTACTTCACCTAAAAGCCTTACATTTTATTTGCAAGTTCCAAAATCTGTTCCAAAATCTGTAAAAATGTTGTTGTGCGACTTTGGTAAGCGCTCCGCTTGACTGACTGTCGGACCATTTCCGGCTGACACAATGACGAAATACGTACAGTACGTATGCTGGCAGCAATAAGCAAATCAGAGAACATTAATACACACAGTACGTACGCTGGCAGCGATTAAACCAATCAGAGAACATTAGGTAATACGTACATACTGCCACTGCGAGAGGGAAACAGGTGTTGTTCGGAAATCTGACTCGGGTGCATTCATTAATACGCGCTTCCTTGAGCATATTCCCTTATCAATCTATATTTTTTTCACACAGCAAACACCCCGAACGTGCACAAAAGTTGTGTACACTTAAATTAACACATAGAAAACTACATAATGTGTATAAAGGATGTCAGATGGATTGAAACTAAACTGCCTGAGATTCGTCAGGATAAGAGATAAAGAGACCCGCAAAACTGTTGATGTAACTGAAATGATTTTCCTGCTGCATGAAGATCAGAAAAAAAGTATTACTCTCCTCTTTGTACTTGTGCATGAATTATATTAAATATAATCATATTTTAATATTTTTTTTCACATGATGGGTGGGTGTTTTCACGTTCTGGGTGTTTGTTGTGTGAAATAAATATCGACTGATAAGCGAATATGCTCAAGAAAACGCGTATTAATGAATGCACATGAGGGGGGAGTCAGAATTCGGTACAACACCGGCATGTTTGATGGCGAAATTGCCCAGCTGTTCAATTCAGACACCGAAAATGATGACTTTGATGGATCTGGATGTACTGATTAAAACATAATGTGAGTGTATTGTTAAATAGTAGAATAAAGTTCAACTAAACTCACTGTTTTGCTTCCGTTACCTTTTTTAGTAGACTGTGTTTTAGCATACACCTTATAATATGGTGCGCCTTATGTATGGATTAAGTACAGAAATAGACCCCGTAATTGCGACTGCACCTTATAATACGGTGCGCCTTATAGTGCGGACAATAAAGTACATTTGAAAATTTTGGCAATTCGAGTAGATGTACATGTACCAATGTAGACCAATCAAGTAGATCAATATGCCATCTCATAATACTTTTTTCTTACTATTAATGTAATAAGTTATTGTCTCCAGTGTATAAACTTGACAGAGGTTGCTGCAATGCTGCCCAAAACGACACATCATAGAAGACTTGAATGGAATGCCTTAAAACACTAAGGAAATTTTGGAACAGAGATAATTTCCTGGAATCAGTTGGTAACAAGGAATGAACGTAGAGCACAGAGAATCAAGAAAGAAGACCCTATATTATGACAGCAGGAGCTGAGCAGGATGTCAGATCAGGAAATCATATGATGCAAATAGACACACAGGTGCCAACACCCCTTAAGCCAGCAAACATGTATCCACAATAACATGCAGTGCCATAACCATCATAGACATTGAGGGTAGGGGGACGTCCCACTCAGTATTCAGATAGAGTTTTGCCATTTTCAATGGTTGATTCTTAAATTAGGTCTGGTCCCCCACAATCCGTATTCCTGAATATGTAGCATCTATTCCAGCATGCCTCAATCACCACTCAAGAATCTCTTGTCATTAGCCCAAAATCAGCTTGGCCTCTTCACTGCTGCCATGGTAGCAGGTAAACAAGCATGGGATTATTGATGTTGTCTAAAAAAGCATGCGTGTCTTGTGTTTTTATCCCTGTAGAAACACATAAACCCTCATTTGGAGTGTTTACATGTACATTTAAACCCTACAAAACATCCTCATTAAATCTCAGCTCAAGTCAAGCCACTTGAATATGCAAAACGGGCTCCGACAGAACAAAACCCAGAATTCCAAACTCAATCCACAGCCGAGGCGCACCGCTCAAGAATGCCTCAGACCCTCCATCCCCCACGTGAACTTCAACCACAGCGAAGGCTATCTTAACCCAGATCACTGAATGGCACACATTCAGCGATGGCAAGACGCTGCACAAAAGATTTCAGTTAGTCTGACAGTCTTATTAATGAGCACCTTGAAGTGATTTTAAACATAGAGCCCATATACTGGCTTCCATGAAACGCTTGATCTGATGTGGTACATTTTTTATCAGTTTTTATTTCTCATAAAGACTGATTTTCTCATTTCTCATAGCGTGCTTTTTCTAGGCGACTCAGAGTGAACTGTGGTACTAACAGAGTTTCATGTCACGTAGCCGCACACAGAAGACCAATGGTCAAGTTCAGTATTTTTGTTAAATAATACATTAAATGTCAGGTTGTTTTTCACCAAACTCAACCGTATACCGGCAGAACACTGGAATCATTCTGCGGCACATTTGTATCTTTTTTTTTAAAGCGTGATGCTGGTCGCTATACATTGCCATTATATGGATGAGAACGAATAGGACATTTCGTAACTTTTCTCTTTTGTGATCCGAAAAAAAAGAAGAAAGAACGGGATGTGGTGTTAGAAAAACACCAGAGTCAGTAATGATGACTCATTTTTCATTTTTGCGTGAACAATCCCTTTAAGAAGATTGACAGCCAATCAGAGTCTACCAACTTTAAAGAGCTAAAACATTTTAAAGCAGCATTTATTGTCTGTTGGTATGAGCACTAAATAGTTTTTGTTATAATTATTGTTCTTTCTTTACCATGTTTAGAATTTCCTTTAAAATCAGCACAAAATGTAAAAAATAAAAAAAGTCTTCAGATTTCATCTAGACTTAATCCACCAATGTCGAGTGCGCACATTAATCTCTGTTGCATTTAGGGCTAGTCTTTGGAATAATGTCTGCGTACCCCTGCATTAACATGTATGCACATAAAAAACTAAAGTAGTTAACTAAATAGTTAAAAAGGGTGGGTCCTCGTTTGCTCCTGTGTCACATATTCTGCCATAGCAACAGGTCACAGCATGAGGCTAGCGTCGCCGTGTAATTGAAACGCAGGCCACACAATGTTACACAGTGACCCCTCTAATCTCCACCTGACAAAGTGGCTTACCATCTACAGGTCATATGGCACACAGACACAGCTTAGAGTGGGGCACCCCACAGCCTGTGGCCACGACACTCCAAAATCACACAACAACTCTGTTACTTTAACGTTATATTGTTCCTTTCAAATGAGCTTAGCCAAGGGTTCAAAGTCTGAAGACTTTTAACCCAAATTAAGAAATACTCAACCACATTAAGAACAAACATATCAAGGAAGTTTATGCAATAAAATATTGCTTTTGAAATGTCTTAAAAACAAACCACACAGCTGTAATTACACTTTAAGACACAACATGAAAGAAATAAGCAAAGTAGCAAACAGTCAGAAACATTTAGGACAGATAAACAGTAAATCTTTAAAATGCAGCTGTGCTAGTCACAGGATTACATGCATTACAAAGAGAACTTATCTGGAATGACACTTAACCCAGCTAACTACCAACCACGTTACTGCACAGAAATACTTGCTTCCCTTAGGACAACATAACCTGTCACATTATAATCTGATATAACTGATATATAAACAAAAGCACCACTTCTGGTCTGACGGCTTCCTGAAGCCAGCTATTGCCTCCACGTATATTCATATATTATCAGTTGAAACACATTTGTGCATACTATACAACTACATATAAACTCTCACCTACAGATGAACAAATGAACTACAACTGTGAGCTTTAAGACCATAAGGGATCTAAAGGAAATGATGTCAGAGTTGTGTAAGAAGCATGGAGTTGATGTTTGACTATTGACCCACTGCAAAAAACAACCCTCACCTTTCCGTTGTAAGAAGAGGCGGAGCAGAGGCGCTGCCACGGAGATTGCTTTATGGTAGTTGTCATCGTTGTTGATTGGCAGCAGGTCCCCGTGAACATCGGCGTAACCCACGAGAAGGTCGACGTTAGGGATCCGATGTACATGCTGCAGTAAGCCGTAGAACTCATCAAAGCGTCCCGGCTTGGACCGGTCCAAAGAGAACCGCCTGAATTCTGCTCCAAACTAACAACAGGAACAGACATCAGTACAACAAATGACTTGGTAAAACAAGATGAACTACTCATTTCAAAAAGTTTTCGTTGCATAACTACAGAAACTTCCAAGCCCTCTGACGTATGATTCGAGTGACAAACAGACTCAAATGTAAAGTTTCGC
The DNA here is from genome assembly GCA_037043235.1 of Rhodeus uyekii. Taxonomy (NCBI): domain Eukaryota; kingdom Metazoa; phylum Chordata; class Actinopteri; order Cypriniformes; family Acheilognathidae; genus Rhodeus; species Rhodeus uyekii. The sequence continues at coordinate 1,526,602 of JAWRVZ010000034.1, forward strand.
TGATAATTATAAGTCTATGAACTGTTATGATTATTTAAATATTTGCTTCCTCTGAGGCTTGAAAGCTCCAGCTGCTATGCACTGTAAATAGCTCATAATGATATATTACAGCTGATATTCAATAAATGGATGACATTACACATTTATAATACTTTATTTAGAAAAGAAAATGAAAACACACTGAAAACTATTAGTGTTCACAGCAACTTACTCCAACATGCACTCCTAACAGGAAAGCACTCAAATATCTCTTAAAATATCTCAAGATATCTTAAGATATCTCTTTAAATTAGTTTTAGACAATTATCTAAATCTTAAAATAGGCAGAGACAAATAAAAATCCAAAATCTGCTAATAAACTATATGGTGCTAACATACGATGCATTACTAGAAAAAAGCAACAAGGACATCGTTCAAATTATCTCCTTTTTGCTAACTTATAAGTTACATCAGATTCTTCATTTCACTACTAAATATAGAACAGCAGCATGAGTAGCGATAATAAAAAGAAGTCATCAATTATGTATAAGCCATGAATATCATAGGCTCTGAATCGAATTAAATGATTAAAATTAGACTCCTTAAATTCATTCATGACTTGTAATAAGTTATGAAGTGGTATGGCAATAATAATAAAGTTTAAAAAAACAATGCGAGTGGGAGGATTGAGACTTAGTCAGCAGTAACGTCATCACTCGCTAAGCATGGCTTGTCCATTATAGTGAATAAGGCCAGACTCTTGTTTACAGTGTCACCCATAATGATTAACAAGAAAAACGTGACTAAACATATACTAAACAGCATATACATTCCTCTGGTAGTGAATAACTACCCCTACCCACAATAACATGGACATAAACAAGAAAAAGCAATGGTTGAGAAGACTGAACTGTCTACCTAGACAAATTTCCTGAATCCTGTAGGTAGACAGGTTATTAGTTTAGAGACAAAACCAATATTTGAGTTGTACATGAGACTGTAATGGTATAAAGTTATAAATATCTCTGTCTCAATGTTCAGGCATGCAAAATGCCTGTCAAACTGCTCACATGTAACAGCTGAGATAAAGGCTCACTGTGTGAAACAGGTTGAGTAACATTTTTCTTATTTATCACATATGTAGTTTGGCATCCGATTTTACTTATTTTGTTGAGAACAGTCAATATTTAATTTCCTCAAACCTGATCTTGTCATGAGGATGTGATGTTTGGAATCCAAAAGAGCAATCATCAGTTTGTTTACCAAACGACTAAGTGAAAACAAGTTTGGGAGCAAGAAAGACTTTTGATAAATGGCAATGGCAAGCCATTTTAACACTTATTCCCTAATACAAACGAGCATCCTTTTTGTGTTACTTTTTTTTTTAAACTGCACTTATTCCAATAGAAACTAAAATTCATTAAATTAGTTTTTGCTAATAGTCTATTCTATTGTTGCTGATAAAAAAAAGGTTTCCATTGAATTATATGGGGATCTGTGGTTCTGATATTTTCATTTTGTTATGATAGCACTTATTTTGGTTTTACGAGAAAATAATCAGCAGTTTACTTTAGAGACTAAATGACTAAATTAGTAATTAAATCAATAAACTTTAGTATGAATTAAATTAACTTTTCTTTTGTGACTTGTAACCTCTCTAATAACACATTTTCCAGTTTTTCTAGTTCTATTTGAACAAACACAAGCACTTCATTAGGCACTAGCAACATTTTAAAATGCACTACAAAATAATCATTATTAAATATGGAGAGTTTCATTATTAACATCATTATAAAATGAGACAAATGCCAATACCCAATGAGATAAGAAGTGCTATAGATACCACATATATTTGTGACTCTTATCAGCATAGCTCAAATATTTAACATGCTAGTGCCTAATGAGTAGCTACTAGTAAAACTACATACTAGTCTGACATGAACACTTGATGTATGAACCTGAGATCCCAATAGATTCCAATGGTAGCAATTTGTTATCAGCAACACTGGAATAATTATTCGTCACTACTGGGATAACGACTACAGGAAAAGGAATAAGTGCTATCTAATAATAATCAATATCTAATGATTATTAGCTTGCAATAAAATGTATGCTAGTACATATGACTTATTAGTACTTAAATAGGTAAAAGTAACAAAAATAAATAGCAAACTAATAATTATTAGACGGCTTGCCATAGACTGGGAGGTACTGTGGCTAAACACACACGGGTTAGTTGTGTAACATTTATAAAACAACTCAAATAAAAACTTTGAAGCATTATATTTATAATATAATAAATACCTGACAAAATGAGATAAGAGAGCGTCTGTCAAAACACTCAAATTCTCCCCATCAACAACATACGGACCGATACTGTGCGTGTCCTCTGAGAACTGAAGCATCGGTCGACTGAACTCACAAGGTTGGCCAAACTTACCAGTACAGTGTGATTGTGTCTTAACACCCAAATGTACTGTAAAGTCTATTCCTAACACGAAGACTAATCATTCCTTGACTGAACACTAATTAAAGTAATCGGCCCGCAGGCTACGCACCTTGCTCTTCACCTCCACGGCGTTCAGAGATCGGTTGCTCGGCACTCGGTGGTTTTTGTTCATCTTTCGCTTACTGGACCCTCCGCAGAAACACACTTGCCCTCCCGCGGGCTGCGCTCATCCGCCTTGAACTCTCGGTCCGTCCAAAACGGCTTTTCTCGGCTTAATCCAGTTAAAGACGCGTATCTCGCGACAGCTCCGCGTCTTTGCTTGTGTTGTTATCGGAATCGAGTAGCAACGGCGACGCCTGTCAACTGAACGTGCTCCGAAACTCTGCCTCTATCCCAGCCCTCTCACATGCACGCGCGCACACGCTCTGCCACATAGTACTGGTGTGGACGGCATGAGGGTGACGCTGCGCGCACCCAGGAAACGGCTCAGCGTGCAGACACGGTGTCAAGCGCGCCCCCTCTGGACACAAAACACACTCTTTTGCCGTGAGGATCGTTGCCCAGTTCAAAACACACACCAACAAAACGTATTTTGTTCTTATACTGTACTTTGGAGTTCCATGTAAATACCACGAATGCTCAATCAAAGTTCATCTTATACCACCACAGTCATTTTAAGGCCAAACAAACACAGAATAAACTCGTTGTCCTATAGTATTTTATCTTGCATGAAAGTCCACTTTCTAAAGATACATCACTTGTACTTTCAAAATAAATTTGTTCTGAAAAGTAGGCTATATTAGTTTATACTTATTTGCTTTTGCATTTTCATCCTAAATAGACTGCATATGAAATAGTGCACTGTATACCAAATTTGCAAAAAAGCATTCAATTATTGATAAAAACTGGTAGTTGTGCTTGCCAGAGATTCATTGTAAAAACACAGTTACTATGTGTCAGGCATTACAAGAATGTATTTTGGCACCTGTATATTTTACTCTTCATAATCATGTATTGTATTTACTATATTTTTTACACTTGCAGTCTATTGTTCACTTAATCTACATGCAGTACTAAAATTCATGATGTGTTTTAAAATGTACTGATAACCAGCTTAGTTATACAGTTGGTAAAACTACCACGACCAAGACCAGCATGTGTTGATACCAAGACAAGACCAAGACTTTGTGGGGTTGAGACCAAGACAAGACCAAGACAAGACCAAGACTTTGTGGAGTTGGCTGAGACCAAGACAAGACCAAGACTGTGGGGTTGAGACCAAGACCACCGTGTGTTGATTTAGAATCCGACACAACAGTAACAGTAAAATAAATCGCATTAGCAATAAGTTGATTGCATTTTAGGAAGTACGTTGTGCATCAAACTACATTAATGATGTTAACAAACAAATCAGACAATGCACCGGAAATGTAGTGATGTCATCGCAGTTGTGGTCTTGAGATAAAATCCCGAGTCCTCTTAGTCTGAGACAAAGACAAGACCAAGTACAAATGCAGTTGAGACTGAGACAAAGACTTTAAAAAAAGATCTCAAGACCAAGACTTGAGTACAACTCAAGTACAACTCTTGAATACAACAAAACTAGGTAAAACTCAGGATGAATTAAAGTTCATCAAAAAGATAAAAACAAATAGAAAGAGCACTAACACATCAAAGCATTGACATAAAAAAAACTAAAATACAGGTGCATGTCAACAAACAAAGAACAACCAAAAAGAATAAAGTCAGCAATCATTTACTTCCACTTTTTTTACTGAGGTCACCAGTATTAAGTTACTCTAAAAAGTAATTAATTAGCTCTTAAAAAGTAATACTTTAAAATACTGTTTAGAATACTGTACTATTGTGTCTAAAGAGTATTGCATTGTTCATTACTAATTACTTTCTAAATCCCATATCAACCACTGAATACTACAAGGGCATGAAACTGATCTTTTAATCCTTTCAAATAAATAAAATTGCATAAATTGGTTACTATAAAAACATACATTTTAACATTATTAAATATTGATGCTAAAACCATTGTTTTATCTAGAATTGTTCTATAGTCTATATAGTATGTAATACAATTATATTATAAGTAACTGTAATTAAATCTGTAATTAGAGTAGTCCCTTACATAACCTTTGCAAGGGAAATTACATTAGAGTAAAATTAATTACGGTACTTAGTAATGAGTCACACCCAGTACTGTTCACCAGAATACTATAATGCAATTTTTCAAACAGCACAGTTGTTTAAAATCATCATTTTTAAAAATGTAATAAAGAAACCAGCATACACACCTGTTCATGCATGTATTTTACTGTTAAATATATTTTCACCTTAAATTGTTACATTGTTCACACACACACACACACACACACAAACAAATGGATTTAAACCAGTTATTTTTTTATGTTGTGTCACTAAGAAATATAAATGTACATTTCCAAACATTCCATTTGACATTTATTGTAATAATCCAGTGAGATTTTTCATCCACAAGGAGTCTGACAACAGCCGGTATGATCTGATCTCACCATCATTACATGAAGAAACAGAAAAACTGAGGCAGACTAAATCCAGAAGAACTGAGCAAACATCTCCAAGACACATGAAGAAACATATCTGCAACAACATAGTAATGTGAAAAGCTTTAGGAACTTGGGGTAAAGTTTCTGCATAGGGAAGATACTTCCCAAAATAATGTCATTAATAGATTTTCAAGTTTTGAAACCTCTGTTTGATTCTCTTCTGCTTGATACAAAAAGGATTGTAGTTGGTCAAATTTACCAGCTTTCAGTGGTAAATCTGTCTTAGGTTTATATATTCTTTCAAACAGAATATATCCAGAAAAGCACTGGTTTATACTTTTAATCACTGCATATGTTATTATAACTTACTCTGCAGTCTATCTTTTATATTGAGAGTATGCATCTTGTCAGTTTTGATTTTACCAAGGCATATTTTTGCAACACAGATTAATGCAAACTTTTGCATGCAGTTACGTTTCTCATTTTGGCACCAAAGAACGACATCTAGGCCTGGCTTCACAGACAGGACTTAGATTAAACCAGGAATAGGCCTTGCTTAAATTAGGACATTTAAGTATACTTTCTTCTTTTACGGCAGTTAGCTTCCAGGACTTTTAAGTAGCTTTTAAATTGCGCCATAAAAACATTTCTGGTGTAGATCTTGAGACAAAACGAGAGACAAGTTGCTTTCAGTTGAGACAGCTCAAACATGCATTTTAGTCTAGTACAGTGTACTAGGTTTAGGCCTCGTCTATGAAACAGTCAAACTCAGAGTAAATACGTTAAGTAGAGGCTCATTCCATGCCGCACCTGTAGAGAGCGATAGAAAACATTCATTGTGAGATATTTGCCGTGGAAGAAGAGAATCTGATAGTAATAACCGTCTCCAAAGTAGGTAAACGAGTTCACTAATGTGTCATTATATACGTGTTCTAATTTAAATATCCATACGCGTCTGAAACTATAAACGCGCTAGGTTTAAAATGAGCGCAAAATACTTTGCACCACATTGCTGATAGCAGTCTGCTTTCAGTTTTCTTTTGTCTCTGTATTTATTTGTTCCGTCGCATAGTCTTGTTATTTTTTATGTATTTTAGAATTCTTCGTCATGTCAACATTCCAAGTGCCTGACCGCGTCCCGTCCGAGGCGGCGTGGATATCCGCGTGTCCCGGCGGTCTGTGGGAGGTGCGCAGAAGCTGGCTTGCAGAAAGACAAGGAGGGGACAGCACGCCTACCATGGGCTCACTGTGTAAGGTTAAGGTGCGGCGAAAGACTGTTACAGGGGAAAACATACTGCATACTGCTTCTCGAGAGCAAGAATCAACAGCCAGCGTTGATTCTAGCGAGCAAGCCACCTCATATCCCCGCTCGCGGGACTCAGTACTGCAGGTCCACCTGGATGAGTGGTTCGTGTTGCGCATGGGCGAAGGACAGTGTGACATTATAGAGGGATGCCTGGAAGGGATGAAAGCTGGAGAGATATGTGAGGTAAGAGCTTGTCAAAAATATAGACTTATACTAAAACATAATTTTAACAATATTTTACTGTAAAAGTACATCTATTGTTAAATATATACATTTAATAATCAAATCAAAAATATTTACGGTAATGTATTGTAAGGTAACTAAAGCTGGCAGTCAAGTTTAAAGTCACCATGAAATCAAAACTGACCATTCTTATTTTGTATAGTGTTTTAGAAATTATTTATCCTTGCAGTCACGCGCATTATAATTGTTTTATTCATGTGCACTCGTAATCTTTAATCAAAAATGTTAACCTCCCTGCATCAACGTTGGCGGAGTGTGGGTGTATATGTCCTCCACAAATGACTGCAAACTGGCTTTCAGATCATTCCAAAATTATTTGTAATTTATTTGCTCTAATACAGGCCTAACTGGCCTTAAAAATAGCAGTAGCCATTTGTAATTAGAGGCAACCACTTCATTTTAAACTGCCCCTATTATTAGATTAGTTTCAACTATATTGTTCTATTGTGCTATTTTAAAAGTTCACTTTTTTTTTTTTTTTTTTAAAGGTCTCCTACAACAGGTTTACATGTATTAAAGGGCAAAAACACTTTCATTTTCTCAAAATATACATTGCACATCACCACATTTTTCAGTGATTCTCAAACTACTCATCTAAGGATTCAGTCTCTTTAAATCCCTCCTTTTCTGCTAACTGTAGGAACTGTATCAACAACCATCTTTCAAGATTAAGCTTTTTGCGAATCCCGAGGGCAGGTCAAGTTGTTCGTGACAAGTGGAAAATGTAGAGTATAGGCGGGCATTATGCAAATGTGTTATTTAATGACGTGTAACTGAATGGGATTCGAATTCCTTAATTCGACTCGTTTATGTGGTTCAGAGATTATTCTTTCTTTTGGAGACAATAACTTTATTTATCATGTAATTTCGACTTTACAACTCTGCAAACCATTTTCATTCACAGACAGCTATATTACACACTCCATGAAAGGGAATATTCGAAAGTCCATAATATAGGCACTTTAATCACGATCCAAACAAAGATGCTGCACACATGTAGTATGAGCAGTTGTTTTAGATTTCATGTAGATTGTATTAAGATTTAAAGGTCTGACTTTAGGTTATATAAAAAATTGCTATATACAAAATACCTTCAAAACAATCAGCAGACAGACTGAATGAATGAAAATGCAAATTCACTCTCTAACCGTAGGTGCTGCTTATAGAATAGCAGCGATATAGCATTTCCTTGGTTACTGCTGGTGTGCATATATAAACGCTGTGTTAGTATGCATTTATATGGAGGTAGAGGAAAAGAAAATGCCATTTAAACTTTTCTTAAGACAGTCCGTTCACTTTAGAGATGGGTTCATATGAACTCCCACCCCCAATTCAATATTTTTATTTTGAGCTTGCTGTGTCTGGTACAGCATTTGTTCTCATTGCGTCTGTCTTCAGCATTAACGTCCTGTTCACAATATATCCACACAAATTACATTTTGGGAAAATTATTGCAAAACAGTTTGTGTTCAAATCCAGAACAGAGATGTCAACTTTAATATATTATGTGTATATCATGAGAAAATGTGATGTTCTCATCTATAAACATTTTTGCTGCTTCTGTTTTTTTTGTTTTTTTTGCAGTTCACAATAAGTGCCTGGAATACAAAGAACTCCAAATGTAGTGATGCTAATGATACCCAGATTGAAAGTACAACAGAGCAGGCATTGTCACAGCAGGTCGAGTGCTTCACACTGCAGCTCCACTCTTTAACCCCCGGGCAGGAGTCTTGGCAGATGATGCCTGAAGAGAAGTGGGCTTGGGTGCTGTCTCACAAGCAGAGGGGTGGTCTGCGGTTTGGGAAGGGAGATATCTGGGGTGCGGCAGACTGCTATTGCAGAGCTGTAAAGCTGGCAATAACTTTAAGGGGCGAGACAAGAGGAAACCCAGTAGACGAGACGTCTAAAGAAGGTGTGGATGGAGATGATGATGCAGCTTCGACAACGTGCTATGATAAAGAAAATGAGCAGGCAAAAAGTGCTGATGATTCCTCCATTCCAACAGAGGAGGAATACAAAAATGTAAAAGCAGAACTTCACTGCAATCTCTCTTTATGCCAACTTAAGTTAGGTCAGCTTGGTAAATCCAGAGATAGCAGTATCAAGGCCACCGAGCTGAACCCAAAGAGCACTAAGGGGTGGTACCGACTTGGGCAAGCTTGCATGCAGCTGGGCGAACTAGAGGAATCCCGCATGGCCTTTGGAAAGGTTCTGGAACTCCAACCTGATTCTGCATCAGCTCGCACTGCGCTGAAACAAGTGAACTCCAAATTAAAAGACCTAAACAGTAAACTTGGTCAAAGGCTGAGCAAGATGTTTAACTAGGAAATAACCGAAAGTGAGCAATTACAGAAAACCGAATATAAAAAATTGTAGTGTGAAACTGATTACTGTAAAGTTATGCTTTTGATCTTTCCTTGCAGCTCAATTTCAGTTTTTGAAACTTAAGTATGTTTACTGTATGGGTTGTATAAACTATCTTAAATGTTCAAAGTTGTAATTTGTTTATGTTTAAGTCTACATAAACTTGAAAGTTGTGGAAAGTCATGAGGCTACTTAGGACATTTGCTGAATGTACTTACAATTTTTTTATTTTTGTAGAATAAGCGTATACTTCATTGATGTTTTGTTCTAAACAAATGTTTTTATTCTAGATTTATAACTGCTGTAGAAAATTGTCAATTGCCAAGTTTAACTTATTCTTTCATAAAATGACATTAAACAATGTTATTTATAAAAAAAGGTTTTTCTTTTTATTGCTGATATTGTGAAAAATTAACAAACACAAAGCATAGCGTTACCCATTTCAAACAGAATGTCTAAAATATTTAAGGGAATCTGAGAATACATTGTCTTATTCAATCATTTCATTTTTTGTTATTTAATAATCTTAAAGTTTGCAGAATTCAAATTATATTATGATACAAAATGTATACTATTTATAATATTTTATTTTGCTTATGAATATAACATTCAAAAGTGTCTTTAATTAGTTAATTGTGTAGCGAATGACATCATGTTCTTCGGGTGGAGGCGGCCAATCAGACGACGCCTCCCTGCTACGTCATAAAAAGATCTCGATGAGCAACTACTGACCATAAACGAATACAACCAGAGGAGTAACATTTGCAATAAATATAATTGTCAAAATAATGACAATTATTTTTTTTCTTATGTGGCGGAAATGAGCTTCAAAAATTACCTTTAGTGGTATTATAACGAAAAAACAAAACAAAAAACAGCTTCAACTTACAAACAATAGAAATAGAGTATGTCAATGAAAGTTATTTTTAATATTTGATGGTGAAAGATACTATTCGGAAATCTATTGCCGCTTGTATAAATATTCTTTTATTTTTCTTATTTGTACCTATATTCTTTTCTTTGTCTTATTTTTCATATGTTCTTTTCCTTTTTCCTATTTGAATGAGCTGTAAAGAGTGATTTATAATCAATTTAGGGATTTCTATTAGTTACAACCTTTCTTTACTTTTCTGTATTTTTCCATAGAGTAAGGATGCACGTCTCACCAGATAGAACATGTTATCAGAATGTTTTGGGTAGTGTTTCTGTTGATAGTTGGAGCCTGAGCCGAGTTCAGCCTTGGAGAAGCTGTGTATCTGTGTGTGCGTTAATATGCTCTGTATTGGTGAGGTGATTAACTGGCACCATAAAACTTATTGTTCTGGACAATCTGACGCCAAGAAACGCATTTCTGTCACGTGGAAGGTCACCATCCAGTCACCCATGTGATAAACGAAGATATGCTTCAGACTGTCTGCGCTTGTGTGGAAAATTACTAGTTTTGTTTATCTTTCTTTCTTTCTTTCTTTCTTAGCCAATCAGAATCATTTAACCGTCACCAATGACGTAGTTAGTACCCTCTGTTAGAGTATAATTGTTGTAACAATGTTATTGTAAGTGGGGCGGCCTACGAACTCCTTGTGAGACTTGAAGCTGCAAACTAAACTTCACTAAAATTTCTTCTATTGACTGCACTTCTGACTCCTGGTCTTCATTCAACATATCTGGTCCTCTGGTCTTAACTGTAAATCCCCTACAGTTAATGGTGGATAGTGCGCGTGCAAATCATTCTTCGATGACATCCCTGGTCGAACAACAAACAAGGTAGAAAGTGTTAGGGCTGTCTGAGTGCAAGAGACTGGGCAGGGGATCGGGAGAGCTTCACTCAGACGTGAGTGGGGAGTACCGACGCTGGTTAGAATCCAGGGGGTACACCTAATTATGCCAGCCATATGATTTTCAAGATAATTTGGTTTTTGATGGTGTAATAGTCGCTGGTATCCGTAACTCTGGTTAGATTCCAGAAGGCATCGCATGAACGCACTTGGAGGGGACAGGGGAAGTCACTGAGGGACACTGGAGAAGAACACGGGTTTGATTCCCGGTTCCATTCGGTCCAGTGGCACCATGATCCTGACTTCATCTCTTCCACTTCTTCAGACAGGGGATCCCCAAATGTAGTGAATCAGGCAGTTAGGGACTAATTAACATTAGGCAGTTATAAAATAAATAATATAAAATACATGTAGGGCTAACTTGTTTGCCAGGGATGCATCTGGAACGATTCCTGCAAAAGTAAATTTTACGTAAAGATTTTGTGACCTGAATTGGTTTGGACCAGGATATATGACTTCAGGTGAGTATTAACTTTGACTAAAATATGGATAACAACAACTGAGTAGTCTGATTATTACTGATTAATTAAATAAGCAGAAGAGAGGCTGTAAACAGTTCTGCTTCTCAAAGTTAATTTTCAGAGCTCAGTAGGAAAATGGTCAATCTGTGTTTTTAAAACTGTGACCAACTCGCAGTTAGTTAGGGACAATCATTCTTCTACTTTCTTATGCAAATTACTTTACAAAGTTAGGACCGATTAAAGGAACAAAATAGATGCCCATGTTTTAAGACTTGTCTCATGGAGGTAGGAGGAGCCAATGGTTATTTGAGTGGGAAGTTTAAAAATGTTTACTCAATTTTTTTTTTTTTTACAAAGAATACCCATATCTGTGTGTAAAATATATATACTGGCAGCCCTGCAAGTTCTGCTGGAAGGTAGGAAGGTAATACAAGGTATGTAGATTAGAATTTCACAAATGTCCCATGAACTGGTTGGACTTGTTGGATAATCTTTGGAGATGGTGACATTAGTCTCTGTGGCGCAATCGGTTAGCGCGTTCGGCTGTTAACCGAAAGGTTGGTGGTTCGAGCCCACCCAGGGACGAGGAGGTTTTTTTTCTGCCCTAATCTTGAGTAGTTAATGTACATTTTGCATTGACACGTCAACATTTACTCACAACACGTATTCAGACGTTGTGGCAACTTCTAGTGGTTCATTAGCAACGTCTCTGTGCAATTAATGAGTCCAATCAGATCGTTCTGCAGTTAGTAATCACAGTTAGTAGTCACTGACAATTAGTGCATCTCAGTGATTCTGAAAATAATACTGATTGATACTGATTCAGTTTGTACACATTTATCCTTAAAGCAGATGGCAAAACCATTAAATACAAAGCCAATACTTTGAGTATTGTACAATTGAGCACTATAATGTATTGATAGAATGTATGTTAGGCAGTTAGTCATGGTTTTAACGTGCGTTAGGCCTGATTTGGTCAGAAGCTCATGTCATAAATGTAGAACTCCATTATGTAGAGTTATTTCACTCCTTATGCGTTATTAAAGGGCGACATCTAGTGTCAAGATGAGGCTAACTACGCCAAATATAAAGCCGCAGTCCCATGACGGTCTGTGGACCTCAGAATTGCCTTTGTGGAATTAATTTTCATAATGTATGAGTGATATTCTTTTATCCTTTAAATAGACATTCTTCTTAATGACACATACCACAATAGCAAAGTCTACCCAGTCTCTGTGGCGCAATCGGTTAGCGCGTTCGGCTGTTAACCGAAAGGTTGGTGGTTCGAGCCCACCCAGGGACGAATTGTTGTTATGTTTCTACCTTTTTGTTGTAGTAGATGTCTCTAAAGCAGGAAGGCAGTGTCGCTCCTGGATAGCTGCTTTCCTGTAGCTAATCATTGTCTTCAGGATTAGTAAAGCCAGGTGCACGCTGGGCGTTTTATAATAGTCCTTTATGATTATTGCTTGTCTGATCCACACGGTAAGATCTCAGCTGTCATTAATGTCAGACTGTACGACAGTCAATACGTGTTAGCAAGCAAACTCGTCTGGAGTTTGACATAAGTCAATGCGTTCGGTGATGGTGGGTTGTCTTGGAAAAAACAAGACAATTTGATTGTTTTTATAGGAGAACTCACACTGCAGGACTTTGAGTCAAATCTTCCTTCACTGCCAGAATTTAATTGTTTCAAATTTAAAATTTGATCACAGCAGTCTTTAATTGGATGTCGGTGAATATATTAAACTAACAATCAAAGACAAAGATTTTAGCCTAGGATCAGAGGAGTATAAACCATGGCGTTAATTGAGATTAAAATGTTCACATTTGAATACAAACGAAGGTCTGCAGCTTGTACTAAGCTTTCTTTTTACAATTTTGTATATTTCTGCATCGTAATAATCTTTTTCACAAATGAACACAGTGTTTTTACGAATTGAAGCCTGAATGCAATTGGCAGAAGTAAAAAGCAACAACTCTTTGAGTCTTTATTGAAAACCATTTTCTCTGAAATTGAGTTAGAATAGTTTGCAAGAGCACAATTATTAACACAGTGTGGCTCTGAAGGTGGATTAGTGAAAATCTTTTCTTTCCACCCTGATAATACTAGAAGTACTCCAGCAACTTGTTAGCAACTGCCTTTTTCAAGACAAGTAAAAGCTTTTTTTTAATCACAAGGGTGTTTTACTAATGTATTTTATGTGTAAAAATGTCTTTCACGTACCTTATTTCAGTGATTTAACCAAAAACTCATTTAAAAAAACATTAATTTTAGGAGAACGGAACAGAACGTGGAAGGTTTTGCCCTACTTTTGGAAGATTTTGCCCTTCAAAATGTGTCGTCCCTGCGTTTCTGAAAAAGCTTTACTTTGTCAAAAACAATAACACAAATACACCAATATTTGGTGCAGAAATATGTAATATTATCATGCATCTTGCCAAATTGACTCTTGAGCTGATTTATAAATCTTTAGTATGAAATTAGATCTTCAGTAATTCATGACAGAATTTATTGACTGATTGAAGGTAGCTCATTTTTGAGGGCCACTCAAACCTCATGAAAGAGCGACCCCCTGTGTTCAGATCAGAGTAACACAATAATGCATAAAACAGAAAACCGCCAGTAAATGTAATTTGCTCTGTTTAGGGCAGTTTCTTAACCGGTAAGTCCATTTTGATTGGGTCGTGGTGCGTGCGGTCAAGAAACATGTTTCTTTGAAGCTGTTGACTCTCCTGTCAGCAGAAGACAAAAGTGCCTGAGAAAAACGCGTTGTCTTGATTTAATATGTGCGGTCAGATAAGATGATGTCAGGCAATGTGTCAGTGTCGTTACTCTAATGTTATTTTCGTAACTTTTGTTACGAAATAAAAGTCTCTCTTCATAAACTTAAACTGTCTATATCACTTCACTAAATTACGAGCAAGCAATGGTGTAGTTAGGATGTCAGTTAGGAAGTCATGCCTAACTTGTCTGTATGTGTCATTAACATTTAATGTGTGTATTGTGTATTTACCAAGGGAACCGATGTTTCTGTAACCCTTATTTTTGTCGTTTTTAATTGACTGTGGCTCATAACAACTTACTAACTTTATTGTAAAGCAAATTGATTTTATTAATATTAATAATAATAACAACACACACGCATATTTGTGGTGTTTGATGGTATTTGGTATGTACAAATATGGTACTTAGTATAACAAATTACTCATAACTTATACTACTGTGTTTAAAAAAATTATAGGCTTAGTCCAGTAGAGGGTCTGCATGGCCGAAATAGCTCAGTTGGGAGAGCGTTAGACTGAAGATCTAAAGGTCCCTGGTTCGATCCCGGGTTTCGGCATTTTGATTCCTTAGTATTATTATTGCAATATTATTCCGCTTTCCTGAATCTTTTCCAGAACAGAGCTCCTAACTCGAATTGCTCGTATCTCAAATAATTTCTTCCCATAAGAAACTAACAGGGGATAACAGGGGAGAGAATTAATCTGTCCGTCTAAAAAACTCTCTTATTAGTGCTAATAACAATGGAAAAATTATAGTATACGGATTCCTGTGATATAAAATAAAATATGGTTTAAGTTCTTACCTTTGAGACAGACGATACAGTAGTGGCCAATGGCGGCGGAGGAGGAGGAGGGAGGGATAACGTATATAATGCAAACACAATACAGAAGTGTAGTGTTTCTGCCCGTGTAGTGTATTTGATAGCCTCAGAACTTCATATTCATTATTATTGAACACACATAACTCCTGCTGCTTCCAGCTTAATACTCGTGAATCACTCGTCGCCCCCGGTAACCACCCGCTGTAAAACCAAGGTGGCCCTCTAGTGGGGATCATATATAATTACTCCATTAATGAGGCGGCTTGAGCTGCTCCGAGTGCTGAACACCTCTAGCATCAGAGTCTGTAAGCGTGCGTGTATCTCAAATATGTACTCGTATCTCAAAGCAAAAATTGCTTGGTTTGCTCGATCTCGGAATACTCGAATGTCGGGACATTCGTATCTCAAGGTATTACTATATATGTGTGTATGCATGTATGTACAAAGACCACACAGCCAAAACAAAACAATTGTGTATTAATTGATGGGTGTGTAATAAAACCAAATATATTTTAATATTTAACATCAAGGAAAACTGAGCTAACTAATAAACAAGCTTTTTAATTTTTTTTGCAGACAGATACTGTTTGGTGAAGTGGCTTTCAAATACAAATGCACATATTCAAAGATTATTTTGTCCATTGTAGAATAATAAAATTCTGTAGCCTAGTTTAGGCACCCACTGTCATTGTGTGTGGCTTTTGAAAAGTGACCAGCCAGGTGATAGTGATATGAGCAGCATGGGATCATTTAATAAAATCTCAGATTTTAATCAATTGATAAACATCTTCCTAATTAATTTACATCAGAACACAAAGACACCTGAGCAGAGAAGATCGATATAGTGCAACTCTTGGAGCAGTATTAAGAGCATTTAATCAACATATTTATATCAACGTAATGAATTTGACACATTACACTTCAGGATTTTTTTCATTTTCTTCCATGAGTGACTTAATGTATCATTATAAAATTACATTATTATTGTACATTACATTACATCATGGTATCAAAAATTGCGTACAGAATTTGAGGTTTTGTTCATTACCATATTTGTTCTAGCTTCTTTTAGACTTCCCTTTCTGTGCTTTATCAAACATATATTGACAGGTAGACAGCTGATACCAGGAGTCTGCTATAAGAATGAAAGGGATGACAATCCACAAAATATTCATAAACACAAAGTAAAACCAGAAATAGATGGGGTGACCATATTCGCTGTGAATATATCCATCTCTGTGCTCAGTGAAGAAGTAGAGGACAGCACCATACAGCTGACCTGCAAGTAATGTTACACGTTAGACTGAAATGTTGGACATTGGACTGAATTGTGCCGTTCACAGTTCCTGAAGCTGACAAGATGTGGAATAAATAACTATATAATAAATAGTTATAATTGCAAATGCAATAGGAGGACACATGTCTTACCTAGAGATACGATGAGCTGCAGGACAAATCTATAAGGACGGTTATACAGGAAGGCCAGAACAATCCATATGCTGAAGGGACCCCACAGGCACGCGGTCACTGTCTCCATACTAACGGTGAAGTTATCCGCTCTGGAGAGAAGATCCCATTAAAGGAGTTTAGGTGCAGTGCAATGCATAGACTCATGTTTAAGCATAAAATACAAGCATGTGTATAACTCACATTGCGTATCTGCTGTCTCCTTTGGAATATTCTTTCCCTATAGAGGAGGAAAAAGCATTTAAGGTATTCAAACGTATGGATAAGGATGTGATCAAGTCATGTGAGAAGGGCTGTATTGACGAGAAGGCCACCGCAATATCATAATTAAGAGTGGGAAACTACAAACTTCAATATCTGCAGCGTATGTGGTAAATTTGTTGTATTTTTTATTGTTTTTGGAAACAAACTAGCTAAGTTGAATGTACAAATTACGACATATTTTCTATAATTATGAAGCATATATTATATATATGCATTATTGTACAGACAAAACACAAGGCAATGTAACAGTTGTGGGGAAAACTCATCAAAAATGCTCGTCATAGCTTCAATCAAGCGCAGTGAATGTTTATTGTTAATAAATATAGTCAAATCATTAAAGCTTTAATAAGATTTCCCAAATAAATAGGCAAGAATAAACCAGGTGTCCTCCATGACTCCTAATCGGTCTAACGTGAAAAAGTGGGAAGTAGGACATTAAGGACATGCTAATGAGACATTAAGAGAAAAGTATCAAAGTATTAACTCAAAACAAGAGTCAAGTAGACTTTGAAGCTCACTCACACAGCTGAGAAAGGAAACTCTGGTCTTCGGGAATGATGGTGTAGTATAAAGAGAACCATCCCTCAATGACCCCGTGGATGAAGCCGCACACAGTGAACCAGCACAGCGCTAACCTCCTCCCTCCGCCAAGCCTGCTCCCAGACACCTTACAGCCGGTCAGCGTCCAGGTGCCGAGCAGCAGAATGCCAGACACGGAGAACAGGAATATGAGGATCTCCGACATTGAACGGTCATTAGCCACATAGTTGGGAATAGACAGGTTGCGTGGCCAATAGGGGTGATTTACAGTTTCTGCTTCCTTCAACATCTGTAGAGGTGGATGAAATGGGAAAAAAACTTTGAGACATCATTTATAAATGGTAGCATCGTAAAAAGTAACTAATAATCCGAAGGTACATGTTTAATCTTGCACCAGATAACTTGGCAATAATATAATAATTTGGCTTGATACGTCTGTACTTACTTTGTGACGAGTTGTGAAATGTGATTATTTCCCGCGTTTGATAATTTGCTTTTTACGTTGCATATATCCGTCCTCTTTGAGCTGGAGAACGCGGCGATGAGCAGTGTTAATATCTGCTCAATAAAACTACATAATCAAACTGCAGAAACATCGCGCCACCGAGTCACAGCCTACTGTGAGCCCACGTGATTCTCGCTACCCAATCACCATCAGGGTCTGTGGTAGGAACAGCCCCTCGTGATACTTACAAGGCTTGCAATTGGACGATCTCCTCGGAACATGCATGTCGTCACATGTGATAGCGAATTGTGTAAATTGCTGGTGAAATACATATTTAGTGGATAAAGACGATTTGTCCTTTAAATTTGTTGTAAAAATGGGGCATAACTTAGAGTGAAGCTTCTATTTGTCGGGAAAAAATTACACTCCTAAGCCGTGATAGGGACTTTCACCCTGCCGTGACCCGGATTCGAACCGGGGTTGCTGCGGCCACAACGCAGAGTACTAACCACTATACGATCACGGCGAGCTACTGGAGATGTTGATATTACAGGCTGGAACAGGGGTTGAATACTTCAATCCTGCAATTATGTATACTTTCATACATGTAATGTTTTTTTCTTCACTTTTTTATGTCTTGAGTTTTATTTTGGTGATACATGAGGATAAAACACTTTTTAGCGAGCGATTAATTTTAATACCAACCAATGATTTAAATAAACAACGCAGTATGTCTAGTGTACGGCTACCACTGAGCATTAAGATTAATCATTGACGTTTGCAACACTGGATACGATATTAAAAGAATGAACACAAATGACGCTCAACATGAAAATAAAAACTCTCTTTGAAACTAATATTCACGTATGAATATCACACAAGTATTAAAGTAAGCCTTTAATAAATAAGTAACACCTTTAAATAGACTACGGTACTTCCAAATGGTCTAGCCGTTAGGATTCCTGGTTTTCACTCCACTGGTAATTTAATGGTTTAGATTTTTACTTTAAAAAAAAAATGGAAACACCATAAAACATTTTGATGTTTTTATCCTTGTTATATTTTTATTTCCATATATTTTGCATAATGTAACTGTTTAAACAGGCATGGTCAACATTTAAAATCTTTTTATACTTTTAGTATGTACAATTAAAACTACAATCACAATCTGAAACTCAGTTTGTCTAAATGGAAATAATTCTAAATAATGTCTACAGTGTTAAAGCAAGTACTGAAAACACAGCAAACAAGTAGCATGTTTAAAAAAAACATTATTACAATATTTACTTTTTTTTTAAAGATGTCTACACAGAATTCTAAAGAAGAGAGAGAGAAAGAGAGAGAGAGAAAGGGGAGAAAGAGAACATGGAACAAGCAGAATGATATTAATGGGAACGAATCGGAAATCCATTGCTGCTTGAATACATATTCTTTTACTTATTTTTTTTACATACCGGTATATTCTTTTCCTTTTCTTATTTGTACCTATATTCTTTTCTTTGTCTTATTTTCACATGTTCTTTTCCTTTTTCTTATTTGAATGATTTGTAAAGAGTGATTTATAATCAAGTTAGGGATTTCTATTACTTAAATCCTTTCTTTACTTTTCTGTATTTTTCCATAATTCCAGAGTAAGGATGAATATTGTCAGCACTTCTCAACAGATAGAACATGTTATCAGAATGTTTTGAGTAGTCTTTCTGTTGATAGTTGGAGTCTTAGCCGAGTTCAGCCTTGGAGAAGCTGTGTATCTGCGTTTGTTAATATGGTCTGCATTGGTGAGGTGATTAACTGGCACCATAAGGAGACGCAATGACTTGTTGTTCGCGACAAGCCACGTCACTAACCCATCAACCATGTGATCAACGAAGATATGCTTCAGACTGTCTGCTCTTGTGTGGAAAATTACTAGTTTTGTTTATCTTTCTTTCTTTCTAGGCCAATCAGAATAATTTAACTGTCATCATTGACGTAGTTAGTACCCTCTGTTAGAGTATAATTGCTGTAACAATGTTATTGTACTTGGGGCGGCCTACGAACTCCTTATGAGACTTGAAGCTGGCTTCTGCTGATGAAACTGCAAACTAAACTTCACTAAAACAGATTGTCGACGAGGGCGCTTGAAGTGAACGACGCGCTTGCAGCCGCAACAGAATGACATCACAGGGAAATGTAAAATGAAGGAGGTTTAATACAAGTTCGGCGAGTTATTATCAGACTATCATTTTTTTACAACTCTCCGCGCCTCCCCTGGCATGCTCTGGCGCCCCCCAGGGGAGGCGCGCCCCATACTTTGAAAACCCCTGCCCTACAATATTTAAACACAACCATATTACAGTGTTTGTGAATGTATAACTATTTAATACTTAATGCATAAACTATTAAGAACTACTTTACTACTACTGTTGTTATATAATAGTACATAATACATATGAACTAGTTCTTCTGAACAGCAATCAGAAATGACCTGCACAAGCACAGAGATTAGTTATTTTTTTCTTTCAGCCATCCACCTCTGCCTCTCAGTCTCGTAGAATGGGGACTGCTGAAACTCTGACCATATCATTTGTGCGCTCATTCCTGGCGCCTGATATCCAAAAATATAATATCTGTCATTGATAAACAATCATTGATGCAGGACATTGCCACTGGTAATTAATGTTTTACATATTTATTTTTATTTTTATGAAAACACCATTGAAAATTTGTATTTTTATATTTGTATTGTATTATATATTGCATACTGTAACTATTTAAACGGGCATTGTCAACATTTAGTACCTTAATACACTTTCAATGTGTACAATTAAATGTTGCAGAATTTGCACTTTCTGTGTGTGTCACATCTTCAGGATGGACGCCTTGATGAGTGGAACGTTGTTGGGGTGTGTTATCAGCTTTATAAACCTGATGTTGTGACGTCTGCCAATAATCTTCATCAAAGGACAGAGAAAATCACTCACTGCTCAATACCTTTTGTAGCTTTGAGAAGAATTAATCAATAAATGCAAAATCTGCCTTTCAATTATACTGTGAGGCTGAATGCCTATAATTAATTACTAAGATTGCGAAAAATAAAATCAATTTCACGGAGACATCAGTAGCATTATTGGTGCATTCTTTCATAAAACTATGCCATTAAATAAATATAGACTACTGTCTTGACTGACACATATTTTTCTAAATTGGAGATGAAATGTGAAATTATTACAATATGAAATACATTAAAATATGTTTTACTATTCTTGATTATTGGCAGAAAAAAACATTTTTTTAAAGGACTGACAGCTATAACTATTAAACATGACATTGAGAGTTTGAATGACAGTGATAAGAGAAGGTTCTCCTCTGTATAACCCTTATTTACACACTTACACACACACACACACACACACACACACACACACACACACACACATATATATATATACAAAAAGAAAGAAAGAGAGCATTTATGGCATTTATAATATCATGGTTGCACTAAAGATATCATGATCAAAACATATTTACTACATTAACAACATATATAGTTGTATATAAATGTATTATATTATTGATATTCTAGTCCTAACTGTAGCAGTACTATTTTTACCATGGTAAAACCATGAAAGCAAACATTTCATATCAGTATTTGTTTTAGCTATTTATGTAATATCATAAACGTTACAAAAGTTGAAGACAATGATCAAGCTCATTCATAATTTAGCTCGTAATCAACAAGTGACTAAACAGTGTTAAACTTCTCTCTTAGAAGAGAATCATTAGGTGTTTTAACACTTAATAACAACAACAACAAAAAAACACAAAAGCGAGAATTAAAAACATGTTTATTCAAAATTTAGCCTGCAGGTTATAGATAGTTTTCGGTCACGTGACATTTTTGACGTCATTGCGTATTGGCGGCCATGTTGGAGGTGACAATTCTCATTGCCTTACTGTTTGAAGACGTCAAAAGAAGAAAAGACAATGGAAAAGAAGGATTTAAACAGTGTGCAGACGTATCTTGATACATTGGACAGTGTTTCGGAACAGAGATACGACGATAAACTATCGTTAATTGAAAAGAATGACCCATACACACTGGACAAGTCGCGGTGGTCTCAGGATGTTGAAAAGTGGACGTGCGTGACATACCCAGACATAGTAAACTTTCTTTTGTATACAACAAGTGCGTACACCCTGGACCTGTTAAAATCATATAAAGGACTTGAAGCATATAACCAATTTATTTGTGGATGGGTTCGCGATGTCATGGTGTGTGAAATCAACGGTCTTTGTCTGCACATGACCAGGGTAACTCACAGGGCAACATGTTCGTAGATCTAGATCTAAATATTCATATTGTTGTTATTGTTTTTTTCTCCAGCAAGTGACTTACAAGAATTACTTATGCATTTTAATACAGATATTATTTTACAGTATAAACCACACAACACTTGTCAGGTCAGTTTGTTGACATTTAGTCATATGCAGGATACTGAGATGTACAGGATTTACAGGTAATATGTACAATAAATATACAGATGGTTATTACTATAACAGGTGAGTGTGTGCTATAAATATAATTACAGGTGACTCTTACTATAAACAGCATTTACAGGTGAATATGTACTATAAATGTAAATGTATATACAGATGTCTCTAACTATAAACAGAATTTTACAGGTAGATGTATACAGTTGTATGTTAGCTTAAGGTAAGCAGATATATGCAACCATTGTATATATCCTGCACTTGCTGCTATTGCACTTCTGGATAGATATAAACTGCATTTCGTTGCCTTGTACCTGTACTTGTGTAATGACAATAAAGTTGAATCTAATCTAATCACATTCCTCCAGTCGCTGCGTCAACATGGGTGTTATCACAACTGTGTGTAGTACTAATGTCGTCATATGTCCTTTTTTCATACTTCAACAAAGACAGTAAGGACTAGACAGCTTCTAAATTTTCAGTTTTGTCTTTTCGCTCGCCCTTGCTGGTGTCTGTTTCATTTTGTCATGTCCAAGATGAAGAGTTGGTGCCCAATCGATATTAGAATCTCTATAAAGTGGTGATGGTTTGCCTGCAAAAAAACAACAACGACAGAAACTCTTGGAGAGTTTATATATACTGTGCAAAATGTTGTTAATGTGTTGTGATCATTTTAGAATAGATGTTAAATTGACAATTCTCAAGGGTATAGTAGCCAACACAACCACTCAGCGTCTTAGACTGTATGGGTATAATTCCTGTTTTTTATTGTTCCCATCGTCTT
Organism: Rhodeus uyekii; assembly: GCA_037043235.1. Lineage (NCBI taxonomy): Eukaryota > Metazoa > Chordata > Actinopteri > Cypriniformes > Acheilognathidae > Rhodeus > Rhodeus uyekii. The sequence continues at coordinate 1,549,354 of JAWRVZ010000034.1, forward strand.
CATATATTGTATGCATGTAAATAGAAAATCAAATTGGACCTGCAGTATCTGATATGTTTAACCACTTACATAAGAGGTATGTATATGCTGTATATATGTGTATGCTTCTAACAGACTACATAAAAGAATGCATGTTATATATAGTTATAAAACACACCATGCATCTTTTGTGGCGACATATTCTTACTCTTGGTAGAGTTGTGGCATGTAATTTGAGCATTGCGAAACTGGAAATGTGTCTAAATCCTAAGGTAAACATGCTAAATTCAGCTATAAGCCATTGCGAAAAACACAATTAACAGTTCAATGTATTGTTTGTATTGTATTTACCTGATACGAAATGTTTTGAGCAGACTCGTTTATACGGGTAGGATGAAGCTGACAGATCTGCTCTGCTTAATCGTGAAAGCTACAACGTTCTCCTTTTCTCCGATAGTTCCTTTGTTCTATCCCCTTGGTTTGTGATTATGGCTGGCAAATAGATAGAAACAGGTAAACCGACACTTTATCTCACCCACCACTGCTCGTACAGCCAATAACCCAATAACCGCACAGTAGTTTACCATTGTCACAACTGCTAATCCTGTTCGTTTCCACCTCCAACATGGCTGCCGCGTCTGTTACCGGAAGTGCTGTGACGACATATAACAACTAAGTTTATTTGGTAATAAACAAATCCTCATTTTGGGATTCTGACGTGTTTCACACAAGATTTCAGCATTAATAGTAAAAGGAGAAGTGAAATAAAGTAACTTACCTTTGCGAGATGATCTGAAAACGCATTGAAAAGACGAGCGCTGTGTGTTTTCACTCTAACTGTCGGGATGAAAACAATCAGTCTTCAAATTTCCCGGGGTGACAAAACATGGAACAGCGCCACAATAGCGCACAGCGGCCAAAAGTATATTACATCCGTAGTGTTAAGCACTACCATAGAGAATTAATGGGAAAAGTTAAGGGAATGTATGGAATTAATTCCATAGAAGTTAAGCTAAACTATTTCTTGGTTCAAATCCAAGCAGAAACTATATTCAGCTCTTGACAGATAATTTCAACTTTTTGCGAGGCTAGGAGGCTTTTGTCTCTTTCTCCGTTTCTACGCTTTTAACAAGCATGGAATCGGAGATTTCTGTCTAAGAGATGAGTCAAGTTTCTGTAGTGTAGTAGGTTATCAATTATCACATTTGCTTATAAGTAAGTGCACGTTTAAATGGACTACTCTCAGAACGTTGTATATCTCCCATATGGTCTAGCGGTTAGGATTCCTGGTTTTCACCCAGGCGGCCCGGGTTCGACTCCCGGTATGGGAAGTTAATTTTTTTTTAGTTTGCTGTGACTGTTGCATGATTACAAAAAACTAAACAAACGCTGTTCTAGAAATCGAGTCTATAACCGTAACCAAATACAGAATTTGCAAGCGAAATATTCAGTAAATTCAGATTACACACACTGGGTGAAAATGTATTACAACCCATAAGAAAAACATATATGGAACCAGTGCCATCAAATAACTAATTTGTATTGGTCAATAATAATAGATTGAATTAAATGCACTCATTTTAGCATTCTTGAGTACTGGTAGAAAGAGACATTAAACAACTGCACAAAGTGGTTAAAATGATAAAATTGACTATTTATATAACTGTTGTGGATGCACATCTGACAATTATTCACTTTTAACCAACAAATGTTTTAGGAATTAGTTTTGTGTTCCTCAGTAATTTTCTTTTCTCTTTTCAACCCACTGATGGTGGTGATCGGAATGAATGGTCAAAAAGGAGAATGACCTTCCCCAATGGAGATCATGATGTGACAGTGCTATTAAAGGTGCTATGCTGTTGGAGCATATTCATGACTGAACATCAGTTATACTAAGAAGCTGATGAAAATTGGTGGTGATGCTCTTGGTGGTGGTGGTGATTATTGTTCTTATGAAATTGCTTAATTATATCTTATAATATAAAAACAAGATCTCATTCAAGTACCTTTTTTTGTATCATATCTTGAATTGTGTTGCCATTTCTATTAATTTAGGCATTTTTGAGACAACCTGTATTGATTTTGAATCCGGCACAAAAGTAACAAAGAAATCACATAAAAAAAACATTTTGATTGCATTTTAGTCAGTAAGATTTACCTCAAACCACATTAATGATGCTAACAATAAATCAGATAATGCACTGGAAATGTAGTCATGTCCTCGCAGTTGTGGTCTTGCGATAAAATAAAGAATTCTTCTTCTAAAAAAAGAGTCTTCTAAGTCTGAGAATGTAACAACACAGAGACTAGACAAATTCTGTAAAGTAGTATATTTTTGCTATTCACAGAAAATCCTACTAACTTACGCAATCTCTACGTGACGTTTAACTGATGTCATGTGACGTCCTGTCACATGACCAGTAAAGCGTCTAAACATCTCTGATTCTCTATTCAGTCATTTGTTTTCTACCGGGTTTTTATTGAATTTTTCCAACTCTGCCCGTTCGAATAAATCGACAGAAATGCGTGTTGATCAACACGTTCGTTTGGACGAGCAGTTGCTGCTTTTCATGGACCAGCTCGAGTCTCTTGAGGAGAAGCGACACAAACTCAATTCCCTTATAGAAGAGGTAAACCTCTTACATTTGATGATGTTAAACGCGTGTCCGTGGATGGAATCGAGCCTGTTCTCTCACGTGTTGTACATTTGTAATGATTCTGAATAGAATTCTCTTAATTCTTTTCCACAGGGATGGTTCTCTATTGCCAAGGCTCGTTATTCAATGGGGAATAAGCAGGTCTCCGCTCTGCAGTTCGCGAGTGAGATGGAGCCGCTTGTCCACGTTGAAGCCAGGTCTGTATGGCATCTAAATAACATTCCCTCGTGCATAAGTCTTAATTATTCATATAGATCTATGTGCTTGCTTTAACAAAAGCTTGTTGGAAGATGGAACAGCTGAGTTCAAATGTGAGAGAGGAGAGAATAAAACAGAAGAACCCAAGAAAAACACAGTAGAAGACATTGGAGCGAAAGAGACGGGTAGGCATGACTTATGGACATTTAAATTCATTTTGAGTCGGTTGGCTATTTCTTTTTACCATATAATTTATACTGTATATTAAACATGACCCGATCGTAATGAGGGATTGTACAATTTTGTATTTGTATCAATTTGTGTCTAAATTTTCAGGTCTTAGAAGGCGAATAAATGCAAAACGGAACGGGGTTAAAGAGGAGGAACAAGAGACTGACCCTCAAGTACAAACAAAGGCAGAATCATCCACACATGAGCCCCAAGATCCTTTGAAGTGGTTTGGAATTCTTGTACCACAAAATCTGAAACAAGCTCAGTCTGCTTTTAAAGAGGGTGAGCTTGTTTGGGACGTCTTCTAGAAATACGGCATGCTTATGCTATCATCTTATCCCTGTGTGTTATCCTGATGTGGTGTGATTTGCTGCTGATTTTTGTTTTTGTTTTTAGGGAAATGCTGCTACTTGTATTGTGGGCTTATTTAACTAAAGGACATTTTCTTTCCCCCCCAGTCATCACTCTCTCGGCAGAGATTGCATCATTACAAAGTGCAATACTTGCTACCAGGAATGAGATGCAGGCCCAGGTGAAGGAGAAACAAGAGAAGGCTCAACCTGAAATAAAAGAGGAATAACAGCGACTTGATTCATCTCTAGTCTTTATTTATTTTTTATGAACCATATATAGACACTTAATTCTTAGAACAATTTCACTATGTTGAATGCTTGATGTTAAGTGCAATCACTCTTATATTATAAACAAGTTTTCCTAATAAAAATGTTTGAAAACCACGTTATCTTTTGAGCAGTAATACACACTTGAACCAGGACAAATGATATAACCTTTAAACCTGCTCTGCTGGGTGAAACATTTCATTCTTTTAAATGCAATAACAATAAAAACTGCAGTTATTAAGTATGCAGTTATCAAATTAATTTAGTAATCTACATCAAGAAATAAAGTCATTGTTCTGTAGTTGAATCATACCTGTCAGATTATTAAATTGTAATTGCAACTGCATGTTGCTTTTCCTTATAAAATTGGGAAACCGAGTTGACAAAGCTAACAAATTCAGAAATGAGTTTCTATTAGAGAATGTTTTCTGTGATTGAACAACGAGAAACCATAAACTGGGCTTACATGAAAGAAGGAAATAGTTTCTTAAATTCAAGCAAATCATTTAGCAATCATGTTAAATGGTTCTTTTACCAACAAATAAACTTTTTTCTTGATATGAACATAAGACCTCAAACAACAACACAGACGTGCACGCGCATTGAGTGTCAGGCGCGTCCTCGCCTTCTTCTTGTGTTAGCCACAGCAGAATTAGCTACATGTAATTACTGCATTCAATTAGGGTATGCACAAAACGAGAAATATATACGAAATGCTGTCATTTATTGAGGTTACTTCATTAGCCGTGTATCAAGTTGTGGGTGCCTGTTCGTGAATACAATAAAAACGAATAGTATCGGAATGGTAAATAAATAAATAAATTGCCCATTCTCTGTCTACTTCCTGGTGTTCATCCCAGAAGAGCTGCTAGCGGATAGCGATGTTTACGGTCGGATCTGACACCGGGAATAATACATCATTCGCGCTCTCACACAGATCTGACGGACCCGTGCGATGTTTTTCCTGAGGCGTGAATCCGGGAAGATATTTTCATAACGATAGGAGGATGCGATCCGTGTCAGATCCGGTGAACACGCGATCTCTGGCAGATTACTATCCTTTCATCTCTATACTGAGACGAGGCTGTTAACGTTTATTCCCAAAGCTAGACCAATATTTCGGGAAACAAAGAAGATATCAATTGTTTTCATTTTTATTGGGTGCTATTCTTACGGTATTGTTCTTATCGTGGAAGATAACCAGATCACTGATGGCGTCAAAATCGAGGGTCTCCATTCTGGATTATTTCAATATCGTCTGTGAGGGAGAAAATGGCAAAATTGAATCAAACTGCAAAGCTTGTGGAACAAGAATTCAGGCTAAACGGACAGTTACTTCTAACTTTGTTACACATTTAAAGGTAAGGGTTAATTTTGGAATGTAACAGTGTTTTGTATCTAATACGAGACAAACGTGGAGATATATATGCATGGCCACTTTTAATATTTACACTCTTCAGAGTCCCCAAGGTCATGGGAACTGAAAGATTAATTAACATTTTGATTTCCTGGTAATAAGTCTTATAAAGTAAGAATTTTTTTTTTTTTTAGAAAAACTTCAAGAGTATGGAAAATCCAGTCAGAAAGTGTGGGAACCCTTAATACGTTTCTTAATATATTTTGTGTTTACATATATTCTGTGTTTACATTATTTTGTATATTAGGCTCTACATGTATTTTACTTATATATAATCATGTCACACCCACAGCGCAAACATCAGGCCATGTACGATGAGTTTGTGAGGAAGAAAGATGTGAAAAGGGAAGCAATGCAGAATTGTACTGGCCCACCAAGTGGTCGAGTGATCTCTCAAAGCAGTCCTGGGATGAACAAGTTTGACTACAGTGACCCTCGGCAATCCCTCATCTCGGAAGCCATAGCCAAGATGATAATCCGAGACCTGCAGCCGACCCAGATAGTTGAATACGAGGGCTTCCGTGAGCTTCTTCAGCTCCTGGAGCCCCGCTACATACCGGTACCATGCCATTACATACAACAGCAGCTCCTGCCAGCCTATGTCTCCCAAGTGCAACTAGCTGCCAAACAGGCTCTAAAAGGAGCGGAGTCCTGCAGTGTGACCCTTGACCTGTGGAGAAGTAGCTCTGTGGCTAACAATTGTAGCGCTGGATATCTTGGAGTGACTTGCCACTTCATAAATGCAGACTGGCACATTAGATCTGCTCTTTTGGCATGCTTACCCCTTACAGACCACAGCAATACGGTGCAAATGCTCAGCGAGTTTGATGAGATCTCTGAATCATATGGTGTGTCTGGAAAAGTGTTCAGAGTCGTTGCTGACCTGTCACCTTTTGAAAACCGATCTCCTTTTCGTTTTCCTGGGTTCAATCTTATTGGAAATGGTGAAGAAGATGAGGAAGGGGAGGAAGATTGTAGCGATGAAGAGCCTGGAGTAGGAGAAGCCATTAGTAGCAACGAAAATCGCAAGTCTTTAGATCAGTGTCTTGGTCGAAGTAGGATAGACTGTTTTGCTCAATTACTAGCTCAGTGTGTTAAGGAAGGAGTTTGCGCTTCCCCTCAGATTTCTCTTCCTCTAAACAAAGCAGCCCACCTCTACAATTACGTAATTGCTACAGTGGCTCCTGAAAAACTTGTCCAAGTGTTTGGCTCCAATACCTCAACAAATTGGCAAAGACCCTCATCTATGGACAAGTGGAACGCTCAGTTAAAGATATTGCGCCAAATGGTGGAGTCAATGGATTTTCTTGAAGACATTGTGGACAGAAACGACTTAGTTCTTGGTAACTTAGAAAAAGCATTGCTGCGGGAGCTGGTTGAAGTGTTGGAGCCTTTTGAAGAGGCCTCAGACATGGTACAAGGAGACAAGCATGTGTCCATCAGCTTAGCCCTACCCTGCGTGTTCGGTCTTCGCAAGCACCTGGCTGAGGTCGTAACTCACCAGTGCTCTGGGATCGTGATGGGATTGTCTCAAGCTCTGGACCGCAGACTGGCAGGCATTATTGAGGACCCTCTTTACATAACAGCCGCCACCCTGGACCCACAGTTCAAGTTGTCCTGGAGCAGTGACAGCGACTGGCACAAACAAGTGTTACTGGAAGAGGTTGGAAAGCATACTCGGCCTTTGAGTCCACTAGAACATCACACAGAGGCCCAGCCGTCACCGTCCAAACGCTGCAAGCTGTTCTCTTTCATTAAGCAGCGGCCGACCGCCCAGGCAAAGACAGTGGAGCAGGAGTTGTCCACATATCTCCACGAAGAACCCACAGATGAGGATCCACTACAATACTGGAAACGCAAATCCATCGATTTCCCATTGCTCTCACAAGTAGCCAAGAAAGTTTTTACTGTGCCAGCTACAACCACATCAGTGGACCAGATATTTAACCTGGTTAGCAAGACACTCAGACCAGAACAATGCAGATTTCTGCCCAAAAACTTGGACACTCTGATTTACTTGAAGGCTAACTATAGGATACTTTGGTCCTAACGGCAAAGAGAGCTTTACAATATTTTCTTTGTACCGATATTAAACCAAACACCTCAAATGCAAAATGGGGATTGTGCCTGATATGTATCTCTATAAATACTCTAGGATTTCCCCAAAGTAAGCAAAATACCTTTGTCAGTAAATAATTCCTTTTTTAATTTATGTACAAAAGGCTAGACTTAAATGATATAAAATCTAATTATTAATATAAACTAATTATTATGGGTAACGATTTATAATAATTTTCAGAAGTTCTTCACGCACACACACAGAACTGTGCAAAACTGTCTTATTACACAAAAATATATTTTTAAGTCAGATATTTCAATTTTTAACTGTTGTGTGTTAGTAGGAAAGATCAGTTTACATTTCCAAACATTCTTTTTGCCATTAATTTTAAAAATCCAGTGTGATTTTATTTTGTATGTGCAACAGCCGGTGCTCCACACGGAGATCTGATCTCACCATCAAGAAACAGAAAAACTGAGACAGACTAAATACAGAAAAACTCTGGCAATGTCTCCAAGATGCATGACCTAAGCTGCCCGCAAACATATAGTGCTGTGAAAAGTTTTAGGCAGACAGTATTTGTAAAAATGCTCTAAAGTGAGGATGTTTTCAAAAATAATGTAATTAATAGATTGTTTTGACCAATTAACTATATCAAAGCAGTTTTCAGGTGACTTTGCAGATATGTTTCTTCAAGTGTCTTGAGATGTTTCCTCAGTTCTCAATTTAGTGCCTCAGTTTTTCTGTTTTTTCATGTAATGACAGACAGACTCACTGACGGTGAGATCAGATCATACCGGCTGTTGTCAAACTCCTTGTGGATGCAAAAATCTCACTATTATTATAATTATTATATTATAATTATATATTATTATAATTAATGGCCATAGGAATGTTTGGACATGTAAACTGATATTTCCTACTGACACACTACAGCAAAAGAAATAACTGGATTAAAGAGGTCCTGACTCTCTGTGGTCATTAAAAATCCCAGGATGTCTTTCGCAAGAGTAGGGGTGTAACCCCGGCATCCTGGCCAAATTTGTCCATCCTGGCTTCCTAACCATCCCCTTTCTCTGATTGGCTTCATCACTCTGTCTCCTCTCTACCAATAAAGCTGGTGTGTGGTGAGCGTTCTGGCGCAATATGGCTGCCGTCGCATCATCCAGGTGGATGCTGCACTCTAGTGGCGGTTGAGGAGATTCCCCCCGTCCATGTAAGTGCTTTGAGAGACTTTGATAAAGCGCTATATAAATGTAATGAATTATTATTATTTTTTTATTATTGAAACCCTTTTTTGTGTGTAAATATACTAAAGTGACTAAGACTTTTGCACAGTACTGTGTACGTATATTATATATATATATATATATATATATATACACATACATACATACAGTATGTGTGTGTATGTATGTGATATATATATATATACACACACACACTCATTCATATATATAATAAAAGCTATTACATGGCATTAACTTATGACTTTACTCGTTATCAGATGCTGGTTGCCTTTTTTTGCAGACATTTGTTATTGTTCTGTGTACTCACTTTCACTCCCCCCAAATGCAACGGGATCAGACAAGTACAGTGCACACTTGATTAATTGTTAAATATTTATATAATAATTTTCCTTCCATCAGCATGTTAGAACCCCAGAAAAATGATTCTTGCAGCCAAATGCTTCCTCAGAACGCCTGTAAGAGAAACAGTTACATTTCCAGCAAAGCATTATTAAACACTTGGTGTATAATAGTTAGCTTTATATTCATTTAAGGAAATAATTGGTCAAACAGAGTTACAGTATAGCCGACAAGCTTTTTGTAGGGGTTATTTGTGTATAAAACCTACCCACTAGAAAGCTGCAGGCAGATTCTGTTATTGAAAATAATTACATTTCAGGAATATGGGAAATTGGAGAACACTGGTGGTGGACTGTAGTCTCTACTAGCTTGTGGAGCTGAATAGAGAGAAATCAAGCCTGTGGGATATCAAGAAGATTTGATGTGCATTAAAGACCTTTTGTGTGAAACAGACATTTCAGTAAAAAGTGTTTTATCAAACCTGAATTCTTGTCTTGTCATGAATGTAAAATACTTTGTCATGCAACAATATGCCAAAGGTCAAGCAACTTCAGTTGTTTTCATAGCACTATGACTTATTTCAGTGTGTGTGCAGGTACAGTTATAAGTACAGCTCACTTGTGCTAGGCCGTGCACCTTAGTGCTAGTTTATGTGTGCTTCTATTCTGATCATGTGGAGAAGAAAATAGCAAAAAGGACATTCAATCAATGAAGTCAGTTTCAAACAGATTTATGTGTAGTTATGTGCACTGCTGCAGTGCAGATATAATGAACATTTGTGAGCGTGTGTATATGGGATGTGAATCCTGATTTCAGTTTCCCACTCAATAAGATTATTACAGTATCATATTCTGGGCAAAATTGTACTTGCAGTTGCTTTTTCTATTTGTACACACATAATTTACAACGTCTGCCAAATTTCAAATGGAAACGCAAAGTCCATTTGACATTTCAATTACAACGTTCGTGCAGGAATGGCACAGCCATATTGAAATGGATATTAGCAATGGAATCGATTGCAATTTCATTTCCTCACTGTCACGCTCCCTTCTTGTCAAACCTCAAAAGAAATTGCAATCCTGCATGTAATTGCAGTCTCTATGCCAACAAAGGATGTCTGTCAGTCATTTGCTGTGAATGTGATGTGTAGGTGTGTTTGTGTGGTAAATTGGTCAGTTTTATTTGCAATAAAAATAACATTAGAACTCCCATGGGGGTGACTAGACTCCAACATTGGGCTGAAGAAATTCAAATAGCATTTCAAGCAGTTAAATTTGAAATATTTCATTTAACATTTGATTTGCGAAATGTATGCTAATGTTTAATCAATTTAAAAACTATTTTCTGTTATACATAACAAAGAGCTTATAAAAAACAAAATCAAATGTATGCTGCTTAATAACTACCATGGGGTAAAACCAAACAAGAGCACATTGAATTCACTAACATACTAGCTTTAATGAGCCATTGAAACTGAGCATTAACACAGTTGGGTATTAAATGGTAAGGATTATTTTACTAGTTTTCAAACTCTAACAGTTTATCACTATCAATAATACCTTTAATGTAATATCAAATAATCCAAGGGTAACTAAAAACAATTACATTTGCTTTGCTAGGGAATAGTTGTAACACCAAGTAACACTATATCACACGCAGCTGATATAGTGTGAATTTGTGTGCGTGTCGAGTGCTAAAAGATGTGTGTGAGTTCTACCACTTTAAAATGAAACCTCAGATGCTCCAAGTACAATTAACAAGGTTTTACAGAATACCTCCAAAATAGCGGTTATACATCAAAGCACTTGGGTTATCGTTAAGTCACTGATATACAGTGGGTACGAAAAGTTTTCAGACCCCCTTACATTTTTTACTCTTTGTTATTGCAGCCATTTGGTAAAATCATTTAAGATATTTTTTCCCTCTTTACTGTACACACAGCACCCCATATTGACAGAAAAACACAGAATTGTTGACATTTTTGCAGATTTATTAAAAAATGAAAAACTGAAATATCACAATGTCCTCATTATTCAGACCCTTTGGTCTGACACTCATATATTTAACTCAGGAGCTGTCCATTTCTTCTGATCATCCTTGAGATGATTCTACACCTTCATTTGAGTCCAGCTGTGTTTGATTATACTGATTAGACTTGATTAGGAAAGCCACACACCTGTCTATATAAGACCTTACAGCTCACAGTGCATGTCAGAGCAAATGAGAATCATGAGATCAAAGGAACTGCCTGAAGAGCTCAGAGACAGAATTGTGGCAAGGCACAGATCTGGCCAAGGTTACAAAAAAAATTCTGCTGCACTTAAGGTTCCTAAGAGCACAGTGCCCTCCATAAATCTTAAATGGAAGACATTTGGCACGACCAGAACCCTTCCTAGAGCTGGCTGTCCGGCCAAACTGAGCTATCGGGGGAGAAGAGCCTTGGTGAGAGAGGTAAAGAAGAACCCAAAGATCACTGTGGCTGAGCTCCAGAAATGCAGTCAGGAGATAATTGTAGAAAGTCAACCATCACTGCAGCCCTCCACCAGTTGGGGTTTTATGGCAGAGTGACAGTTTTTCCTTTTTAATAAATCTGTCAAGATTTATTAATTAAAATAAATTCTGTGTTTTTCTGTCAATATGGGGTGCTGTGTGTACATTAATGAGGAAAAAATAAAACTTAAAAATGATTTTAGCAAATGGCTGCAATATCACAAAGAGTGAACAATTTAAGAGGGTCTGAATACTTTCTGTACCCACAGTATGATACATATGACACTAATATAATTTATTAATGTGGACTAAAAACGTTCCACTCAGAGTGAGACCAATGGTACGATTCAGACTTCTGTTTGAGAAGTAGTAGTTTAGCATGAGCTAAATCCTGTGGCTCGGGGAGGTGAGATACCATTGTTTGTTACACAATGTGTACGTCCACTTTTATAACAGGTGACATGACCCAACACTTCATCTGCTCACAGGCCTATATTTAAACAATTCATAACCAATCAAACATTTCTGTTCTAAGGATGTTTTCTATGTTCTTATAAACCCTTTATAACAATACATTTTATAAATGGCACCATTGTAACCTATAGGTCAGAGAAGTGAGACTACTATACATTTTCTATTGCTGTACTTCATGCACATTATGTTAGACTAGGGGACTGAAATGAGATACAACATTTGCTAAAATGTGAAGTAGCCTAAACTACTGCACCATAATATCCCATACATATTTCACTAATCTTCCATTTCTATTGTTATAGATGAACAGATGCTGGGCAAATTTATATTTGCTGTATATAATGTACATTTGATGATCATTTCTTCTCTTTCAAATGCAATTTTTTTAAATAGTAGGCAGTACACAGTGTATCCCACACAGTATTCAGTGAGTATGCTAGTATTGTGAACAGCCCAAATTGGACTTTCCTCGGTATCGCAGTTCTGGCAGAGGTTCAAGAATGTGTACAAAAGCTGGCAGGGAACTAGTAATGACTCAGATTGGTCGAGTGGGACATCAGCACTCTGTACAGGAATCAAACCCTAAAAATACACTGTATTTTACACCTTCAAGGGTTATCTTCTAGAAAGTGACTCAGTTCCTCCAACACAACTCAAGTATCTGTACATAGTAATGACACAGTTTGCTAATGGGCAAGTGAGTGCAAAAAACGGAGTTCCTCAGGGACTGGCTAGTGCAATGCTGACCTTTAGACGACCTTGATGTGAGGGTCATAAGGGCCTAAACTGAACTATGGCATTCACTATGTGAAGAGACTGAGTCATTCTGAACTCTCTGCCAAAATACAGTTATTAATACACTGCCTGTTGTTGGTGTGTCAACAGCAATAATATTCTGATCAAAAGGGGAGGGAAATACCTGGTTATATATACGTGGCTATATGTCAATCCTCATTACATGCTTCTGGGGGAAAAAGTTTGGCTGAAACATTTATTTGAACATTTATTATTCAAATAGGGCAGTGATGCGTTTAAACAATGAATGTATGAAGCCCCCTCCTCATTATACTTTGGCCTTTTTATAGCATGGAAACAAGAGAGCAGCTGCCCTTCAGTCTCCCTCCCTTGTGCGTTCTCGGACCAGCTCCTGTTTGTGACAGTGAGTTATCTTTATCTTTATCTTCAACTCTCAGACCTAGGAACACATTCAGACTGTCATCTCTCTGACTCACACACTGAATCAACAGCACCCCTTACACGTTCCCATCAAGCAGACCCGTTTCATCGCACAGCTAAGTCATGGCAGACAAAAAGGACAGCAAGACTCCCAGTAAAGGCAGTCTGATGAAAAAGAAAGAGAAGAAAGTGGAGAAAGTAGAGAGTAAAGCTCAAAAGGAGAAAGAAAAGAACAAAGTTAAAGATGAAAAGATGACAAAGAAGCCGGAGAAGATCCCAGAAAATCAGCAAAAAACCGAGGAGGTGCCACAGGGAAATGGGGAGATAGCAGAAGGAGCCAAAGGCCCTGTCAAAGACGAGGAGTTTGAGCTGGAGCCTATGGAGCTGCCTCCATTCGAGATCATTGTAGGGTACGTCAAACATTTTTTATTTACTATAGTTCCAAAAGGAGGGTTTCACAGTGATGCAATATAATAACTATTTTTGGTTTCCCAAAGAACCTTTTAGTGATTAGTTCTTAAAACAACAATTTTATCTTAGTATATTAAAAAAATCTGGAATGGAAAGGTTCGATGGATATTAAAAGTTCTTCATGGAACCATATAATGCCAATAAAGAAACTTTATTTTTAAGAGCGTAACTGGATCCCACAGTAATTTTTCTGTCACTCTGGGAAAACAGTCATACACTTTCAGAAAACAATGTCCAAAAAATAGCTTTTTACTGGGTCAGTACCTTTAAAGGGACAGCTTTGTACCTCATTTACCCTAAATAGTACCTTAAGGGTACATATTACTACTTTAGGGTACTAAAATACAGCTTTAAATAAAGCTTTAGTATTTTTAGAATTCACAACAGCATGGTATACATTTTGTGACAAATATAGCATTTCATCTTAAACAACATTGTACATAAACTTTCACCCTTATACTGTTTCATGTTCATGTTTTATTACGACACCAAAATCTATTTTAAATTTACTTGTTTAAAAACCGCTCAAAGTACCGTACATATAAATAAATGAAAGCATTATGATAGACAAGAACTTAATGCATGAATATTTATCACTATAAAAATAATACTTGGTGGGATCATCTCTGACAACAGATACATCTGAAATTCCATCATGCTGGGTGAATTCCATCGATCCAGGGCATTGCTTTTAACCCCAGTGCTTTTGGAATACTTTTTTTCTTTTAGGATTTATCCGTGTACTATTCAGCTCAATCAATTTATCTTTGCATCTATATAATTTTCACGTCCTTGATACAGACTAGTAGGCCTATCCTTAAACCATGATGCTTTTGCCACTTAATGACTAAGTATGTGAACACCGCCTACGAATTAACCAGTTTCACTCTTTCGGCTACACCCACAGCAACAACAGTAGCACTAACCAAGCATACAGACAATCTGCAAAATCCTAAAAGATTTACAGGACCAAAACGCTCAGTGACTTCTAACATAACACTTCACTAAGGTTTACTGAGCCTAATGTGGAAAAACCTGAGTGACCTGAACAAACCCTGACCTGAAACCAGGCTCGGATAAAATGCTCTCATGTTTGAATTGGAGCTAATCTCCACAACCATGATCCAGCTCAGTGTAAATCCTTCTCTGAAGAGTGGAAGCTGTTAGAGAGGACCACTTTACTATTAATGTCTGGTTTTGAACTTCAGCGTTCTAGCACATATGAGTGCGATGTTTAGGTGGCCACTGACTTTGTCATGTAATTGGTTCTTCTTCCAATAAAACTCTAGATTTTATTAGAATATACTTCAACAAAGAGCTCAATACAAGTTCATTAACTCCTTCTGAATCACTTTAGGCCTATTAGTGGCCACCCAAGCAGTAACACTTCTTGCCAAAAACCTAATGGCTTCATTTTGGTTTTAAGCTGGATTGTATTATAGTCAGTCTGCAGATTTTGGGCAGCCAGAAAATAATAATAAATTGCATTGTGTATGAAGGGCACAGACTTGATTTCATCAGTCGGAGAATGTGTGGTTCAGAAAAGGTTTGATATTTCATAACACACTTTATTATCATGTGTCATGCGTCTCCTAGAAGTGTTTCTACATGAGTTTGTGGTGCTTGGAAGGACTAGTCCAGTAGTCTTACAGTAAAATGTATTTGTTTAGCGCATTCCAGCTTTTACTTGAATCCAAGTCACATTCTCGCAATAAAATGAATGCATGTCTTAGGCATTATTCACACTGATTGCTGGAATACTGCTGAAATCAGAAAACAGGAAAGCTTATAAAAATGATCAGGTATTACTTAAATGTCTTCCTTCTTCCCGCAGAGACAGAATGAACCCCACCTTCTTTAAGTTCCAGTTTAAAAATGTGGAATATTCTTCTGGGCGCAATAAGACCTTCCTGTGCTACCAGGTAGACATTCAAGGGGGCGCTACAGAGACAGACGGCCTTCGTGGTTACCTGGAGGATGAGCATACGGGTTCACACGCTGAAGAGGCCTTCTTTCACCAGGTGCTGGCCTATTACGACAAGTCACTCCAATACACAGTGACCTGGTACACGTCCTCCAGCCCTTGCGCAGCCTGCGCCGCTAAGCTTGTCGAGATCTTGCGAGCACGCAAGACACTACGCCTTAATATCCACTGCTCCCGTCTTTTCCAGTGGGAAGAACCTGAGATACAGGCTGGACTTCAGGCGCTAGCTAGGGCGGGATGTAAACTACGTATGATGAGGCCTTTGGATTTTGCGTATGTTTGGTCTACTTTCGTGGAAAACGAGGAAGATAACTTTGCAGCCTGGGAAGACTGTCAAGATAACTATGATTATTACGATGAGAAGTTGTGTGATATTTTAAAGTAGGATAAGGAGCTTCTGTTGGTCTATGATTAAGATGGTTAAACTCAGCCAATGAACTGGTACTGTAAAATCACCCTGTCATTTTAGCAGCATTGTTTCCTCTGTCAACATTTTTTCTCTTGCAACATTACATGGCTGGCTTTACATAAGTTTATAATCCAATTAATAATGAATTCAAACCACACTCACGTGAATATATATATTGAGGTATCTCTGATATAAAGCATATCCTACACTCTTAGAAAAAAATTGCAAAGAATTTACCTTTAGGGGTATAAAAACAGATTTTCCCTTGACAGCTTTGAACCTTATTTACTCGCAAAAAAGTTCATAGTAATACCTTAAAGGTTACTGAAATGCAACTTTTAGGGCTAGATAAGGAACAAGCTGTACAATTAAAAAAATTCTGACAGTCTATTCCTATTTTATGGAGCAAAGTTTAAAGAAAATCTTTGGAAGCCAAACATCTGGGTGCAATATAATTTCCAAGCATGAAATTTATTATTTTCAAGTTTATTCTAAGTATGTTCTTTTGCCAACCAAAATATATTTTACTTTTCTCTAAGCGTCATGTTTTTTTGTTTGTTGGTATAGTCAATAGTCTCCTTGTATATTAATGCAATTAAAATGAGTCAATTTCCTAACATGAGTTCATTTATAGACAGGATCATGAACATTTCCTATGACATAATAAAGCAGAGGGTCAAAGCTGCACATTTTAGCTGCGTCTCATTATGAAGGCTACACACAGGTTACATTTGTTTCCAAAGTAAAAAAGAAATGACAGTAATTAAGCCTCATGAGGAAGAACAGTGGGTTTTTATAATGGTTGCTTCGCTGAAACAAGAGAGCCTCGATGCATGCAGGCAACTAATGCGACCTTTGGAGGGCACAGACTTCGTAATGAGACACATGCTGAATTCAGAACTGCATTTTACTCTTACCATTTCAGAAAGATATGGTTAAAAACTAGAATGGTAGTATGCAGTTGTCAAATTAATTAACGACCTCAGATCTTCTCCAGGGACCGCTATACTAAAGAAACAATTGGAAATAAGAACATCAAAATAATGGTGAAATCATTATTTATAGGTCATTTAAAGTGGATTTATATTTTAGAACATTTTAAAAAAATGAACTTGAAGGCATAATGTATTAAACAATATCTTCATTTTGAGATTCAAAAACAAAAATTCCCCTTTGAGGATCATTTCTAAATACTTTTGCAAAAGTAATCTAGGCATATTTTTGAATCTTGACAAATTTAAAAAGTAAAATAGAAAGGCATGCACCCTCTAGTGGTGAAAAGAACATTTGAATTATTATTGTATTTAAATATAACCATATTTATTAAAGCGTTTCCATTCTTTAGCACTTATGTTTCCCAGAATAAGACTAATAAACACCCACCATAAAGTTGTGAAATTCCATTGGAACAAAAGACAACCCGTTGACCATTCTTTAAGAACGGTTAAGAAATAGTGTGAATTTCAGACCTGCTGTGGTCTAGATTGTGTACAGACTGAGTATACAGTGATGGAGATGTTTGTGTCCTGGAAGACTTCTGTAATAATGGAAGACACATTTTCCCATTTCAGTTTATCAAGACCACAGCCAATCCTAGCAAGAGAAAATGTCATCTGTTATTGTAGTCTATTCATCAAAACAATAAAAAATGATTTAAAGTTAAGATTTAAAGTTACAAGTTATGCTAATTCTTTCCAAAATTGGCATTTCAAAAATGCTATTATCAAGCTATATTTGAGTACTGACAACTGCAAAGTTATTTGTCATTGTTCATAATCATTTAGGTATAATCATATTCAAAATTGGTATCTGCAGTAATATTCAAAATAACGCTATTATTAAACCTGTCAGTTTACCGAGGCATGGATATACTGTTAACGCCATTGTCCAAGCAGTGTTCCTTCATAGACACAAGGCTGTTTCTCAGATTGTCAGAGGTGGGTTTTTGGTTGTACTTTTTCTTTGTGACCTAGGGCAGGGAAACGTAGAAAAGCTAAGTTTTGGATAACTTTAAGTCAACAAAACTCTACTTTCACCCAAATGTACTTAGTAAAAACACACAACAGATTAACAGAATCTCACCAGATAATACACAAAACGACCAGAACGTTTAAGGACTGCACATTGCCCAGGTTGCTTTTCTATGCAAAACAAAACACACCAAAGAGAACTGAGAATCAAATGCGTGTCATTTGAGTGTTATATATGTAGTGCACTTGTCAGTAGTGATAATTCACACTCACCCTGAGCCAGGAGCTCCTGAACTCCACCAAACCTTTTCTTGAACTGCACAGCGATCCCTGCTCCCATCCTGCAGTCTTCACTGATGCAGTGTGCCAAGGCATCGGTGGACGGACAGGTGAACAGATCTCCTTGCGTGTGGATCAGCTTCCATCCTGAACTCCATGGGAGCTGCAACAAATGATTCATCACAGCCAACACTTAAAACCTATTTTTAGTGTAGTTCAGTCATTTTGAGGATAATTTCTAAACACTTTTGAAGAGACAATCTTTACCCAGGTTTGGAAAGTAAAATAGCAAACTAATGTTACTCAAATGAAGACATCTGCCGTACCTTCGTCTGCACGACCTTGCCCACCTTTGACATTTGAGCAGGTACTTCACTGTGGGGATTTTTCCAAACAAAACTATCTAAAATGTATAACATGCTTATAGTCAATAAATACCTCATGAAACGGTAAAAATGAACAGAAAATGACATTTTTAAAAATGTATTTAAAATTACAACATGCCCATGTCAACGTAACACTTAGGAAGAACTAAGGTGTTACAGCATAACATGTTCAAGCACTTAAAAAGCTACTGGTTAGACACGGTGTGTTCTGGCTAGAGCTGCTGGTCTAACTTACCACAACAATGAAGCTGAATGTGTGGTTTGTGTCCCTTTAAACGCTCATTGACTTATTTATTTCGAGTCAATTACTGTATAATAAGTAAAAACAACGAAAACGCAGGTTTCACTTTGGCTTTGAATAGTTTGCACTGAAAGGCTTGAGCGCCGTCTAGCGTCTGGGAGGACGTTCATCTCTCCGGGGACGGCCAGTGAAAGGCTGATAAAGGCTGGTTACAGTTGATGACCAGGATAATGAAGGTTACATCGAAATGAAGAAAATATTTAAACCCCCCAAAAAACCTCTTTAACGCATGCACTTTTCTGTTTGTTAATTTAAACAGTTTCATACATCAGAATTCAGTGATTATTCTACAATTGCACTTTTGCAAAATGCATAAATAATAATAATAAATACAAACCATTGACCATTCTTTTGGAACAATTAAGAAATTATTTTTTAGACCTGCTGTTGTATAGATTGTGTAATAATTATGATAATAATAATACATGTAATACTAATAATACATTAATAATAATAATAATAAATTGCATTTCATAAATATGGAGTCTTTAACATAACCAGATTTTTTATATTAATTAACATTTAAAAAGGTTGCTTAAAATACAATACAATTTTCTGTTGCTGTAGCACCATTGATATTAAAAAAATACTAATTTGCATAATATAATTGCATAATAATTGACAAATGGTGACTACTGGGGCTAAAAGTTATTTGCAGTAAGGGGATAGCAATAATCACAGGATGTTTTAATTCACTAAAACATGCTTTTGGAAGGCACTTTGTTAGCGATGTAATGAGGTTAATGAAATTACAACAGTTTTAATAAAACAGTCTGCAATATGATTAGTAATGCTGTTACTGTTGTAGGGGAATTTACAGTTAAAGAGAGGACCATAATGAATAAAGACCATGAGTCCGAAGTGCAATAAATTGAAAATAATTTTACTGAAGATAGTTTGCAGTTTCAACAGTAGAAATTAGCTTCAGCACTCAAGGAGTTTGTAGGTCGTAGAATTGCATTTCTTGGCATCAAATTGCGAGAAAAACAAGTCAGTCCATCTCCCCAAGGTCCCAGTTCTTCACCCTATTACTATTAATTAAATGTAACACAAGTGACAAAAGTGCATGTTGACAGATTGTATCTAAAACTATAGCATGAGTTTGTAAGAAATAAGAAAACGTGAAATTCTTTAATAGTATATTTAATGCATGATTAATGACTTTTTTTTGAATGTACAGATGCAAATGCTTTTACAGTTGTGTCCTCCAAGAGATATTGATATATTCATATATAAGAGTCTTCGTATATTTACAAACATCAGATATGCCCATTTGAAACTGATGGCTGTTATTAATAAACTGAGTAATATACCACATACGATAAAACAAATGCACCTCATCTGCAGAAAAATAGGTCAATATTTAAAGTGACTCATTCACAGATCCTAGCAATAACTAGGAAAGAAATAATAAAGAAAACATGAATATATACATACAGATAAAATTAATTAAAATTCTCAAAAAATAAATGAAAGATAGACACTACTAGGTAAAAAAGTCATCAGTACAAATTTCATATATATATATATATATATATATATATATATATATATATATATATATATATATATATATATATATATATATATATATATGAAATTTGATGATGATGACTCAAGATTCACTTTCATGAACCAAATGTACTGTATTTGAGAAACTATGGATATGTATATGTTGGTTAAGTTAAGTTAAGGGTTGTTTTGGTGATTATGGAGTTGAGGAGTTGGAGCTGCGGCGTCTCTGTTCATTGATCCAGTCCCCAGGGTTCACGTCCATTTGCAGCATCTTCATGACCCACTTGTCACGTCGTGCTCCATCAATGAACTCATCCAGAGACAACTCCCCTGTGGACACAGAAACTCAGCATCAACTGCTTTATAAAGGCTGCCTTTAAGCAGAAAGTTCAAATATTTTCCATAGTTTGATTAATTATTAACATCAACGAACTCTAAATACACACAGACTATATGTAATGAAAGAAAATGACTAGCCATTTACAAACAGCCTAGAAAAATAATGAATCACAGCAGGTTTTACCATCTCCATTCTCGTCCACTAGCTCAAATATTCGGTCCACCACCTGATCTGGGGTTAGCAGGTTACACTCTGCATCTAGTTCTCCATGGCAGGCTTTCTTTAGTCGGTAGATTGACTATAAAAGTAAAGTAAAGGTGCTTATTTTAATCACAAATGCGTAAATGTGTTTACAGTGGGAATAAACAGTATTACAGCATCGCTGCACACAAATGTCCTGCTGTCACAGAGGTCATCTGGATTAATCCCCTAGTAAACATCTCACCGGTACATTTTAATGTGGAGGCGAAAGCGATGAAACCAGGCGTGAAATTGTAGAACAAAAGCAAACAGAACACACAGAATAATGGGTTTCATTCCTTTTTTCCTAAAATCAACTAAACCAAGTCGGATTAAGTCGGTGAAAAAGACACGAGGGACGGTTACCTCCACAATCTCCTTGAGCTCTGTTTTGTCGATGCACCCACTTCCATCCTTGTCATACATTTTAAAAGTCCATTTCAGTTTGTGCTCCAACTTTCCTCGCAGCACTAGATTCAAGGCTGCAACGTATTCCAGAAAATCAATAGTGTTGTCCTATGAAAAAATGGCAAATATTACAAATGCCTATATATTATATGTGTATAGGAATATATTATGTCATATTACTCGCTTCTCCTAATATGTGTGCTCTAAATTGGATGGGTTAAATGTATTGGACAAATTCTGAGTATGGGTAAATACTTGGCCTTCACATGTCACTTTCACTTTTCACTAATATATTTACAATTATACTAGTTATTCACAACTAATATACAAATATTCACAATTATAATGTTATTGTTGAATGTCAAGTATTTCCTACACAGTCTCCTACAGTGTGTTAATGTCTACTTTTTGTAAGGTAGCTGAAATTGAATCACTTACCCCATTTTTATCAAAAGCCCGGAACATGTTTTCTATGTAATCTGATGCTTCTTGGTTTCCAGTTACACCGAAGAAGCTTTTGAACTCGTGCATGAAGAGGGTTCCGCTCGGACATTCCACCACAAACTTTTTATACCACTCCTGCAGTTCAGCAACATCAATCTCTTTGTCGTCAGAATCCTCACTGAGTCGCTGCCCCATCACGAAAGATGACAATAACCAAACACAAGCTTCTCAACAAAACCTGTCCATGATCACATGTGGCAGTTTCACTTTCCTGGAGTTCTCCCTGATTCAGCCATCCCTAATAAACCTTTAAGCCCCACGAAATATACAACACTGAAAACGTCTGATTTAGGATACAAACGTGTATCCCCTCTGAAAAAGATCAAATTGACCAAAGTGCAAAAGTAACCTCAACCTTTCTTCGAATGTGCTCTACTGGCTTGGGATTCAGCACAAGGGCTATTTTGGATCACATGACTGTGAGAGATTATTCATATCAATCCATGTCTGAATTAATTAGCTTGAAACAAGATCAACAGCTTTGCTATAATTCAACATTTAGTACACAAAGCGTTCCGTTCCTCAGTTCAGGTTCAAGGGCTCCCTGAGGGTCTCATGTTAGAACATAAAACATTTCGGTTTAAGGCCACAAAAATACTACTGAAAAATTCTTCCACTTCTTTACTGAAATGTAATAGGAATAATAATGGAATAATAAATAAATAAATAATAATAATAATAATAAAAAAAACATGGCTCCCAGCTCTGGGTGTCCATTAAGGTCTTGCAGTGGGTTAAAAAAATGATACATATATACTGTACATATACATATATACATATGTGTGTGTGTGTGTGTGTGTGTGTGTAAGTATTACAGTAATGTTTTCTAAATCTAATAATTAAAGTTGTGTCAGTAAAATGAAAATGAAATGTAGCATTTTCACATTGGGGGTCCCTTGTTTGTCTGAGGCTGGATGGGGAGGGGGTGTCCCTGGATCCAAATGTTGAAACCCCTGCCCGTATACATCTCTTGATCACTCAATCCTGTGAATCATTCAGACAATCTGAGTCATAATCCCTTCTGCCCTCTGCTCTTACTATTTATAGTTTTTCAAAAATAGGATCTAGAAAAGTCTGGCCTAGTTCACGAGGAAGGTGCATTTTGTCTGGACATGTACCACTTCAGACCACAGTGAAAACTAAAATCCAAACGGTCAGAATCTTTAAAATAAAGGTTATTCACTAGCATCTTTATGGCTCCATTAAGAACCTTTAACACCCATGGAACCTTTCCATTGCACTAAAGATTCTTTAACTGAAAAGAAAGAAAAGAAAAGGTTCCTTTAAGAAATGTTTACGTAAGGTTCTTAGGAGAACATAAAATGGATCTTCGATGGCACTGCTGCAAAAAAAATCTTCTTTTGAAACCTTTATTTTAAAGAGTAAATGTATCAATAACAATTATTGGTGTTGTGGAAGTCCAGTGGTTTCATTTTTGGGTATGTGTGATCCAGAGCCACGGGCCCGTGTAACGTCTCCAAAGTGACAGAAAGAATATACTAGTATAATGGTGGATTTGATTCTGTTATAAGGCCACCGTTTACTTATAAGGCCACGATGTTGATAGTTCTGTTATGAGATATACGTTGTGTGTCAGGTTGTAAAACATCAAAGCAGCACACTAATGGTATGATTTAAATATAATAATCTCATTTTACACAGTATGTAGTGGAGAAGTGCCACTCTTACAATGTTCACAATGCTTTGATGCGATGTACTGTGTTTATACAGTACACACACCTGCATGTCAGCATACTTGTTAAAGCCTGTAAGTTGTGTTCAAGTGCTACAATAGTAGGATACGTAAGGTCTGCGTTTTGTCAGTCCGTGAACTTTAAAGACCTTTTCCAAAGTGCTGATTACATACTTCATGAGGATAAGCTCCTCTGGCCTGGAGCTATCCAGGCCACTCATTGCATAATTAATTAATAATCCTACTGGATTAATTCAGAAATCAGAATACAATAAAAAAATATGGAGAACTTGTACACAACTCATACATTTAGAAATGCAAGTAATTATAAGCTTAAAAAACTCTTTTACTGTTCATTCCACTCAAATATTACTTGCATTTT
This sequence comes from Rhodeus uyekii, assembly GCA_037043235.1. Taxonomy (NCBI): domain Eukaryota; kingdom Metazoa; phylum Chordata; class Actinopteri; order Cypriniformes; family Acheilognathidae; genus Rhodeus; species Rhodeus uyekii. The sequence goes on from JAWRVZ010000034.1 coordinate 1,573,126, forward strand.
GTGTTTTTTTTCATGCCATGCACCAGATGACAAATCTTTGCCAGCGTTATTACAATGGCTTTAAAATCAATTTAATCTGAAAATGATTTAGCAGCTGTAAAGTCATAAGTGTAAATGAGACTGTAATCAGGACTGACTGATGGAGAAATGAGTGCTCTTAGTGAGTTCAATTTGAATGAGCTTGATTACAAGTTGTATGTGCATTGTAATTATCTTTAGTTTTAATACACTGTTGAGCTGGTCTAATTTTTATGATTATGAAATGAAACCAGTTGACATAAAATCAGTTAATCATTCCAATTCTTAACACAGACAAGAGTAGAAGGCAAAAATTTGAAATTCTATACATATATAATTTATTTTTGAAAAATGGAAAAAATAGAAATATTGAAAGAACTATGTTTAAATTTCACATAAGTGCCTTCTCCTCTTATATACATATATAAATACCTAAATTATTAATGAGAAATACTAACAGATGCCCCTGGGTGTCAGTGTTACAAAAGCTACAGTTTCAAACAGTCATTGATTGTTTGATCATTTTCTTTTTAGCCCATTTCTTATAAAACACAATGAATACTTGGTGGAGCTTGATTTACACACAAAATATAGTTTATAAATGCTCGGATCAAAGACTGTAAAGTCAAAATAGTCTTGTGAGGATAATAGTCTTGTTTATCATATTTATTTAATGCAATTACTAACATAAAAATAGGCTGTACCTCAGAATGATACATCTCTCGGCATTAGTCAGCGTCCTGACCGCAGGAGTCAACATTATGCAATCAAAAAAGACACGGAGAGGAAAGTTATTCATGGCCCTGAATTGAGATTAATGTCTGATCCAGTTGCCAGGGCAGTGAATAAATATTTCCTCTTGTGTCTCATCCCACCTCCACAAGCCCCTTGCCCAAACACAGCAGGGAACCGAGAATAATATTTCTGAATAATCTCACTCCTTTAATCAGAATGAGTAGACTAATAATGACCCACAGCACATACACACTGCGGGGAAATGAAAAGCTGAAATTAGGATAAGTACTGGCTGCTGCTGTTTAATTAGGGTTTCAGCACTTACCTGAGCAGATTCAGAAGCTTATTAAAGCACTTTACTCCTTACTGTTAATACATTTTGGTGCAAATTAATGAATTATCTGTCTACGGCCTTCGTCTAATTATTTGTGCAGCCTATTTTAAATAAACGGATTAATTATATATATATATTTGTAATTTTACAGAAAGATATGAGGTGGGGAAAAACGCATGATCGCTGTCTTTTAGACAGCTGCTGGGCCACAAAGATGCAAATCAACTCCGACAGGCAAGGGAAGAAACAAAACATCTTTAATCTCCATCTTGCCAAGAGTTTATAGTGATATTTGAAGATGTTCTGGTTGTGTACTTCATTCAAAATAAAAGGAGGTGACTTTTTGGAGCAATTCGCCAATTCTAAAACAGTCAATGAAGAAAACATAAATCACAATTCAACTAGGCCGCTTCACATGTAACGCAGTTTTTAGTGATTTTTTAAGTAAACATGCGCTAAATTTTTGACTAGGTCTTTACTCGTTGCGCCACACCAGAGTTTTTGATTGCAATTAACGTAAGTTATGTAATCAAATCAGATTAGTTCCCTTCCAAGCATCGAGTAATGAATTAGGTTTTCAAAAAAGTAACGCAAGTTACTTTGTTTTCCCACATATTGACTGACAGCTCTTCTGTGCCCATTTCAAGGGAAATATGGAGTAAGTGTGTAAACATAGATGAACATAGAACAAAGCTTGTTCTAGAGCAGGGGTGCCCACACTTTTTTTGGCTTTTGGTAAGCTACTTATAAAATGACCAAGCCAAAATGATCTACCTATTATAAAAATACAAAACATATATTTATTTATGAAAATATTGAGAGTATATATTGTATAGTATATATTGGTGTAGCTTGCATAACTACATGAACCCATATTGCACAATAAAACTCATTTTTTTCTTTTCAAGTTAGCTGTGAGAAAAAATGACTGCTGTCCGGACAACTGAGACAATTTTTTCTTCTCAGTTCACTTTTCAGTGGGGAGTCAGTGTCGTAGTTTTTATGAACAGACCGAAAATGCTGCTCCACATTTCCCTTCTTCGGTATAGCGATGACAGACTGGCAGATGAGGCAAACACACTTCAAAAATGACATGGAGAAAAAGTCCAACTCCCACGCTGTATGGAAGTGATACGTTTTTAACTTCTTATTTTGTCCAGCTCCCTCACTCATTTTTATACCTTTTCTTAAGTATAAAAGAAATAAATTGGAGGCTTTTTCGCTAGTTTTGCTGCATTTGCGCAGTTGTGCGCATGCACTGTGACCCATGTGTCAGAAAAGGTCAGAAATCAGATTGGCTGCCCTGTACGTCAATCAAGTGATACATTTCATAGTGAGGACGGATGATAGGCTGACATCTACTTTTTTTTAATTCCGTGCAATCTTCCCACACTACATTTGTAGTGATCAATGTATTGGGCACCTCTGATCTATACTACATGTGAGCATTTACTCATCCCACAAATAAAAAAGGTTTTTGAATTCTATATAGCTCTACACCATTTCAACAAAAAATACGTTGGCTTTGCACATTTTAGTAACACGTCTGGAGATCCTCCGTTCTTTCATTTCGCCACGTCTCGCATTTTAAATGCAAAAATGCGTCAGATTTCAAGGAAGAGACATTGAACCACACAGGATCACATAGAAATGTTCAAAGAGTTTATTACAGAAATCGCAGTAGAGGCACTACCTCACATATATAGGCACTGAACTACTGAACTGGACTCGCAATTGTGTGTCAACACATTTCAACACGATTCAGATTTAAATCCAAACCATGTTAACTCATTTATTAAGTTTCAAGTGAAGTTCGCTATGTGATATGCAGCTCAAATCTCTGCTAGGATACAATGGGGGCTTTAACCAGTGCCAGAGATTTCACTGATAATCTGTGCATTTTATATATTGCTTTCAAACTATTCTTCATTCTGATGACAACATTAAAGGTGCTGTAAGCAATTTTGGGAATACAAGACTTGAAAATGCAACTATGCAACTGACAGATGTCACTGAAATAGGTGTCCCGAGGAATCACAACCGCCTCTGTGACAGACCAATATTCTGTAAAAAACAAATCTGGCGCTGTCTCATGCTATTTTAGCCAATTTGACTCTGTCAATCACTTTGCACATTAGTGGAGAAGTTTCGACAGAGATTGTGTGGTTTAATGACCAAAATACCAGAACAATAGTACTTACAGTACAGCACCTTTAACGAAATAATTCACCCAAAAATGAAAATTAATTTACTCAACCATATGTCATTCCAAATCTTTATAATTTTCTTTTGTGGAGCACAAAATGAAGATATTTTGAAAAGAAATTTCACTGAGTGAAAAACAAATCGACAAATTGACTTATTCCATAGACAAAAACAGCTTTTCCAAAATGTCATCTTCTATGTTCCACAGAATAAAGTAAGCCATCCAGGTTTAAAATGTTGTGAGGATAGCTTTTCATTTTTAGGTGAACTATGCCTCTAAGACAAGTAAATGAGTTTTGTTTCAAATGTCAGCAGTTTTATATAAAGCTTCAATCAACTACCATCAATAGTTATGAATAAATGTTGTCCCAACTCACATAGGTTCATGCCTCCAGTGATCATACAACATCAATTCTACCGTCCCATAGTTCTTCACAGAATAAACATAGTTAACAGTTACCTGTTTTTCAAAGTGTAACAACAAAGGTTGAATCAGTGTGTGGTCGACAACAGTATGCTAGAGGGTAAAACAGCTTTCGCTGTGTGAATGGGTGCAGTGTAATCTCATGGGACATCGTGAGTTCCCCTGGGCTGACCGTGTGTCTCCGCTCATCTACCTCAGTGTGAAACAATCCTCCATGACAATATTTCAGACGTGGAAAAACATGGCCTAAAATTGCATTTTCTGCTCAGGGCTAAAAAACCAAGACTTATCAGTCTAGATTAGCGATTATGTAGTGAAATAATACGGACTTTGATTGATTTTTTATGCATATTATGAGTCAGAAGCTGAAATACGCCCAGAGTATTAGCACTGCATATTGAAGACTGTCAGAGGCCATCAGCTAGCACTAGTACACCACTATATGACGGCACAACATCATATTGAAACAACAGACCATCTCCACAGCTCCTCAGATTACGAGTCAACATGACAACCTGTCACCTCACAAATCAACAAAACAAACAGGTTAACCCACGAAACACTGAAGAAACTGCATTATTTTAACAACCCACCACAGAGAATAATATTCAGAACATGGAGAAACATGAAAAATCACCGCAAAACAACTGCTACTTAGAGTTTAGGTGATCAAACACAGCATTTACTCCAAAGTGATTTACATACAAATAAGGGTAAAAGGCAAACATGTTTGTATAATTTAAAAAAAAGCCCAGAGTCCAATGATTTGAATTCCCTAAAGTAATTGAAAATACTGTGGTGAGGTCTGAACGACACCTCAGAAATAAACCCGAGTAAAACATTTTACACCTCTAGATATGAAAATATAAGCTCACTTCACCTGCTGAAGCCCCTCATTCACCAACTCTCTGGTCATGGTCAAATGAATTCAGAAAACAGCCTGTTTAACATCTTCATGAGAAAAGATGTTCAGCGTTTCCCATTTTTTTAGAGGCAGCAGAAATGAGACTCGAGCTAAAGTGAAAAATATAATGTCATGTGTCTTGTTGCAGAAAAAAAGAGGTATATTTCTCTCGGCATTACCTCTTTCCCTTAGATCATCTATTCACACGATGTCATCTGTTGCCATGCTGGAGGGTGTTTCAGATTTGAACCTCTGTGACATTTAACCTCATATAAAGCAAAGTGAAAATGAACTTGCCATCTGAGTTAGCCTGCAGCAGAACCTACATTAATGAGGCCAAGCAAAAAAACCCTAAAAAAAACAACAACAAATCAGATCATTTTTTGTCTGGTTGTCACGCATCTTCCAGTCTTCTGTTGTCTGTGAGCAGGATGACTGTCATGGCTTCATAAATATCCATCTATCAGTCTGTTTCCACTGTCAGCCAGCACATCATCACAGTCATTGGGGACGTGTAAATCTAAAGCAAGTATGTGTGTTGTACGTCTTGTTCTTTTGATCCTGATGTTTCTAAGAAGCATATTAATGTTGGATGTAAACCAAACTGACCTTCAATCCTCACTATCCCAACTAAAAACACACAGCCATTTGCACTTAAACAACGGTCAGAATGAATATGTATGAATGTGTGTGCCCTCAGGCGCCATATCGACTGACAACAGGTCAGCAAACCATCCGGGACCTGTGTGTGGGTGCACATATTTATACAAAAACACGCTGACCAGATAAATCAAACACATACTGACCTCTCATACTCAAGATGCACCTGAATTTAGAGCATCCAAACCTGTCAATAAGCATAGTGAATTCCTGACATGTTTGAATTCTGTTTTCGGCATGTTTAATGAGCTCAGTGATCCAATACCCTTGTCAAATCATCAGTGGGGGCAATACAAAACCCTCACAGGGCACGGGTAAACAAAAAATGAGGCATATGAGGTCTACGTCATGGATTTTATCTCATCACAAATTACAGGAGCCCTCTGTCCTCCTCCACATCTCCTGAGAGCATTCACCTCTCGTCCTGTAAATAGGTCACTCAGAAACAGTTAATGTGAGCCTAGACTAGATTTAATCAGCGCTTACCCTGAAGAAACAGCTTCCAATTAAATATAAATATCACTGCATGTGAACTTGATCGGTGAACACATTTCCTGTGTTTAACGCACTGAGTGTCAAATAATTTATAATGGTCAAGGTTTTCTGTATACAGCGCACTCCAGAAAAAGGAATACTATCAGACTTCCCTCTCTCCAAACTTCAATGGTATTAAAGGAATGTTCTGGGCTCAATACAAGTTTACATACCCAATGCAAGTGCATCCGCTAGAACAAACAAATGATATGTTTACAATATGCACTTACAGTAATGAATAGTATGCTGAATAGGTCATTACTCTAGTAGTGTTACCATTAAAATGAAACGTTATATATGCTAACATACAGTAAGTCTAAAAAAAGTTCAACTTAAACTTGGGCATGGCCGGTGTTCTGAAAATCATACACACCCATGCATTGTGAGTTTTTAGGGTTAGGATGCTGTACTATCTCTACTGTACATTTATAAATGACATTTTTTTGATAGAAAAGTATTACTGTTCTTTTGAACTTTTTATTCATCATTGGTCATTCATTTTATTCATCAAGGTTTTTAGGTTTTATCAGTTTTATCATGAAATGTTTCTTGATCAGAATGATTTCTGGAGGATCACTTGACACTGAAACTGGAGTAATGATGCTGAAAATTCAGCTTTGCCATCAAAGTAATTAATCTGTAATGTTTAATGTTTAAATGATAATATTTCACTATGTTACTGTTTTTTTTCTCCATTAAATATGCACTGTTTTTTTTTCTTTCCAGATAAATGCACCTCGATAAGCCATGGCTTCTTTAAAAATCTTAACCACTCCAATAAAATGTTTTTTCTTCTTCTACAGAATAATTAATATAACCACTTTAATATAAAAACACATTGCCTGATCCACCTACAAAATAATAAAAGCATTATTGTAAACAATTTTAGCTTGTTTTTACTAACTGAAGGACATGAAAATTGTCTGTGTTCAAAAGTACGTAACAGACATTCTCAAGCTTAACCTGTTTTGAACCTGGAACATTCTTTTAATTAACCAGCAATATTAACCACATTCTCATCCGTCTTCTCTCTCATGCTACAGTGAGGCATCAGTGATTTGTCATTATAAGAGTTGCTCTTTCCACTCAATTTCACGTTCATGGCTGTGAAGGTACAAAAACACACACGTACACGCATCCGCCTCCCACTTCTGAAGTCTCGCGCAGAAGATTCTCTGTTTGTCAATAGTACAAAAAGTGCTAAACATGCTACCTCAGACGGGTGCTGTGGCAGCTTGGTGGATATGGCCCTAAGTTCCTCTTTAGTTTGCCAGAAAATTACCCTGCTTTTATACTGAAAAAATGCTGTACAGTTCAAAGGCGCCTGGAGTGTTGCGTGTGCCTGTCTGTGTGGGTCTGCACATCTATATCAATATATATCTATCAATTTATGTATTTATTATTTTATATATTAATAAATATATGTATTAATATAGTTCAATTAGTTATAGATTTTTTTTTGTTTTTTGCTTGTCTTAGATCTCCAATCCAAAACTCTTCTGTCCAGAGGTGTACAACACTGTCCAAGCTCCAGAAGATTGTCTCCACTATTCAAAGTGTAAAGCTGATGCGTCCTCTGAGGGGAAAGTCTGAGAATATTTGTCAGAGACACACACATCAACTTGACGTCAGTATGTTTGTGTGTGTTTGCAGAGCCTACACTCTGGAAAGTACAGCATGTGAGGATTTGTTATAGTTGTCAATAAGTGTGTGTCAGACGGTCTCTTTCAAACACAGGGCTTCCACAGCATTGCTGGGACCTTGGGACACCCCTCCGATAAGGAACAGCATGTTGGGGGTCTGAATGGAGGCACAGGAGCAGCGAGGACTGGGTAACGGGGCCACAGGTTCCCATCTCCTCTTCAGCTGGTTATAACTCTCCACTGATGCCAGTGGGGACGGCTGGTTCCCTGACAGCACACAAAACAACACAGATCAAATCATTGTCACAATTCACAAACATTTACAAACATCACAAGTTCTTATGTGTAACCAATGCATGGCGATTTTAATTTAACAATTGCTTTGATATAAACTATGAAATATATTAAATGTTGCCTTTTCATTTAACAGGTCTGCTATTAATAAATATAAAAATAAGTAAATTAAAATTCAATAAAAATATAAAATATTTTTTACATATTCTCAGATTTTTTAAATATATTACTGTTTCATTCTGTTTTCCCTAATGACCAGAAATCAAAGAATTAGAAGAAATAAACTTTCTTAGAACATTTTTATATTACTATATAGTTAAATATGAAATCTACATTCAAAATAATTATATTACTATATAGCTAAATATGAAATCCGCTTTAATATTTCCAATATTTACTTAAAAAAAATAAAAAATAATATATATATATATATGTTTTATATTTTTAATACAAATATTCAGCATTTTCTCTCTCTCTCTCTCTCCCCCTATATATATATATATATATATATATATATGTATATATGGAATTAACATTTACTATATAAAGGTTTTCTAGGCTTTAATCAACTGTCAATAAAACAAGGCAAGTATTTAATTTCAGAAACAACGTAATAATATTTTTTGATAATTATATTTTTATATATTGTAATCATAAACAAAACAACTTTTAGCAGATATATGCATTCAAATGCATCAAACATGTCTCTTTTGTGAAAGTGCACTAAAAATATTGATGAATAATCCTGCACTATACAGATTTTCGTCCAATCAGATGTTCTCTTAAAATGAGAATGCCTCCCCAATACACCTAAAATCAACTAGCAAGTAGCAAAGCATAATCCACAGCTGTGATGCATACTATTAGTGTTGTAAGGGGTGGGATGAACCCTTCCAATATTTTCCTTCCAAACCTCCTGATTCAAGACACACAGGACAGAAAACTGCTCGTCCAAAACTAAAAGTTGGTCAAACACTAAACAAGTCTCCCAGTCCACATGGCAAAACCTAAAGAAAGCATTTCCACATTTTGTGCAAAAAGCAATGCACATTAGACAGCATTCCCAGCCATTCAATCAACACATCAGCATACAGCATCCACAGCGCTCTCACTCACTCTCTCTCTCTCTCTCTCTCTCTCTCTCTCTCTCTCTCACACACACACAAACACACACACTGCGGATGTTTCTTGCAGATGAAGCACTTGCCACCTGGTGGGATCTGGGACTAAAACAGGCTTGAACAGGTGGCGCCATGCAGATTTCTTCAAATTATGTAACTCCTACAGATTCTGTAGCTTATGCTTCAGGAAACTTTTCCTCTGATGTTGCAAAATAATTAAATAATTAAATAAAAAGTTTGCCTGGTAAATCCCGGCACAAACACTGCAGTCGCAGTGAACAGCGAATATTTTCTAATTTCCCCCCAGGGTCAGTTAGACTAGGCTGGGCGTTTTCACTCTTTTGCCTTCGGTGGCGAGACCTAAATCATCATGCGGTACCTGCCGCTAAGTTTCCATGGTTACTCAAATTGAAGTGCAGATGATATGGACGGGCTGGTGCTGTGACTACTGTTATCACAATTTCCTGGTAGAACAAACACTTGGGCGAATCTTCTTGCGGTAATCAAAAGCGTCACATCGTGCTGTGCCCCAGCACCCGCGTCAAGAGCTCCTGCATGTTGCTACACATCCTCAGGCTCTCTTATGTTCACACGAATACATATTTGTAAAGGCAGATTTATAAAAGCTGTTTTTTGGAAAGGCTAGATTTACTTTGCAGAATGATTTTACTGCCTTGACAATTCTTACCACCATCTATGGCAGTGGTTCCCAATGGAGGTGACAGCTGCCACTGAGGTGACAGAGGGGGTACGCAATTTAAAAAAAATCTATTTCTACCCCAACTTAAAATAACATTAACAGGCAAAATGGCATAAAAGGTCAAATACGCTACATAATTTAATAGTTCCAACAAAAGCCACAGCAGAACTGCGACACACAGCAGTGTTTTGTGAACGAATCTCTGGCTTTGAACGAAATGAGAGAGATCATGATTTAATGACACATTCACAAATACAGCCACTTGCTTCCTTAATGAATGAATGAATGAAGTAATGAATGAAAGAATGAATGAATGACTTGAATTCACTCATTAAGACACTGACCTGCTGCCACCTCGGAGTGGTTTTAGTATAATATTTAAAAGTATCACTCTGTTTTTACCATCGTTCAATATTATCTATAGAACATTTAAAATCTATATTTTATAAATGTATTTATAAAGGTAAAAAATGAAGTAGAACAACTTAATGGAAAAGGTTTGCGAAAAAGTTGATCTATGGGGTGCTTTCCATATTAACAGAACTGAAGATCTTAAATATTACTGTTCAATATACTGTACATCTAAATCATAAATCTTCATATTCAGCAGCAACTAACAGCAAATTAAGAAAAAAGATCAACAGGAATCAGAGATTAATAAAGGTTACAAATTTAATGCAATTCAGATTTCATAGGCTTTGTTAAAACTACACAAATCTTATTTGGTTTCTAAATCCAAAATGATAACTTGTCAACTAGCAATGCACTGAAAAAACCCCCCAACTGTAATTCTTTGGCAAAAAGCCGCCTCTCTATATTTTATCTGAACAATTTGGGCTAAAATTGAAAATTCGTTTTTCTTTCTATTTTGTGGTTACTGTTGTTATTCATCCCTACAGTCAACATTTTTGTTGTTGTTGTTGTTGTTGTTAAGTGCAATGATGGTATAAAAATTTCCTTTTATATTTAATTTGTTGTTATAGTAATAACAACAGGATGGCTGGTTTTCTCACTCTACAACTTAGAGCAGCTGAGTGGAAAGAGAGGATGAAACTAGAAATTGTGTCTCTGCTCATGTCTACGGTAACATCTTGCTGAACTCACAAGACACATGAGAGAACATAAAGCAACTGAGACATTTTACACAGACATGGATGTAATGCACAGAACGGTCATATCATTAACTATATAGTAAATGGGACTAGAAGGAAGAGTGTGAAAAATGAGACATCCCTAATGACAAAAAGCACAGAACTGATTTTGACCATTTTTGACAATGTAAACCAATACTAATGATGCTAATTATCCTAATTAATTCTGGAAATATGTTCATCCAATAATTTCTTTACTCAGATACTGCCATAATACCTGAACTAATAAGGATATATGGGTATAACTGAGAACATTTGAATGAGGCCATAGATGATTGAGGGACAAATCATCTGAAGAGCAATTTCCAAAGCATCATCTCTAATATATGGACCTAATAGCAGCCATTCATTCCGGAAAGACATGAGGAGCTAGAGGGAATAAAGCATCTCTTACAGTTATGTCATTATATCAGTGTGTGTGCGAGTGCATAAGTCTGTATAACCTGAGTGTCCAACAACGGCAGTTTAAAAGAAGAACAGAAGAAAAAGACGATGAAAGACTACACCGCCACAGAAAGAGACAAATATAGCTCAGAAACAGCACCAGACAAAAAAAGAAAAAAAGAACAGCAACAGCAGTGACACTAAAAGACACACCTGCACCATGACATGAAGACATGAAGGGGGATGGGAGAGAAAGAGGTAACAACAACTAAAAGAAGATATATCGAGCCGGTGAATAAGGAAGTAGTGTCACGCTCAAATGTGAATGTTCTCACATTCTATGAATAACGAAAATACACACACACACACACAATCCTCCATCGACTCCTGTGATGCCTGAAATTCGGTCTATTTCTAGTCAGGAAAAGATGAAATAAAAATGTGCCATGTATAATCTGCAACGCTCTGCCCTAAATATCATTCTTAGGGAAGATGCAGAAATTTCTCGCCCACTCTTTGAGCTGACATTTATTGAAGAAATTTCTCTTTCTCCCTCTAGTAATGTAGCCACAGACAAACAGACTGGAAGGAAATAAGGCAATATTTGAGACCGATTCAGAGCCTCTTCACTAGAGCGTAAAGAGCCAAATGAACAAATCATTTCGATTAAAGACATGTCACTCTAGAGAGCAGGCTGCCGTTGAGCGATTTCACATATTCACTGATTCATAATGAAGCTAAGTGTGATTCTTTGACTTTCCAGTTAAAACTAAGTTCTGCTTATGAATGGATCAAATGGATAAGGGAATGATGATCGAACTATACGCTAAAAACAAATCAATGCAAATGACACAGATTGCTTCCTAAGAGAAGGTCGCAGAGTTTGTAAAGTTGTTCAGATGCGGTCTGTAATGGTTATCGATGTACTGTTAGGCAGATTCTTGTTGCTAGGTGACATTAGTGCACAGTACTTACTTGTAGCTGCTCATAAAGAACTGACATAATGAATCCATTTGCTTGATATGGCATTTTATTAAGAGGCCATTTCTGCAGCAGGTTGTTCTGAAAAATGACAGTCCCTGCGTAGCGATTTCTTTCCCAGTTCTCTAAGCTCAGTTGATCCTATTTGCATAATCTTTTCAACAGCAGCAGTTACTTACCGAGTCCCCCTGCAACGATGACCCGTCCACCGAGACAGCCGGCTACGAAGTCGGCACGCTTCTCTCTCATACGACAGCTCCGTGTGGCCTTCAACCACACACCTGCACACAGGTGAAAACAACCACCAGAGGTTAAAGATCAGAGAGGAGGTTAAGATCACACCAGGGTTATTATTATTCACTAAAACTAAAATCATAAAAAACATTTTAAAAAATAACCTGAAATAAAATAATTTATAATACTTCATACTTCAGTAATCCAAAATTCTTTAGGCTTAAGTTGAAATATATAAAAAACTTAATATAAACCATATATAAACCAAGTAGACCTTTTTTATTTTTAAGACAACAGAACAAAATGACTAAAATGGAACTAAAATAACAATGGATTGCTGCTGCAGCATAACTACACCATGGGGCTCTAAAAAGCAACTATTACAACCATTAACAACCATATCTAAGAGTAGTTTTTATATATATATATATATATATATATATATATATATATATATATATATATATATATATATTATTATTATTATTAATTTTTCATGTTTGTCCCACTTTGTCATACAAATGTTTCCGATCATCAAGCAAATTTATATTATTTGTATATAACACAAGTAAACACAAAATGCAGTTTTTAAATGAAGGTTGTTTTTATTAAGGGAAAACAAAATGCAAACCTACATGACCTTGTGTGAAAAGTGTTTGCTTCTCCTGTTAAAACATAACTTAATTGTGGTTTATCACAACTAAGTTCAATTTCTCTAGCCACACCAAAGCTTTAGAAACATAAAACAGCACTTTGTGATGAATTCTGAAATGTTCAGGAAGCCAGTGTAGTTTGATGAGCACAGGAGTAATGTACTCTCTCTTCTTAGTACCCGTTAGAAGCCTAGCAGCTGAATTCTGAACAAGCTGCAGGCGAAAGAGAGGGAGGCCTGACTCACACCTAGATATAATGCAGCTGACACAATACTAGATACTCATAAGATGACACAAAGGCATGCACAACTTAGTTTTTTTATTATCCAAGGAACTGAATGCCTCACTTGCCTCAGTTAAGGTCAGTGTTCATGACTCCACCATAAGAAAGAGAGTGGGAAAAATGGTCTGCATGGCAGAGTTCCAAGACGAAAACCACAGCTGAGCAAAAAGAACATTAAGGCTTGTCTCATTTTTGCCAAAAAACATCTTGATGATCCCTAAGACTTTTAAGAAAATACTCTGTGGACTGAAGAGACAAAAGTTGAATTTTTTGGAAGGTGTGTGTCCCATTACATCTGGCTTAAAAGTAACACTGCATTTAAGAAGAAGAAAAAAAACATCATACCAACAGTAAAATATGGTGGTGGTAGTGTGATAGTCTGAATCAAGTATGTAATTGTTGTTATTATTAAAAAAAAGAAGTTTCCATTCAGTCAGCATTGTCATGTCATCATCATTCCTGTGGCTTGGGTGAATAGCTCAAAAACTTCCATGGTTTCCATGCATACTGTTGGCAGATCGTAAACTTTGAGGGGGTCCTTTGCTAACTGAACAACAGTTGTTGAGATCTCTCCAGGTATTATACCTCCTTGGGGTCTTCACAAATCAATAAAAAAACAGCATATGTCCCTAAATCACTCAAATTTTGCCAGATGGGGCATGCTGCTCATGGTCATTTGTTTGCATGTGGGCATCAGCCACAGTTGACAGAAGCCACAATGTACCATAATGACTGCAATAGAACAAAACAATCGGGCACTGCAAGTCAGAGAGAGTTCAGACTCACACACACAGTTGATCTGCCCGGAACTATACAGATGGCTTGAGGCACAACTTTAGTGATGAACAAACAGCTGAGAAGTCATATCTCTCTCTATTTTTGATGCCCTAACCGAGTCTCCAGAAAGTCTCCGTACATGACACCATCTGCCTGGGAGCAAATTTATGCTCTCACTTATCTCAGATGTTCCCATAAACGTCATCTTCACTTCACTTTTTGAAGGCACTTTAAAATCCATTCGCTCCATTTCCTTTCTTCTTTGTGACCTTCAGCCACCTGCCATCTCTTTAAACTATTGTGATTACTAAGCTCTTCAGCGTCTTTCAATTCAACCCACATATTCTCCCTTCTGTCTCCCTCACATAAAGAAATGCAGTCTGTTTCCTCACCTGGACTGGCCCTCTTGTTCAAGATATCAGGATGATGTGCTGAGGATCAGAAATACACAGCTGTAACCCAACCTTGTCCCGACTTATGTTATGAGCAGAGCTACTCTGAAATCTGTCTAGGAATAAAGGTGATTTCTCTGTACTATATGTATTAATGTTTGTAATGAATTTCTCGAATAAATGTCTCAATTGCAGTAGGCCTGTAGATAACAGTTCCGATATTTGTGGCCTTAAAGTAATTTGTATTATATAAAGTGGTGTAAAAAAAGGTGACATGACTTGACCGGATTGTGGCCAATTGCACTACTATCTTTCCTGTTGTCATTCCTGTTAAGTTTATTGTATTGAGAGAAAAGCGGAACACATATTCATCTCTGAGCTGCGCGAGACACTGCTTTGAAGGCATTTCAAACTTCTTTTTACCCCTAAGCAATGAACGAAAAATAACTTTGCTGTGAGTATATCACAAAATGAATCTTTGCTAACTCTGTTTCTTTCATAGTTCTTTGATTTTTAACTGTACATTTATGTTGCAATTTGGGTTGCAATTTCATTAAAACAACATTTGGGCTTCATAACCTTAGAACTATTATTCTCGAATCAGCATATAACAAAGGTTTGAGTGAGCGGCCCTGAGCAGAATCTTCAGAAAGGCACTCTCCACTCCGGAGGAAATATTACCACCCCCGCACCGCTCACATCCTCTGTTTCAGAAGGACTGTCAGTCTGAGCATTAGTGGTGGGGGGTTTTATGACTTTTGCATGTTAAATAGTTACGCTAGTAGGGAATGTGTCTTTATGAGTGAGTCAGTGTGTCATTTAATAAGGAATTAATTCAAACACAAAGATTAATTCACATTTAATCTGTGTTTGAATTTAACTCGTTTAAATACATTGATTCCTGTAACAAAAAAGCGACTCTATATAAGTGAGTCAGTGAATCAATCACTTAACCATTTAGTTGAATATATATTTGTCATGATCACCAGTTGGAATGCCCTGCACATTCACCAGAGGGCACTCCTCCAAAGACCATTGTCATTCCCTCATGGACTACATTTCCCACAATCCATTGCTTGGATGCAATGGATTGTGCACGTCCATCGCCTGATTGCTTAAAGCTGTCTAATTGATTTTTTTAAGCCAAGCCTATATAGATCCAGTTTACGCAATCATTCGTTGCTGAGTTTTGTATGTGTCACATAACTGCTTTTCTGAGTGCACCTTTGATTTTGACCATGTGGCTTGTTTTTGGGACTTGTCCAGTTTGGCGGTCTCTTGGATAGATCTGTTTGCATGAGTTCCTGTCCTGGTAGCTGTTTAGATTGTTTGCCTGTGTTTTGACCTTTTTCCTGTTTTGAATTGCGTCTTTGGATTACCCCTTTAATAAATTACTGCATTTGGATCCTCAGCCTTTGCATCTGCAAGCAGTTTGTAACAATTCACATACCACTCCCTTTTAGACTGCTTTTCACTCTTAAAAATAAATTTTCTTTATTGACATCGATGGTTCCTATGGAACCTATACATTGCACAAAAGGGTCTTCCCACTCTTAAAAATAAAGGTTTCTTAAGGTGGTTATAGCAGTGATGCAACAGAAGAAACATTTTTGTTTTACCATATAACTTCTCAGTGAACAGTTAATAAAAGAACCCTTTTTTCAATAGAAAGGTTCCATGGGTATGGCTCTTCGGGGAAAGAACCACATAGTACAACACATTTCAAAGATTGTTTACAAGTAAATCTTAAAGGCATGGGAGCACAGCCTGTTTAATTCTAAAAATAAGTGTCAGAAAGAGAGAGGGAGAGAAATGGTCATGAAAATCTAAATTATGATTTGTAGTAAAAAATCTTGACTAACGTAAGCAGATCTGAGGGATATGATAAGTATGATAAATTAATACTGATATTAACATGAATTATGCATTTCATGCACATTAATGTTCATGTGAGAGTTTTCCATATAATTATAATGAAATAAAAAATTTGATTCAGTACTTTGTTCAAAAGCCAGATGCAGACAAACAGGTTGACGACTACAAAGATTCAAATACTAATAAATCATTGCTTCCTGGCAGCTGTTAAAAAAAAAAGAGAAAATCAGAAAGACATTCTCTTGAATTGTCTCCAATGATAATGAAGCGCTGCATATAAGCACTTCCTCTCTAACAAAACAGCTATGCTGAGAAACACTGGGAAAGAAAGTGAAAGGTCAAAGATATAGGAATAAGCTTTCTCAACCTGTCTGTCTCTCTTTGCCTTCACACACACACACACACAGGAAGGCAAAGCATGGTAGTTAATGAAGTGTGGTGGCCCAGCATGACTGGTCGAACTGTGTTTAGAAGAGAGAAAGTCATTCACTGTCTCACTAGGTACAGGTAAGCTCATTGTATGACATTACAGCACACTGAAAGGAGAAAGTGAGAGCAGTACAGAGAAGAAAAGATTAAGATGGAGGGAAGAAAAGAGAAGCGGTTAAGCAGGAACAATTTCCACCTCCCACTGCCCCTTCTGAAACCGCAAGATAAATTGGTTGAAATTGCCAGGGACTCCATGCTGACAATAGTCTGAGTGTTTGTCTCTTTCTCTGAATGTGCATGAGACGCAAATGGAGATGAATTAGGGTCAGAGGTCACAGATAACTCTCTGAAGCTCTACATGCAGCACACAGCACGCACACAGACATGCTCAAATCTGATGGTTTATGTAGCCATGTGTACAGCGACGATGGCTTCTCTCCACATAAGTTCTCATCTGTAGATCACATTTCATTCTCAGATTCATCTGTATTCATCCAAGACAGGTGAAGGGAACATATTCCAGGCCATAGCTGTTACAAAAGGTCAAATATACAAACATCCCTCCCGGAAAAGGTCTGAACAATCACAACATACTAATAGTACACTATTCCAGCAGTAAGTATGTTGTATAGCTATGAAAAAAAGAAAAATGAATTTCAGAAATATTCATTGTAATTTTTTTGTTCTTAAAAATTATTTAAATACATATCTACTTCTTCTGAGAAACACAGAATATACGTGTCCATGTTTGCTAATACAATAAAGGTCAATACGGTGCATAACATTAAAATGTATATTATAAAATATTTTAAAATATCTTCTTTTTTGACATTTTTGTGTGAATCGTCTTGTAAAAAATAATAACGCTTAATTAAATGAGTAAAATTGTAGTGTACCCCGAATCTTTAAAGTATAGATAAATATATATTCTAAAACACTGTACATGCAGATAATAATGAAATTAAATTAAAAGGACACAACTGCATTTATGGAGAATTCACTTTCATGACACACTTTTAAAAAGTAAGTTTTATTAAGTTTTAATAACCTTTCTTTGCTTTAAAGAATGTTTTGATCTTACATACTAAAGTTTATGCATTTGTGTATAGTTTTAACATTAGTGTGTTATTTGATATTACATTTAAAGATAATATATTTTAAATGCACTAAATTTGAACTTCATTATTACAAATGTTTAAATATAAATATATTTAAATATGATACACAATATAAATGACATTAAAGTATAT
Organism: Rhodeus uyekii; assembly: GCA_037043235.1. Classification (NCBI taxonomy): domain Eukaryota; kingdom Metazoa; phylum Chordata; class Actinopteri; order Cypriniformes; family Acheilognathidae; genus Rhodeus; species Rhodeus uyekii. Next base: position 1,591,107 of record JAWRVZ010000034.1, read on the forward strand.
TTTTGTTTATTTTCATAAAGACTTTAACCGTTACATATAAAGTCCTGCTTAAGTGTGCCAAAAAGATAAACTATAATACATTTTTATTTAATTGTAAATAACATGCAATTAAGTGTCTCTTAACAATATTCTTTTAAATTATATTAGTTCCATAATAGGTAGGCCTACTCCTTTTTTAAGAATGCTACAGTGTGTTTCTATCTCACCATCTCTACAGTTCGCTGGAACCAAATCTGGCCTGCAGTCCACTAATTGGTGAGTACTTCCCTAGATAAACTTATGATGAAAATCTATTCTTATCTTACCATCATGTACTCTTCATTTCGAGAGCTGAAAATAAGAAAGGAGGAGTCATACATCATAGAAAGTCTACAAAGAATTGCACTTTCCCTTTGAACTGCTGCTTTAGATTACCTGTCTGCTTGCCTGCCTGTCTGTGTGTCTGTCTGTCTGTCGACCTGTCGCTTGCTATTGAACCAGACATGCACACAGCTGCGCTTCTCTCTGTAGCTAAAGAGCAGGAGGTGTTGCATGATTGACAGTTCTGCAGGCTCAGAACAACGACCCAGCTGGAGATGAGACCCCGTGCTTATTTAAAGCCCACAAATCAATCATCTCTTCTCTTTCTATTACACACATAAGCACACACCCCACTTTCTGCTCTATACTCAAAAAAAAAAAATGTAATACAGTATATAATTTTTGCGCATGTTTTCAATCATGTGTATCTGTCTACATATTTTCTTCATGTTTAATCATGACTCATTACAATGCTTCAACCAAAGTCCCTTTCGTGTCAGTTCTCTTGGCTTCCATTTTTGCAAGACCTCTGGGCAGCTTTTTTTCGTGCAAGCACAACCAACTCGCATCTACTTACTAAAATATCATAAACGGTTTTCTTATCTCACATTTATAAAACATTACAAATCAGGAACAATTTTTTTTTACAAACAGTCTCATAAATGTTGTTTCTTAAAAATCAAATAGTGTTAAATATCTGTTTCAAGTCCGGTTAAATATCTGTTTCAAGTAAAAAATCCAGTAATTTTCCATAGGGAAATAAATTTTTAATGATGACTTATAAACAAAGACAGATATACTGTGAGCTCCAAAGTTGATGATCAAAGCCATCAGTTTGCATTATTTCAGTGGCGGCGCTTGAGCAGGGCTTGCTGGGACTGTGTCTTTCCCTTTTACAAGTATTTTTTCCATTGATTTATCCCATTGGGATTTCAAAACAGTGTTTGTCAAAGCGTTATAAGACATGAAACAAAGCCAATTGGTTACGATGCGAAATACAACAATACAAACTTTTTGAAAATTGAAAAAAAAAAAGTCAAAGGTACTAAAGACTGAGTACTTGGATTAGAGTTCTCGATTACGTCATTTGCGGTGCTTCATGGGAGTGTGCAGAGCTAAATAGCTATCTAGGCGCAATTTTGTTTTATTTTATGTGCATGTATGTATAAAAACATGGGACTGTCCACCATTTTTTTGTTTAACAACAGCATTCCTTGTGAAAAACTACATTACCCATGATGCCATAAATAAATACAAATGTCACTTTATCAATTAGTCTAAAGAGTATTATTAAAATACTCAACACTTTATCAAAATACAGTAACATACAAATATATAAAATCAAGCACAATGGAATGAAAGTGGCATTTTTATCTCTACTGTGAATCGCATATCAATGGCAAGATAAATCTCTGATAGTGTCCTACACACTGTTGGGACTGTGGGATTGATTAGAGTAGATCGATGGGCTAATCCATGAGAGCTGCGCACTATATCAGTCATTGTGATGCTGCAGAGAAGCGCATGTGGAATTTGTGTTATCAGAGCTGCCGGCCCAGATGGCCCTTGTGAGGCAGGAAAGGAAATAAGGAGAAATGACAGGAGTGTATTAGGAGGGAATGTGTAAGGTCAGTCTGAGAACAAAGAATAAAGCAAGAGAGGAGTGAAAGATGTGACAGGAGGACATAGCATAGCTTCTTTCATACCTCAAAAACCTTCAGAGAGGAAGTTTATATTAAATCCTGCGTTGGTGGTGCACACAAGCCATTTCTGCATGCTGTTACTGTGAATAAGGATGAGGGATCAAGCATTGTTGCTAACGCCACACTCATTCATGTACAAAAAGCCCAGAGAACACAAGCTGACAATAGCAGCCTTCACGCCTAATGAATGAACACACTGCCTGTACGGCACAGCACATAGCGGCTGAGGTAATGAGTCTGTGAGCAGAATGAATGTGAGAGGATATGTGCTTTTATGTCTACAAAAACATCCCCTGAAGATTTCATCGTGTGTCGCTAAACCAACCTTATCAAAGTGATAGCACTTAAATTAAAGTGGTCATATTGTAGATTTCCCACCTGAGGTCAGCAATTTTATTTTATTTTATTTAGACTTGTTTATATCTTTAAGCAGGTGCTAGTTGGACAATGTTAATCAGGCAAAACTTGACCATTTTGAATCGATCTCTTTTTTGTTTTTAAGTAGTGTTTGAAGTGAACACCCCAACAAAAAATATGTTACTCACCCTACAGTTTCTTTCTTGTGTTGTACTCAAAATAAGTTACTTTGAGAAATGTATTTTTGTCCATACAATCAATGGACACCAAAGCTGCTCTTTTAAAATCTTTTGTGTTTTGCAGAAAAGCCTAAAAACGAAATAAATAAAAACTGTGTTATTCCATTCACTTATTGTTATGCACATTTTTATATATTGCTTTGCCTCAACAATGAATATGATTGGATAACTGGACTAGCCAGCAGTCCAATCACAGCGCGCAGCATCTCAAATCTGGGTTTGATCATTCTGAAATGCCCGAGCCAAAACCTGTCATCAGAATTATTTAGTATAATGACCTCCCAGAAGTGTCTCACATGATTCCATTTCCAAACACAAGATAACACATCAGCATTTACTGCTTTTCATCAGCGCACTCATGTAGGAAAAAAGAGCCACAGTGGCTTTGCCGAACGCAGCAACTTCCATTTTCAATACAGATATTTTTGCACAGGAAGTTTCCCAGGAAGCGACTTTTTGTTCTCTTGAACTCAAGATGGAAACGCAGCTTTATGTTTTACGCAATATTCCAATTTTATGCATAAGTTAAATTCACAACTTTAGAAGGAAACATAGCTAGTGTCCCAAGATTACAGAATAATCTGTTAATATCAGAGATTTTGCAAAAACATAAATGAAATAAAAATAAATAAATGAAATAAACTTCAGCAGCTCATTTCTACTGTTGTTACTTTTCTCTGTAATTCTTCTGGCATTTAGAAAGACTATCCTGTTTGCACTGCGACACTGTGAGTTCTATTAACCCACTGACTGCAACTGGTCTCTTCTGAAGACCGTATAGGCAGTGTTGGGAAGGTTACTTTGGAAATGTAATAGGTTACAGATTACAAGTTACCCGATTTAAAATGTAATGAGTAGTCTAACTTCAGTGGAACCCACTTATCTCGAGCTCGGTTAACTCGCCAACCCTGTTATGTCAACGTTTTTGAAGCGGAACCGCAAAACTCGCTATTTGTCTTAACATTTAACTTAACATCGATTCTTTTATGTCGCCGAACCCTAATATCTCGAGCACAAAAGAGGGACAAAGTCGCCACTTAACATCAGTTATTTCAATCATATCTTTTCAATCATATCTTCGCGTTGCACGTGCATCAATCCGTACGGTCGCTCACTCCAATGACGCTTCACTCACTCTTGCGGCATAGTGCTGTGCAGCCGCAGAAGAACTCGAGCAAAAATCAAGCCTTACAGATGCTATCTTGGAAAAGGAGGCGCAGGAGTTCACCTTCACTGTCCAGGAATTCCCAGATTACATTGACATCAACAAAGACGTCGTTACTGATAGAAGCATTTGTTTTCAAGCAGACCGTTAAAGGCAAAACGCAACACAACAGCATACGTCGTCTTAAATGTATATTCCCAACTTAAACATAAAGTAGCCGTTACAATCTCTGTTTTTAGTTAGTGCACATATGCCTTTTGTTGTTAGCAAATATATACGGTGTATGTACATTTTTATAACTCGATCCTTGGTTATCTCAATGCTTTTTTGCAACCCCCGAGGCCGTCAACATAACCGGGTTCCACTGTATTTCAATTACTTTATTAAAGAAATGTAACTGATTACATTTGATTACACTTTGATTACTTTTCTAAATGTCTAATTACTGTTATCAACAGGCAGGGTTAACTAACCTTACAGTAGGGCTCAACACTGATATCTGTCAGACTTTCAAAATCCATCATCACTTGAATTAATATTATAATAATTGAATTTTAAAGCATAGCCACCAAAAAATCTGACTTTAGCACCTATTTTTACTTTGATGGTTCTGAGGTTAAATACAGATTTCTGGATGAAACATTTTTTTAATTTCCATCACTGGAATGCCTTTTTATCACTCGCCATGGTGGCAACTCTCAGACAGGTTGTAGCCTATTCTTTCAGCAGGAATATGGATTGATGTATTTGGCAGACGTGGTGCACTTCAAATCAGAATAGCATTGCTTTACTAAACAGCCTTTAAATGGCAGGAGGCATCAAAAACAAGCTGTAATGGATTGCAGTTACATTTATTTTGTAATTAAATTACGTAATGCAATTACATGTAACTATTTACTTCCCAACACTGAGTATAGACATCAGTAATATGTAAATGTAGCTAGACATGTTCATTTTTCAAAACAAGGCATTTTTGCAGCTTACATTTACATTTATGCATTTGGCAGACGCTTTTATCCAAAGCGACTTCCATTGCATTCAAGAAACACACTGAATCAGTTCTTGCTTTCCCTGGGATCGAACCCGTGACCTTGGCGTTGTAAACACCAATGCTCTACTGATTGAGATACAGGAAAGCTTGCAGTAAACTTTCAAAATACAATGTTTTCTTATCTCAAAAGATTAATAAAAATGTGATTTCTCATAAATTACATGGATTACTTAAGATATAACAACAACAACACTGGTTATTCTCACAGTAACAGAATGAGAAAACAGTTAAACATCTGGGGATGTGATTCTGATCACAGACATTTCCCCCTGAGAATTTTTTGTCTTTCCTTTAGCCTGTAGCAGATCTGTTCAATTATGAGAGTTGGGTAAAGTATGATTTCTCTTGGCTGTCTATGGTGGAACTTCAGTCTGACAGAGGAATCTCTCCCTCAAGCGTCCTCAGAGCAATGCCGCATAAAAGACCAAGCAGAGGCTTGCTAAGAGAGGAATCATTAGTATGAGCATCCTCTGTCTGCCCGTTCCTCAGCTCTCCTCTGCAGCAGAGAGAACCTTTCTTTTGTATTAGTTCATTATAATCACTTTAGCATATTGTTCAGCATTGAATTCCTTTCCTTTAAACCTTTCCTATAAACTTCCCCGAGCATGGATTCTTAATCTCTTCCCGTTATCATATTCAACTCCTTTGTTCATTCAAAAATTAAACATTTACATAATTAATTCAGGCAGCTTTTCCATGAAATTAAATAACCAAGCCTTCCCAGCTAAAATAAATAGTTTGAATGGATTTGGTCTAGTAGCCTTTTTGTTAAAATTAATTTAGTTATTCCAACAAAATGCAGTGAGAATGAGAAGGACTGAGGGGGATTTGAACTCTAATGTACTATATGCATTGCCTGTGTTCCTCTGATGAATCAATCTACTCTACAACATTTTTTATATACAGTTCTTGACTTTTCAATGTGCATTTGTTACTGCTGTATTTATGACTGAAAATGTATGTAATAATGTCATGTGAGTATGGGCAGTGCTTAAAGTGGGAAGGGTGCCAGTAGTGCCCCCAATATACATATGCTGGACTATAATTTTTGATGTACAGTGCAAGTCTGTATGTGATTGGTGATTCATATTTTGTATCACATTTCTTGACCGGAAAAAGTGATGATAGGCACTTGATTTAAAGCCAATACTTCAAACTCTGATTGCATTTACGTTGATTGATTGTAACCAAATGTGTTCCTATAGTTCATTTGAATGAATACCATTCATTTTGAGAGTGTTGTTAGGTTACTTGTCTATTCCTTAACACATTTTTCCTCCCTTATGTGTATTTTTCTTCCATCCCACTTATTGACTTTGCTTTCAGAGTTTATCAGTATAATCGGCAAACACCGGAGGAACTTATTTGCTGAAAATTTGCAGCCTGTTTTGCTCTTTTCTCTTTCATATGGCCAACAAATCTCCTCATACCTCCTCAATCCCACAAGTCTCATTGAGGGCAGTGGTCGACCTCCACAGCTCAGCACTGAAGCTCTGATAATAGAGCTTAGCTCCAAGCCAGTATATCACATAATACCACACAAGAATTAGATAGGATAGGATATTATTCTTCTGCATCTTAGAGGGTTTATAGACTGAGGCTATGCTCAACCTGTAAACACTGTAGATGGTTTTTCTGCCATATCTTTTTCAAACACTCAAAATACATTTTTTCAATGAATTCCACCTGAATTCAAGCGGAATAATATATGTGACAGTTTTTGTATGTTTAATTTGTTGGGATATGTCAGGTTGTATTATTAACTAACTTTACAAATAGCTTTTTAGTTTAATATCAAAGCAATTCTTATTGTGAAGAGCCACTGATCTTTGAAGTTTCTCACTGTTTTCCCTCCGGTTTTAATTAACCACCAAAATGTTCTTTAAAGCCATAGTTCACCCATGAATAAAAATGCTGTATGAAAAATTTGTCTTCAGCAAAACAGTGTTCTACTGCTCACTCTTTTCCATATAAACATCATAAAAGTATTAGAATAATGAGCCAATTTTCCATATCTTCTGAAGCTTTGTGTGAGTACAAAGGCTGCAATTTAAGTTGTCATTCACTGAAACTCTTATATTTAGTGCATTTTGATTAAACATATCATCCATATTTAAATGGAGGGAAATATTGTTAGTGAGTGATTGATTACTTAAATTTTAGTCTTCACACAAAACTATTGTATTACTTTTAATGTAGTGTATAAGTCATATGGATTTGGAACAAAATAAAGGTTAGTAAACGAGGACACAATTTTGGCGTGAACAATACCTTTAAATTTTTGTGTGTCATAGAATAAATCCAAGTGATCCTTAGGGAAATACTCTAATGAATTTACACATACGTTTTTAAACATTTATAAAATGCCAAATCAATTAAGCAGATGTGTGTGGATGAAAGTGAAGTGTGCACCAGAGGATCGCTGCTCATAAGGTCTGATTATCCTCTGGCCAGCTTCCTCCTGTCCATCTGCCAGTATTCATGAGTCGAGATTTCTATCTTTCTCTTAGAGCTAAATGAGAGCGCATGCGAAGAGCCTCTGACAATTTAGAGGAATCATAGCATAATCAAACACCTTCCACAGTGCTCTTTGTGCTTGGTTGTTTCTCTTTCTTTCCCTGCCCCATTTCTTTTCTGAAATTCGTTTTCTGTCACTCACTGTCTCATTGCCTCCTCCTCTGCTGTCAACTTTAATACTTTCATGTCGTTTTTCTCTCTTTATTCCATTGCTTATGTTTGATTCTTTGTTTTCTTAGCCAGTCTTCCTTAGCTTCATACAACAATTATATGACCAGCGAACCATAATTTGCTAGCATGCATATTAAGATGTGCATTAACATGCTGTTATGACTGGAAGTTTGATTAAATATGACTCGTAATTACACAAATGCAATTCAATCAAAGTATACTAACTTTAACCACACATTAAGTTTTTTTTGTATATGAGCAAAATTGTGGTGTTTTTCTCTTTGCTCTTAGCTACAGTTTTACATAAATATCTGTTAGCATTTTTTTGCATATGGTAGTTTGCGCTGCATCAAAAGCATCCAATCCCTCTGAATTGAAAGTACTGCAGTGCTTCTGTGATGACATTCATCCAGTGCTGTCACATAAATATATATATTTTTTTAAATGACAAGATAAACTATAATTTCAATTGCAATCAATTTCAAGAGGGCAGACAAAAAATGAATGCAGATGCACAATGACAGAAAAAGCCCTCCCAACTCAGCATTAGAGAGACATGTAAATCATACTGCCAGCAAAAAACACTGAGCATGAGTAACTGAATTACATTTCTTAATGTCTCTCATGAACAAAAGGCTGTGAGTTAAGATTACTAATAGCAGTCACATCCTTTACAATATCACTGAATGTGATCCTGTAATAAAACATGTTTAAAAAGTTGCCAGCCATCACCAGCATTTTGATCATTTTCACAAAATGTTCATGAATATCTGAACATGCAATATATCTGTTATGATGACGAGCTCCGCGCCTTTTCCCCCTCTGGCCACTGGAGGGAGCTCTGACACGTATACTGACACATACACACTACATTTCCCATGATGCCGTTCATTGGACTGATAATTGCACCAGCAACCATTACGCAAATTATAAAAGACTCTGTCAAACGCACTGTTTGCACGAAGTCTTGATTTGCTGTTGTGATCATTCTGAGCGTTTATATTCCGGTCTTGTTTTCCTGTTACCGATTCTGCTGTCACCCGTAACTGATTCTGTCTGCCGGCCCCGACCGTTGTTTGGATTATCGCTCGTGATTGTTATCTGCCTGTCCTGACTTCCCCGTCTGTACTACGACTCTGATTCTGTCTGCCTGCCTCGACCTTTGCCTAGATTATCGTTTATGTATGTTCTCTGCCTGTCCTGACTATCCGCCTGTACGACCATTCTTATTAAAGACACGCTATTGGATCCCTGCCTGTGAGTCCCGGGTGTTACAATATCAAAGGACAGAACCTTTGATATCAACAACAACAAATTATTTTATTTTTGTGTATTATTTTTTAACAACACTTGAATGCAGATGTTTCATTAAAAAAAAGGTATGAGCAATGCTTTTATCATTTATTTCTGCTACTTTTTTGCTTGCATTTAGATCTGGAGATTCTGTGCTCTTTCAGAAGATGCATGGTAGCGTACCTACAGTGCAAACACAGAAACCCGCAAAATCCCGTCAATGATAGGGCAGGAGTTAAAGGGTTTTCCACTTAGGTCCTGAATACATCTTTAGAGTTGTTTTTTCTGAGTGACTTACACAAAAGTAAAGATTTATAATTCCAAAACATTTGGAACCAAGATAGTCCTTTTGTTTTTCCCTTGACACCCGGTAGGCATTTTTAAAATTGTTGTTGCTCAGTGAGGAATATCTTGTGATTGCCGCAATGGATGATTTTTAACTCATTTCAATCGGGAGCATCTACTATAAATAATGATGTGCCATTTTCTACAATCTGTGCATGCTTTGTGAAATCACAACTGTAAAAGCCATGTGAAAGCTACATTTTACTTAGCTACATGAACCTGTGGAGTTTTATGTGTCGTAAGTCTGTGCAAATCAGGTACTGTTCAACATGCAAAAAAATGAGTATCCATTGTTCATCTGGATGTATGTCTGGTTAATTTTCTGCATCATTTTAACATCTGATGAATCTGATTAGCTGCTGCCATGGTCAATAGACAATGTTAATTAACAACTGTTAATAAAATTCTGTTTAACATGCTTTCTGTGGACATTTAATATTAATAATAACATTTAATCCAGAATTTCTGTAAATAAGGTTCAATTAATAGTAAGACTACCGTACATAAAAAATGCTATCACTAATAATAATGTTTGCAAGGTATTTCACGGACTACTTTAATGAATTTGGCCCTAGTGAGCTTCAATGACTAAAACTCCTTATTTCCACAGCTCTCTTTAATACTTAATTCTGATTAACCATTGACGACATCCTGCAATCAAATTTTTTAAGATAATGACTGCTAAACTATAGTTGATTGCTGTTCAAGGAAACGGATTAGCTGTGCTAGTGTCAAGTCTCTCATATGGGCTTCTTTCTTCTCATGTTAGTTTGCGAGAATGACCACTTGACCGCAATTTATTGCATTCAAATAAAGCGTACAGATTACAGTGACATCAAGGCTGCAATATTCAAAACACAATGCACAAAACTTGCATTGTAATGCAAGACGATTCAAATACACATAAGCACACACATGTTGAATGGGGAGATTAGAGAGCAGTAATGTGTAATTGAGGATATGGCCTGTAAACGTGGGCTGGTAATTACACTGGGCGGCTTTTCTCTACGGCCTCTACAGTAATAGGTAAAGTGATAATGGAATTAGTGATTGCCACTTACACAAGAAGGGCTCATGCTAGCTTCCATTAACCATACATACTCATCTCTTGGCCATGATGTGCACACACACACACAGTTTTTCTTTCACAGACTTGCGGCACATAGAATCCAAACATGCAGAGGCAGCATTTAAATACAAATGCATATAATTAAAAGGTAAAATGTAGCAGGTTAAAACCAATCTTATTCTTGTCATCCCTGAACATCTTATCTCAAGCTTGCCATCACCAAATAAACTACTTTTTATTTTTAGTTCCCTCTTTCAGTTCTGTTTTTTAAATTTTTATTTAAAAACCATGTGGTATCCAAAAAGGTGGCTTGGTGTTTAAACATCCAGGAATCTTTTTACTTTTATATTGATTTCCCCCCCCCCCCCATCTGTCCTTCTCTATTTGTCCCTTTGGATGAGTGCAACAGATGGAGACATTGGTGTAGCTGAGGTTTAATATATAGGCAGGCAGGAACATAATTTAAGAGGTCGGTGAGAATGACCCTTATATCAAGAGGACAGATCAGACTTCATTCTGACTTGGAGCACGTCCAAGAGTCTGACAAACACTTACACGCGAGCACACACACACACACACACACAAACACACACAAACACACACAATGGGGATAAGAAAGAAAAGCAACAGAAGATGAAAAAGACAATAACACATATCTTTGTGATATGGGCCAGTTGCCCGTTGGGGTTTGACTATTTATGTGAAGATGAGAGAACACTCGTTTTTTTTGAGCAATTAAAAGCTCCTTGAGTGGTACTCCTGGGATGGGGAAAAATGGTTCAAACAAAACAGAAAATTACAGTTTAATTAAATGCCAACAACACTGGAGAACACTGGGAGAAAACCAACACAAAGGAACATATACAGGGGGGACCAAAATTATGAGAGCATTAGTTTCAAATGTAATATAAATGTATTTATTTTATTATCATATTAAAAAATAAATAAACAACTGATAAATAAAATATTAAAAGAAATACATTTTAATAATACAATTATTCAAAATCCTACACCACATTTTAAAGCCCATCATTTTTATATGGTGTATATATATATATATATATATATATATATATATATATATATATATCTGTGTGTATGTTGTCATCAGTTGAGGAGAACGTGTGCAATGTGGAGAAAGCGAGGAGCATGAGGAGAACAGGTTCCAAAACTGAAACTCTCTTTATCCAAACGCAAACAAAACACTTTAAATATAAACAGAAAACGGCACCTTGTAGTGCAAAACCTGGAGAACTAGAAAACACTTGTAGCTACTTGGAAGCTCAAGGAGAGACCGGCATCCACACACACCAGGAGCCATAAACATGATGACACAACATCAACAACTGACAAAGACCAGAAAACACAAGAGGGCTTATAAAGACAAGGACATGAGACACACCTGAGGACACTGATGAGATAAATGATACAAGACAGGTGTGGAAGGATTTAGAAGGGCCCGGAAGTGAACAGGAAGTGAAACTATGACCTTACAGACAAGGGAAGTGACAAAGACACAGACAGACAGAACCAAGGGTGACATATGTTAGATCAATGTGAATATTAAATCTTTGTGAGTTGAACACATGATGTTTTCCTCTGTTTTATATTAGATCCTTTCTGGTATAATTACTTTGTCTTGAAGAAGGATAAAGGTGCAGCGGAAACTGGAAGTGTCACCTTTAGTGTCTTCAGCAAGCGATGTGAAACGTTGCTAGCAATGTGTGTGTGTGTGTTTAAAAGATCCCCAGCTAGTTAAAAAAGAACAGGGTATCCTACACCATACTAGAAAAAACTACTATGGCGAGCGAACAGCAGTTTAGATTGTGTGTTTTCTCCAAGCCATCGCTACCATCACGAGCAGGGATATACACAGTCTTTGTGTTGTTTGTTTTGCGAGCAGAGCATGGACGATCAGCGTTTGAGGACGATGGCTATATTTACAAATACACTCCACTCCCGTCTGGCGGTATTTAAAACACTGCCCATGCTCATGATCCTTAGGTTCATCCTGAGGTTCGCAAATATACCTGTCAGAGGGGTTAAAGATGGGACTTGCCTCATCTGTGCCCTTATCTATCAGGTCCTAAATACTCTCCCAGGATTTGGAAGCATGCACTGAGGTTACTTCCACCCTGGTAGAGGCACCAGTTATCCAGCTCTGAGAAGCTGGATGTTGATAGCATCAAGACTGGAGGTGAAGACTCGCCACTTGCCACTTGTCGTGACTCAAGTATGTCAGGGCCTTTCGATTCTCACTCTGAGGTGTTCAGGTCAAAAAATAAAAATAAGTCACAGCTATGGGACACTGAAAATGGGCTTGAGAGCTACCTCACTCCACAATCTTTAGGACCAAAAAAATGTTTGGTCCTGAAGTTAAAAGCTGCGAGCTAGCCGTACGCCGTGCCACTCAAAACTACCCGTACCTCCGAGGAGGTTCTGTCAAGTTTCTGACATTAAAGCTCTGTTGAAGACCTTCCTCTTCCTTACATCCATTAAGCTTAGGAGATCTTCAAGTCCACTAATGTGGTTCACCTTTTGTTCTACAGGTATTCGGTCCTCCCATTCATGACCAGGAAAGGATCTACTGTGTCTAGTGTGAGCACTGGACGCTTATGCCAGATCCTCTGTTTTTCTGCTTTGGGGCCCCCCTGAGGGAACAGATTTTGAGCAAGTGGTCCCTTTGAAAGGGAATGTCTCAGGTTACATATGTTTCTGGCGCACATTTATCCTCCTGGTTCATGATGTCATCATCCTGTGCATTCACGTGATTGATTGGACTGTGATTCATGACAATCACGCTAAGGCGTTCCCCTAGCGTTTCAATTCAGCATCTCGTTCTCTCTTCAGGGAACTAGGGTTACATATGTAACCTGAGATGTTTATATCCACTGCAGGACACCAGTACATTTAAAATGGCTCATAAACTCTCTTAAAACAGTGTATTGGCCAGTCAGCATAATCTAATGCTGATATTGCTGGATTCTTTGGATAATGACTGAATAACACTTCCTGCGCTCAGAGGAAGTTGAATAAATATTCAGCATGTCCCTGCTGATATCCCCAATACAAGAAATGGATTAAAAAATGTGCATTTTATAATCAGGGGACTAAGCAGTTTTCACAACGACCTTATAGGAGGTATTCACTAAAAAATCATGTTGTTATGCCAGTGAACCCTGTTGTGCAGAGAGAGAGAGAGAGAGAGAAAAACAAATATATTTCCGCCCCTCCGGTGCTGTATGTACAGTGAACACAACAACACATCAATCTTTCGTCTGCCCGTCACATAGCGAGGCTGAAGAGATTGAAGCCCAACTATCAGAGGTTTCAACCACAGCAACAAAGCAAAAAAAAAGAGAGACACCAAAATGTTTTCAAGACTGCTTTAAGTACCGCTTCTATGTTTCATGATTTTATAAAAAACGTAATATTTATTGTAAAGCAAGCAGCTGCGGACTGTAGGCCAGTAATAGGCTTTTATTTGTGAATTAAAAAGCTATATTCTAAAGCTATATATCTATTCAAAGATTTTACATGCCACAATAATGTAATGTCTTTAAATTATGTTAATTTGGTATCCTTTCCATTTGGTATTTTGTATATTGCCAAATATAAATATATGTGATTAATAAAACCTATTTTTGATTAATAAAATTCTGTTCTTCTATTCATCAATATAGCTGTTTTCAACATTATAGCAGTAAGAAATGTTTTTTGAGTAGCAAATCAGCATATCAAAATGATTTCTGAATGATCATGTGGCACTTGGGACTGGAGTAATGATGCTGTACTGTACTAACCAATCTTAAAAAAACATCCTTTTTACAGTACAACTATCAGTTGTATTTATTACTTCAACAGTGAATAATGTCTTGACATACTAATGATCGGACATACTAATATTCATATTTCTGTTGTGTATCAGTTTGACAAAGACTCAGGAAAAGAGATTACTCACCTTGCTCACAATCAAATTCCTCTACAGTGGAGACAAAGTGAGGTCTGGAGTAAAAGTTGTGGGGTCCTGGTTGCTGGAGACCACCCAGGCTGAAAAACGCCCTGTCACTGGCAGAGCATGAGGAAAACGCTCGGCGGCTGGGGATGCACGGGTACCGCGTCCAACTCTTCATCTCAAGGTCAAAGGCTTCAAATGCGGTCACTGGAAGCTTGCCTTGACGTCCACCTGTGGAAGGGGAAGAGGGTTGGAGGATTAAAATGGACTATCTATCTATGTGTGCTCAGTCAGTGTGTCACTTCTGTCCCTGCTGGGGAGCCAGTGTGAGTGTGATTACCACATATCACGACTCCCTGACAACGCTTTGGTCTCCTCAGACAAGCTGACAGCCTATATTATTGGGACTCTGACACACACAGAGAGAGACACAAATTATGCATCTAACAGCACACCTACAACCAGTAGTTGACAATAACAAATTATGGATTCTTTTACTATGGATACATTTTTTTCCACAACATTCTAAAGTACAATAATGTACTTTTTACTCCACTGAAGAAACAGTCACCCGCTCAGAGAACGACCTGATTCTCTTCAATTAACCTGTTATGTTCACAAATCGCACCGAATGATTCATTCTTCAATTAGACTGATTCGACTGTGTCACAATTGGGCTTTGGTGGCAGTTTAGTTCTCACTCTTGTTTCGTTATCTGCCTGCATCAGTTCTGTTTTCCCTTGTCCTCTGCTCATCTGTCTCCAAAGTTACTAACTAAGTGGAGACTTATGCAAGTCTTTTCAGTTCTTGCTCTGCTTGGAGGACTTAATGGACCTCTTCTAGTGCAGCCTGGACCAAGAGCTGAGACCATTCGTGCATACGGGAGACGTGAGCATGACGCTGGAGCAATATCTGGATTTGCCACACCATAGACAGTTGGTGTGGTGGAAGAGAACTGCACTGTCGCTCCATCATAGCCACCCCAGCCTGCTCAAGCGAGACAAGTTCCCCAGCCTGCTCCAGCTCAATCTCCAGCGAGGCAAGTTCTCTAGCCTGCTCCAGCTCCAGTGAGAAGTTCCCCAATCCTCCTTGGCACCCATCACAATTAGCGCTGCCCTGGCCCCCTGAACTGCTTGTGTGGGCCTGGAGGCATCCTGACCGGTGGGCACTGCTCTGGAAACCTGTCATGTCTTTAGGACATCCCCACTTGTGGACTCTTACCAGCGCGATGATGCCCCTTTCTGAAGGGGGGCGTTCTGTCACAATTGGGCGTAGTTGGGCCTTAGTTGGGCTTTAGATTTCACTCTTGTTTTGTTATATCTGCATTAGAGAATGCAGAACAAAAAACAGGAGATTCTCTGAGCTTGCGTGTACAAATGACTAATGGCACAAAAAGTAAATTAATGATGAATTTTAGGATTTATTATTATAAATGAAATTTTTTTAGGTAAACTGTCAGTTGTTTGTGAACTAATTCTGCAGTAATAGGGTGGGCTGATTAAGCCCACTGTGTGAAATGCTTTAATGTGGACAGGCCCACATTTGTGTATTACTGTCAGAATGAGTAGGCTTTAGGTATGATGCCAAAGAGAGACCAAATTAATGCCCATGCATCTTCCCTGCCACAGTTAAAATTATCTAAAACTAGTATGTCTGCATAGCATTCTTTTTAAAGTGTTAACGCCATTTTGCCCCGTGTGATGTTTGTTTTTTATTGTAGCCTTTATTTATATTGGTCAACACACATTTACATATGATTTTGTTTTTCCTAATTTCTATATGGTATATTCATCAGGTTATTTTCATTTGAATTATCAGTAGTAGTTATCAGTTTATGACAAGTTTTGCTAATAAAATATAATGCTTTCTTTTAAAAATGTTGACGGGAAAAGAGGTAATAAATCAAATGATCTTGTCTTGGTCAGGTGAAGGTGGTATTTTGTATTTTAGTACGTGGTATATATTTTTTTGAAAGTAGAAGAAGCTTGTTATTATTAGAAAAACAATGAAAAAATTAGCTCTTAGTGACCACACAAGGAATTTGTTTGTTGGACCTCTGTGAAAGTGTAGCTACAATAGCAGACATTAGTCACTGCAGACAGCATATAATGTGATGAGAATGAAAATGAGGTTGTGATGGATGGAAGTTCATATTATACTGTTATATCTGGATTCAAAAAAAATTATTATTATTATTATTTGTTTATTTGACAGGGACAGTGTACATTAATCAACATTACTGTAAATGCACCAGAATTAGCTAAAAGGCTATTTTTCATCCGTTATCCCTGGACAGATCTTAAAATTGTCTACCTAAAACACAATAAAAAGATTACAGAAAACAAGACAAATATAAACAGCAATAAAACAGATTTAACTCATTAAAACCTGTTGCTAAATAAAATGTACAAATAACTATAAACAGAAATCATGTTGAAAAAAAAGAAAATAATTAATATTATTATTAATGATAATGATGGTAGCTGATTAACACTGAAAATATGGTCACAGTGGACAAAATTTTCAATCAAAACAGCATTAAAATATGACATATGGTACTAGATAAACAGTCCTTCCTATTTCATCTGATAATAATTTTTTCATTTTATATCATCTGAGTATAATTAAATAAGGCATCTACTGAGGTCTAAGTGGTTCTACTATATAACTGTGCAATTAAAGGGATAATTAATCCAAAAATGAAAATTAAGAACACAAAAGAAGATATTTTGTGGAATGTTGAGAACCAGATGGTTTTAGTTAACAAAAAACCCTCAAAATATCTTATTTTATGTTTCACGGAAGAAAGCAAGTCATACAGGTTTGAATGATGAGCAAACAAAGACAGAATTCTTATTTTTGGGTGAATAATGATGCAAAATAAACTTGAGAGCATGTCTCTCAAATGTTTGTTGTTGACATCAAAGATCGCGTGCCCAATTGAACACTGTGATATTTTGGCCCCAAGGCTTCTGTTACTGGGTTAAAGCAGCCAAGATAGGCATATGCCAACATGGGCAGGTTGTGGGACATATCCTAATCTTTGAACAAATATGAACCACACTGAATATGAACCAAAAAAAAAACTTACTGTGCAAGAACATGAAACCATAAAAATTCAAGTGACCAAAAATTGTCAACACTGCCAAACACTAACAAACATAAATGTGGATTTCAGTGATTTAAAAAAAGATTTGTTATTTTTCTACGATAAACAGTTTTGGTTCTGTGTCGGGTCGCTACTTGAAGTCCAATGTTTATTCTGGGTCCTGAAAAAAAATCATTTGTGACTGATGTATACAACAAATAGATACAAGATACATAAACCTCTCTGGAGAACAAAGTAAAGTGTACAAACTCTAGGGTGTTTCATTTATGTATGTGAGAGCTCAGAAATCGTTTCCAGGTGTGCCTTCATTTTCCCCCTTCTTATTCTTCCCCTTTCGCACGTTCTCTTGCCTTGTCTATGCATTCACAATGTGACTGATCTCCTCCCAGCTTTGGCATTACTGAGAGCCCTCTGGGACAGAACAGAGAGCCAGGGAAAAACACACACAAGAGAAAACAAAGGGAGGAGAGAAAGAACCTGTCTGAGAAACAATGTGCAATAGAGAAGAGATGGAGAAAAGAGGCCAGAAAATGGAAATGCAGTCAAGACAGCGTGAGAGAATAACAAATAGACAAAAAAGCATTGAGGACAGGACAGCATGTCTCTCTAAGAAGCAAGGTTACAGTAGTCCATTTAAGAGGACTTGTTCTCTTGACACCTCTAATTAACTTCTTTCAGCTCTTTTAGCCTTTCGCCTTCAGTTATTATAGCCTCCATGGTCAAAATTGTGATAAATTAGCTAAAGGGGAAGAGGCCAAATACACAAGCAGATGCAACAGAGACATGCATAGACGAGAGTGAAGTGAGGCTGCTATTGGCCCAAACCACAGACAGATTTCAAGACAGACGGCCTCTGTGTATCCAGAATCATGCACAATTGCACAAAGTAAAACACACATCTATGCAAAACATCCCACTAACTGTCAGTAAATCTGAATTTAAAAACATCTATGCAAAACATCCCACTAATTGTCTGAATTTAAAAACAAAGAAATATGAGAGCTGGGTTAATGTTACATACTAGGTCTTCAATGTCAAGACCCCTATAGGTGGATAGAGAGATGGAGCAGGAACTGTGTTACATAATGCATTTTAAACCCTGCCTATAACAACATATATAGTAGCCTATATCGACATTTATGTCATGAAAATAATCATTATTGATGTGAAGAGTCAAATATATGCACTATATATTTGAGCTTTACTTAACGCATGTTAATGAGGACTGAAAAAAGTTTTTACTTAAGTTAATTTTATTCAAACAAAATTATATTTGACCCCCTGAAGACAGTATAGAACTTTTGTTAAAAACAATATGAGCAAATCAGTTTTACAGTTAATTGAGCAGAACTACACTACCATTCAAAGGTTTGTGGTTGGTAAGAGATTTAAATGTTGTTGTTTTTTCCCCGGATTTTTCTCAAGACAGTAAAATCAGTAATAAAAAACAGTAAATATTGTTGATTTGCTACTCAATAAACTTCTTATTATTATCAAAGTTGAAAACAGTTATGCTGCTTAATATGTTTGTGTTAACCATGATACATTTTCTTTCAGTATTTATTTATCTAGAATAGAAATCTTTTGCAACATTATAAATGTTTATACTGTCAATTTTGATCAATTTAATGTGTCTGTGTCGAATAAAAGTTACTGACCCCAAACTTCTGAACGATAGTAAATATATAAACATACATTACTCTCTTAGCAGACTGTGTAGACTAGCCAATAATTATAATGTATCTTGTTTTTTGTGTCAGACTGTGTGTTTCTGTGTCTTACTCATTTTGAACTATAATAAAAATAATAATAATTATTTACATTTATATAGTGCTTTTCTTGGCACTCAAAGTGCTTGACATGGAAGAGAGAATCTCCTCAACCAACAGCAATGTGCAGCATCCACCTGGATGATGCGACGGCAGCCATATTGCGCCAGAACACCCACCACATACCAGCTTATTGGTGGAGAGGAGACAGAGTGATGAAGCCAATCAGTATATGGGGTTAAGCCTGGGATTTTAGTAGTGTTTTCAGATCCATTCACTCACATATTTTATCATGTTTATATTCACGGTGTGGAATTTCATTCAAAATAAGCACATAAAACATGAGAAAAGCCAATAGAACATTGTTACTCAACAAATTGGATGCCATGTGCTGCGCCTTTAGGTCACAGTCTTCTAGCGTCAGGTGTCTTTCAATCTGCTTAATGAAAACAACAACATGCAGCTTCATCCAGCTTAAAACTCTCAGAGAATGTTTAATTTCCTATTCAAATGAGGTCACGTCGTTCCCCTGCCTGCACCAGGGGTAACGATATTATCACGCACAGTAGGGACTTTATTTTGGGGAGATAGCGTGGTGCATCTGGGCGACGTGTGATCGAGTGTCTGTGCTCAGTGATAGACCTTGCGGGGCGCATCTCAAAGTAAATCAAAAGTAAATGAGCATTCTGTGATACTGGCTCATTTCTCACTCTTGGCCTTAATGTGATTCTGTTGCGGCTCTATTTGTGGTCCAGCGTTTTGAAAAATAACAGAATTAAGTTTCTTAACTTTACTGCTGTCACAAAGCGGAAGATCGTCAATGCAAAACTTTTAAGTGTCAAACTGTATCCAAATCATCACAAGCAACACAAAGGCGAGTGGCCCCTTTGAGTGCAAGTGAGAATGAGAGAGAGAGAGAGATAAACAGAGAGATAGAAAGAAAGAAAGATGAAGACTACAAGGAAGGATATAAGCAAAAGCAAGGGTTGCTGCAAAGAGACTCTGGATGAATTATTCCCTGTGATGTCAAATCAACGAGTTTAAGCCTAACCATCAAGACAAAACTGTGTCACAGTGTAGGAGAAGAGTCATGAGTCCAGAGGGAACATTTCCTTAAATTTCCACATCTCACTTACCGGTACTTCACACATTAACTCTCAATTTCTAATAATTTCATAATATGTTAAATTGTACTGGTTTTGTAATAATCCAACTGCAATAAAATGAATCTGTGCAGAAAGAATAAATTAAATTCTATAAACATAAATAGTTCAAGTGAACAAACATTTTACTTTAGAAAAATCACTATTGGTAATACAATTCACCAAAACCAATAAAGCAAGATGAAGTTATTCATAAATCCATTTATTTATCCCAGAGGCAAATGGGTAGTGATTTTTAGGAAGAGTTGCACAAACATATTGTCCTAATCTACATTAAAGCAATCTCTACTGAATTCACCACATTTCTATTCTGCTTGTGGGCTATAAAAAACCCAAACAAGTTGGACTTAGGACAGTGTGTAACAGTAATGAGGGTGCAACCTGCTTCACCAAGCTGATCAATCATATGTTGGCATGGGAAGATGATGTTGCCCATCAATCTTGGGTAAGTGTGTGTGTGTGTGTGTGTGTGTGTGTGTGTGTGTAGGGAGGCAGAATTTTAATGACTTCAAAGAATGATAAGGCAGTTGATCTGTGTGTCTGAACTCAACAGTCTCACAGTGCTGAGAGGTTAGAAAGAGGACAAATTTGCCAAAACAAGACCCAACACTGACCCCTCCACGTTCCGCACAAACACACTCTGATCACTATGAAAATTACACATAGTCTATCCACTCCACATGTTTGTCAAGCTACATTACATTGCATTGCATGAAAGCCCTACACAGGGCTGAAAATGTACATCTTCATGTCGGAAAGTACAGTACTGTGTACAATTTCTAGGCACGTTTTAAGCCTGTTATTTATATCTTTTGCTGTAGTGAGTCATTTTTAAGTTTAACATTTTTTTTTAGAACCCGTCTTCCTCAATGGAAGACAGGTTGTAAAATGCTATTTGATGCAACATTAATAATAATAATACATAAATAAAATAATAATAGATTTGTTCATGTTGCATCCGAAAAACATCCGATTTTTACTCACATTTGATTTGGCATGTGGTGAGTGTTCATTTTAGTCCCTACTTATATATAAAATATACATGGGCAAACATGCATACTCTTACACACAAACACAACCAGAGTAGCAAATAGCCACTTAGGGTCTGTGTCTCTTTCACTCAGCCCAAAAAAGGACACTGGTGACAGTAACTTTTAGCCTAAGGCTGTGGCTCTTTTAAAGGACAGACTGATTGTATCATGGGAACCTGCAGTGTAGCTTTTGCATTTAATGCTCCTTTGTGATTTCCAACAACATGGTAAGAAGTGAACAGCTCTGCTGTAAACTGCCAGATCCCTGCAACATATTGCAGTGCAGATTTCACTTCCCCCACTGAGAAATGACTCCACTCCACAGTTCTTATCAGCCCTGGCACGGCATGAACAATTACCAGGTGTTGTTACCACATCTGCTGCTTCTGGAGAACATTGTGACACAGTCTGACACAGAAAATAAGATACATTATAATTATTGGCTAGTCTACACAGACTGCTAAGAGAGTAATGCATGTTTATATATTTGCTATAGTTCAGGAGATTTGGGTCAGTAACTTTTATTCGATAAGGATATATTAAATTGATCAAAATTGACAGTAAAAACATAATGTTACAAAAGATTTCTATTCCAAATAAATGCTGTTCTTTTGTACTTTACATTCATCAAGAAATCTGAATGAAAGTCAGTTATTTTATATTGTAATAATACTATATTTCAGAATATTACAGTTTGTACTGTATATTTTATCAAATAAATGCAGCTTTGGTAAGCAGCTTTGGTAATGGACTTTTAAAAAAAATAAAACTAATTCTCTTACCGTCCACAAACTTTTGAATGGTAGTTTTTATATATGCAAAAGAATGATTATTGTAGGAAAAGGTTTTTGTCTAAAATCCTGCAACAGTCTTGCCTAAATAACATCCACGCCTAAATTTAGCCAACTACTCATCTATCCACTGTCATATTGCTTGAAATCGTTTTTCAAAATGTCCAGTCAACACTACATGTTGTTACTACAATATGTTAGCTTGGGATTTGAACCGAAGCTCGCCTTTTACACTAAACTAGAGCAGTGTTTTTCAACCAGTGTTCCGAGGCACACTAGTGTGCCGTGAGAGATCGTCAGGTGTGCCGCAGAAAATTATTCAATTTCAGCTAATTTTTCTAAAAAACACATTTTGAGCGGCTGCAAGCGGCAATGGTGCGCGTCTGTGTCTTAAACAACAAAGTATCACACTCCACCCCCCCCCCCCCCCCGTCAACAAACGAGTATCGTGCTACCCTCCCCCTTCAACAACCGAGTATCGGGTTATTTTTAACAAGGTGTGCCTTGTGATTTTTTTCAATGAAAATATGTACCTTGGCTCAAAAAAGGTTGAAAAACACTGAACTAGAGTTCCCTTTCGAAAAGAAACTCACACTGCATCCCCTGGGGGGGCGCTATAGGGAATACCTCCGGTATGACAGGTGTCTGAACCATGAGTCAAAACACGGTTAAGAACTAAACATTGGCAGGTGGCAGCCTATAACATCCCCAGTGGTGCGACCATGAGTATAAAAAGGGCATATGTGTAATATTTAATGTATAATATTTCCTCTTATCTTTAGGAGACTGTCTGTTTGAATCGTGTGTCTAGACAGACAACTATGGCCAGTGCAAGCACAATGAATTTCAGGCAGTGTGTTCATCTGTGTCAGCTTTTTCTTGCACCTGTTGACACATGGAATGTGCATTATGTGCCTGGGCAAAAAGCATGTACGCTCAGTCCTTAAGGGGGCTCGGGACAACCACCTGCACTTCGCAGTTCAGGACCTGCTACAACTGAGACTAGCAGGAGACTGTAATCATAGGAGAAGTTTTAATATCTCTTGTTTGTCAGGCAAGAGCGAGCTTCCAGGTGATAATGTGTTATCCTTCACATCGTCTAATATGGCAGCAAGCGTGCTCCAAGCTCCGAGCCATTAGGTGTCGATGCCTCTTTTTAAAGAGAGACTGGCCAGCTATCTCTCAATGTTGACTCTGTCAACTTGGCCACTGTTTGTTACATCATGCCTGAATGGCAGAATATATGTGCCAGTGGGTCAGGCTGGGGTTTTTGGGCTCTTTCCTGTAGCTCAAACAGTAGAGTGTGGCGCTTGCAATGCCAAGGTCATGGGTTCGATTCCCAGGGAAAGCAAAAACTGATTAAAATATCAATGTGTTCCTTGAATGCAATGTAATTTGCTATGGATAAAAGCATCTGCCAAATGCATACAAACGCTGGTTGTGCTGCAGGTTTACCAGATCAACCTGCTAAAAGACCTGGACCAGGGCCAGGTGGAGACAAGGCTAAAGACTAGCAGTACGTCTCGCACTTCCTCTTCAGGTGGTCGAACGTGGAGAAGCCAAAGTGAGAAGGAAAATAACTGACCTGAGTATGGGGAGATGTTAGGCCTCCTCTCGATTGAGAATCATCATGTTAAAACCTCCACTCCTTGAGCTAAGCTAATATTAGCTATGTTTAAAGGCTCTTTGGGGGCCTACTGCGAGTGTTGCTAGGCTCCCTAGAGCTCTGCCAGGATAGCAATTGTGAGTGGTAGCAAAGATGTCCTGTGCATGGGACATAATTAGGTCTCCTCTTGATTTAAAGTCGTCATGCGGAGGCCTTCAGTCCTAGCTGAACTAGGTCGACTAGGCTGTTTACTCCTCTAGCTTGAGAGAGTTACTCTTTGAGGCTTCTCTGTGAGCCTCCTTGCAACATCCTGAGTGCAGGCATTGTTAGGTCTCCTCTCGATTTAGAGAGTTGTCGTACTGAGCCTCCGCTCCTAGACCTTGGCTAAGGTCTGTTAGGTTGTTAGGCTCTCTGTAAGTATCCTTCTCAGTAAACTAATGTTGTCAGGCCTCCTCTCACTAGAGAGTCATATTTATTGAGGCCTCCACTCTCCTGAGCTCTGAGAGGACAGCAATTGTGAGTGGTAGTTAGAGAGTTGTCGGACTGAGGCCTCTGCTTCTAGAGATCGGCTAGTCTATAGGGTAGTGTATTAGGTCATTAGGCTAGACTTCAAGGGCCAGTTAGACTGAACTTTTAGCATTTTTGAGCTTTCTTGATACTGACCTTGGTACTTACCTAGGTGTTGACTAAGTCTCTTGTTTGAGGCCTCCACTCTTCAGGGTTGCCTGAACAGAAGAGTTCTGAGAGTTAGGCTCTCTGTGAGCACCCTTGGATGCTGGCCCGAATATGAGCATAGTTAGCCTTCCTCTTTTTAGAGTCATTCTATTTGCGCCTACCGTTCTTGAGAAGCTCTGGTCTGTGATCGTTGCTGGTGCACCTCAGGTATGAGGACTCCTTTGAGTCCTTTGACCTAGCTCAGACAATAGGGCATGGCATCCCTTCAGCATGGCACCATGGGTATTCCATTCACCATAGCGACCCTTAGGGGATGCAGCGTAAGTTCCCTTTTGAAAGGGAGCATCTCAGGTTATGCATGTAACCATGGATCCCTGAGAACAGGAACAAGATGCTTTGCCATGTTTTTGGTATTCCTACAGATGCCTCTTTCACACAAGAAGTGGATGAAGTATTTCACAGGTGACCTTCTTACACCCATGGTTACATGTGTAACCTTTTATAAATGTTTTACCATTAGACTGTGTATGTATGTCTGCCCTTTTTTATTATTTGGTTGTCTTATTATTCTTAGGGAACCTAAAGTGTGTTTCTGACAAACGACAGAATTATTCAGATCTATGAGACAATTTTTTGAAGGCTTACCCAGAACATAAATCTTGTTTCCGCGCAGGAAGGAGAAGGCTCCGTAGCGGGGTGTGGGCATCGAGGTGAGGGGCAGCCATTGGTCTTTTGCTGGCTCATACAGCCTCACTGATGTCTGAGGAGACGTGTCAGCTCCCATCCCGCCCAATGCATACACCTTGCCATCTAAGAGAGAGAGACTGAAATTAGTTTGAACTCTGTTTCTAAGTCTCCAGCATCCCTTATTAAACAAATTAATAACACACAAATCAGGAAATGACAGAGCAGTGAAAGTCACTAGTCTGAATAAGGAATGCTCTCTCCATGCTGCAACAGAAAATCTTTAGAGACATACTCTTTTTTTTTTTTACCCTTCAGCTCCAGCTATTTTAAGGTTTACTTAAATTCCACCTCTAAACCTCACAGTCCATATTTGTTCTCTTCCGCTGAGTGGACAAAAGATTAAAAATGAATGTGTTCACATACAGTAACCCAAACTTTTGAACTTCCCCACAAACTTTTCTATTTCAGCTCTACCAAAAGATATAGTACGTTTTTTTTGCTCTATTGCTAAAACATTTATTCAAAACTTCTGGTGAACAATTGGCTTACTCTGGCATGAATTCACATGCTTGTTCAGGCTTTTTAATGCTACTTTGATGATGGTGGACATATTTAAGAAGCCTGGTGTACTGACAAAACATTTCTGAAAACTACAAACTTAATTGTACAAACCTCAAACATCAAACAAAAACCAAACCTCATATCTTTAAAGAACCCAATTTACATTTTGAAGGCACGTTGGCATTCAAAAGAAATAGCAATGATTTCTTATACTCTTCCTCTAATGCGAGCACTTTCTGTATTGTTTGGATCTAAAGCCAAGAACTCATCTGTAGCTATTTTTACAAACCCTGAGAATTGCGTGTTAACTGACAACGCAATGACATTGAGATGGTTTCTAAATGCTAGTGAGACTGATGTAAAATTATTGTGCTTCAAGTTTTGAAAGGAACTTACAACTAACTAAAACTTTAACTAATCCAATGCATAATACATATGACTATAATTAAGCATTGCACCAGAGAAAATATTCCACTTTGACAAGACTTGATGTATTTGAAACAGAGCTGTTAGTTTAGTTTGGGCTTAATGCAAGGGTAAAAGTGACATTCATGAAGTTTTCAAGGGGAATTCTAAAATGCAGCACAGCAGGGAAATTAGAATATGAATCTGGAGAGAAATGCAGCATCAGCAAATAGAACAACCCTGCTGCAGCACTGCCAACAGCTAATGGAGACCGAGAGGGAGAGAGAGGGGAAGAGTGAGAAAGAGAAAGAGAAAGAGAGAGAGAGAGAAAGAGAGAGGTCTTAATTTAACTGAACTGTCAATGGGTGAGAGAGGGCACATGAGTACTGACTGACGTGCACATAAAGGTTATTACAGAAGAGAGAAACACGCATCAAGACATCAGGATCATCCCAGGAGGAAACGGCATTAATGATCACCATATGGGAGCACTTAAGACTGTAAGAGAGGATGTATGTGAGTTAAACAGTCTCTTTTTGTCTGCATTTCTTTCTTAGCATGACTTCAGCAGCTGCTGACTCAGACATCTGCAGTACTCTGGGACAGCAACCTGTGACTATAGTTAAATGCGGTACAAATGAGAACGATAGAGAGAAATACCAGAGTGTAAACTAGATGGCACTTGAGAGCACATGCATTCAATGCATAATGCATTCAAGTACCCTCCAAAAATAAAAAAAAATAAGGCTCTAGTAAAAAACTGTTGTAGTAGCAATATAAAACATATGCTCATTGAAAAAAAAAGTTAACTTAGTCATAATATATTGCTCATTTCTAAATGGATCCTTATGAAGAAAGATGTTTTGGTCATCTATCACCTTCTACCAGCAGGGCCTGACTAGACCATGCCACGTCAAACTTTGAACCCCTTGGGGAAGCTCATATTAAATTCTTATTTCTTTCTCTCTTTGACCCTCCCCAATGAAAAAGCTATTTTAGTGCTACTGTATTAAAATGAAAAGCAATGTATGTGCATTAGGTGTGTAATTGGTTGTCACAAAGAATGATGGAAGGTAGCTTGTTCATACAAATATGTCTCTTTAAAAACTGGATAAATGAATAGTATTGTCAGCAGGCTTTATCACTATTCTTCATCAGCAGTCCAGCAAACACAGACAAATCAAATTGTACCCTTACAGTTATGCTGGTGGTGCACCTCATGATGCTAATTTACTACCACTATAATGCTTTAATCAGTTTTGTTATTGTTAACTAAAATGAAAAATAAAAAATAAAAGTCTTTAACAAAATTGTACACAAATAATACTACAATAACACTGGCTTTAGCTGACATGCCTTCCACATGTGCTCACAAATATGATTATGTTGACATGATTCGAATGCAGCTTATTTCTTTGCTGTGACAGAGAATGATGGGAACGTCTCAGGTTACGTACGTAACCATAGTTCCCTAAGAGGGAACGAGACACTGCGTCGAGACGCGATTGGGAACCTTTCAGTTTATATGTCTCTTGAAGCACAATCAAACTCAGGTGCGGGAGTGTACGTCGCCGTGATGACGTCATCACGTCATGACCCGGGAGTATAAAGGCACGTCACGACCCGGAAGCGGGTTAGCTTGAACAGTGTCTGAACAGGCCGGCATGCCTAGGAGCTGAGGCTGCAAGACGCAGTGTCTCGTTCCCTCTTAGGGAACTATGGTTACGTACGTAACCTGAGACGTTCCCTGTCAAGGGAACTCGCACTGCGTCGAGACGCGATTGGGAACGAGGAATACCCACGCCGCCTCAGCGTACGGGGTATGCCAAGCGAAACGTAGCTCACTACGATAACGCCAATGATCCCAAGGCGGGGTTTAGGTCTAACTGGTAGAACCTAATAAAGGTATGCGGTGAGGACCAGCCAGCCGCATCACAAATGTCCGCGAGGGAAGCCCCTGCGAAAAAGGTTTTCGAGGCAGCCATGCTCCGAGTAGAATGAGCTCGGACAGACAGTGGACACTGCTGTCTTGCCAGCTCATAAGCTAGAGAAATAGACTCTGAAATCCATCTGCTCATAGTAGGCTTAGAAGCAGGGGAACCTCTGGGGGCCCCAAAACAGACAAAGATTTGGTCTGACCTACGCCACGTAGCAGTTCTGTGGACGTAGGCGTCCAGTGCTCGCACTGGACAAACCCTGTTCTTTAACTCCTGGTCATGATCAGTAAATGGAGGAGGACAGAGAGCCTGTAGCACTATGTGGCGCATAGGACTAGACAGCACTTTAGGTACATAACCCGGCTTGGGATAGAGGAAAGCTTTAGCCAAGCCGGGCGCAAACTCTAAACATGAAGGGGCCACGGAGAGGGCCTGCATGTCACCAATCCTCTTGAGGGAAGAAATGTCGAGAAGAAAGAGAGTTTTAAGAGTAAGGTGCTTGTCTGAAATCTCGTCCAGCGGTTCGAAGGGAGCCTGGGACAAGGCCTGGAGCACCAGGGACAGGTCCCAAGGAGGCACAGGCCTCAGCCTCTGAGTGCCACGTAGGAAACGAACTATGAGGGGGTCCCTGCCCAAAGAGGCACCACTCAAAGGTACGTGGTAAGCAGCTATGGCAGCCACGTAAACCTTTAGTGTGGAGGGGGACAGCCCTGCTGCGAACCTTTCTTGCAGGAACTCCAGCACGGTGCCAACCTGGCAGGTAACTGGGTTCAGCTGCTTTTCGCAACACCAAGAAGTGAAAATCTTCCACTTCTGAGCGTACAGTTTCCTCGTGGACGGGGCTCTGGAGTGGAGAATGGTCTCTACAACCTCGGCTGAGAGACCAGACTCTATGAGCTGGGCCCCCTCAGGGGCCAGACCCACAGTTTCCACAGTTCTGGGTGAGGATGGAAAATCCTCCCCTGAGCCTGGGACAGGAGGTCCCTCCTGACCGGAATCTCCCACGGAGTGCCGTCTAGGAGGGACACCAGGTCCGAAAACCACACCCTGCCCGGCCAGCGCGGGGCAACTAGAGTGAGACGGACCTTCTCCCGGCGAACCTTCTCCAGAACCCCTGGGAGCAGAGCTACGGGGGGAAAGGCATACAGGGGTAGATTTGGCCACCCTTGCCTCATGGCGTCCAGGCCGAGAGGCGCTGGAAGATAAAGGGAGAACCAGAGTGGGCAGTGAGACGTCTCTCGAGACGCAAACAGATCCACTTGAGCCTGGCCGAATCTCTCCCAAATCTGCTCCACCACCTGAGTGTGGAGTCGCCATTCCCCGGGCCTCGGCCCCTGTCTCGACAGGAAGTCTGCCCCCAGGTTCTGGGCCCCCGGGATATATACCGCTCGAAGAGAGAGCAGTTCCCTCTGGGCCCAGAGGAGGATCCTGATCGCCAACTTGGAAAGTCGACGAGACCGGAGACCTCCCTGGTGATTTATGTAGGAGACCACCGACGTATTGTCGGTCCGGACTACTACATGACGGCCTCTGAGGTCGGGGAGAAACGCCCGTAGCGCCATCCGGACAGCCATCATCTCCAAGGCGTTGATATGCCAGGAGAGGTGGTGCCCGTCCCATAGACCCCTGGCCGAGCGGTCCCTCAGGACCGCCCCCCAGCCCGCGCGGGACGCATCTGTCGACAGCATGACGCGGTGACAGATAGCTCCCAGTGCGAGCTTCTGGGACAAAAACCAGTTCTGCTTCCACGGATGCAAGGCTCGAAGGCAGCGCCTTGACACCTTGATCAGACGGAAGGGGTTGCCCCTCGGGGAAAACCCTCTGGTCTTCAGCCACCACTGCAGGGGTCTCATGTGGAGCAGGCCGAGTGGGATAACACTGGACGCTGCCGCCATGAGCCCCAGCACTCTCTGGAAGTGCTTGACAGTGAGCAGCTGGCCTAGCTTGATATCCTGGACTAAGGACAGAACGGCGGCAATGCGCACGGGGGATAGCCGTGCAGACATTGACGCCGAGTCCCAAACAACGCCTAGGAAGGTTGTCCTCTGCACAGGAGAGAGGATACTCTTCTTGGCATTGAGTCTCAGCCCCAGCTCCTTCATATGCGCGAGTACGACATCTCGATGCCGGACCGCTAATTCTTGTGTCTGAGCCAAAATCAACCAATCGTCGATGTAGTTCAGTACACGGATACCAGTGGACCGCAGCGGGGCGAGCGCTGCGTCCATGCATTTGGTGAAGGTGCGAGGGGATAGCGCTAGGCCGAATGGAAGTACTCGATATTGGTAAGCCTTGCCCCCGAAGGCGAACCTGAGAAACTTCCGATGTTGAGGAAGGATGGAGATATGGAAATATGCGTCTTTGAGATCTATCGTCACAAACCAATCCTCGGACTTGATTTGGGATACGATCTGTTTCAAAGTCAACATTCTGAACTTCAGGCGCCTGACAGTCTTGTTCAACAGGCGAAGGTCTAGAATAGGACGCATACCTCCATCCTTCTTCGGAACTATGAAGTAGCGGCTGTAAAAGCCCGAATCTGTGGCTGAGAGAGGTACATACTCTATGGCCTCTTTCCTCAGCAGTGATTCGACTTCTTGTTCCAAAACCCGAGCCTGCCCAGGGTCTACCTCTGTCCGAAGAACCCCCGCGAACTTGGGAGGGTTCGACCGAAACTGGATAGTGTAACCCACATGAATAGTGCGCAGGACCCACTGAGAAATGCCTGGCAGACGTGTCCACGCCGCCAGGAACTCCACTAGGGGTACCAGTCTCTCGAGACCAGTCTCTGTTCGGGTTTCCACTCCAGGCCGCTGGACCTGGAGTGGATGCTCTAGGACCCTCCTTAGAGGGGGCAATCTGCCCAGTGCACCCTGCCGGGGTGACAACTGGGGTAGACCACCTGGTCCCTGATCGGACTGGCTCTCTCGAGAAACCAGATCCACAGGGGCCACCGCAGGGCGTTGGCAGGCTGGTGGACCAACGGGGGGCTCCCTGCGAGGCCTGACACCATGATTGTCAGGGCCTCTTACTTTTAGCCTTCTTGCCCTGCAGAACGACCCTCAGGTCGGTCTGCCGGCCAGAAGGCTGAGGCTGAGGTTGCTGACCTGAAGCCCTCCCCTTCTTTTTCGGGGGGGGCTGACGAGTCGCAACACTCAGCTTCTGCCCAGCGCGGTATGAGGAGGTACTGGGCTGAGGATGGAACGCTGCTCTTGCTTGCGAACCTTGAGGGCGGCGTGGAAGGATCTTTTTGAACGCCGCCTCCTGCTTAGCAGCCTCCTGAAACCTCTCGACCGCTAGCTTAACCGCGTCGCCGAAGAGGCCAGGAGGCGTCAGAGGGGCGTCCAGGAGGATGTTCTTATCCTTTTGGCTGAGGGTTGTCAAGTTCAGCCATAAATGTCTCTCCGTAGCTACTAGGGCTGCCATAGATCGGCCAATAGAGGCGGCCGTCTCCCTAGCAGCCCGGAGAGAAAGATCCGTCGCCCTCCGCAGTTCTGCGACTGCTTCTGGCCCAATACCTCCCTCCTCGTCAAGATCTGCGAGGAGTTCCGCCTGGTAGGCCTGCAGCATGGAAGAGGTGTGGAGGCATGCTGCAGCCTGACCAGCCGATGAGTATGCACGCCCCACCAACGATGACGTAACCCTGAGAGGTTTGGTGGGGAGCACCGGTGCCTTTAGGGGCTGCGGTGAGTGAGGAGCCAAATGATTAGCCAAGGACTCCTCTACTCTAGGCATCGCCCCGTATCCGCGATCTTTAGCTCCCACTAGGGAGGCATAAACAGCGGTCTCGCTGTTATGCACCCTGTGGGAGGCGGGCCTATTCCAGGACCTCGACACCTCAGTGTGGAGGTCGGGGAAGAAAGGCAGACACCGGCGCTGAGGTGGTGCTCTGGACGGCAAAAAGCGCTCGTCCAGCCTGCTCTTTGGACGAGCATGCGTCCGCTCAGCCGGCCACTCGAGGCCCAGCCTAGCGGTGGCGCGAGTCACCACCTCCAGCAACTCATCTGACGCTGGTGAGGGGGCTGGCGGAACCTCCTCATCAGCGTCGATACTAACAACGTCCAGTTCCTCGGAACTGGATAGCTGCAGTATCGCCTCGTCAGGGTCGGAAGAAACCGCCACAGGGCGTGCTTCCGGCTCCCTAACGGGGCTAGATCTGCCAGGTAAAGGCGGAGAAAAGGCAAAGCCCGTCTCCGACCCCTCTGATAGATCCATCTGCGACCCCCATGATCGCAGCCGCCGCTGGGCCTCAGCCGCAGCGGGACCGGAACCACGAGGGCCGCTAGCCCGGGCAGTTTCCTCGAAAACTGCCAGGCGGGATCGGAGTGTTCGCAAACTCATTTGCAAACAGTCTGCACAATCAGTGCCCTCGAGCGCTGATCGTGCATGCTCCTCTCCCATGCAAGCTACACATAAGGCGTGTGTATCCCTTCCCGAAAGAAACCGGGGACAAGGGGTAACACAGCGCCGAAAAACTTGCTCCGCCATTCAAACACTCCAACAGACACACGGTGAAATCCCTTTTCTTTTAAACTAGACTTGGGCTGAATCACACACACGTCTGCAATACACACACACGTTGAGCTTAGAGCGCTGTGAAGACACTGAAAGCTGACCCGCTTCCGGGTCGTGACGTGCCTTTATACTCCCGGGTCATGACGTGATGACGTCATCACGGCGACGTACACTCCCGCACCTGAGTTTGATTGTGCTTCAAGAGACATATAAACTGAAAGGTTCCCAATCGCGTCTCGACGCAGTGCGAGTTCCCTTGACAGGGAAATGTAGTTTTGCCACTAACCTGTCACCTCACTAACTGTCTAAGTATATTCTCTATTAGAGTGAATTTGTTAAGCAATTACATTTTCCCGCATATAACCCGCAGACGCAGATAATCCGCACCCTCATATATCCCGCAGGTTTTGGGGTTTTGTTTAAAAAATCGTTGGTATAATCTGCACCCTCATATTATCCGCACCCATAGAATGATGAACTTTTTTGTGCAAGTTCACGATTTGAATTTCGAATGTTGCTCGCATGACATCAATTATCCATAACTGTTCAGCCTTGGTACACAGTGCTTGTGCGCGAAATTCAAATAATAAGAAAACAAACACAAGTCAGAATCAGAACAAAAAGAAAAAGTAGTCTCTCCCGCTGTGCAGGAGAGACTACAGGTGAGGTGTAGTCAGGTGTAGACTACATTCTATAGGTGTTGATCATCGGATGAGATGAGAAGAGCACGCCCTCATGGCAGCACAGCCAATCATGTCTTCTTGCACGATTGACAGGTCAGACAGCCAATCAGTGCCAGCTGTCAGAGTGATAGTACAAGGGCCAGAGACAACAACCCTCGCAAGAAAGAAAAACAAAGAAAATACAGCAAAAAAAAAAAAAAAATATATATATATATATAAAAAATTGGTATATAACCCGCACCCCCCCCCCCTGCAGGGTTTGTAAAATCAGGTATAACCCACGGGTTATATGCGGGAAAATACGGTAGTTATTATATTTTTGCTCAGAGATATTTGCAATGATGATCAGGGGTGGAAAGCAACGTTCTTCGCAGCACTCTAGCACACACTCTACATGTTCTCTTCTATGTTCTCTTTCTATGTGTGAAAATTATTTTAGAGCTTGACAACCACAAGTCACTTTAAATTGTCTTTGCATGGAGGTGCTGCAAAAATAAAAACAAAACAAAAATCCACGAAAAAACCCCCAAACAAACAGAATACGGGTTTGGAACAACACTACTATGAGTAAACCATGACAGAATCTTAACTTTGGGGGCGAACGGTCAATTTGAAACACTCACTGACTGTGAAAGGAGAGAGTATATTTTAGCAATTGGAAAATTACACACCTATTACATCATCCAGAATGAGAAAATCGTGAGAAAGCAATAGTGAAAGTAAGAGGTCTATCAAGGTTTGTGTAAATGACAGAGGAAAACAACGACCAAAGATCATGACCACCATCTTCACTCTCATCTTATTCAGTGAATTCACTCGGATGACCACAAATGATTTCTCCAGTTTGATTCGATATGGTCTGACATGTTCAAGGCTGTGTAAAGCATGACAGAGACTGTGAGAAAGAGCAGGACAGAAATATCTGAGCAGTGCAAAAGGATCTAATGGCTTAAGAAACTAATATACTCTAATAAGCTTTTCAGTCTTTAACTACTATTTCCTAACATTTATATTAATATTGATACAATGTACTTACTGTTTACATACATTATATCACATTGTACATATATTTTATCATTTTTATAATTAGATAAATAATTACTTTCTGTAATCACATCTATAACTACACTGTTAATTACATAAATGCAGTTTTCATGGCGGTTTTCAAGTTACACTTTATTTTAAGGTACAGTAATAATAATTTACTACATGTACTTACTATAGGGTTTGATTTAGAATTAGTTTATAGTTACTACATAAAAATAATATAATTTATAGTTACTACAAATGTCTGCGTTCACTCATGAATGAATGCCATCCACTAGCACAACCTGTCTCACACAACAAGACATCAAAATTGTATCCATGCATTACATTGTACACATTGCTGACCACCCAGAAAAAAACTATAACTTTTTGTTTTTAAATACTTTGCCTTTTACTTTTCAACTTTGTCACAGCAAGTCCATAGGCAAATATTTCATCCGAATTAAACAAGCTTTTGGAAATGGTTATGTTCATTTTCCCCCTAAGGCATCAGCACTCTTTTCATGTATCTGTCATCTTTATAATATCTTGCACATGATGAAAAGAATATTGAATGCTTTTAGAGTAGCTGTATATTGCTAGGAGATTTTTAAAGGAACATGTCTTGTAAATGAACTATTTGTTATTTTAGAAACAAAATACATATCATTATAATGCAGAAAACTGAATAATAAACATGAATCTACAGCAATTGTTGTGTACTGTTGCATAGCTTAAATACAATTTATACTGAGATTGATTTATCATGCAGTGTGACAAGCAAAATACTGTCTTAGCATATGATTTAATGTCACGCTGTGTTTCACGCTGTTAGGTCAATCTGCGGCCAAACTGAACTCAGCCGGGCATCGTCGTAACAGTCACTCAATCTGCATGGAAATATATTTAACCACACTGCACCATATGCAATGCTTTTATAAATAGACATGTATTCTATACATCTAAACCCTGTAAAGTCTGGCATACAAAACAATTATCTTTTTTTTAATGGAACAGTTTGGAACCTTTGACAAAATATTTATTCAAAAGAGATTACATGTGTGTTTTTTTGTAACGCTATTGTGTTGTAATGAACGCACAATGATTTGGATAGATAATCAAAATGGTCATTAATAATATATAAATAAAGAACTTCAGGCAATACTTAACAACCATGCTAAACATAAAAAATAAAGGATGAAGAACTAAGCAGAACTCAGGGCTTATAAATAAACTGGGTAATCAAGGTAGAAACAAAACAGGTGTGGGGAACTAATTAACAACCATAGAAACAAAGATGGCACCATGGGAACGATGGATGGAGATGGAGCCGGTGGGGAGAGGGGAGAGGGAGCCCAGAGTGAAGACGGAGAGCAGGTGGACCAGTATGACACCATAGGCTTCAGAGGCCACGACGGAGTCATAGCGACAGGCCCTCGGGGTGGAACAAAGAGAACTGGAGGGCTGAGGTGTGAGCAGAGGGACTGAGGGCCGAGGTGGGCAGTCAGACCGAGCAGTAAGGAGTGGAGAGACGGAGCGCAGCAGATGGCTGGCAAATCTGTGGCCATAAACTGTCCCATTAAAACAAAGATGATGTCATTGTATGTCAATCTCTACAGGGTTAAAATGTATGGAATAAATTGTGAGTCAATGTATGACCAATTTTAAGCAAGGAGGGTCGAGGGAGCCTGGTGGAGCCGCAAGGCTGATGGTCCCAGGTGGAGCCAAGGCAGATGAGTCAGGGGGATGGGCTGAAGTGGAGTGATGGAAACAACGGCTAGAGAAGGAACCAGGAAATCCCTTGAAATCTATTTATTTTATTCCTTTTTAGGTTTTCATTTTGAAATCCTACTAACAATGTAAAAGTTACTCTTATATTTACTTGCCAATAATAATAATAAGTAAAGACTTCACAACATTTTCAACCTGAACATTTTTAGAACTAAATTTAAAGGGCTTATCTGCTAAAGGAATGAAGTAGATTGTGTACATATCAAATATGATACAGTAGTCATTATAAGGATTCCTTATTTTAAGGAATTTTTTTAAAGTATGCCAAGAGGAAAACACATTTATTATTACAACATAAGGTCATGAACTGCATCTTTTTGTTATTTTGTTCCTTGAGGTGCACCTATAAGGTTTTACATAAACAAAAATGTCATCATTTAGAAATAAATGGCATTTTTCCTACCCTGATTTTATTCCTCTGATTTAAACACTCTGTTATAAGGAGTGTGTCTCCTGTGAGAATTCAGTGTAAACGCCCACTGCTGTGATTGGCTGACATGAAATAGCTGAGTATTACATGTGGATCTCTCTCAAATACTTTTACAACATTTTTACTATTACAATTTAGCTCTACTTTTTACTATTTTAGCATGATATTTAGATTAATTCCCATCACATAAAAGATTGCATTTTTGAGCATATATTAGCCGATATAGTCACTGCAATGAGATTTGTGCACTCTCACAAATTATTTCACCATAAATAAAAATGCAAACACAACGTAAATACAACAGGTGGCTTACACAGGCAGTGTAACAGTGATCTGTAAATACAGAGAGCAAAAGTGCCGACATAATACATTTAATCACACATTTGTGGTACAACAGATCCAATGTAGTTGGAACTGCATCATCTTTTAATTTAAATCATTCTGAAAATCCTGTTTCAAATTGCACCTTGAGCCAGTCCTTCAAAGGAGACATTAAACCGAGGTCCTGACTCTTTCTGGCCATTAAAAATGTGCTTTGTTAAGAGTAGGGGTTTGACCCTGGCATCCTGGCCAAATTTGCAGATTGGCCTCGGTCAATCAAGGCCTCCTAATCATCCCCATATACTGATGAGTCTCCTCTCCACCAATAAGCTGGTGTGTGGCGGGCATTTAGGCTTAATATGGCTCTTAACTCTTTTTCCATAATGGGATCGGAAGGAAGGCAATGCAAAAACTGTTTTTCCACAACTCGGCACTGCATAGAGCCATCTTTATCATTTGCTTTTTGCATAGACGTGCGTCTACCTCTCATTATTTACTTCCTACATGTGGAAAACATGGGTGAGGCTAAACAGACAGTGCTATAGAAACAGGTGTTGATCTTCATCTGCTGAGGCAGGGTTAAGCCACACATTTACGTAATGAAGCGGCACATTCCACAACCTGTCATTTTTGCTTCAATATAAGCTATTTTTAGACTAACAAGAAAGTTTAGAGTTCTGAAACTTATAGGATGTTTTTATAGCACAATGATGTCAAAAGATCAAGGAGATCTTGTCAACCACCAAAATAAGAACATAAAGTCAAACTTTCAGTGGCACAAACAGTATAGCACATGCTGGCTGTTCTACACAACTACATGCCATTAGAGGATTATGGGAATGGTAGTCTGGGAGCTCAATGCTTTGCAATCAAGGGTATATAGTGAGTCGATCACCTTCACCCATGCCTCCATCTACAAGTTGTTTTCTCCAATCCATCTAAACTCAACCCACCCACCTCGAATTCATCTATTTCTCCCCTCTGCAACCTCGCTGAGTTCGTCACCCCCTGCAGACTGCACTGCCCAATCACACACAGTCACTTCTAATTAGAGCTCTCTGTTCTGATCTCCATTCGTCGCCCAGGGAGACCCCATAGCAACCAAACACGTACTCTAAGACAATTAGGAAATAGTGGTCTGACAAGGAAAAGCAGAGAAAAACACACATGCATAAGCTTGCATCAAACCAGAGCATACAAACTAAACAAACAAATCATGTATTAATTCACATGGCAACTATAATTTGGTAAACAAATG
This sequence comes from Rhodeus uyekii, assembly GCA_037043235.1. NCBI lineage: Eukaryota > Metazoa > Chordata > Actinopteri > Cypriniformes > Acheilognathidae > Rhodeus > Rhodeus uyekii. The sequence goes on from JAWRVZ010000034.1 coordinate 1,629,030, forward strand.
CACAAACATGCTTGTTCGCTTCTGTGCACATACACACACACAGCTGTTTTGAACCTTCCCGTATGATAGGAAGACTCTTATTAAATAGACCACCTGCTGCTGGTCCTCCTCTTCTATTTTCATGACTGCAAGCAGGAAATATGATCTTCAACTCATCACATCTCTTTCTGGCTGTATAAACTAGTAAAAACTTTCTCAAAATAGAATCCTTGCCTAAAGCCAAAGCAAATGATCATTCTTGCAGTACGTCTTCAGCTCTGAGATCACAGCACCCTTCCAAAAATTCCATGTACCATGACACTGAACCCAGAACAGGGAGACCTCAGACTAGAGGAGTGACAGCGAGAGACTCACACAGGACTAGTTGTCCCTAAGGAGGCAACTAGTGTAGAATATTTATGATTGGAATATATATTCTACACAATGATTCTTCTCATTTATTGTCATTCATTACTTTTTATACAGCCTTTTTTTATGTGCAGCCTGGTGCACCTCAATTACACACATATACTGTAAACACAAGGATTGTACATAATAATATACATAATACCACAAAATATTTCCATTTCAAATAACTACTGTTCATTTAAACTTTTGATTTATTGAAGAATTCTAGTTTCCAAAACAATATTAAGCAGCTCAATTATTGATAATAACAATGATTGTTCTTGAGCATCAAATCACCATATTAGAATGATTTCTGAAGACTCATATTACACTGAAGACTGGTGTAATATTACAAAAGAAAACAGTTATTTTCAATTGTAAGGATTTTTCACAGTTTTATTGAATTTGTGATCAAATAAATGCAGACTTCATGAGAATGAGAAATTTCAAAAACCCAAAAAATGATTCCCCAAACTTTTGAATGGTAATTTAAAGGTGACAAACATCTACCGTATTTTTCGCCCCATAAAGCGTATTTTTCCCCCCCAAAACTGGGGGGGGGGGGGGGGTGGTGCGTCCTATCCGACGAATATAAAGAATCCGCGGAGCGCGGCCACAGCCGTAGCCGTGGTGATGACGAGTGGGGGGCAATGATGGACTTTACAGTGATGACTGTGAGGTCTGCAGCGGGAGAGAGAGTCGGGAGACGAGCGGTGTGTAAGTAGATCAAGTGCAAATTGACAAACACCTGTCGCTCGTCTCCCGACTCTCTCTCCCACTGCAGACCTCGCAGAACCATGCCCCCTCGCACAGTCATCTATTCCCCACTTCCCGGTTTACACACAAAGTGAATAACCAAAGAGAAAAGGAACGGTAAATAATAATACACTTAGCAACCATAAGACATAAGCAACAAACTATTAGACACACCATACACAAGGTTTAAACACAATGAAGTAAACACAACAACTTTTAGTAATGCCTTGGATGGAACAGAAGACAACGTCTTATTTGACACCAGTGAGGAAGAAAGTGATGACAATGACTGCGTGGATCTGTCCTTCCTCATTTCTGATAGCAGCGAAGAAGAGGAATTATTGGGGTTCGAATAAAAACATTACAGCTTTATTTTTGTTACTTTCACTGCTTACTGACTGTTAATGAGAGTAAAGATAGTTTTTAATATGTTACATGGTTGCATAAAATTGTTCTTAAACTGCAGTTAACTTTATACAGTTGATATAAAATATTTTACTACAGTATTTTGGTACAGAATCTTTTTTTACTAGATTTTCCTCCTTTAAAATTGGGTGCATCTTATTTTCCGGAGAGTCTTATATGGCGAAAAATACGGTAACTCAAATGTCTTTAAGAGCGCAGGGAGCCCAGAGGACTGACAGAGTCAAAGACAAAACAAGATAAAATGCATCGTGTTACGTATCTGTCATGTCTCTGCCCAGTTCCTGTTTCCTCGGGGGGGGGGTGGGGGTTGTACGCGCGTGTTTGTTGAAGCACACCTCCTCACCGCCGAAGCTACAGCGCCGCTTGCAGCCGCTCACGGACCGGTAGCATTTGATCCACAGACCGTTCCGTGAATTCCGTGGACCGGGGGTTGGGTACCACTGCTGTAATCAATTAACTCTTGTCACAGGTGTCTAATCATTCCCTTGTGTATATCTACCCGGTGTGTCATTTGTCTGTTGTCGATAATGTTTGGTTTCTCTCATGTGGTTTTTCTTTTGTACTATATCTTGGTTTTGCACAAGTGCTCTTTTGTTTGTTTATATTTAAAGTGTATTTTGAGCTGTCATTAAAGTTAGAGTTCAGTTTATTATTCGTATCCTCCAGCACATCACGCTAACACATACTGGTACAAGATTTTAATTAAATGTTTAATGCAATTTAGTTTCATTCTACATTCTGAAGAGTGGTCACATTTCATTCATAATATTTATCATGATTATTCGATCAGATTGTCAGCACTAGCTTTTAAACAGAAAAAAGTATAAATCTGTTTTTATGCATTTAGTAGGTGGGTCCACACGTGTTGCATCTTGGCATCCAAATATAAAACATTCATGGTTTACAAAACTAATCCAGTTGTAATAGCATTAAAGCATCATTTTACAAAAATAATCCTGTCCCAAATTGAGCTTTAGACAGGAATTTGATGCATCTTGAACTGAGGTAAGATCACTGTCAAGGAGCCAAAACTGATTGATCTCCAAAAGCAGCGCTGCATGTCCAATGTGACAGGAGAGTTATGGTAAGTGAGTGATATTTACAGAGAGATTCAAGGGTGGTGTGGCAGGAGATGGGTGCAGTCAGATTTTTAATAAGTGAGCTTGAAGATTTCAGTCAACGCAACAAGAGCCCTGTCTGCTGAAAACACAGGCATCATCGCCTATCAAGCCTTTTAAAGGCCACTTATTTCTTTTACAAAAGCACAATCAATATTCAGAAATCACTAAAGGCTCTAAGATTATGGAACTGATAACATCAGGACATATTCTCTACAGAGTCTGGTAGGAGCAGGAGAGAAAATGTCAATAATTCACTGAAGGATGAAATTTAGGAAGCCTGCTCAGCTTTTAAGCGCAAGAGAGCATACAAACCAGAAAGAGAAGGTGTTGTACCTATAAATGACACCGTCTGTTATTTAGTTCTGTTTGTGCATCATCTTACCCTCGATCAACATAGTGCTCTTGAAAGAAAGAGGTGGAAACAGCATATGCACGCTGGAACAAATCATTCCCATCAAACACCATATACGGGTGACTCACTGAAAGACAAACAGTCCTTTTTGAAATTCACAGAACCGAAATAACGGGACCTTTCCAATGGAAAATGCTTTAGACAGAGGCCCTGTTTTATCCCATAATATTCAAACCATTTCAAAGAAAGAAATGATAAAGGGATGATATTTTAAACAGGAACTTTCTCTTGCAGAGAAATAGGGCTGAATTGCAATAGTGACTTATTATATATTTTCTTAATATAAGGCAGGTCTGCTGCTGTAAATATCACCAGCAGGTCTGAACTTTATCTTAAAGTTGCTCTTCCAACTTATATACTAATATACTTGCATGACATATTTATTTGAATGTAAACAACAATTCTAAAAGTCTAATTTTAATACCATGTTATTTCCCCCCCTGGAAATGTTTGGAAAGATGTATTTCTAAATGTTTTTTAGGCTGAATGAATGATATACATAATTGTAGGGCACATTGCAACATGAGTAGAGTGGATTTATGCGTAAATCGTCTATAAAATTATTCGTGCCTATTTACTGTATCAATTAACTAATTCACGTAAGGATTTTCTAATTGATTTACACAAACATTAATTCTGCTTTTTTAATGAGTGAGGCCCATTAAACAGACTGTAAATACATCCATCATAGCCTTGTTATTGTCCATGTATCCAAAAATTGTATCCATTTTTTATGCATTTAATTTTCTGTCTTCCGTAGGCCACAGAAGGAGGTCCCATTAAATTAAACTAAAACGTGATGACCAGATTTACTATTAAAAGAAGAAAAAAAAGGTGCATGATAATTATACTATAAAATAGTATAATTTGGACAAATTGTATGCTACATTGCAAGTGTTAAGAAGATTTCTAAGTAATTATTTACTGATGTCATTGATGTAGCTTTCAAATCTAATTTGTGCAATTTAAATATGCACATTTAAAAATTTGTCATATTATGATGAATAAGAAGATACAGAAGACCCAAATGATGATTATGATGTCAATCCTGTTATGATGCCTTGACACACAGTATATGCATATCAGTGAGACGCTATAGCTACGATAGAGGGTTTGATTATCAGTAAATGAATTAAATGAGTCTTTACCCTCATTTAATGATATCATGTCAGTTGGAATATAAAACACCTCAAGTCGCAATTTGCATTGGCTGGTTTTATGATTTGTAGAACCTGACAGCCCCTAGTCACCTTTTGCATTCAATGTAATATAAAGAGTAGCACAGATATTCTGTTAAACATCTCATTTTGTGTCTGAGTCATACAGGTTTGTAACAACATGAGGTTGAGTAAATGATGACAGACTATTACTTCTTTCATAACAGGTTTTCCATTTCTTCCTCCTTATTTGGTCTTAACTTCTGGTACATTTCTGTTTCAACCATGTCTGTGTCAGCCCCTCTCTCTTCTTAACACTGTATCATCAGTGCGCTTTCAGAAACTGTCTTTGGTATTCATAGCACAAATAAAAAACATGCAGCAAAACAAGTTCATAATGACACATTCTCCTCCTCTCTTTTCTCTAATGATCTTTTCCTCTTCAGGCCAATGATTAAAATGAGCTGTATAAGTGGCAGTGCTATTTCACAATGACCTTTACTCGCCACAGCCACAACCACACACACACACACACAGAGAGAGAGAGAGAGAGAGAGAGAGAGAGAGAGAGAGAGAAAGACTGTGGCCACAACGCAAAAGAATAATCAAATGCTAACAAGGTACCATTAGACAGAAGTGGCTGTTCAAGTCAACATTACATTGTGTGTGATGAGCTGTTGTTCTGAAGAGGACAAAAAAAAGAAAAAAAAGAGGACTATATGAGAAATTCTTTATCATAGCACACTATAAAAAAATTAACAAAACAATTAACCTTCTCCACTGCTCTATGAACAATAGGAATGGAACTACTTTACTCACATTCAGGACATACCAAATGAGAATAATGCCGAGGGTTTAGACCATCACATAAATAATTATATGGAATTAAGTGAAAAGAGAAAGAGACAAATTCTTAAAACATATTCCCAGTTGTATTGCGCATGATTATTCAATAATTCCAATGACAATAAAAAGTTTGTCCTGGTTAAAAATGACTCTTATGGATTTAACAACACTGTTAAAAGCAAATCTCAAAATATTAATATTCATGTTTCATGCTGTACATTATTATGTTGAGATGCTTAATTAACTTGCAGTGAATTGCTCATTAAATGTAGCTTTAATATGATCAATTTTAGTTATTTATCTACTGTATTTCTGCTCCTGGGAAAAGTAAATAGACCAAGTCAAAAATTGTAAAATATTTTGTTGTCTTTTAATAGTCTTAACCCTTTTAATCACAAATCACAGAGAATCAGCAAGAATTGCACAACTACTGTAGATAAAGTAACTTAAAACAGAGTAACCTTCCTCGTCAGTTTTGTTCCACTCAATGTTAATGACTTCAAGAGTCCATAAGTAGTTAAAATGTCTCCTAGTAAGTTTGGGTTTAATGTGAGACCAAATATTCACAATTGGGTTCAAATCTGGACTCTGATAGGCCAAAACATGAACCTGATGGACTTCTTGGTTGTTTTTGGATTTTGGGCAGGAGCTTTGTCTTGTTGAAAAATAACATCTGACCATTCCTCTTCAGATAATAACTTTTCATTTATGGGAAGCAAGCCATTCTGCAATATTCTCCTGTACTTCAAAGCATTAAATGGCTTTTCACAGTGAAGTAGTTCACCAATACAGCTGCTAAAAAGACTCCCCACACAATTACACCTCTTCTTCCATGCATCACTGTGATAGAGATGCATTTATTATTATATTTCTCAGCCAATTTCCAAAGACAGCTCTGGAGCATCACCCTGCAACTCATGTTTCACTGTGATTCATTACTTCACACACAACTTACACACCATATTCTGCCAAAAACTTTATTCTGTCTTTGATGTTTTTCTGAGAATGGCTTTTTAAGTTCTGATTTCTAAATTCAGCTAATTCCATGACCAATCATTTGTGTTTAACACAATTAAAACCTTAGTGTTTGCTTAACAATCTTGAGCTTGGCCCTTTTTTTTGCCCAGAAGTATAGTCAAAATAGTGAAATTTAATATTGCTCTTGATAACAGCTATATAAAACAATAATTCATCAGTTTAACTCACATCTCTATAAACAGAAGCTCATTAAATCACTGAAAATCAACAAGTTGTCTCTTCAAATGAGCAGTGAACATTTATCCTGAAGTCTTGAACAAGTGGACACAAGTCCGTTTGCTGAGCGCCAGAGACCATGTGTGGCAGAGAAAATATTTACTGATGATTAGCTCCTCATTAGAGAGTGTTGTTTTGTGTGCAGAGCTGACACTCTTAACATGATTCCCTCTCATATACAGCAGCACCAGACCATGACAGACATCTCACATCATACTGTTAGTATTAAACACAAGCTGTGCCGTGAATACCAAGGCGATGAATCTGAGATCCTCAGTTAGATATAAACACAAAGTCTAACGCATACAGTACACACACAATATGGTTTGCAGCATTTGTCAAGCACTAAGTAGAAGCATTAACCTGAGGTGACAGACTGATGATAAACAACAGCAGCTAGAGGCTGAGTGCGTGAAAACAAACCCAGAAACGTGTGCGCACACAGGCACCCCAGAGAATACACCTGAGTGATTATGCATACACAAATCAAAAACATTCACAAAGTACTGCAAGAACAGTGTATGTGAGGCTGAGACCGAGAGGGATGCTCCTTGCTGTCTACAGTCTACATAGGCAGCATACTAAATTTCATGGACCAAATGTTACATTTACAACTGATTTCATTAGGGTTTGACATTGCATGTTGGGAAGCTAAAGATATGACACTCTCATAAGCTTAAGAATCAATAGGACAAAAAATGTTGTGTAGAATAATCCAGTTTAGTTATACTGTAAACCATTTTAGCAATACCTTTCACTTCTTTGTGCATTATTATTAAGTCTATTTTTTTTAGACATTTGTCTTGCCATCTTGGATATATATTTTTTCAAGTACCATTTTTTCCTGGAAAATAAGTTGCACCGAATCAAAATTGCATTGTTGAGAGAAAAAAAGCACACCGATCAATCATACCAGCCTATAATACAATTTTATTATTAGTTTCAGAAAAAAAAAAAGTGTAATGCCATTAAATAAAATAAAATGTTTACAAACATTATAAATACTATAACCATGTATTTTGGGAACTGTATAGGGATAAAAAAAACTATAGTTATTTTAAATTAATTTGCATTCATAAATGTAAAACATAACTGAAATCACTGAGGTGGGGAAAAAGGAGCTGTGCAAAAAAAAAAAAAACATGGGCTCACATATGTCTCATATTGCACAAATCCAAATGTGCATGTTTTGTGTGGAATATAAAAAAATGAGTCTTAAGCATGCACTTATTGTGCTTTTGCATGCTTTTTGAAGATTTTAGCATTGTCCATTGTTATTGCATATTCCTAGAGGGCTACCTTTCTGGAGACTTCAGTTCAAGCCCTGCTTCAACACACGTACCTGTTCTACAATGAACATCTTGATTAGCTGGTTCAAGTGTGTTTGATTAGGGTTGGAGTAAAACTGCAGGATGGTAGCCCTTGAGAATCAGGGTTGGAGACCACTGGCACTAACCAGCACATTCTTAAATTCCTCACTCTTAAGTTTTGTGTTCAATGGAAAACAGAAAGTGATAAAGGCAAGGAATAAAATAATTTTATTTTTGAGTGAACTATCCCTCTACATACTGTATAATGCCTACGAAATGAACAATGTTTTAGAACAGAGTAAGAGAGAAAGAATGAAAGACAGAAGAGGTCTCTGTTTATGTGAGCTGGAAGAAAGTACTTGCAATGATAGAATTTGTGACATGTCTGATTAATCACAGTGAGAGATGCTGCTAGACCTCACCAGCACACAAACACAAAGCCGTATCACAAACATTCATCAAAAACAGCCCCATATTTTTTCAAAAATATAGCAGGAGGTTACAGGACAATCAAACCATTAGTGTTTTAAAAGGGAACAAAACACAAGTAGAATACAAAACACAATCAGCGGGAGAATCTCTAATACTGACGTCTCACACTCAACACAGGAAGTCTGGATTCACTCTTGTGGAGCAGAACAATGTTAACTCAAAATGACAGTTTGGTTTTCCATGAACAAAAATGGAGCTCTGTTTAATCCTTATGAAATTTTCACTGCAATCCACTTAATGATCACACTTCAATGTTTCAGATCATCAAACTAATTTTAATATTATACAAAGATAACACAAGTAAACACAAAATGCAGTTTTTAAATGAAGGTCGTCATTATTCTTAAGCAAAATCCAAACCTATATGGCCCTGTGTGAAAAAGTGCTTGCCCCCTAAACCTAGTAACTGGTTGGGTCATCCTTAACAGCAACAACTGCAATCAAGTGTTTGCGATAACATGAAATGAGTCTTTTATAGCTGTGGAGGAATTTTGGCACACTCATCTTTGCAGAATTGTTGTAAATAAGCCAATTTAGAGGGGTTTTTTTAAGCATAAACTGCCTTTTTAAGGTCTGCCACAGCATATCAATGGGATTCAGGTTAGGACTTTAACTAGGCCACTCCAAAGTCTTCATTTTGTTTTTCTTCAGCCATTCAGAGGTGGACTGGCTGTTTTGGATAATTGTCCTGCTGCAGAACCAAGTTTTCTTCAGTTTTAGGACATTGTCCTTCAGGGTTTTTTGGCAGACAGAGAATTCATGGTTCCATTTATCACATCCATTTATCCTGAAGCAGCAAAACAGCCCCAGATCATCACACTACCACCACCATATTTTACTCTTGGTATTATGTTAATTTTCTGAAATGTGGTGGGGTTTTTTTGCCAGATGTAATGAGACACACACCTTCCAAAAAGTTCAACTTTTGTCTCAGTCCACAGAGTACTTTCCCAAAAGTCTTGGGGATCATCAAGATGTTTTTGGCAAAAATGAGACAAGACTTACTGTTCTTTTTGCTCAGCAGTGCTTTTCATCTTGGAACTCTGTCGTGCAGGCCATTTTTTTTCTTATGATGAAGTCATGAACACTGACCTTAACTGACATAATTGTGGTGTCTTTTGTCCTGTGTCCTTCTGGCCACCCCTGGGAAGGTTTACCATTGTTCCATGTTTTTGCAATTTGTGGATAATGGCTCTCACTGTGGTTTGATGGAGTCCAAAGCTTTATAACCTTAAATCTTTTACATAATTTCTTTGGATTTAGCTTTTGAAGATCTTTTGGTCTACTTCACTTTGTCAGGCAGGTTCAATTTAAGTGATTTCTTGGTTGAGAACAGGTGTGGCGGTAATCAGGCCTGGGTGTGGCTAGAGAAATTGAACTCAGGTGTGATACTGCATTTTGTGTTTACTTGTGTTATTTTTGACTAATATTTTAATTAGTTTGATGATATGAAACATTTAAGTGTGATACAATTTTAGATCACACACTATTCATTTTAGATAGATAGACAAACAGATGTCCTGCAAACTTTACCTCACATACACACATACACGTTCTGCTGAAACGGACTTTAAACTGAATAATTTCCCCACAGGGCTGAGTGGATGAGAGTCTCTTCAGGGAAGTGGGTTAATCGTCAGTTTGATTACATCATTAAGAGATGTTTTCCTGTGGCATACAGGAGAGGGTGTCGAGCTAGTCAGGCAGAAACAGACAGATGGCTTCAAGTCTCACGGCACAAGCGACAATGTTATTACTTCAAATACACTCAAAATGAAAGATATGAGGAGAATTTGTTGTTTTCTAATGATTGAAGGGATTTGTAATGCATTTCTAAAATTTGATAGTACAAGAAATACATTTCATACCAGTAAATTTGATACATGATGTTGATAGGAGTAACGGCTTGATTGCTACTGGAACAGCTGAGATTTTACTGAGAGCTAAAGAGGGAATTCAAGCTATTTTATCTGAAAATGATATCTGTTTCACTCTAGCGCCTGCACAAACGTGCCACAAGTATTTGTTCTCTGATTAGAACCTTATTGTAATGTAAAAATATTTTTTATTTTTTTGTTTATTCCCATGTGCAGAAATTATTTCAAATCACAGATTTTTTATGTGGTTTCAGACAAAAGTCCAAGAAAATTGTTTAGGTATTCATCATTACTTAAATGTTTTATGCAAATTGTATCTTTTTTTTTTTTACTTACATTCAGTTAAATAATGAGAAACAACTTAATAACACTGTTAAATGTAATCTTTAGTAAATCTCAAAATCAATATCAATTATTCATAGTATCCATTATAATGTTGTAATGCCTAATTCACGTAGAAATGCAAATTATACATTTCTTTTGCTTTTTTTAGTTGAAATAGTATCAAATTTTAACATCATCCATCCATCTCATGACATAAAAATCTATCAGGCTATCGGCACCAGGTTTTTAACAAAACCTTATATCTAGAGCTTAGTCTGACCACATGCTTCCCCTTCTGCATCACAGTAATGAGGGAGCAGGTTGCAGGACATGCTGGGCCACTGCTGTTGCAGTCTGGACGCATCCAACCACATCCCCTAATTAAAACCCTTGGCTTATAGACATCAGCCAATCAAAGCTCTAAATACACGCCACTAGGATGAATGGTACCTTAGTGCGGCACTACACTGAAGTCTGGCACTGAGCATGAGGATGAGGACAGCAACAGTGACGGCTGACTCATGCACTCCGGTAGAATGCGTCAGCATTGTGGAGATGAAAGCCCAAACGATCCCCCTTGATTTACTTGGCACAGCATTAAGGCAAAGGACAGAAAGTAAGCCATTAAATAGACAGGATTTTCTATGCTGTTCCAAATGAGAGATGAATTTGACAGTCCATAATCTTCTGAAGACAAGAAGCAATGGGAGAAAGAAACTGTTAAACAGTAGGGAATCAATCTAATGCTTTCAGGTAAGTCATAAATTACCTAAATAAAGTGGAAATAATTAAACTAAAAGTCCACACAAGCAGCGGCTCGCCCTGCATGGGTGAATAGCAGCATATATTACAATAAACGTGCAATGCTATGCCCAAAGCTTTAAATCGTACTGAAAAAGAAAGTAGCCTTGCTCAAGCAGTTGTCTGAGTGGGGTTGGTGCCGAACAGCGCTTAAAGAGCCTGTCTGGTTACGTTTGGCCTGAGCCCAAAACAATTACTACTGCTTAGGACAAAAAAAATCAATCATGCTCAGAACTGGCCGTACAGGATGCCAGGCTACATCTCAAGTGACTCACCGCCTGAGAGCCACAGAACCAGAATCACAACACTGGAACCCATATGTCACATCACACTACTGGATGCTGTAGTGCAATTTCACAATAATCAGCTATTAAAAAGACAGATCACCTGACCTGTCATCTTTTAATCACCCTCATGTAACCTATCATTACTCCCAGAAATTTTGGTCAAGAACAAATCAGTGATTTAAAAAAAAAAAATCAAGACATTTACTTCTAGGCAACAACTCATATTTCATTCACTGACATATCTTCCTAATGAGGTGCATTACTGTACTAAACAAGGAATGCATTTTGTTTGTTAATGAAGATCTGCTGACCAACAGTGACTGAACGCCAGGGGGCAAATCAATTATTCAGTTAGTCATGTGTCACCTTCAACAGGGAAAGAAAGGGAGATGCAAGAATATTCCTTGTTTCATCATGCGCAAAAGGTTTGTTAACCATGCACAATTAAAATTGAGCAACACTGTTACTGAAAACTGAAACTTAAAATTGAATATGATTTCTTCCGTTTAATAAATGACTTTTGCTTTTGACCAAATCGATTGAGTAAATGATTAAATGAATACACAAGTCAAGTCACTGGTCACTGCCAACTGGTGTAATGATCAAAAACAGTGTAACAAATGTAAAAATAAATAAATAATAAGAATAAGATTAACCGAAACAAATTAGATTTTAAAACATGAATTGAATTTGATAGAAAAATATGTGCTGTCAAAAATCAAAGAACAAAAGACAAAGAAAAAAATCTTACTCACTGCTCCTGACTGAAAAATGTTTGTAGTTTTAATAAGGATTTCATTTCTAACTATATTTCATTCTATATGTATACACAATTATATATTTAAATACTAATTTATGCAGTGAAGAGTTCAATTTCTGTACATTTACATCTATGCATTTGGCAGACGCTTTTATCCAAAGTGACTTACACTGCATTCAAATGAACACATTGATATTCTAATCAGTTCTTGCTTTCTCTGGGAATCGAAACCATGACCTTGGGATTGGAAGGATCAATGCTACTTACAATTTTAAAGTTTGAGCTAAAGGAAAGCTAGTCTGTAGATATGTAGCCTACCTTTTAGACTTACCTGAAAATCTTAAAGCACTCTTTACAAGGTTACGTGGTCTACAATAACGTTGTGTGCATTTTGACAGGGCGAGTAAAAATCTGAACTGGTCTGAATGTGCCAATAGAAAAAAATTGAGCCTTGACATATTGAAGGCCGTAGGTGTTAGCACTGCTGCTGGTAAACGAATGATGAAGAAGGTAAAGTTCAAATGCAGAGTTTAATAGTAATCTAATAGGTAAATGACAGAAAGTATGAAACACACTAATATAAACAAGACTGGACAAGCACTGAGTGAAGTTCAGAAACTTAAATACACATATTTAAGATGACAACATAATGAATAAAAATTGTGATGATAGTGAGTGTCCATGGCAACTGATGAGCGTCAGAAAACTAAGACAAAGATACACAGGGGACTGAATAAAAACAAACTCAGAGTACATATGGTGTGAGAGTGTGACAATAGGTAAATGGGACATTTATTACGATGGATTCATGTGAAGATTGTTGAGTGAACTTAAATGAAAAGATTTTATATATTTTTTAAAGCCTAATAAATGTTCACATTTATTGTTTTTAATTATACTGTAATGCAGAATGGCTATAATTAATGGCTACAATTGAGAAAAATAAATAAATTTAATAGAGACATCTGTAACAATATTGGTATCAGTTATTCATAAAAAGATGCAATTAAATGAATTTTTAAAATATAGGCTACTGTCTTTATGTTGTTTCTACATTCATTTGGAGACTAAACATCATTATTACAATATAAACATACACTATATTAAAAACTTATAGGTTAGGTGTGATTTATTGCAATTAATTACACAAAAATAAAACTTTTTTTATTTAATTTAATTTAAGCACTAGCTCTAATATACATATATACTACTAAAGTGAGTTATGGTGTAAGGCAACAGAAAAAATATTTTCAGAATAATATTATGAAGCTTTATAATGATAATTTTTCTAATTATAAACCTTTTCATTCTTTCAATAGAGAACTGTGTAATCAGGCGTTTGTGTGAGAGAGAAAGATTTACCCCCAACAGATTTTCGCAACATGTTCAAGTTGGTCATGCGAATTTGCTGCGTTGACCAACAGAAAGCTGTCTGGTTTGAAAGTGACTTCTATGAGAGAGGTGCTTCACGCATCATTACATTATTGACAATGGACCTTTTGTTTGGCTGCAACATTTCGATAATTTCACCGCACCTTTATGATGGAGGCCCTTTGGACAAGGACGGTCATATTTGAGGGTCCGTGGCATCTAAAAGACTGAAAAACCCTTATGTAATCTACAGAAATTACTGGGTTGACTCAAATTAGCAACAAAATCATTGTGGTGCGACACGAAGGTGGAGATAAAAATGCACTCGAACACCATTGGTCCTCATCTGTTATGATGCATCATACAGCAAAATACTCTGTTACATATAAGGTATCAGGATTTTAACAACAAGAGGGTGAGTAAATTATGAGCAATTTGACCTTACCCAGGCTATATTTTTACAGTTAATAAACCATTTTATGATGATTACAACCCTTTTAGATAGGTGGATATTAGTATTTTTTAAGGATCAGAGTAAAATGTTATTTCTCCCTATGGTGCCCTTAGCCCTACCCCCATGTCCCCCTGGTGTCTATTTAGTGTTTGTGAATCCCTGCGCACCAATTACAGACCTTTCTAAATATAGGAACCTCACAGCGGAGACAAACGGCCTCTCCTACCATAACCACAGCTGTGTTTGTGAGTGTGTGTTTGTGTGTGGACATGTGAGTAACTTTGTGTGGGGGTGTGTTCACGCGTTGGCCATTTCATATTAGCTCACGTTACTTCACGATTAACTAAATATCATATTTAATACTGTATGCAATATGTAGAGAGAGAGAAAGCTGAGTGTGTGTTTATCTGTGAGTAATATGGCACTCAGAGGAAAAGATTCACCACCCACTCAGCGTCACAATCAGTGAGGCAGGGGAAATAAGTACATGAAATATACATTAGAGTTTAACTATAGCACAACAGCAGAGCTGCAATGCGGTGAGAGAAACACAAAAATATTGATTTGAAGAAACTTCAGATAACCATGAGTGAGTCAGCCCTCATTTTCAATATGTTTACTCTGTGGTCTGTGATAATTCCAGTTAACACATATCACCAAAAGTGCATATGATAGCACAGTCATCTTTCAATTATAAATTAAGCACTGCGCATATCTCAATATGTGAAGCTACAGAAACATGAATCAAAGATGAAGGATGTGCATGTTTTAAACGAGTCATATGATAGCATCTGTTCACTGATTGTCTGAAACAAATTGCACACAAAACTGGAAAGCATGAATCCATTTGGCTGACTTTACACAACCCTTTAAAAGCAAAGGAAAACAGAGTCTATTTATATATTATATAAAAATATAAACTATATTTATAAAACATTTTTTTTTTAATTATTATATATATATATATAATTTTAATTTTAATGATAGAAAGATACATTGCCACAGACCAGTCCACCGCCAAAGCGCCTACAATGGGTATGCGAGTGTCAGAATTGGACTATTGAAGAAGGTCGCCTGGTCTGATAAATAACATTTTGTTTTAGATCAAGTGCATGGTCAGGTGTGTGTTTCGTTTACATTGAGAAGAGAGTGCATCAGGATGCATTATGAAAATTCAGGCTGGCAGAAGCAATGCGATGCTCTAGGTAATGGTGAATCCTTGGCTCCTAACATTCACGTGGATGCTACTTTGACATGCACAACCTCCTAAAGATTGTTGCAGACCACGAAAATTAGATTACTGCGTAGAATGCATTTTTTAAATCCAACACCTGCAAGATTATCTACCACTCACACTCAAAACGTTCACGTATTGTCCTGTTCCTGCACACAAAACCCTGGAGGAAGAGGTCTATGCTGATTTTTGACTCCCAGTTCAGTTAGATTCTACCTTCCTCTGGTATCAATAGGCCAATTTCCACACACCACTTGAGATCTCCAGTTATAGACTTATACATGCAGTTAATATTAGATAATTATATTTCTCAGGTGCACAAGTAATTTCTTTCTCCCGCTTCCCGCACATAACCCAGCATCTGAAATCATCAATTCAAAATTTTTCCTGAACCGCACTCTGTTGCGTCGGGTCCCATGGGTCCTGCGGTCGTGCAGTTGGATTACCTCTAACATAAACCCCTTTATGGCAATGGTGTTCCCTGATGTCATTGCTCTCTTTCATCAGGATAATGCACCCTGCCACACTGCAAAATATCTTCGGGAATGGTTTAAGAAACGGGTTCACAAGGACAACAAATTCAAGGTGTTGCCTTTGCCTCAAAATTCCTCAGATCTCAGTTCAACTGAGCATCTATGGGATGAGCTGGACCAAAATCGATGGAGGCTCCACCTTGCAACTTGCAGGACTTAAAGGGGCTGCTTCCATTGTCTCGGTGTCAGATAACATAGGACACATTCAGAGGACTTGTGGAATCCATGTCTTGATGCATCAGAGCTATTTTGGCAGCACGAGGGTGACCTACACAATATCAGTCCAACATTTATAGATGCTGATGTGCCATTACATATATGATTTTTTCCATTCTGGTCTATTATTGTATAATCCATTTCACATAACCATGCTCATAAATAGCATGTAATCACACTATGCACATGGGCATACACTGGCATACACCTATAAACCAAAATGAGAAAAAGCTAATGAGGCTCATCCCCCTTTGCACAAAAGAGAGGAAAATACCTTATTAAAGACATGCTGTTACATAAGACCCAGGGCGACACTTCTTGCTTGAATGTTGGAATCATATGGAGTAGCACTTGAGCAGGTGTGATGGAAGGGGTTGAACAAGTAGTTTATGTGTGTGTGTGTGTGTGTGTGTGTGTGAGAGAGAGAGAGAGAGAGAGAGAGAGAGGTAATGAAAGGCTAAGCAGACGGGATGCTCCATTGAAAGTTGCTGTCGTGCTGAGTGCTGCCATATGATGTCTGGAAACAAAGCAATCTAAAATTGGAATAGAGTAGAATATGATCGGATCTGTGATTTTCATATAAAAAGACAACATCTGAGTGACTGCAATAAATCCCACTTTCTGTTCAACATCTCCATGTACTGTACATGTCAATGTGTCCCGTTATATTCTGTCTAGCTTGCAAAGCTGTGAACAAAAGCTTCTGTCATCAATTCAGAATACAGTGTAAGATGATAAATTTGTCGAATTTGCCAGCTTAAAAAAAACAGTTCAAAGAAAATCTAATATAATAAAAAAGGAACCCTTCAAGGAATCACTTTTTATCCTTTGAGAAACTCCAAAAGCGAAGTTTACCGGTAAACTTAAATTTTCATGCAGTTCTTTTCCATACAAACGCGCTGTCAAGCTACAAAACAAGCCAAAAAAAAACATATTCACATCCACGCAAATGACTATGGTTCTGTCACAGTCATGTCGTGTCTCATCTCTTCCTGTTTCCTCTTGTGTGATCCTTGTGTTCTGTCAGCTGTCACATCAGCCACTTGTTAGTCATGTCAGGTGTGTCCCATTATCCTGTGTATTTAAACCCTCATTCTCCCTTGTCTTTGTTGATTGTTAATGTTTCCATGTTGTTGCCTCTTAGTGTGTACGTTTCTCCATGTTTCCAAGTTTTCGTTTGTTTATACACAAGTGTGCCGTTTTCTGTTTATATTTAAAGTTTTTTTGTTTAATAAATATAGTTGATCCCTTGATTCCGTGTTTTCGTCATCCACTCCACAACTCATTACTGTTACAGGTTCAAAAGTTTATTAGCATAAACATAGTGCATATTTGGATAGTTGGTTACACTACTGGGTTTAAGTCAGAGACTTCAGATTTGCTATGGTAACAGTTCTCTATCTATGTGCCAAATTTCATAACTTTCCTGCGAATGGTTAAATGGGCTTCCATAGACTTCCATGGCGAGAAGGGGAAAGAGACAAGGCATTTTGTGTTACATTTTTTGAGTAAGTGCTGAGTCGCCATGCATGTTTCTTCATATCAAACATACAAAGAGTTTGATGAGAGTACAGCTAATGTCAGTGCCAGGAAGGTTGGTCCTGCCCAATGATCCCAGTGTTTTTACGTAATTTACGTCACAGTCATGCAACAAAAGAGCCCATCTCTAGCAGTACACAGCGTTATGCTCAGAGGTAAATTTGGAAATGCATTGGCAGGACTGAGCAGTGTGTTCTCTTCAAACAGTTTGTTCAGTATGTGAGTGAATATGTGTATGTTGGAGAGACTGAGGGTGAGCGAGTGTTTGGAGCGCGACACATAATATCATCAGTCTTTTACTTGTACAAAGAGCATACACGTATTTTATGTTGTGTGACTGCCAAATGTTTTGTTTGTCTATTAATGCACCTTTGTTTGCCTTTTTCCATAAAAATCATTTGGAGGGGAAGAATTAAATCCACCTACAATTCTATCACATTCGCCCAGAATACACATCCAAATGATGCTCAATTTACAGAGCCAAGATGAGCTGCGGACTAAATAGAAAAATAATAACCCAACAGCCCTCTTGCTCCCAGTGACTCACTCTTAATAAAACAGAGAACTGCACCAGCAATGAGGGAATGTTAGCAAGGTTTCAGACAGACAGATGAAGATCAGGCTTTAGGTTCAAATGCACAATTTAATCAAACAACAACAGGCAAAAGGAAACAAGTGCGTAGACTGAACAAACACTGACTGCAGGTGAGGAACTGATAAACACACGGTAATGAACAGAAATGACAAACAGCTGTGATGATGATTGGTGTCCATGGTGTAAATGGGTGAGTGGCATGAAATACAAACACCAGAACACAACAACTGTTGTGACAGAGAAAGACAAGAAAGTCCTTTCCATTTTTTTTACATAGTTCCCTATCTGGAGTCTTAGCTCCTCCCTGAGACACAAAGATAGAGGAATGAAAATGGAGACGTGAACATTCAAACTACGCACAGCTATATTACCGCAAGTATTCGAGGGATCCGCTGCTATATTGTTGGAATTTGATCAATCAAGATATATTGTTTTGTCTTAATAAGGAAAAATGTGCTATTCAAGTATGTGAAATTAAGTTAAATTAACTGCAAAGGTCACATTCATTATAATGATGTTCTGTGGAACAGAAAATAAGACAGTTTGAAAGTCAGTGAGGTCCAAAACAACATTAGATCCCACTAAATTTCATTTTATAGACAGCTGAAACAAACAAAGTACATCAAGCATCAAAATACACTTACACTGTATACATTTGGCAGGCACTTTTATCCAAAGAAACTTACATTGCATTCGAGGAACACATTGATATTCTAATCAGTTCTTGCTTTCACTGGGAAACAAGCCCATGATCTTGACGTTGCAAGCGCCACGCTCTACTGATTGAGCTACAGGAAAGTTCAAAAATATTCAAAAGCTCTGGAGTCATTAAGATTTTTTGTTGTTTTTGAAAGAATACTCTTATGTTCACAAAATTTTCACAAAATGTATTCGAAAAAACACCTGGTACCATGTTGATCAATTCAATGTATCCTTGGTAGTGGTGCAATGGATCATATTATTACTTTTATCATGAATCAGATTCTTCAGATCACAAAAAAAGTAACTTGGCTTTTCATTTATTATTTAAAGCACACTTTAAGTTTCTTCAATACCACAGCAAAAAATACTAGCCTAATAAAGATCAAATTTTATCAAGACAAATGAACAGTTAGTAATAAAATAAGAATAAAACTGTCAGGGTTCTGCCACATTCGGTCTAGTCATTTCTTGGTTTTGTGGCAGAGCTCTGACACTACCGTATTGTCTCATGTCTGATGTGTGTGCGCATGGCCTCGAGTATTCGAGCTGTGCGTGCGCTTGTCTGTGTAACGTCTTATGTGCGAGTTATGATGTCTGATCCCGAGACTGGTCTTGTCTAGCTTCGGTTTTGGATCGGGATTCGGGCATTCATAACTCGTTTTGTTCGTCCTTGTCGTGAGCTCACGAGAACGGGTGTTTACACTCGTTCTTGCGAGCTCTACGTCTTGTGAGTGGGCGCGGTTTCAAGCGTTGCGCGAGCCGCGCCTCCTCTCGTCCGTGTGTTTATGTTTGGCACGCGGTTCGCATTCCATCGGCCGTGTGCTTGTGTTTTGTCACGCGCAGTTTTGGTTTGTCACCAGCTGCGCGTCGTCTTTGTTTAATTGGCTTCATGTTCATGTCTTGTCTGTTACCCCGCCCGTCTTGTTTCATCATCATTAGTTTGATTTTATTCCAGCTGTGTTTCTCCTCAATTGCATTTCCTCCTGTGTATTTAGTCCCCTCAGTTCTGTTGTCCTGTGCTGCTTCGTTGCACTTTGTATGCCTGAGTTTTGGTCCATGTGTTGTGTCAAGTCATGTCAAGATCTAGTCTAGTTCCAGTCAAGTCTAGTCCTAGTCAGTTTTTCCCCACGGGGTAGTTTTGTTTGTGTTTTTGTTCTTGTTTTCAATAAACTCTCTTCCCCTTGCGATTGAGTCCTCGCTCACTACTAAAACCCTGACAGAACGAAGCAGCCAAATGAGGACTCAGCGGGGAAAGAAAGCACCACCACCAGCACCTCCGGCGTCCTGCCCTCTTTATGCCCGCTGGCTCAAATTTAGGGCATTGAGCTCCCTCCGCCAGCAAGGGGCTGAACCGGGACAGTTTGCCCTGGACTTCAGTAGAGCCGCTGATGGTCTAGGGCTCAGTGATGGGGCGCTTAAGGACCTTTTTAATTATGCCCTGGACAAGCCATTCAGCTGGTGGAGTATGAGGGGGATGGATCATCTAGACTTCTGGGGGTTTGTGAAGGCTCTAACAACACCATCCACAATGCCAACCCCCGAGGAGTTCTTGGCAGCTGCTCTCCCAGAGGAGTTTCTGTCTACTACAGTGCCATCAGAGGCACCCATGGACTCTGCTACATCACGCCCTCGGAAGCACCGGAGGAAGAAGAGGGCGTCCCCCCCTTCAGTCGGTCAGGAGGCCGGCGCCCAAGAGCCCGCAGTCGGTCAGGAGGCCGGCGCCCAAGAGCCCGCAGTCGGTCAGGAGGCCGGCGCCCAAGAGCCCGCAGTCGGTCAGGAGGCCGGCGCCCAAGAGCCCGCAGTCGGTCAGGAGGCCGGCGCCCAAGAGCCCGCAGTCGGTCAGGAGGCCGCCGCCCAAGAGCCGACTGATACTACGCCGCCTCGTCGCCCTCGGAAGCACCGGAGGAGGAAGAGGGCTTCCTCCAACCCGCAAGCCACAGAGGCCGGCCTCGCCCTGCCGGCGCCGCCCAAGCGCCTCGCCCTGCCGGCGCCGCCCAAGCGCCTCGCCCTGCCGGCGCCGCCCAAGCGCCTCGCCCTGCCGGCGCCGCCCAAGCGCCTCGCCCTGCCGGCGCCGCCCAAGCGCCTCGCCCTGCCGGCGCCGCCCAAGCGCCTCGCCCTGCCGGCGCCGCCCAAGCGCCTCGCCCTGCCGGCGCCGCCCAAGCGCCTCGCCCTGCCGGCGCCGCCCAAGCGCCTCGCCCTGCCGGCGCCGCCCAAGCGCCTCCCAGATTTGCCTGACCTCCCAGAACGTCTAGATCTGCGAGACCGTTCAGACCACCCTGTCCTGCCTGAGCTCCATGTCTGTCCAGATCCCCATGCTCGTCCTGATCCTCTAGACCTTCCAGAGCCTCAACCGGTCCTGCCAAACCCATCCAAGTCTCCAGTCCTTCTGGTGCCGCCCTGGCCTTCTGCCGAGACTCTTGATCTGCCGGAGCCGGCCTGGCTCACCCCTCCAGCACCGCCTGACCCGCCAGTCTTGTCTGAGCCTGCCTGGCTCGTTCCCCCGGCTCCGCCATGGCCACCCGCCAGTAACCCGGTAATGTCTGAGCCGCCCTGGCTCATCCCTCCAGTTCCCCCTCCCTGGTCTGTGTTTTTTTTTCCATTATGGACTGTTTTTTGAGGCATTTTTTCACATTTGAGGACTATTTTCAGTTATTTTTCTTGATGAACTAAGGACTATTTTCCGTTTTTCTTCTTCTTGATATTGGGGACTTGAATTAACATTTTCATGACCTTTTGAGTATTTATGATTTTGGTTGAGGACTGTTTGCATTACTCTTCTTCATGATGCTAGGGACAGTTTGAGTTAACATTTTTTTTCAGTACCTTTTCGAGGACTCTTTTGAGTTGATATTCGCTATGTTTTGAAGACCTTTTATTTCTGAGTCATTTTCATGTTGTATTTGAGTACTGTTATTTTGCTTGCTCGTGTTTGCCTGCCCTGTCTTCCCTCCCTTGTCTTGTTGTTCTTTATTTTATTTATTTTTCTTCTCCTGGTCTTGTTCGCTTTTGTCTTGTGGGTCTGTGTTTTCTTGTCTTGTGTGGGGTTCCTCATAGGGACGCCAGGTGGCGCCCCTTTAGAGGGGGGGTAGTGTCAGGGTTCTGCCACATTCGGTCTAGTCATTTCTTGGTTTTGTGGCAGAGCTCTGACACTACCGTATTGTCTCATGTCTGATGTGTGTGCGCATGGCCTCGAGTATTCGAGCTGTGCGTGCGCTTGTCTGTGTAACGTCTTATGTGCGAGTTATGATGTCTGATCCCGAGACTGGTCTTGTCTAGCTTCGGTTTTGGATCGGGATTCGGGCATTCATAACTCGTTTTGTTCGTCCTTGTCGTGAGCTCACGAGAACGGGTGTTTACACTCGTTCTTGCGAGCTCTACGTCTTGTGAGTGGGCGCGGTTTCAAGCGTTGCGCGAGCCGCGCCTCCTCTCGTCCGTGTGTTTATGTTTGGCACGCGGTTCGCATTCCATCGGCCGTGTGCTTGTGTTTTGTCACGCGCAGTTTTGGTTTGTCACCAGCTGCGCGTCGTCTTTGTTTAATTGGCTTCATGTTCATGTCTTGTCTGTTACCCCGCCCGTCTTGTTTCATCATCATTAGTTTGATTTTATTCCAGCTGTGTTTCTCCTCAATTGCATTTCCTCCTGTGTATTTAGTCCCCTCAGTTCTGTTGTCCTGTGCTGCTTCGTTGCACTTTGTATGCCTGAGTTTTGGTCCATGTGTTGTGTCAAGTCATGTCAAGATCTAGTCTAGTTCCAGTCAAGTCAAGTCTAGTCCTAGTCAGTTTTTCCCCACGGGGTAGTTTTGTTTGTGTTTTTGTTCTTGTTTTCAATAAACTCTCTTCCCCTTGCGATTGAGTCCTCGCTCACTACTAAAACCCTGACAAAAACAGCAGGTATCTCTATAGGCTACTTTCAATTTAAGACCTAATGCACGGATCCAATATAATGATACACATCTGATTTCTTTCTCACCTGTTAACATTCACTTAAGATGTAACCAACTCTGTTTAAGAGAATACTTGCTGAGACGGGTATTTTGACCT
This sequence comes from Rhodeus uyekii, assembly GCA_037043235.1. Classification (NCBI taxonomy): domain Eukaryota; kingdom Metazoa; phylum Chordata; class Actinopteri; order Cypriniformes; family Acheilognathidae; genus Rhodeus; species Rhodeus uyekii. The sequence goes on from JAWRVZ010000034.1 coordinate 1,651,924, forward strand.
AATTTTGTATTATATGTTTATAATACACATAAAACCTGGTTGACTTTGTCCATTGTATATGTTTTCGAGATTATGACTACTACTGAACAAACAACATATTTCCTCTACCGTAATCAAATTTATATTTGTTCACTGTGTAACTGTGTCTAAGCAAAGGCATATCTTTTCAAGTCAACCTGGTTGCTACCACTGTGCAATACCCACAAATTGTGGGTTGATAGGTGTTCATTTCATACTCTGTAAAGTGGTAATGGTAACTTAATGTATTAATTAATGTCTAAAAACTGGTAATTTTTTTTATGGCATACTTTATAGTAGTGGTATACTTGTACGTAAGAATTCATGTAGTGAATAATCTGTTAGGTTGTAAAATGTTTTACCTGTATTAAATTTAAAGATTAAAGATTTATTTACATGTACAGTACTGCATTACAATAAATTAATGAGAAGAATGTCGCACAGCGTAACAAGGTAAAAGTACAGTTTTTTATTAGAAACATACTCGAGTTAAAGTAAAAGTTATACATTTAAATGTACTCCTGAATTAAGTTCTCTTTAATCTCTTCTTGCGCTTAAATGCTTTAAATCACTTGAATGTGTAAATGGCAAGACAAAATGTATAAATGATAAACTTTCACTCTATGATTTTTAAACTTTGCAATTAATCTGCTAATCACATGCGTGCCGAACCGTGGGTCCTGTCCGTATGACTCACAGATCAACTATGATCCGTTAGATCCTTGGTGAATAAAAGTATTAATTTCTTTCTAAAAAAAGTACTAACTTTTGAATGGTAGTGTGTGTCTTACACTCCTGTCCAATCTGTCTTGCTGCTGTGGAGAGCCCTTTTCCATTCCATCTGAACAACTGCAAGCATCTGTATGAAGTGCGCCAGGGGAATCATGGGTAATGTTCTCGTCCCTGTCAGTGTGGGTAATGAAAGGAGAGCATACCTTTGGGTTGAGACAGACAGAATGGGTGGGCTCAACACTAAGTACATAGACCACGGTCATCTGGGAGAGTGTAAATTGGAGCTATGGGAGATGCATTCAGGGGAGCCAGGTCTATTGGGCTATCGTGTCTTCCTCAGTAACAATATGACACAGGGTAGAGAGGGAAGAGAGAGAGTCTGAGAGAGGAAAGAGATAAGAGAGTATGATATAAAAGGAACTGTGCCACAAGCCAAATAAATCTCTCCTCTTAGAGCTCAGAAACACAATCAAACTCTCTCTCACACACACACACACACACATATACACATTATATATATATATATATATATATATACACACACACACTCTTGAAATACCTTTCACACGCCCATCTGTTTTGTCTACTAGCAATATCCTACAGAGGACATATATGCAATAAAGAGTTCTATAATTTCTCTCCTGAATATCATGAATAAATATTATTTCCAGCACCTCAGATCACCAGTCTTTCTGTGGTGGAAATTTCACCTTTGGAATGAAATGTGCAACTTCCCTGTCTTACTAAGACTAATTTCTTAGTCTAGCTACCATGTTATTTATGTTATGTTATATTTAATTTCACAAAAATTACAGTTTATTTTGAAAAAAAAAAAAACTAAAATCTCTTACTTTGAATAAAAATCAATCCCCGGCACATAAAAGTGCCTGAACTCAAAGAAAGATTCATGCATATATATATATATATACACACAAACACATCAACACCAAAGCCATTAAATGAGCAGAGAGATGGAAATGAGACTAATCTCAGAGCTGAGCCACAGAGAAATCCGCCTTTTCAGCTTCCACCATCTGGAGCAGAAGAACATGATGAGGCGAATCAGTGCCACACACACACACACACAAATACACACATATAGACTGCTAACCAGTTGCACTACAAAAAGGGGCGTGTAGGAACACCAAACATTCGGCTCATACTTAAAGTAAATACTGCTGAGTATCAGCACACATATACTTTTGTACAATAATCAGCTTACAGCAGCAAGAGTCTGTGCGGTCAAAGCGAAAGACTGTGATGAGGATGAGGATGGCGCGTGGGCGGGTGGCAGCCGTGTGTGTGTGTGCCATCCTCGCGACTGGCTCTCCTCTGCAGTATCACCCTAAGCAGCTTTCTGCTGTTCACTGTCTTGTGTGAGTGTACGAAGAAGACAGACTAACAAGAGACTCATGAGTCTCATTTAAAGGTGTATGTGTATTAGGAAACTAATATACTGTACTTAGGGCATTAAACCATTCACCATTACTGTCTCAAACTCTCAATGTTTATACATTCACAGATGTGCCGCTCTAAAAATGATTTCTGATGATTATGTGATTCCTACAGTTGTTTGTACCACAGCTTTTGAACTTATTGATATTACTTGGAATATAAGTGTTCATTAAAAAATGAACACGTCTAACTACCCATAGTACAATTATATTTTAAGGGATTATTAGTCTTAAAGGTGGGGTAGGCAGTTTTTTATAAACACTTTATTTTTATACTACAGTGGATTTCGGTTATGTCAACGGCCTCGGGGGTTGCAAAAAAGCATTGAGGTAACAGTTTAGCGAGATAACCAACACCCAATATGGCGATTTATTTGATGAAGCGATCGGCATGCTATAAAAATATACATACACTGTATGTGTTTGCTAACAACAAAAGGCATATGTGCACCAACTAACAACAGAGATTTACCAGTATACAATACAAACACCTTCGATTCTCGATACAAACCTTTAATTATACTCTCCAACATTGCAAACACAATTTCGCTCACAGCGTGTTTGTGTGCGCGCACCTGTGTGTGCGTGCGTGCGCGTTGTGTGGCTGTACTAGATTGCATATTTTCTTGCATTCTGTCTGTCTAATGTGTTTTCTCAACAAGTATGTCGTGTATTATCACCAATAAATGGCTTTAACCAGCCTTGGAATTCAGGGTTTGATTCCCACTCCTTCTTGTATTTTTGGATGTACGCTTTTGACATAAGCAAGCCAGCTAGTTAGCTTTTGTCACAGACAGGCGCGCACACACACAGTGGACGAGAGTACGTGACTGAGGCTATGTGAGTCAAACAAATGCAGCAATTTATATTTGTGCAGTGATTTAATTATTTTTTAGACAAAGAACATTTGACATCCCGTACTGCCATTGTGTAATCAGCCAGCGGCGGCTTGCCGGACATGCGCGATCATTTGCAAGTGGAGGAGTGAACATCTCTGCTCTGCCTGCATCTGGGCGGATCTGCTGCACAAGGACCGAGCCACCTGTGAGTGCTTTGGGATGGGGCTGCGGCAGCACTCGCTGCTCCTTGAGAAGAGTAAGAACGATGTGCTTTGACTTCTGAGAGTCTCCAAAAGTCTCCAATAACTCTAGATAAAGTCGTTAGATTTGTCGCTAGTCGCTTTTGCAAAAATTTGTGCTAGAGTGGTCTAAAAACTTGCTAAATATAGCAACAAAGGTGCCACGTTGGCAACACTGACCGCGATCCACGTGCAACGCCAACTCAGCGCATGCGCAGTGAACTCTCAGTCACGAGAAAAACATGTGAAGTGGCGTATATGTCCCTCGTTTTTGCTCGAGATACTAGGATTCGGCAACATAACAGAATCGACATAACCCACCAGAAAATAATAAGACAAATAGGGAGTTTGGCAGTTCCAATTCATAATAGTATTGGCGAATTAACCGTGACTCGAGATAAGTGAACTCCACTGTAATTGAAATTCTCTTCACTTTGATAGCACTCAATGATAGAAGTGGTCTAAATCTTATGAACATGTACATATATGTTCTGTGAAGGTCTCAGGACCAAAAGATGTTAATCAAATCATTGCATTCCATAACTCTGTACATCAGTGCATTCTCTAAGTCTATGCAGCACTGCAGACAACAGTCAATGAGCACAGATACTAAACAGCAATCATCTTTTACAGTTCGTCCAGAAACAAAACAATGAGCTTATACTGCATTCATGCCATGTCGTAACTGTAACTACAAAAAACTTGTGACATTCTACCCAGAGCTTTTTACGCCCTCGGACTGATTTATGATTTTCTAGGTCAACACTATCAACCTGAAATGAATCTGCAGCAGTCAGGTGGTACAAGTAAGATTGTTTATTTTCAATATCATTGTAATGTTATGTGCTTTGACACATCAAGGTAATTTAACGTCCTCTCGTCACATGAGGGTCTCCAGACTCTGCTGTGTCATTTGCTTTGAAGAAGGCGTGACTTTGAAGACGCTCTGGAAGGAAGGTAGACTCTCATGCTTTCAAAGCTAGCATGCTATTGCTAGCTTCTCCGAAATTGCACACCCTACCTTTAAATCTTAGGGATGCAATATTGGATCAATATTGGATCAGTACCATGATGGTTTTTGATCGATATAAATATAATTTCATTAAAATAATCTAATATGTATCTGTCATGTCTCTGTCTACTTCCTGTTTCCTCCCATGCTCTTTCCGGTGTCATTCCATCTCGTAATCAATCACCTTGTCAGTCTCGTCACCTGTGTCTAATCATTCTATTGTGTATATCTTACATGGTGTGTCATTCAGACTTTGTCTGTTGTCACTGATGTTTGGTTGTATTGGTTGCCGGTTTGCGCATGTGGATTTCCTGTTCTGTACACCATCTTCTGTAGAGCAGCTTTATATTTGAACTTTGTTTATTTCATAATTGATTAATTTCACATTAAAACTGTTATTTTCGCATTTACTACTGTGAAGCTGTATTATATAAAGTGCTATAGAAATAAATGTGGCTTGCCTATGCAATAGGCTGCAAAGAACATTGAATGTGCAGACAAATATGACCACAAACATTTATGCCACAACTATTCCCTGCCGTCAGATCGATATCATACTAAACCGTTTGACCAAACTCATTATACATCCATAATTCAAGTTCTGGAGAAAACCTGGAGGATTTCATACCTAGTTACTATGGCAATAATCTCAGTAGAGCAAAAGTTGAACAGTGTCGTGATCACAGTGTGAGCTGGGGCTTTAGCTCCTGTGTGATAGTACTGAATTTCCAAGCCGAATAAAAGTTGACAGAGCAACAGTTCTCTGGAGATTTATGAGTTTCTGTACTCTGACTGCAGCAGTGGCATTTAAGCAGAACAAGATGAATGCACTTGTCTGCAGGAGAGGTTCTCAGACATATGTGCTAATGAGTGAAAGTTCTTCATCAGCATGTCGCTGCATCGACAGCATCAAATTCACAGTGGCAGTTGATCACCTGGTGAAAGAGTTTCTGTGTATTTTTGGACTACGAAAGAAAAAGTTTCTTTCGTTCTACGAAAGAAAAAGGAGCTAAATTCTCCTCAATTGCAAAATAACCAATGAATTCAAGGAATCCACAAGTACCAGATGAAAGCAAACACATTTTTGCAGGTTTTTACAGTGTGAAAAAGGCATGCTGGGTAGTGATATCAAGCTGAGCAGATAAACATTTTCAAACAATTGCCCTTTGAGATCTATAGCGGTGTAGGCAAACAACTTTTGCTCTCGTTCAGGCACTGACAAACACATACTCATATACTCGTATATTATTCAGTTATTCAAATGATTAGTTTCTTCAAAATGCAAAAACCTTAACACATATACATTACATGTGTTACAGCGGTATGTGTGGTGAAAAATTGTGTTTCATCTGTATCTAATCAGCTACTCTTCTTGATCATGAGCTGATCTGGCCCAGAGGATTATGTCTCACCTTCTGAGGCTGAGAGTTTAAATCAAAAGAAATTAAAATTGAATTTGGGTGTAAATTTATATCAGTAACTATGGAGTATTTGGTTGCATTTTATTCTGTAATTTCACTTGAACAGGCGGCATTCTGTTAAAAAATAAATTATTTATTTCATTAATTAAAAATAAATTAAAATAATAAATTAAAACCAACAAGCACACAAAAACAATAAACAAACAAAAAGAAATACATAAAAAAGGTGGAAACCAGCAAAATAATATCTAGCATAGTCATGATTGTTTTAATAAGATAAAATAATAAATAAATAAATACATACATCTAAAGGACTCAAAACTCCATTATCTGTCTCTGTGGTCACCACATTTACTGTATCAGTGTTAAAATAAACCCCATGGAGGGTTAATTACTTGCCAATGGTTTGACTTTTCCACAGAGCTACCCATTGCCATAGAAACAGAAGTGAAAATGAACTTGTCATTTGATTTTGAACGAACATGACGTATGCTCGAAAATAAAGAGGGATGTGGAATGTGAAAGCAGAAAGGTTTTAAACTGATTTAAAATTACTGAAGGATGTAACAAGAGGCTGTGGATGAAGAAATGCTATATAGAAAGAAAGACAGGAAATAGGACGATCTAATAATAATTCAGAGGACAGAAGGAAGGGAAAAATCAGTGAGAGACGGAGATCAGCATGGGTGGAAACAGAGTGCATTAAATTTATCCCAACTGGCCCTCTTGGCCCTTGATCACTTAGTGGTCCGCTTTGGAGTAAGTGCCAGAAGAAGCATTAGCTGAATTGACGGTACAATTCCTCTTAAATGGCCCCACAATTCTCCCAGAGGCAGCCAAGCTGAAAAAAGATGTACACAGGGGCAAATGACTAGTTGCCCATTTAATCTCCATTCAAGGTTCACCAGAACACAATCAGATGTGTTTTTTTTGGGTAGATTTTATATTTAAAAAAACTGTTTGTGGCAGTTGCATGTGTATGGATGTACTGTACTATTTAGATTTACTTTGATTTTAAAGACACAACTCCTGACTGTGACACCCTCACACCACACGGCCTCTTATAGTTTGTTTTCATTCTGTCAGGTGTCTCTTTGCTTCAGTTTCCCGACACTCATCGGTCACCATAGACACTAATCACCATCACAGCTGTTCGTCATTTTCTCTTCATCACTGTGTTTATTTAGTTCTCAATGTTCACTCCTCAGTTGTTGGTTTTTGTTTGTACCGTTGCTGTTATGGTTTACCTTTGTTTTTTATAGAACCTTTTGAACCTCTCTTTGTCTTCTTCACTTGCTAACAGAACAAAAACATTGTTTTGAACTATCCCTAGTGCCTGCCCTGTTCTCCATCTCTTTGCCATCTTCTCATCCTCCTCGTCCCCTTCTTACCATGGTGTGAGGACCCAACTTTCGGGAAGGGACATTCTGTCACAGCCTCACACTACACGTACTCTTAGTTTGTTTTCATTCTGTATGTATTTAGTTCTCAATGTTTACCCTTCATTTGACAGTTGCTGTTTGTGTCTATACTGTTTATGTCAGAGATTCAGTTGTGTTGCCATTTTCTTCTTTGTGGATTTACCTTTGTTTTCATTAAAACGATTGTTTTTATGGAACCTATTGAACCCCTCTTTGTCTTCACTCGCTAACAGTTACATTTTCTGTCACGTAAGTAACAGCAAATAAATTACATTTCATGACAAAAAGATAGCAAACCTGTGTGTAGATAAACTATAGGTATTCACACCAATTGAATGGTATTTTAAGAGGTTGTCTTTGTGATCCATCCCAAAAATGCAAAGGCTAATTTTTTATTTTAAAATCCCTTTAATTCATAACCTGAGGCAGCTTGTTTAAATGGGAATGATGCAGAAGGCACTGTCAATTAATGTAAAACCACCAAATGATTTTGCTTAGGGACATATGAGAAGTGGATAGCTGGACACAGGACATTAATCAATGAAGTATACAGTAAAGGCTAGAAAACTTAGGTCACAGATTAAACATTAAAAACACTGACCCCTGGGTTTCACAGACAAGACTTAAGCATAGTCCCAGACTAAAATTGGTGTGCTGTTTTAACTGAAAGCATATCTTAAAATATGTCCGTGTCTCAAGATGCACACCAGTAATGCTTTTACTAAGGCACATTTATAAAAGCTACTTAAATGGCCTAACTGAACTGGGTCTAAGCCCTGTCTGTGAAAAAGAGCCCGAGTGTAGTTTGTAGCGTGCTATTTTCTCTGCAAAGTACATTGCACTCTGTGGAACGATTGACGTTGGTATGACATGTTAAATTTTGTGATCAATTGTGAATCCAAAGAAAGTTACTTGACCAGATAGCATTGTTCCTTGTGTGCTCTTTTACAAGTATATTCCTGCAGTTATGGAGCATCTGCCTTCCCTCAAACTGACGCTGCTTGGCTACATCCAGATTCACAGTGGAGATTTACCATTGTATCAGGAGGCATTCTGGGTGCTTACTATGTCCTTGAACCCAGCAATGCATCTCGTTTCCTCATACTTGTTTTACTCATGCACTAGATGTCCTCAAGGTCAATATATGCGATGGCAGCATGGACCTCTGACAACGGACGTTCAGTAATCTGCGAATGCTCACTGATCCGTGTCTGAGAGACAACAGCATAACTCTAGCCAGCTGCCTTACCTGACTGCTACAATGTTGTCTCAGCCTCAGATGGAAAGCCCACGGCCCACCCACAGTCCATTCTCACAGCATCTGATGCATTTTGCATACAAAAATGAACTCGCCAATGGTTACGGTTTTCATGGAGCTCTTTTCCATACAATTACAATGAGTAGTGACCAAATCATAAGCAACATAAAAGGAGTCCACAGAACTAGTTTATTTCATTGCACTTACAGCTGTATGTAAAATTAATTTCTCCATTATATCATGATTTGAACGAGAAGACGGAAAGATTTTCAGTAAATAATTACTACAGTCGTCATAATATACTTATACACACACACACACACACACACACACACACACACACACACACACACACACACACACACACACACACACACACACACACACACACACACACACACACACACACACACACACACACACACACACACACACACACACACACACACACACACACACACACACACACACACACAAACAAATGTTAGCCACTGAGACAAAAAACTCAGGAAGTTGTTATAATTTATGAAACCGCAAGATAAGTAGTCATTTAAAATGTTAGTGAGCATAGCTGGCAGTCTGCTATTTTTAGAGAAAATATATTTAAAAAATCAAACCATACAGGTTTTTAACAACACGGGATGAATAACCAATGATTTTTCCTAACCTTTCCTAAGGGGCCTATTCCTGCAATTAGTTTATTGAAGTTCCTCTAAATGAAAAACATCTATTAAATGCTAAATAATCAGGTAAACAGGCTCAGCTGTAGAGTGGCCCAGCTGGGCCTCAGGTTGGAGTGGGGAATGATGTATGGCCGACAACCAAGTGTATTAGAGACAATTCAGCACTGAGCCCCACTGGGTCAGCTCACAAAGTCTAACTGTAATTCAGTGCTGCAACAAAGACTACGTGATGTCTTTAAAAGCAACAGGTGAACAAATAATGAACATCAACTAAAATACCAGCTTGTTTAGTGACAGTGTGTGCGCACACACCCAGACCCACCTGAGCAACAGATATGCTAAGCTGCTAGATTTACCTTGCTGTGTACACATATTGTAGTTTAGTTTCTGAATGAGACAAGTGGAATGGATTTGAGGAAACAGCAACATGGAAGTGCAGGTTGTAGCTAAAATGCAGAGTTTAATGTATTAGGGCATTCCTCAAGTCTAACGGGTTTGATTGATGACGATTTAAAAAGTGACCAGAATTTGACTGAATTAGAAATCGTAAAAGGGAGTAGGTCCAATAACTCTGGTCTTAAAAAGTAGGTGTGTGCTGTACAATACCAATCCACATAGAATGGTTATGACACCCAAGGATAGAATAGTCTTTTGCCACCTGCTCAAGGGGAGATATGGTTTTCTCAAAATGAGCTCTGACCTCTGTGAAACTCTGGAGAGGACTCTAAATAACAGCCGCCGGGAAAGTCAACACAGAAGAATGGTGAAAAGAAGCTGCCTGACCCGCACATCTTCTCTGTACTCAGGTACGTCCGTCTCAGCAGGAGCTCAGACAACTGACGCCTAGAGCACACAAACACTGAAATGACTTTGAAGTCTGGTCTGATGTAGAAAGGAATACCAAACATCTCTTGCCATCATTTCCATTTTATACTTATTGAACTATTACAAAGTATCTTTGTTTGTTTTGTCTTTTTGAATGTGCATTTAAAAACACTTGCAAATTTGGTTGATGAATGAAAGAAATATCAAACGTTACATATTTTGTTTGTTTTTCTATTCAAATACAGTGTACCAAAATACCGGCAAACTCTGTGATGTTAATCATCGGAAAAGAAGCTTCAACAGAGCTTTGCATTCTGACCTCAATCCTGTTCTTAGTTCACTGACAACATCATACTGGTGATGTTATAACTGATTTGTTACAGAACAAGTAGTTACAGAATGGATTTAATGGAATCTTTGAAAAGGTCATGTTTCACACCTGGGATGTGTGCAACAACTAATTTAATTACCGTTTAAACTGAAATTTTGCAACCGACTAGTCAACTACTCTAACCTGTCCCCGGCAGACAGTCAGTATATGCATATACATGCAATGTTCTTCCTTGCATTATGATCACTGTATTAAAATTGAGGGTTCTCTTATTATTAGGTGTATATACAACTTTCCTGTAGCTCAATCAGTAGAGCATTGGTGTTCACAAACGTTAAGGTCATGGGTTCGATCCTAGGGAAAACAAGAACTGATTCAATGTGTTACATGAATGCAATTTAAGTCGCTTTGGATAAAAGCGTCTGGCAAATGCATAAATGTATTATAAACAGATTTCCCCAAATAAATGTTAATCCACATAAGTCAGCAAATCACACAGTTGCTCGACTGGGTTTTTTAACAGTATCTCGTGTTTCAAAAGTATCTGTACACATGACGGTTAGCAAAATCCCGGGAAAAGTCTGACCTGTACTGACAACTACTTATTTAACCGTGTTTTCTTATCATTATAAGATACTGTGATTAGGGATGAATTGGATATTGATATAGCAACTGTTCAAGTGTAAAGTAAGATTCATAAATAATGTTTCTCCTTTAATCCGATATAAAAATTAATACCTTGTTGTCTTTCAAAAAGGGTAGTATAACAAGCCATAAGCAAGCTTTATTGTTATACTAGTTTGATATGATAGAGAAAAGAACGGAAAAGTTCATTTCTCTGATCTCGTTGTGAGCGCCAGAGAAACCCAACGCATGAAAAACCTGAGGTAAAATTAAACCATTTTGTTATGCTGCAGATATACACTTTTCAAAATAACAATAATTTCAAGATGTAACATGAAGGTAATTTATACGTAGTCTTTCTAAAAATATAAAGCAAAACATTAAATGTGTAAAAAAAGGAAAAAAGAAAGAAAAGTAAACAACTAATATTTTTTAAAGTCGTCTAATAGCAGCAGCACTATCGTTTAATCGACTAGTTGTCTAGTCTCGCACATCCATAGTTCACACGTGATCTCTTAATCCAATCATGTTATATTTTTCCTCATTAACTCGAAAATGCAAATAATTACTATGGGTTACACAGTGCAATTCAGTTGCAAAATTATGGCTTAAAGGCTTAGTGAGGTTCTTTTTTTCATTGTTAAAATACTCCTATCCCAATTTAATATTAAGAGACAACTACTATTAAGTCATTTGCAGGATGATTTACTGAAAAGAGTGAAGACTGTTGTGCTTAAAGAAAATTGCTTTTCGATTGCCTGATGGAGGATGTTTATTATATCTTGAGGAAGCAATCCAAAAGTATTGCAATTTATCTCAATGGCAGCTGTTCATAGCCAATCAGCCCTTTTGAGCCAATCAGCAGAGCCATAAATGTCTTGACAAATCTCTCTGAAGGCAAGTAACACACTAACAACTTCGCTAGGTCGATGGCAACACAAAAAACAAGTATATTGTCAAACCTTTCACTAGCGATTATCCTGTGACTTTAAAGCAAACAGAGGAGGGAAGCTCTCCAGAAAAAAGGAAAAAAAACGCAATACTTGTCATTTAACTATGACTTATTAAAAATGTCTTCTTATGCTAACCAGAGAAACTCTGAACACGACAACTCATTTGAAGGGGTGGTTGCCATTATTTTCTGTTCTGTGCAAAAATTACAAATATCGGCTTTACTACAAATTTCCACAAACCCAAGATTTCCTGAATGCATTTAAACATGGCAACACAGTATCTATGGCACTATGTGCATGCATGAGAACAGATCTTGGAAAGTAAAGACATCTGCTGGACTTTGTGAAAGTGAGCTCAACACTTTAGCTGTGGACTGTATCTGTGCCTGCGGCAAAAGCATTGACTGTCAGAGAAGCACAATCCCCCAAAGCTCTCTTCAGGAAAGAAAATCATCTTTAAGTGGGGTGAGGAAAGTTGCAAGTTGCTAGCTCTAAGACAATTACTTCTTGTGGGAGAAAATCTTTAATCGTCTTCCGTGCAGAGTGTTAAATTGTAGCAGAAACTCAAGTATACGGAGGGATTTCTGTAAAGCTAACCTGATGAAGTCTGTGGACGCAGATAAAAGTGAATGATGAACATTCAATAGAACAAAACAACCGCATTTCCCAGAATGCTCCATACTAGTTTTAATCTAATGAGTCTTACGTCTGTTCTGACAATGGCAAATGCAAATACAAATAAATGCAAAATGCAACTAACTGTACAAGTTAAAAAGAGTTAGACAAAATATGCATGTCAACATGGACAATTTGCATAACGTTCTCCACCTCAAAAACCATGTACCGTCAACCAAATTTAAGAGACACCTAGAAAGTAAACGATATTTAAAAGAAATCAGTTAAAACAGCCTGTTGAGTTTTTATTGGTATTAATAAATTAGTATCATATACTTTTATATAAATACCGGTAATGCACTTTAAATTAGTTTATTTTGGTATAGTTTTAGTTAATTCTTGAGTAGCCACTTGATGTCCTGATGTAAAATAATTTCTTTACAAAAATAATTTCTAACTACAATTTGTAAGATTATGTGGATACAGAAATAAATATTTAAAATAAAAAATGTAGGTATTGAGGGTAATCGATTTAAAAAAAAATATCTGTGAATGAAACAAAGGACAGAATCAACTCCACACACACAAACACACACACACACACACACACACACACACACACACACACACACACACACACACACACACACACACACACACACACACACACACACACACACACACACACATTCACACATACACACACACACACACACACACACACACACACACACAGGTTGACTAGTTTCAGAAGACTAATGAGCTCTACAGTGATTGAGGATGCATTTAGATCAGCTCAATTAGAGCATCAAATAAGCACCTCAACAACACAGGTGTCAGAAAGAAAGAGAGATGGGACAGAGAGAGAGATGATGGAAATTAGCAGTTGTATGTATTCTTCCCTATTCTTCAAGCTTTCTCAGAAGAAAGTGTCCCGCGCACCCAACAGCGATCAAACGTGTGCCGCACACAGAGGTCGCAAAGCAACATCAAACAACCTTTGCACAATAGCAGAGAGGAAGGGACTAATGGTTTCAGCATCTTTTATTTCAGATTGCTTGTGTGTGCACGTAATGAAGGCTTACGGTCAGGATATTCATGTGCGTGCAATAGCTACATTGCATTCTTTGAGCACCATCTGTGTCACAAGTTACCACATCCAATAATGAAAGTATTAGTAGATGAAACTTTCATTTTTTGAGAATTTTAGAGTTTAAAATGTGTTTGTTTGCACAGCTGTCTCGTCTCTACGTGAAGCAGAGATGGATGTGTTACCATAGTGATCTGCATCTCCGCTCACTCCCCAGACAAATTTATATAATGAGATCACACAAACACATCCACACACAAACACGACATCATCTTCACGGCTGTGGTGATAACCAAATGACAAACACATGCTAGCCTAGTAACATTCGATCAGCAGCTTGCACACCTACACACAACATGGGTTGCATTAAGACATGCGCTAACAAGGCCAAACCAGATGAACTGCACATCTTGGCTTCACATAATATTATTTAAAAAATGACGTTATCTGCACTGTAAATTGGGAAAAACACTGAATTTTGTTTATACAAAACAGGAAAATGTGTTGTTCATTTTAACTGATAAAACACTAAGTACCGTAAGCAGAAAAAAATGCGCAAGTGTGTATTTAAAACATAGTACAAATGCAAACAGATCAGCAAGCTACAGTTTCTCCAACACTTTGTTAGCAAATATTCTGCAGTTTCTCGTCCGTATTAGCAATAACACAATCTCATGACACAACAAACATTTTCGTGCTCAATAATGAGGAACATTGTTAGAGCTAACCCCGATTTTTACATGTACAGTACATCTTTTGAAGAAGCAGCACTTTCACTGCATAATTCACTGAGGGAAAGCTCACTTAGCCTGAATCACATCCTTCTAGGAAAAGTGGATCAAATGGGTCCATCAGGAACAAAACTAGAGACTAACTGCACATAGCTCCAGTGTGTCTACTAGAGAACATGAGGGAACATACCCTGTTTGGGCCAAATAGATGGACTATCAGAGCAACTGAATGGGGAGATTCACTTACTCTGGTGTATGTGATGAACACAGAGGGCATTACGGGTATTAAGGGGGCAAAAGGGCAATAAGCACTTCTTTTTGCCTCTCTTGTGAAGAGGGAAAGAGGCGAGTAGCACAGCAGTGAGTGAATCATGGATTGGCATTGCAACTCAGCCTGTTCCATTCTAAAAATGTCTCTGGGTCAAACACACGCACACACACAAATGCACACACATAGATTTACACACCTGTTGCCTAGCAACAAGAATGCTCTCTTGATCAAATGATGACAGGGAAGTGAGAGGGATGGTAGAGTGGGAGATCCAGATAGCAGTAGTCCCAGAAAGAGAGCGAGTCCAGTGTCACAGGCCCATGGGTGCGCTGTTTGGAGGGTTGAAAACTTAAGACAAAGGAAAATAAAGGACAGTTTCTTTTTAAGACAACTTTATCTATATATCATATAATATGCTTTCTGAGATGCTTGTAAAGTGTTAGTGGCAGGTAACTGCTGTACAAAAAAGGATCTGTCACCGTTTGACCAAAATAATTCTGAAATGCATTTGAGACCCAATTAATTAGATTTTACCTTACTGACATGAGTTTACTGCATCTGTTGTAATTAATAAAAGATTAATTATGGATGGATGTTAGATCAGAAACTAAATACCAAATAATGTATGAAATAATAAGTAAATCACATATCAATTTAGCTACCTAAGCAAGCAAAAATTCTGCTGCAAATTAATTAAAATTTGGTCAAAAACTACATTGCAGCAAACTGTTTGCAATGTTTAGACATTTTAAAGATGAAAATGGCACCATTGTGCACCAATACACAAGAAACTGATTGAAAGTGACTGTCTTTATTTCAACCTTCACCAAATAAACGTGCTTTTTGGGGGTCAGTAATATTATTTTACATAACTTAATAATTTTATTCAGCAAGGATGCATTATATTGTTAAAAAGTGAGAATAAACAACAAAAAAAGTTCTTTGGAACTTTCTATTACCAAAATATTAAGCAGCTCAAGTGATTTTAACACTGATAATGATAAGAAATTATTATTAATATATGCATGTAACAGTATATATTATGGATTTCAAATACAACTTATAACACATGCCAAAGTGTTCTCAGCTGTATTTCAGGAGCAAAACATGACAAAAAATGCTTCCCGCATTGGGTTTAACACAGGATGATTCTTGATTATAAAGTATGGTTGACAACCCTAGCTGACTGTCACAGAGTCTTCAGAGTGCTAGTCTGAAATAATAAAAAAACATGTCTGCCTAAATAGCCATCTACTCAAAATGTTGTCCCAGGTGACAAACAGGTCAGACTGATTCTGACATGTCCTCACACCACAGCACAGCGCACATTCAAACTTCTCGCTAGACAGTGCAGACCAGAACAAATATGAGATAGAACTTCAGTCGCACTTCTCTAGCTCTACTATTGTCATTATCACAAACAGCATTATCTAAAAATTAAATATTTTTCTTCCTAAACATGGAGATCAAATCCAGTATGGGATACGTTATTTACAAGATCCAGATGGTTTGGCTCAGACCCGGATTAATATTTGGATACAGAATCTGCACAATAAGGCAAAGGGGTAAAAGGAAAATGGGATTTCAAATACAGATTGGACCCTCAAAGCAATTTGTCACTAAGATGACGTGAAGGATATCAAAGAGAACAAGCTCCTCTGACTGAAAGAGAGAGGTTAAAACAGAGGTCTTTGATACCAAAGCCTAGAACTGAATTATGGCTTCAAACGGCCTGTTTCAGAACCTTAATGGTTTTTCCAACACAAGAGAATAAACAATTACGATGATACACTGATATTAAAGGGGGTGACATGATAGACTATCAACTGAAAATTACTATCAAAAGTTGTGTCAGAATCACCTAAAGAACAATCTGAACAGTTGCTATATCTCACAGTGGTTTGTGTCCGAAAATAAATCTCTTTAGGATGATACAAAACGTCTCAGGTTACCATTGTAACCATGGTTCCCTGAGAACAGGGAACGAGATGCTGAGTCCCCTATGGGTCGCTATGGGGAATACCTCCGGTATGACACGTGTCTGAAGCATTAATCCAACCACGACAATGAACATGACATTAGGCAGCAGCCGCTATGACGTCACCACAGATGCAACTGTAGCTATAAAAGAGGCACCTGAACAGTACGTTATCCACTTCTAATCTGAAGGAGACACACGCAGGAAGGCCCTAAGTATGGCAAAGGGACGCAGCATCTCGTTCCCTGTTCTCTAGGAACCATGGTTACAATGGTAACCCTAGATGTTCTCGTTTGAAAAGGAACTCAACGTCCCCTAGGGGTCGGTAGGCGGAATACCAACGCAGCCATGCTGAAGGGTGTGACTGCACTAAATTGGCAAAAGTCAGTAGCAAATGACCCCCAGGGGAACTGTCCCTGTGACCTGCAGTGACCCAGACAGTGGCTACTAGAGAACGGAGCCATCAAGACACTGAGCCGAGGCCTAACAACGCTCAATATAGATTCCGAGGGAGTACAGGAGACCATCCAGTTCAAGACTGAGTCCGCGAAGCAGAGGCCTAGAGCCGCAACTGCTACATCTGCAATCCTTAGGCGCTGCTGAGCTCTTAAGAGTGGCTATGCTTGTGGCCAGCACTTTGCAGCTGTTTTTCTAATCTATAGAAGGAGACAGCACTCAACGCTAGAGACGCTGCAAGGGGGGACGGAGGCCAATGTTGTTACAAGCGGCATTTACCAGAGCGGAGGCCATATCTTTTGGCCTGACTACGCACGTACAGCCAAGTCTAATTTGGGAGTCACCGGGGTGACTACACTGCCCTCATGCCGACCCAAGTCGCTTGGGTTCTAGCAAGAACTGAGGTGCAGTAATGCTTTACTCAAGAGTAGGGCCTAACCTCAAGAAGGGTAATCTCTCAAGACGAGAGGGGCAAGAAACTCCTGAACTACACCAAGAGTGCAGCTAGGGCTCTCAGGGCAGAGGCCTGTCTCCACAGAGAGGGCTTGACAACACCCTACACGTCGGATGACAAGAGGAGACTAGTGATGAGACGTGGAATGCTCAGGGGACTAGGAGGAGATTTAAAAAGTCTATTTTACCCAACTCAGAGACGGTCTCAAGGGAGCGGAGCGCCGGCAGAACAACCTGTTGCTGTAGCCAAGCTTAGTCGGGCTCCTCAGAGCACTGCAACTCAAGAGACATATGAGATGTATGTTCTCTGCCTGTCTTGATTACCCCTGCCTGTACGACTACTCTTATTAAAGACAAGCATTTGGATTTCTGCCTGTGAGTACAATTTGTTACACTTATCACTCCTGAAGATAAGAAAAAGGATAACGTACTGTTCAGGTGCCTCTTTTTATACCTGGAGTCGCACCTGTGGTGATGTCATAGGCGGCTGCCGGCCAATGTCAAGTTCATTGTCATGGTTGAATTAATGCTTCAAACACGTGTAAAACTGTAAAACTGACAAGTGTTTTATTCCCCAAAGCGACCCCAAGGGGACGCAGCACTGAGTTCCCTTTCGAAAGGGAACCTCGTTAATTTGTTATGTCCTGATCACCATACTTATTTATTTTGGGACAATAATCAACTGAAATTGTGAAAATAATTATTAAATTACATTACTTATCAAAGGACTAATAACCAAATAAATAAACAAAATGTACCTGAATGATCTAAAAATAAGTTATTATGTGAGAAGAAAGATGGTGGAGGGATGTGTATGAGGTCAGTTATACAAAAAATAAGAAACAAGTGTTTCAGAAAACTGTATAACATCTATCGAGTTAAATTACCAGTCCACATCTTGGTGGCATATGGCAATAAGCATGCACTTTTTTTTAAGAAGGCTAGGCATGGATCAGCTGGTATTTATATTTGTGTATGATTTGTGTGCCCAGAAAGAGAACACAACTTTAAGGAGACAAAACAACAGAGGCATAATTATGAACGCACTAATGCACATGGATAAACATTCAAAGCACACAATCCTGCAGCTCCTTCCCCTCCTTCCTCATGTTCTTTTAAACTGTAACTACACTGCAAGAAAAAAAAACTTAATCACAGTACGACACCAAGCCAATTAAACTTCAGGGATAACAATCTGTCCAGTTAGGAAGCATGAGTGATTGTGAATCAGTTTCAACTGCTTTGGTGCAAATGAAAGTGATAACAAATGTACTGGAGAAGCAAGAGTAAGACATCCCCTAAAAAGTGGCCATAGACAATATTCTGTCTGATTTACTGATTTGTCTTTACCTTTGTGTTTTGTTTGGGTCCATGTCACTGTCTGTAGCATGAGACAGTACCTGTAACACAATCAGGTCGCACAGGTAGTTTTGCTCCTCCAGGATGGCTCATCCATACATGTCATCACAAGGAGCTTTGGTGTGTCTCCCAGCACAGTCTCAAGAGCATAGAGGAGTTACCAGGAGACAGGCTGTTGCACACAGAGAGATGGACAGGGACATTGAAGGGCAACAACCCAGAAGTAAGACTGGTATCTGCTCCTTTGTTTCAGGGGGAACAGGAGGAGCACTGCCAGAGCCCCGCAAAATGAGCTCCAACAGGCAACTAGTGTGCATGTTTGTGACCAAACTGTGAGCCAGACTTCATGGTGGCATGAGGGACCAACGTCCTCTAGTAGTCACAGCTCAGCACAGTGCAGCTTGATTGGCAGAATTGGCAAGTCTGCCACTGGCTCACACTGAGCATGTGACAGAGGTGAATGAGTCTTCAGATGGGGAACGTTATGCTGTTTTTATCATTATCCAGCATCACTGGTCTGGGGTTGAGTTAGTAATGGTTTGGGGAGGAATATCCTTGGATGGTAGCACAGACCTCCGTGTGCTAGCCAATGGTTCCCTTTCTGCTGTTAGGTACCAGGATGAAATTCTCAGAGTCATTGTCAGACATTATGCTGGTGGTGCAGTGGGTCCTGGGTTCCTCCTGGTGCATGATAATCCTCAGCCTCATGTGGCTTGAGTGTGTAGGCAGTTTTTAGATGAAGGCACTGATGCCACTGACTGACCCTTACGTTCCTCAGACCTGAATCCAATTGAGAACTTGTGGAACAACATTATGTATTGGAGCTGACAAGTAATATCACAGACTTTACAGAAGCTAATTTATACACTGTTCCAGGTATGGGAGGAAATCCACCAGGACACCATCTCATCAGGATCATGCCCAGACTTTGTTGCGAGTGGATATAGACACGTGGGGGCCAGAAACATTAGAGTTACACTATGAGTTTCTGTGATGAATTTCATGGAAGTTGGATCAACCTGTAAATGCATTTTTTTTTTTTACAGATTTTTGGTATGATTTTGATTCCATTTACTTTTAACACAATTTTGTTCCTAACAAATAATAGAATGTATATAAATAAAAATCTTCAAACTGAATATTCCATTCATTGAGATCCAATGTGTGATTTAAGTGTTCTCTACATTTTTTGAGCAGTGTATTTTATGTAAATAATAGTATGTTTTCCCAAACACATCTGACTTGTATGCCTTCTTCTACTGAACACAAAATATGGCCACTCTGTTCCTCATAAAAAGTTAACATTTGACTTTAGAAGACTTTTTATGTTCCACTGACGAAATAATGCAATATAAGTTTGTAAAAACACAAGGGTGAGTAAATATGAATCTTTAGATGAGTTTATCACTGATTAATATTATTAATAATTTTTATTCATAATAATACCAATAGTTATTAATTGTTAATTATTCAGATTAATTGTGGGAAAATGCCAGACTATGTACGTTTTTTTTTTAATATATAGTTCAAAGATAGGCTCAAAAATGTAATAAAAGAAAAGAAAACCAACATTTTCATGATATGGCCTATACAAATTTCAGTGGCTCTTCTGCTCTTGGTAAAAGAGAAGACGGATCATTTATGTTTCTGTGGACTGACCAAAGTATTGGTTAGTCCAAATCGGTCCAAATAGGACTTGCTAATAGTTTTATCATGGACACAGAGACAGGACTGATCTGTCCTGGCCTAAATGCGGCTCAGCTGGTGGAATGCATCTTAGCAGAAGTGAATCCCTGTGAATAAACACTCTTCCTCTGGGTCTCAACCTGGATAAACTGTCACCTGAACACACACCTACATAAGCTGGAGATGAGGGAGAATGTGTAAGAGACTTTTCTCTGCAGTGTTAGTCTTTCTGTTACAGTGTGGCATGACTGATGCCTTGATTTGGAGCTGGTATATCCGGAGCACTCCAGAGGCACCGGCTACGAGAGACATTCATTAGAAGCGCAGTGATTGTACCAAAGATAACAGCATGCAAGATTATACAACTAATCGTGCTCTGACAGGAAGCAGCAGAAAGACGAGAGATGAACCAAACTCTGTTTTCCCCAATTACAGTCTGGTGTCTTTCTACGCACTGCTGCTCACTGAGGTTTGTGAACCAAACAATGACAGTTTAGTCTTCGAAATTACAACAGCAGAAATTCATACACTTGTAGTTACAAGAGAGTGATATGGGTAAGAACAATTATTGTCTTGTTTTTCTGTAGAAAAAAAGTCACTTTTTTGTATTAATTTATTCTAAAATACATTCAAATGCAGCTCATGCATACAATAAATGAAATAAATATTCTCTATGATTAGTGGGTTTTTAATTTCTATATTAAAATTAAGTTTGACATTTTTGGGTGACATCAGGTTGACACAAATTTTCTGATATCCAGCATATACATATTATATATATATATTTTTATGTATGCATATATATAAATATTTTTCCTTTCTTTTTTTTAATGGATCTAATTAATGACACTTAAGAAAACCTTAAGTATAGTCTTTCAATTTTACTTATCAGGGAAAAAAACGTATTACACACAGTATTATTAGTACAGTAATGCCTTGACATACGAGCGTCCCGACATACGAGTACTCCGAGACATGAGCAAACCTTCGATAATTTTTTTGCTTTGAGATACGAGTAAATATTTAAGATACGAGCATGCTTACAGACGCTGACGCTAGGTTGTCAAGCACACATTTTATTTTATGTCAAAAAGGAATGTTTTTTCAATTGTTATTAGCACTAATAGGGGAGTTTTTTAGAGGACCAGAAAATATTTAAAAAATTATATTATTTCTTATGGGAAAAATGATTTGAGATACGAGCAATTCGAGTTACAAGCTCAGCCCTGGAACGGATTATGCTCGTATCTCAAGGTATTACTGTATTTGAAAAACTTTTGTCTGTCAAATCAAAGTCAAATCAAAGTCACTAACATAGAAATAGAACTAACATAGAAATATCTAGAAAAACAAAACAGGAAATTACATTACAGAGATGACTTGGGGTGAAGGTTGATTAGTCTCTTAAAATGTTGTATATTATGAGGCAGTTTACAATACAGAAATGTGTATGAAGGTGTAAGGAAACTTTTTATTACCGGTAATCATTAAACTTCTCTAGGAAACACTTTTTCCCCTGGATACACTTATTGTTTATGACTATATAGGTAAAACAGCATAAATGTATGACTTGTCTTCAGAGAATGTTTGTAATTAAGTTTATTTTTCTTCCTCCATTGTCAATTCAGGCATAAGCTAACAATTTTTAGTTACATTCATACATGACTAATTTGACAATAAGGTAAGAAAAATAAGCACAATTAAGGGCACAGCCTCTGAAAACAAGTCTAAAAATAGTACGCAATATTTTTTTCAAATTTTAAGGATATTCAGACTTTCTTTTAATTGGGAAAACATTTTTTTCCCAAAAACCTTGGCTGGTGATGCTAGTTGAGTACAGCTTATCTGATGAGGCGGATCAAATGGTGCAGTCTTGCAAACCAGCATCTAATGCGGATCTTTTCAACAAAGAAATGGTCAAAAAATAATGAGTAACATTTCTTACCTTTCTCGATCATGGTGATGCCCATGGAGGGCTGCCCCAGTCCCGTCTTCCTCTCCCACTTGCCCTCATCAGGGTGATATACTTCCACCGAGGCCAGTGGGCTCTGCTGCGCATCCATGCCTCCCATGATCATCAGCTGGTCTCCAATGGCCACGGCAGATGCCCCGGCCCGAGCGGTGGGGAGAGGGGGCAGATCGCACCAACGCTGGCTCTCCAGATCTAGCACCTCGGCTGAGTCCAGAGGGAGGCCGTTCTCACTGCAGCCCCCCAGCACATAGAGTCGCCCTGCCCAGAGCACGGGCGTGCAGTACACCCGCTGCATGGCCATGGAGGGGAACACCTCCCAGTACAGAGACTTCACCGGGCTCAAAGCCATCTCGGGGATGGGCATGGCTCCAGGACGACACGCCAGCAACAGAGCATGACACGGGCACGGATGGGGAGGGCAGAGGAATGTAAAAATCAAGGCAAATGCATCAACAAAGCACCAGGCAGGAGTGCAGGAGAGGCTGCAACTGTCAGTCTGCCAAAAACCTCAGTTCTAGCTCTCACTCGCTTGGAGCCGGTAGGTGGGGGGTGAAGAGCGTTTCCTTCAGAGCTGTCTGTGAAGAACTAGCCCTCACTCCATCTTTATTATTTATTCATTTTTGTTGCTGCTCTTAAAAGGTGCATCAGGCCCTTATAAGTCTTTCCCTTCGTCTTCCACGAGCCGTGCAGTTGTAAAAATATGGGAAGAATGTGTAATTCTAAAACAAAATAAACTAATTTATCCACGTGGAACGTAAAGCGGGATCCCTTTCTGTATTCCTGCCAAACGTGTCAGTGTGACCCTCATGCCTGACGCTGCAAGGAAGAGGAAAAGAGAGAAGTAACAGAGCAAGTGAAAGTAAAATAAAAATAAAACTTTAAACCTTAAATCTTTTTTTCATTGGAAGATTTAAATTAAGTGTTTAAACATTTATATTTGACTATATATATAAACCCACTAATCAAAGAGAAAATTCCCAGATTGATATATGGATGGAAGTTAATATGTGGATGAGGCAAGCTGCTGGTGGAGATTGTGGGCTGATCTGATCCATTTTTGCACTTATTTCAATAAACCGTATAATTCAGCGGCCAGAGCGTTGACATTTACTATTCACTATTTACTGCCATGGGCTCAAGGGTTGATATCTGTGTGTGGTGTTGGGCCACAAAGCAGCAGTCTGGCCCTCTCCAAAGGTCACTGTGTCTGTAGGGACCAACGGCCCTGGAGAATCACTGAACCAGGCTAATTTGGGCTTGTGCATCATTAATTAAAGGCTTCATTTCGACGGGATGTGTGAATGAATGGGATGTCAGCACTGGAGAGAAAGAGAAGCACTGAAAAGGTTACAGACATTGTATGCAAAAACTTACTAGGTGCATCTGTGGGAGACAGCAGGATCTCTTGGGCATCTTTTGCGTAATAGCATAGGTAAAGATGACAAAAAAAAAAGAGGAAAGCAGCTCTCTAAATGGCAGCGAATCTCCAGATGTAGAGATATTTCCTCCGTGGTCTAAATCGGTTCAGCTGTGTAATTAAGATGCTGTGGATGTTGAGCCTAAGCCGCATGTTACAACACACAGTGCAGGAGGGTTAACGACTCCATACTGACTAAGAATTATGCAGGAAAAACATCAGTTTCATCTGGAGCCAAAGTGCTACCGCTGTGTGCTCCGACTGAGTACAATCAATTTAGATCATAGGACACCATCAGTCTCAACTTTGGGTTCAGAAGTAAAGAAGCAGTTTTGTAAGAAAAATTAATCCCGTCGGTCAGCCTTTCATTCACTTCCCTTGGTTTTTCTTTAGACTTTCTTCCATGTAGAGAGAAAAGACAGATGTCTCATTTCTACAGATGATTCTGTACCAAATCACAATTGTTTAAGGTCTAATTCCCTTGTTGTAGAGTTTATTCCACATAGAAAGAAGATTCTCCTGGGAATTGTGGGAGATGGTAACGTCACTAGGATATGCTGTCCAGTACATCAGCTCCAGTCTGCATTGCATAGAAAACACAGAGGAAGTATCAATATAAAACAAGAAGAATGATGGAGGAAGCAAAAAAAGAAGAAAGAGAGAGAAAAGGGCAGAGAGTTGATAAGAGAACATGTTTATGTTCTGTTCTTGGAAGGACTCCTATCTATAATTAGGCCAAGACATCTTGTCTTGTTTTAAGAGTCAAATTGAAGTAAAAAATGCAGATTGCAACAAAACTAGAAGCATATAAGGCTGTGTTTTTAGCACTATAAAAAAGTGACAAAAAAACCTTTCATAATAAAAATACAGTCTATGCCAAACCTAAGCACCCTTTTCTTCCCTATTGAGTGAATTCACTTCACTTCCATTACATTTAAAAAAAAAAGAAAAACCTTTTTGGACCTGGCAGTAATGGTGTCCTAACCTACGAAATTGATTTTCTATGAAGTGTCTGCTCACAGAGAGAAATTTCTACCCTCATGTCTCCCCGCTAACTTAAGGCTGTATTCAGACCCAGAGCCCTAAAGAGACACGATTTGACAGAAACTACCGGTAGCGCTTTATTTTAAGGGTGATGTATTCTACTGAAGAAAAAAAGCTGTTTTTTTTTACTTATTTTTTTCCTGTAACAATGTCAGATGGCAACTATGAGCGACATTGAGATAAGTACAGTCTTCATTTTTGCACATTTCTCAATTTTAGACAGTTAGAGGCTCTCAGAGCACACACCACAGTTGTTAAAGTGCATAAAAGCCAAAAAGACAGAAAAATTAAGTTTTTTTAAGCTTCAAAACTACAGTAACCACATTTAATGAAATTAAAAAGAGCCAACAGAAATCTGCAAAACACATCAAAGTATAATGTGACAAAATAATTTTCTTAATGTTTTTTTTTTTATCTTGTTTTCCTTTAGAAATATCTTTAACATCCTTAATACAAATTGTCAACATAATTTGTCAATGGAGAAAAAAAATGAACTTAACTCGATATTTATAAATCTTAATATAATATTCAAGTAATGTAATGTAAAATAGTCATATTTTGAGGAGGTTTATATATTATTAATGGATAAGAACAAATACTAATTAAGACAAAGACATTTGCAATAGGACTGTATGCGTTTATTTGACAAATGGCAGTCTTGCTGATGAGTTCAAATGATTAAAGCCTGCAAAGACAAGAGTGTCAGCAAGGGAAAAAGACACAGACAGATAGACAGACGGCAGTGATTTATGCAGTAGAGAACACAACCTGTAGAGAATCCCATAGAAATGTTTTAATTCATTATGATACTTGATTAATATGATGAATTATAATTGCTAAGCAGGAAGAGAGTGAAACTGTAAGATGGAAACCCTGAACAACACATTATTGAGTGACAAAGATGGATTGGCCTTGGGCGCAGCTGACAGATCTCCAGAAACATACTGTTGGATGAATCAAGTATTCTGTACAAACAGTTCTTGATTTCAGCAAAAGCTCCATGGCTGTTTGGCAAGACTTCTGGCTCCGTCTACACTGGAAAAGGCAACAGAGGCATTACTCCCTCTGTCCATGCCTGAGCTCCAGATAACATTTAGAAGGCAGATCAGCCTTAATCCCACAACTTCACAATTGATCCAGACTCAAAGAGTGCACTTTCTTTATCTGTTACCATCATCCCTCCACAGTCTGAATTTTTCATGCCTGCTATCGCTTACATTCTGTCCAGCCCAGTGTACAGGCAAAGAGCTCTGCTCCCTTATTTCCATTCTCCACCATCCTCTCCTGCCTCACGTCAGCCTCTCGTCTCCCTCCCATGGACAGTCACCGATTACAAGAGCCCCCGCATTTCTCAGGCATTTAGCCTTTGGCACAAAAACACGTTTTTTTTTCTTTTTCCCAGGGAAAGGGAGTTGAGCCAGTTGAGAGCTGGAGAACATGCAGGGTGTGTGTTCAAAACAGCATTAAAGTAACACAAAACACGAGACACATGAAAACCTACTATATACATCAGATTTGAAAAATTGAGGTGAAAAGCAACATCCCATATAAGAAATATTTGATGCAAGCACACTTTAAGCAAATTATACAAAATATTTTACTGTAAAATGGTTCTTTCCTCAGATACAACACATCGAGAAGCATTTAAATATTTCCCTTTCTTACTTTTCAGCTGTGATGGAGTGCCAAAAAAATTAAGGAAACAGAAGCAGACAGCAGGGGAGAACTAAACAAGCATAGCATAAGGTAGAATAAAGAAATTTAGATGTAGTGGCCTGGGGATGCAAACACGAAGACAGTGTGAACGCAGAGAATGAGTTTATATCATAGTGTGTGTATGTGTGTGTTTTAACACCCCAGCAAATATGTTCCAGGATTCCCTTGGTGAACCAACTAATCAAACAATTTACTGCCTCACCTCTAAACGTCTCTACTAACACCAAAGGCAGGAAACAACATTATGAATACACATACACACATTTATTTTTCCATCTTGCTGATTTTGAAATGACTTCTATTGCTTTTATACTAAGCTAATCGTGGCCAAAAGAAATCACAATAATGATATATTGCG
The DNA here is from genome assembly GCA_037043235.1 of Rhodeus uyekii. Classification (NCBI taxonomy): domain Eukaryota; kingdom Metazoa; phylum Chordata; class Actinopteri; order Cypriniformes; family Acheilognathidae; genus Rhodeus; species Rhodeus uyekii. The sequence continues at coordinate 1,678,880 of JAWRVZ010000034.1, forward strand.
ATATCTACTGTTATATATCATAATATAACAAAATACATAGAATTTGCTATATATATCAACAAAAAAAAATAATTAGTCAAATTCATCTTTACTTTTTTAACTTTTATTTCACCATTGCATGCAAAAGGAACAATTATACTTTATGGCAACTACTTTGAAATAACTTTCTTCTGTAAATTGATATGGCTTCTTATCACAGAATGAGGCATGAATTATATTACCGGTACTTATAGTATTCTATACAGTAATAAAGGCTATGCTGATTGGCACTGATTGCATTATAAATATACATTATCTTTATGAAACCTGAGAAGGCTTGAACACAGATAAGCTATACTATCACAATGGTGTGTTAATGTTTAATCAGCCAAAATGTCTGCATTTTATTCAGCCACAACAAATCTTTGGATGTCTTTGTCTATATTAGGGATTTCCAGGAACATCATAAGTTTTTATTACACCTATAGTTGGACTTTCTGTGTGAAGGCGCCACTGCGAAAAAGTATGAATTAAATTAATTACATGTAGTTCCATAATCCTCACATTTAAAAAAAGAAAAGAAAAGAATACAAATAAAAATATATATTGCTCACATCACCTTATTTGGGGTAAAAATGCGTGCGGTCAAAATTGATGCGTTAACGCATGCAAATATTTTATTTTCAGTTTAATGCATTTGACACAGCATCTGTTTTTTTCTGCCATCCTTTAGCTGCACTAGAATATATGTATTCGAATATATGTATGCAATAGAATATATGTATGCAAAAATTCCAGTTTTGCCAGGTATCCTTGTAAGCACAATCTTAACGGAGTTATAAAGTGTGAAATGAAGAGTTGTGGGAAAATAGGATGTGTGTTAGATCCGCGTCATGTGCGGCTGGTCTTAAAGTGACAGCAGTGAATAAACCTACTGCTGTCTGATTAATGTTAATCAAGAACAACAGACAAAGAGAAGATCACTCACTGCTCTTGACTGAATAATGTTTGTAGCTTTAATAAAGACTCATCTATACTTAATTCATAACTTAGGCAGAGAAGACTGTGAAGTTTCTGATAATTTTATTCAATTTCTGTTTATTTATACCTGAAAACCTTTACAATGTATCAAAAACAACGAAAACAATAACTTGTTTGTGCATTTTAGTAGCTTATGGAAAAATCTGAACCATTCCACCTGGAAGAAAACTGTAGTGTTGATATATTAAAGGCACAGCTAAATGTGACATTTATTAAAATGGGTTTGTGTGAAGAATTTTAAGTTCACTTCAGGTGAACGGAATGCAACCTGTTTTACAATTGCACACGTTATTACAACCTAGAGTTTTCTTGTTCAAAGTAGTTCTAGTGTTCAGAAACATTTTTGATCATTTAAGGGAATGTTCCATATCTGTCTGATAAATAAATCCATCTATCTATCAATTAGATAATCATTATTGATAGTTTCCAATATGGGGGCTTGATAGGGCCTCCCTATGAGTGACTTCAGCTAAAATAGTTTGTGAGCCTCTGATCTCAACATTTTTATTTAATTATTAAAAGGCAAATGGTATAATAGTTTGTTCATATACTGCTGCCATTCAGAAAATATACATTTAAAACAAGTCTTTGAATATCTATAAACATTACTGCCACAAACCGGTTTGAAAAACTGGAGCATTTGGAACGTTTTAACTAATTTAGACAAACCCTGACTACTCTAACCATATGCTCATCTGATCCCCAAACATGTCTAGTATTGTGGCACAGAAAACTTTTCACTAATGTGACAAACTCACATCATAAGGCACAATTCTGACACAGCTTCTCCTTACAGCCTGAAAACCTATCATTATCTCTTAACTCCATTATGCACATCACTACAATAGTAAGCGATGATTATACAGGAAATTTTTACAACGGGAACACACTGTCTCATAAGACCGAAGAGGTTATTCTAATGCCTAGCCTGAGGGTCCCTGCACTCATTCATCTTACTGTCCCCACCACAAAGAGAGAAAAAGATCTCTCTTCTACTTAATCTGATCCCTGACCCCACAATCTATTTCTTAGGAGATAAGAGAAACTAGGCCAGTCAGACAGAGGAAAGGGAGAATAACCCATCATAAAGTTAATCACAGACTTTACAAAAGTTTGAAAGATGCTTTGGTTGGGGTGTGTAATGTTTTATAGAGAGACTTGACCCCCCAAAAAATAAAAATCTGTCATCATTTACTGACCCTCATATTGTTCCAAACCTGTTTGAACCTTTTTTCTTTTTATATAACTGTTTTTGTACATGTTATGATGACCCTATGGTTTATGTTTTGTTAAATTTCTGTTGTTTTGTGAGTTTTTGTGTGTATCTCTCTAGGAACGTTGTGTGATTGGTTCCTGCAGGCAAACTAATGCTACAGTATGTCTGTAATGGTATTTTAAAAGGCATGTCACAACGTCCTTTGGAAGGATCGTGTGATCTGTGCAGAGAGAGTCTGATTTTATAGTGCAGAGTTTGTGTGTATTAGGAGACATTGAATGTAAAAATTAAAGAGTGAGAATTCAGCTTTTTTGTTTGAGTTGAAAATTGTGTTGTGTATTTGACCGCTTTGACTGTCTTCTCACACCGGCTTTTGGAGTGACCTTTCAATTTAGTTTACCTGGCTTTGTAAATAGATTAGTAAATACAGTGATCCCTCGTTTATCGCGGTTAATGTGGACCGGAACCCCCGCGATAGGTGAAAATCTGCGAAGTAGGATCAGCCAATCAGCTCACGTGATACATCCACTCGTGCTCTCATTCGACCATCTCGCACCAGGAACCAATCACGTGTCTTGTCTGAGTGCCCGTGGGTGTGTACAAAGCCTCTGAGAGAGTTTCTCTCTTTGTCTGGCATCCTGGGAAACCGTTTATCTCGCGCATCACGATGAAGCAACGCTGCTTTCCGCGATACGGCTGCCGATATGGCGGTATTTTTGAACTTGTATTTTTTGATGACTATTTTTGAAAAATCCGCGATACACCGAGTCCACAAAACTTGAACCGCAAAGTGTCAAGGGATTACTGTATATTGTACATTTTGAGGTAAAGTCTGATGTAACTTTTGTTTATTGTAAAAGTTATTTGTTGGTTTTAAAATAAGAAAGTTTGTTTGTTAATTTGCCCTGTCAGCTCCCAAAGTCCCAAACTCATCGCATTCCAGAGTTTTTCATGCTGCAAGCTTTTCACTATACAAGATATAACAGTCCATACAGTGAATGTCAAGTCGAGGGTGAGTAAACTACAGATTTGTCAGCCAAGATCAGGATTTATGTTAATACATAAAATTTTTATTTGTTTTTCAATAAACCCTATAAACCCCAGCATACTTGAAATATGGCACGATTTTGTGATACTTCTGTGTCTTATTTTTTTTTTAAGCTTGATGCTGGTCACTATTCACTGCCATTATATAGACAAGTGTGTGTCTGACATTTTGTTTTTTAATTATTTCTTTTTTGGATTACAAGAGGAGAAAGATGGCATTAAAACAACACCAGGGTGAGTAAAATACTTCAATGTGTTCCTTGGCAGACACTTTGGATAAAAGTGTCTGCCAAATGCATAAATGTAAATGTACTTAACTTTTGGGGTGAACTATCCCTTTAAGGGTTTGAATCTGGACAAAAATATAAGCCAGATATAATAAGGGTTTGAATCTGGATTGAAACACACACACACAGAGGGATTAAATAAGTAAATCACAGAAATTAAATGTTAAATGGCTGTGCAGCCATCTCTGTTAAACTTCGAGAGATTTGCAGAAAAGCACTTTGGACAGTCTGTCAATGTCTAAGATTGTGTGCAAATGGCCCATTTTACTTCCTTGCCTCTGCTTTCTTTTCACTCTTTTTCACAGAGCGCTCAAGGTGACACTCTTTTAAACACTGACCTTTTATAATATTCTGGAGTGCTGGGACTAAAGCTGGGCATTGAGCTAGAGTGTCTTTAAATAAAAGAGCTCTGAGTCTGTAACACTTAAATAAATACCTTCACAGGTTTAGATGAACCTGGTTTTGTGTTGTACAGAATTCAATCAAACTGAAAATGCCTTTTAAATTCTATCCTTGAGTTTGATTGGAGAAAACAATATGCAGAACAATATGCAAAATTGTGATCTGAATTGGAATAAGGAAGTAGAATTCAAATAGAATTTTTTTTAAACCCAACAAAAATCGTGGGGTCATTCATTTTTTTTAGCATGTATTCAGCAAGTATTCAATTGTATTACATTTATTTTTTAAACATTTGCAACAATAACCTTCTTTTGACTGACGAAGTCATGTGCTTTGTGTATTCAGTGAGTTTTTAATGTCATCGCATTTCAGCATCCTGAGCATTCTTTGGAGTGGAGCTAATTGAATTCAAGGAGTTGATTTTTCAAGGTATTTACACATTTCTCTAACTAGATTTAGCTTTACTTTACTTGGTGTACTTTAAATACTGATACAACAATGTTAGACGGTGGCAAATACAAACACAGCTCCTCAAATAGAACAGCCAGTTGAACCTAAAGGGATGTGTTATTAAAAAACTGACTGAATTAATATAGTTTTCATCATTTCCAGCTTACATTTATTCATTTAGCAGATGCTTTTATGCAAATAGACTTACAAATGAGAAAAATCACAAACAACTCATCATGAGCAATATTTGTTATACACAACGCCAGATTTATGTAAAAAAAAAAAAATTTGCTTCTTCAACTAATGCCAGTGTTTGAATGAATGATTTAGAAGATACAAATTTATAGAAAGAAACAGAAGAGAGCTTGTGCAATTTAACTCGAAGAAATCTTTTTCATGAGAAGGGCAAGCAAGGAGAAAAGGATTACAATTGTACTAATCTGCAGTCCAGTGAAATAAGGACCACTTGAGACACTGAACTGAAGAAGCCACTTTCCTGTGCAACAGCTCATCTAATTCCTCTATAGAATCTTCCTCTCACGTACACACATACACCTCCTCGTTCCATTATCTCCCATGTCAATCGATTGCATTACTCTTTAGAAGCATGTCATGCAAGACCTGTCGCATAGGTTCAGAGCCTAAATAAACTAAAGGCAACATTTAACTATAATATTCCAAGTTAACTATATTGGTTACCACAAACTAATAATTAAAAACAAGATATGCTAACATGATAATAAAAAACATTTATTATCATGTTAGCATATCTCAGCTAATATGAACCAACAATGAACTGAACGGTTGTATTTGTATTAACTGACATTAACAAATATGAATAAATACTGTATCAAATGTATTTACTGATGTTAATTAATGTGACCTTATTGTAGAGTTTTACCTAAATAAAAAACAAAAAAGTTCCACCTCAATTGTGGTCAAATGTTTTTATGAACATTTATAGAATTTATATGCATCTTGGCATTTCCGTCCAGCAGTTTTTTGTATATCACAAACACAGGTGCATGGAAACATGGCTAATGCGTTTGAGTTCATTTAAGCTTGCCTCAAAAAACTGAGGAGCGTGATCTCGGATTAATGAGGCCTACAGTCAGTCAGCTCTCAAACAGATAAAAGTTAACCCTTGTTAATTATTTCAGAATCAAATCGACATCAACAGAAATGCTAGGAAGATATATAATTTGGATACTAAACATGCATACCAAAAGAAGAGAACAAATATAGTGTGGTTCTCGCTTTGTCCTGGTAAGGCCACATATCTCAGCAGCCATATCAAGCATAAAAGCTTTCTCAATTAGAAAGTTCCTTTGAAGACAGCCTTCAATCTCATTCTTATTTAGCTCATTTTGAAGGACGCATCAAGTATATCCTTTGTGTCCTTGAAATCAACCACAATCCATTGCACACAATCCAGTCCTGACGAAACTGATAAAAACAGTTTCAGAGCTGTGAAACTATGAACTATGAAATGCAAGACAAAAATAATATTGTTGGAGATGAAGGCACTTTGGTTTAAATTAACCACTTAACACTAAACTGCCAAACCACAGATTGACCACTTTATATTAAATCCATTGCATTAATAGAAAGCCAGTTACTATAAAAAATTATTTAATTCATTTTAATAGCATTTTGTGCTATGACAGTGGAGGCAGGAACACGCGTGACATAGCCATGCACACTTACTGGTAATGATTAAAATAAAAATAACTCATTACATAAACATATAGGTTTTAATAACTACGAGTAAAATAAAACCTGAGGTAAATATATCTCTTAACAATAATTTGTTCTACAACATAAATTTCACACACTCAGACCCCAAACTGTCTTATCTAGTTACTTTTTAGAAACATATGTTTTGAAAAATAAACATAACCACTTCAAAATTCACGTTTTTAATATAGATATAATTTACGTTGAAGAAAGAAATGTCAAAGTATCATCAAGTTATGTTTAACACATGCTTTATTTTACTCATAAATTGAAGGGGAAAAAACCTAGAGGGAACCAGTGGTGAATTAGTGCATTTTAATGTCATCCCTGCACCACTCTATCTGCACGTGAATAAATAAAAATTACGATGTGCATGGATCAATTGTTAATATTACAAATTTCCATACAAAAATAAGGATTTAATTTCATGGTGACTTTAAGGGTTTCTCAGGCTCATTTTGTAAACACATAAATCTAATTAATTGACAGCATACAAGAAATGCCACCCAGAGTCACCTAAAATCAGACCTACCTTTTTATTGGTGAAGCACAAGTAATGTACGAGCTGTACTACACATCTTAGCATTCTGGCTATTCACCAACAAATATGAAGTTACCAATAACAAAATATTGGTGTGCATGACCTGAAAAACATTTTTCCCGTATATAATATCATGTAATGATTTTGTTCAAGCTCATTTATAAATACTACTTTAGAGTATAAAGATACTGTGGCCTTTTCTTCTTTTTGCATGCATATGAAAGTCACTATTTCCAGATATCCAACCTTTCGCCAAACAGTCTGTGTGTGCATAGGTGTGTTGGTGTGCGAGTGGGTGGCGTGAAATTCAAAGCATATTAATGTGAGCATGTTCTCTGGATAGTTATTAACAAGTCTATAATTAATGTTGTAAACTCAGTAGGGTGTAGGGGCTGTGAAGGGGAACCATGGACCGCTGGCTAAGTGAATGTATTGAGAGGTCATCCATCTCTTGTGACCATACCATTTCTCTGTTGGAAGAGCACTCCACAGGAAGCCAGGCCCTTTCTTACATGTCAAATTAGAAGAGAATCACTACAGGCCATTATTAGTCATCTTCACAGTTCCAGTGGGTTATGAATTTGAGGAGATCTGAGACTAACCTTAGTAACAGTTATAAGCAAATATAGAGAATATAATTGGAAATCCATGCACAATCATTTTCTCTTTTTACATTTACACTTTGATTCAAACGAATGGATTTTGACTTGATACACAGCTATAATATCTCTGACTGGGGCATCACCTCAGATGTTTGATAGCACAGTAACCCAACCTGCTCAATGAAAATTAAACGACTGGATTAGGCAGTTAATTTCCCAGCGCCTGGACATGGATTGGCATCCATGTAACAATTACACTGTGAACTGATGGTGCTTTGAGGATTGATGGCGCTTTGCTAATTTACATTCAGTCATGGTTGCTCTCATTCTTTTCTTTAAATGACTGTTGCACTGGCTTCGGTTTCTAGATATAACTTTCTGCTTTCTGTGAATCCGTCCTCAAGAACCTCTCTTCATGGTGCCTGGGTTAAAGGATTTACCAGTTCTCTGTTTCTAGGGACTTTGTGCTATTTAGCAGAATTGGTGTCAGGTCACATTGAATGGGGGGCGAAGAGGCAAAAACTACAGAGCAATAAAAGATGGCGTTTATTGGGAGCACGCACAACTCATTACACTGCTCATTAATTACCAGATGACAAAGCAGCCACTTGCATATCAGCCTGTGGTGCAAATGGGAAAAAGTGCACGTTAATTTTTCTAATGATTATGCAAATGATCGCCAAGCAGACGAAGGTTATCACGTACGCACGCAAAGCAGTAATTACCGCCTCCAGGGATAACCAGACGAAATCATTAAACAGAAGAGTTTAGTGTGATGCAGCAATGCATTTAAAATATCACCTTAATAATCAAACAGATCTAAGTGATCAAACTAAAAAAATTGACATTTAGAAATGTAAAGGTATATTTAAAAAAACAAAGCATTCATTAGTGGAAACACTTTAAAGTTTGTTACAGTATGTTTTAATTGTTCCTCTAGTCTAGGCGTATACAAACTCCCTCCTGGAGGGTCACTGCACTGCAGAGTTTAGCTCCAACTTACCTCATCACACCTGCCTGGAGGATTCTAGCAGAGATATTATAGATTAAATATTATCATAGCAGAGATATATTATTTTTGGGAGATAAGAGGGTCAGTGGCTCTACCATTGGAGAAAGCGTAATGGCTAACTTTGGCCACATGTGCCTTGATAACCAATCACAATGCAGCCTTGACGTCACTGAATTTCTTTCAGAGTTGTACGCCAGTCAATCACTGTTTTTGAAGATACCATAAAAATGAAAAAAAGAAGTGCCATAAATTGAATCATACCTGTCTCAACTTCTCTTATAAAACATGATTTTTCATAGATCAATCCAAACTGAATGTTTAAGAGCAAACTAGTGAAGATTAGGCAATGGGCTGTCGATTCGTTAAATGTTAAGCTATTTCCTCACAAAAGAGGTTTATTCAGTGTAGTGAAACCTCTTCCATTGATATCCATAAAAAACAGCCTATTTTCTCCTTCTCTTCGCCGCATTAGCAGGTATTATGCTTTTTTTCAACTAAAGTTGCAGGATTGTCTTCACTTGCCTTGAGCTTGTGGCTCTGTTTCTCGTAAGCCTAGGAAGATATTGATGGGGCTCGTTCAGGTGTTTAATTGGGTTTGGAGATAAATTCTGCAGAACAGTGGCCCTACAGGAGCAGGACACCCCTGTTCTAGTCAGTAATAGACTCCAGCTGAGGCTGTGTCCGAAATCGCACTCTCTTGAGTAGGTACTTATTCTGAATAAGTACTTACTTTGTGACCGCTAAAAAAGTATGTTCTATATATGAATGTAATCTGGATGTACTACATTTGACACGTTGTCATTATGAAACCTACCAGCATCAGTTGCGTTGCTTCACTGCCATTCATTCCCTTGGGATCCTGTAGCCTCATGGGATAGTAAAGTGTAAGACCAAAGACCAAAGACATGTAAATAAATCAAAAACAGGAAGAACTCCTCACATCAAATCTTTGTTTGTGTGTGTGACGAAGGGATTCTTGCTGCTGTTTTGACTTCTTTACACATTTTATAAGCACTTCACGAGTTCTCAGCTGGTCAAAATACCATCATACGTAGGCTACGCACATTCAATGAGCGCATTTATCCTGACGCACAGCACTGTTTTTAATGTTTGGTAAGTTATGTCTCAGTATAAGCAATACGTCATAAAAGCGATCAATCAGGTTGTGAATGTATCCTTTTGCCTTTAGTAAGTGAGTGTTTTTTTAGGTCCGGACCAAACAAACCAAGTGAACCAAAATACAAGCGTGAACACATCCTCAGACTCAAGCCGGAAGAAGTAGATTATCCAGGTACTTTTTGGCTACTCTTTTATGAGTACAGTGAATTTGAATAGACTATTCTTGTCCCACAAAGTTTTTCACCAACTATGTACTAAGTATGTGATTCAGGATGCAGCCATATAGTTGCTTGAAGCAGTAGTTTACTAGGTGAGAACCAGGCACAGCCCCCAAATCCACATCCATTTTCAAAGACATCTGTCAATTTTCTCATCTTAAATTAATACATGTTCATGGTTGCATCATGAATAATTTATCGGTGCATGTTATTCCAAAAGACAAAATTAGTTTGTTCTTGTAATCTAATAATTTAACCAAAATGTAAAACCTTGCTTCTCTGAAAGAATTTTTTTTTTCCGCTGACATCGGATAGGCCATATTTGGCTATTGGTATTAACCAATAGCCAAATAGATATTTAGATATGAAAAGCCCATCACTCAATCAAATTCCAATGGACGAAATCAAGTACCACCCTATTTTTGTCTCATTTCACTCAAAAATACATTACAAAAATAAAGTGGGTCGCGAACACCATTTCACGTTGACTTTAAAGCAAATGACATATCTCCAGACCCTAAACCTTCATTAAATCTATGACTTTTGAAATTACTGCTAATATTGTTGGCTCCTGTTGTATTTTTTGTCTCATTGATAAGTTGTAGCTTTCCTGTAGCTCAAACAGTAGTGTGGTACTTGCAATGCTAAGATCATGGGTTTGATTCCCAAGGAAAGCAAGAAATTATTAGAATGTCAGTGTGTATCTTGAATACAATGTACGCCACTTTGGATAAAAACATCTGCCAAATGCATAAATGTAAGTCACTTAATGGGACAGTTAATAACTATTACTATTCTGTTATCCTTTACTCAAGCTCATTTAGTTCCAAACCTGTATTATTTTCTTTCTCCTACGGAATACAGAGGAAAATATTTTGAAGTATGTTATTAACAATTTTGGATACCACTGACGACTTCTGTTGTATTTCACAGAGTTGAAATTAGTATAAAAGACAGATTTTTTTGCTATCCTTAAATTACCAATCCATTTAAAGCGTGCCTCTGCTAAACAAAACAATGATGTTAACCTAAAAAAAAACCTTTGTTCAGGTGAAGGCAGTGGAAATATAATCTTAATACAGGTTAGACAAATTATGAGTATAAAGAGATGGAGAGCTTAAATGCGGATTTCATTACTAGTTATTTAAAATGGTTATTTTTACACATTATACCTAAAATTAAAATGCTGTCTTAGATGAAAGAGGACAACCATGCAACAGGTTATTAAATTAAGCGAGATTATAGCTGTACTGTGTAGGCCTACTGTGACAATAAAAGCTCTTGTTGTTATTGGATTTGTTTAATCAAGCAAATAATAAAGTTAGATGCCTCTCACTAAACAACCATTCTCATAATAGAAATGGCCATTCTCTTAACAAATCCTTGAGAGGTCTGAAGCAGTTCAGCATCATAACAGTTGGGGGTTGTGCAGTGCTGACCTAATGCGGAACAGCATCTCCAAACCCCGTGAAGACACTGCACGGACCGCCTTACCTAGTCGCGAACTCAAACATATGCATTTATGAAGAAATAGCACATACTACATCAACCAAAAATTCCTCAGGTCAAGGTTAAATCATAAAGATACTCGTTGCAACCAAATTGTTTAAAGCATCAGCGTTATTAAACACGACTGTAATGTTTTTATTTAACACGCTTGCTAAAATATTTTATAGCATTTATGATATAATTTAAATTTGTATTGGTAAAACGTCTTAATATCAAAATACAGGTTAGTATGCTATAGGTGGACCTTCTCAAAAAACAGGCACCAACAGCACCATGTGCCTCGAGGAGGCTATATGCAAAATAAAACGACCGAACTTTAAATAATAACCTTCTCGTGCGTATTGATTACCTTTTTGTTTTGTCCTGCACGAGCGAATCTCCAAAAGTCTGTGAATGAAAGTGAGCTTCTTCAAACTTCAATCAGCTTCTCGCGTCAACGCGCGTCTCATGCCGGAGACAGTAGCGTTATGCCAGCGGTTAGTTCGGGTTTCGGACAGATGCTTCTCGCACGAGTCTCTCCATTGGCTCAGCTTTACTTCGCTACTTCGCCCTCCCCTGAACGCTCGCACGCGCTGTCTGCATCCTCAATGCTTCTCCTAGTCACTTTGACGAAGAGCTACAAAGTGCACACTTGGGATCAAAACAAACGAGTATAGATTGATCTTACATGTAACTTCAAATCCGTCAAGGGTTCAATTGGTCGACTCCTAGAGCCAAGAAATTGATCGCTCATTAACTGCAGTTCTAAACATTGACATCTGATTTGTTGATTCAATGGAACTTTAAAACACGGATTCATTCATTCAAATTTGTGTTCAGTTACGATTTCCCTCATCGTCACAATGTCAGTTAAAATCTTTCTCCTCGTACAGAAGAAAAGACAGAAACACGTGTTTCCACCGGAATGCGTGATGTAGACTTTCGAAATGAAGAATTAGTGATCCTGTTGCGATCTTCACTCGAACCCTCCTGTGCCTCGCATGCCCCGACTATTAAAATAAATGGCATGGGTTATGGGGGTGCGGTGAGTGACAGCCTCACTAATGAAGTTCATCCGTACAAGCTGTAGATTTTGTAACAATACTGCCCCCTTTTGGTGTTTTGTAAAATTGTCGCATATCAGCAACACTGTGACTACTGTGAATACTGTATTTCTATAGGTTCAATTGTGAAATTAAGTTTCTGTCTGGTCACACACAGTGAATTCGTGGCAGGGCAAAGGGCATTATTTAATGTGCACGCACGCACACACACACACACACTCTCTCACGCACAAACACACACACACCCACCCAAAGGACTATAAGGAACACTTGTTCAATTTCTCATTAATGCAATAATCTAATCAACCAATCCCATGGCAGTGGCTTCAATGCATTTAGAGGTGTGTTCCTGGTCAAGACAATCTCCTGAACTGAAACTGAATGTCAGAATGGGAAAGAAAGGTGATTTAAGCAATTTTGAGCGTGGCATGGTTGTTGTTGCCAGACAGGCCGGTCTGAGTATTTCACAATCTGCTCAGTTACTGGGATTTTCACGCACAACCATTTCTAGGCTTTATAAAGAATGGTGTGAAAAGGGAAAAACATCCAGTATGCGGCAGTCCTGTGGGCGAAAATGCCTTGTTGATGGTAGAGGTCAGAGGAGAATGGGCAGACTGATTCAAGCTGATAGAAGAGCAACTTTGACTGAAATAACCATTCGTTACAACCGAGGTATGCAGCAAAGCATTTGTGAAGCCACAACACGCACAACCTTGAGGCGGATGGGCTACAACAGCAGAAGACCCCACGGGGTACCACTCATCTCCACTACAAATAGGAAAAAGAGGCTACAATTTGCACAAGCTCACCAAAATTGGACAGTTGAAGACTGCAAAAATGTTGCCTGGTCTGATGAGTCTCGATTTCTGTTGAAACATTCAGATGGTAGATTCAGAATTTGGCGCAAACAGAATGAGAACATAGTTCCATCATGCCTTGTTACCACTTTGCAGGCTGGTGGTGGTGGTGTAATGGTGTGGGAGATGTTTTCTTGGCACACTTTAGGTCCCTTAGTGCCAATTGGGCATCGTTTAAATGCCACGGCCTGCCTGAGCATTGTTTCTGACCATGTCCAACCCTTTATGACCACCATGTACCCATCCTCTGATGGCTACATCCAGCAGGATAATGCATGATGTCACAAAGCTTGAATCATTTCAAATTGGTTTCTTGAACATGATAATGAGTTCACTGTACTAAAATGGCCCCTACAGTCACCAGATCTCAACCCAATAGAGCATCTTTGGGATGTGGTGGAACGGGAGCTTCATGCCCTGGATGTGCATCCCACAAATCTCCATCAACTGCAAGATGCTCCTATCAATATGGGCCAACATTTCTAAAGAATGCTTTCAGCACCTTGTTGAATCAATGCCACGTAGAATTAAGGCAGTGAAGGCGAAAGGAGATCAAACAGTGTTAGTATGGTGTTCCTAATAATCCTTTAGGTGAGTGTGTGTGTGTGTGTGTGTGTATATATATATATATAGTGTGTGTTTGTGTGTGTGTGTGTGTGCGTGTCTGTGTATGTATACACACACACACACACACACACACACACATATATATATATATAATTTAAATATACTTTCATATATACACTTCGTATATACACTTTTATGTGTCTATGTATGTATGTGTGTGTGTGTGTGTGTGTACTAATCAGCTGTGTATAGAACCACAAGTGAAGCATGACATAATTATGGGCAAAGCGGATAAATCAGTCATGGGTCTGTATCCTTGGAAATGGAGCGATAATGTAACCTTCGCATTACTTTCGACTCATTAGGCAAGAATACAATACTCCTAGCTGTGGCCTAAAAGCAACTTGTACTTTAAATGTGCGGAAATTATGCAACAGCAACCTCATTTAGTCTGTAATGAAAATCTCTGACTACCACAGACAATTAATGAGCAAAACATATTTTGGAGTAAGGAGTTAAAACAAAATTGTGCACTGGTAAAACAAAGCAATAAATAAACAATAAAAAGTCTTATTGTTACAATATATTGAATGCAATGAATAGAACCTTCAGTCACTCAGAAGGACAGCTGAGTCTTGCACACTAACAAAGACAGAGCAATGAACAAAAAACACAGACAACATACACTCAGTCTATTCAGTGTAACTAATTATGACTCTCTCCACTGCATCCATGGTGAACTCGATCAATTGATCTCATTTGCACATTCTCCTGAAGAATTACTGCCCCGTTGTATCCAATCGATCACCTCTGCACAGTCTCTGTATGAGTTCACTGCTGAAGACAGGAGGTCAGCAGGAGGAAATGAATGCTGGAGTCAAACTCCTCAACCAGTCCACTGACAGGCCAACACAAACATCACAAACACAAAGAAGAAAACAAAACAAAAAAGGTATTTTGTCACACTAAATGGCGTGATATCAAAAAGAAGCCAAAAAAACAATACAGTCTGAAAAAATCAATATTTCATTACACTGTGTTATAGCATATGGGCTTTTAATCGTGTGAGCAGGGTCATAATAGAAGCTATTCTGTGCCTTTATCTGAACAATTACAAAAATAAGATTCAACACGTTTTACCCAACATAAATGTATGTGTGTGTGCGTACATTCATTTATACACAAAAGTGTCCCATTCAGCATACATTCACTGGACTAAAATCATGCACGTATGCAAGTGCTTCCACCTACTGGTTGTTTATATAAATTACCTGTTTGATACATTAATTGAAATTGAAACATTTTAATATATACAAAATTATATGTTAAATTACCAAAATATAAATTAATGACTTTGGACCAACTTAGTTTTGAAAAATAAAATTGTAAACCATTTGGAGTGCAAAAAGACCTCGACAGTACACTTTCCAAAAAAAAAGACAAATCAATAAACAAACCATTCTGACTCTTCGCTTTGCTTTGACATTCTGCTAGAACGCAAACAAGTCGAAGGTTCTAATGCCATCGGTCTTTTCGAATGGTGGGAATAGTAGGTGTATGTCATTGAGATTTAATGTCATTAAAAACAGGCAAATGATTTTCACAAAGAGAGACTTGGATTTGAAAGGTCAGTCGAGTATACACATACAAATTTATCAAATAATTTATCGTCACAGAAATGGCTCCAACTGAATTCAAAGCTTCTCCCTTTTCAGTTAATTTCCCACACATTTATCGTTTTGCGTGCCCGCATCATGTGAGCGTAGCGTATATACACTGTGCAAAGCTGTTTCCAGTCATTTTCTGGAATACTGTAAGATTATCAGTGTTTGGTGCTGTGTGTGGGAGTCCTCTGTGCTTCTGTCAGTGTGACTGTTGGCAGCTATCTTTGCCATGCATCAGTGTTTCTGAAGAGATTCCACCCTAACAGAATGGCACTCTATAAAAACAAACATCTTAATTCTGTTTCACAGCTTTAGATTTGTCACATGCTGTGACTGATTAACTTGCCTTGACTCCGAGATCCATTATATTCCAAAACATTATGCTAGCATGGACCTCATTTGCACCCATCTACTAAAATCACAGACATATGAATTGAAGGTATATGTCAATATGTAATGATTTACTAAGAGGTAAAAAAAAAAAAAAAGGTTTGCAACAATCCAAGTGGATGGATGGATGGATGATTGGAACTAAAAATTGTTGATAAAATGTTCAACTAATCAAATGAAACCAGAACAGTTGTATATAGTTAGATATTCAAATAATTTAGACGAAATATCAATACTACCATTCAGATGTACAAGATAATGATTGTGGGAGATACGCTGTGCCAAAGGCCTCTGGAGAAGCACAAACAAGCCAGGACCAATGCAGTTTGACAGCAGTCATTTCCCTCAGGACCACCATGACCAAGACAACCGACAACAGCTGCCAAACACCGCCTGGCAGCTGAGATGAGGGGGAGTCAAAGCTGACTGGTACCTAATGCCATACAAACAAATTCTCTCTCATCCAAGTCCAAATGTTTTGATGATTTTCATGAAATGTAAGATGATACAAACACACAGCATCCAAAATCCTGTTAAGAGATGTGCTTTATGGGGGGGGGGGGGGGGGGGGGGGGGGACAAATCCAGAGGGGATTAAAGGAACTAAAACAATTGGAGAGAGAAAGAAAGAGACAGAGTGAGAGAGAAAGATAGAGCCATATTGGGAATAATCACAGCATGAGAGGGAGAGACATGAGGCGGTGCTCTGAATAGGAAGCAGAGGGAAGGATGGGAAGAGATTAGTGCTGCACTCTCTGGGCTCATCACTCAATGAAAGGACACTCTGCAAACAACAAGTACGCTCAGCCTCAGGAGAACTGGGAAAGGTGCGAGTTTCGTTTTAGGGATATATAAAACTTACTGGAAAACGCTTTGGACTTTCTGGATATTTTCAGATCAGGATAATTGGTTTGAACAACTTCTAATTATGGATTGTCACATCAAAGTAAGAACAGAGGAACCAGAAGTGACTAAGTGACTTTTCTGGTAGGCTTTCCTATGTATGTTGTGCTAATAGAATACGTTAATGAATGTAAAACATACATTTTAATTATGTATGGTAATTACAGACTGTTTTATTCTTTTTATTTCTTTGCTCCAGATATTGCCCATCTGGCTCTTATATTACAGAAGAAATGAGATGCCCATCTGTGAAATATTGGAGGACATGCCAAATGTAAAACGACCTTTCTAGGATTTAAGAGCAGAAGGCTTCCTGTGTTTAGTGTTTCTCCAACTGTGCCAACACTGTTCCTGATGTAATCCTTTTAACGTGCAACCAAAAGAATGACCTCTACATATCGCATGGTTTTGATCTTGTTCTTGGTCCGGATTTCAGAGGCTAGTTGTCCTCAGGGCTGCCTGTGCACCTCTGACATACTGAACTGTGGCTCTTTAGGTCTTGATAGATTTCCCAACCTGCTTCCATTCACAACTTCTGTCTTGGACCTCAGTCATAACAGACTAACATGGCTGGCAGCCGGGAGCTTCTACGGACTCCCAAGGCTGCACACTTTGCATATGTCCCACAATCGCATCTCTTTGCTCAGCCCGGGAGCTTTCCATAACATCAGCAGTCTACGATACCTGGACCTCTCTTCCAACAAATTGCAGGTAGTGGGGAAGTACCACTTCCAGAACCTACTGGCCTTGGAAGTGTTATTGCTTTACAACAACCGTCTTTTGCGTGTAGAGAGCAACACACTAATGGGGCTTGGCAGTCTCAGAAAGGTTTACTTCAGCCTGAACCAGATCACAGACTTCCCGTTCTTCTCAGTTCGCAAGCTTAGCCACCCTAACCTGGTTACGCTGGACCTCTCCTCAAACCGTCTGTTTCGTTTGCCCATGGATGACATTGTGCTGTTGCCAGTCGCAGTGCAAAAAGGCCTGTTTCTGCATAACAACAGTCTGGAGTGTGATTGCTCTGTGTACCGTATGTTTTGGCACTGGGAGCAGAAGGGATTCGCCAACATAAAAGACTACAAGGATGACTACAAGTGTCTAATGTATGGTGAACCTCGAATCTCAATTAATTTTCTGCGCACTTCACACCTCTTTGAGAACTGTACAATCGGGAAGATGATATCCCTGATCTCCCCTAAGGCTGATAAAGTTGTTTACGAGGGTGAACAAGTGAGACTGGACTGCACCGGAACACTAAACGGAGAAGACCTGTCCTACAGCTGGATCACTCCTCATCAAGAGAACATCACTCAGTTGATCCAAAATGGAACTCTACGTCTCAATCAAGACGGTAGTTTGGATATTCTTGCTGCCCAGTCCATAGACTCGGGGATCTATCAGTGCACTGCTGTGGACAATACAAGGATGATAAATGAATCACGAGAAGTGAACCTAACTGTGGTAGCCCATCGCTCCTCAGAGGAGCCGTTCAACACTGGCTACACCACTCTTTTAGGGTGTGTTGTGACCCTTGTCCTAATATTGATGTATCTGTATTTAACCCCATGTCGCTGCAGTTGCTGCAAACCTCCTCCCCCCTCTCCGGCTATCTCAACCTTTGGAGAAGATCGCTGCACTCTGGCCTCTATCTTTGCAGCTCCTTCAACTGATCGTCTCAAGGGCAAGTCTCAGTCCGACAGGCATGTAGTGTTTCTTGAGCCACTCATGGCAGGGAAAAACGGACACCCGAAAGCTGCCTTTGTTGTTGAACAGCCTGCAATTGAATGGGACACAGAAAATGTTACCATTATTGGAGAAAGAAATTACTCTGAGTAGCACATTTGTGACTTCAAAATCCTACAGGATTAAGCCTGTTTGAGTCATAGGTACAAGCATCACGAATTAATCTGTCCTTATTCCCTAATAAATTATTTTGATCCTCGGATTTAGACGGTGTCTCCTGTCTCACAGTATTAATTGATCCATTTGTTTACACTGAATGCAAGAGACTGCGCTGCTAGTGATGTGCTAAAAATCCAAAGCTGGGATATTTTTTAATTTAGCAACTCTAAAGCAAATGTATTGAATTTGCTCCAAAAACTTCAAGTCACTATGAAAAACAAAATAGACTGATTGTCATAACAACGGCAATGTTTCAGGTGGCCAGCATTGCAATTATTTGCACAGAAAAAATACTATCAGAGCATCCTTTGATTCAGTGAGTTACACATCTGTCAGCTTGGAGGATGGGATGGCCACAAGCTCTTCATATAGTTTTTCAGAAGGATAAAGTCCCTTTTAAGGCGGTCAAAGACATCTAGATGCTGTGGATATATTATAAGCAGACAGTGATTTAAAGAGAGTACATTTCTGTAATCTAATCTCAACAGAAGGCCTTCTAGATCTATTTAAAACTAAGGTTTAATCTCTTCAGTTGTGTCATTAACATTACATACATCTAATCCTTTATGTCAAGAAATCATGGCGCTACATTTTGGAGTGGAACTATGACAGCATGCGGAAATTAATGTTCTACTAGCTCGCACCTAGCAGTTGTGAAAAGCAGATAAGATAAATGAAGGAGCTGCCGCAAAAGCAATGTAGTGAAGTCTGTTTATGTGTGATATTATTCATTTCTGCACTTTGCATTAAGCAAATTGCTCTTTCATTACAGAGATGTGCTATGGAAGAGGATTAACACCCCTGCCAGAATTTTCCCTCCCACACCAAGCACACACAGTATGCAAACTAAAAGCAAAATATGAAAATGAAAAAGCACCAAGGTACAGAGTTAATCCATGCAGCCCATTTCCAGATGTGATCAGATTTATCTGCGGCAACCCACTTTCACATACATAATACGGCGACACATGTCCCCTAGTTGCTTTTCAACTCTTGTGCACTTCACAAAGCCCTGCCAATGCTACCAAAAATGATCAAATAAAAACAATTAGGCCTTTGTGATCATACACGATCAATTCTCATTAGATCTCGTTCTCTTGAAGTCTATATGTACATTATGTAACGCCAAAACATTCATCACACTTACCAAACGGATCTGATCTTGTCATCAAACTCATATCACTTGGTTAACATCAAATCTCCCTGTCTGTGTAAAACAGAACAACAAGAAAAAACCTGTTTGTAACAGTGACAGCCCAGTTACAGCCTCTTCTCTGTTTGTAGTGTTGTTTAATCAGAGCTGAGATGACTGTAGGTCAGATTTTAGCAGATTACTCTTCGGGGCAAAACTAGGTACTTCAACAATTTTTCAGCCTTCTCGTAATCCTTTAAGCCTTCTTTTTTTCCATTCTGCTGCTGGCATGATTCGGTCTCGTTTTATTCTAACCTTTACTGACGTTAGGTTGTGATAAACATAACCAAACTGATCTTTCATCCGAACCACTCCTGACATTCACTTGGGTTGAAATATAAAAAATAACAGAAAAGTTGTTTTTAATAAAATATTACACATTGTTTTTAGGGAAATAGCCGTTTATCTGGTACACGGTAACATTTGTGAAATGCCCTGAGGTATATTCTACAGAACTTCAGCTAACTATATTCATGTTTGTCATGGACAAAGGGCAAATTCAGAGTCAGTTTTTAAATCAAGATGCATAATCTTCTTTATATATTTAAACAGTTAAACGAACCCTTTAGAAAACTGCATCAGCGTTAGTCCAGCAGAATCAAAAAGGAAATGTTGCCCTCTGCTGGACGGCTGTAAAACCATTAGGTTGATATGTTGCCACATATACGAAACAACTTTGGCATTGATTAACCTCATTGGGAAAGAAAACCTGTAACCTGTAAGTTTTTATATAACATTATAAATAACTGTGTACATGTACAAAGCTTTAAATAATTTCCAACTGTGAGTTAATACTGAACACAATATCACAATGTTTGATACAACCTTGTTTTAATAGAACATCTGTACAACCAAGAATGTAAAAAAAAAAAAACAGCTAAAATGAAGAACGACTCACTTTCTCTCTTTAAAAAAATATTGTCTGCAATTTGCTCCTTGTTCACAAACCGTTTTTTTTTCGAAAATCCGAACAAAAAGTATTGACAAAAATGAAACATTGAAAGGCAATTACATTTCTTGGCAATATAAATATAGTGGTATGAACAAGGTTTCTCAAACATCTTGTTTGTTTAGGAAGAGCATTACTGAAAACAGTGAAAATCTGGCCACTGTCTGAGTCATCAATCTCATTTGTACAAAACCAGATTCCTTTTTTTATTTTATTTTTTATTTCAGATGATGATATTTTGATGTGCTCTTAATGGTAAATATGTACATTCCTAATGCCAGTAGTCTATGAGAGAGCATTGCTTCCCTATGGCAATTAGTTGTATGTGTAGTCCGAATAGTAGTCTGACCGACCACCTCCTCCCCTCCCAGGGGGATAGCCCCAGTTACAAGATGGGCCCCCTCTGATGTGTCCCCGACCAGGTCTAGATCTCATGGGATGTGGTGGTCCTCCTCGACCCCTGAAGCCACCACGCATCATATCAGCAGGTCCCCCTCTAGGATTGTACATGCTATTGTTGTGTCCGCCTCTGCACAAGGCTCCCAGTGCAGCTCCGGGGATAGGTAAGAGTCCTCTGCTTGTAATGCCACCCCTGGTTGGAGGGGCTTGACTGCTGCCCTGACTCTCAGAGGAAGTGTTCACTGGAGTTTTGCTGCCTTGGCCCTCCCTTGAGCTCAAACTACCCAGCGCACTTCCTTTATCCCTACCGCCCTCCTGCTGGCCCACTTTAGAGTTGGCTGAAGCAGGGAAACCTTCTTCCTCTTGTCCACGTGAGGTTCCGCTCTCACTGTCTCCCACCCATGATCCATCTGCAGGCCTAGCAGCTTCAGTTTGTGCGGAAGGTAGAGAGCTAAATCCTGCCCCACTCAGTCCAGCTGCATATGCCTGCTGGGCTCCCGGTGTCGGAACCCAGTTGTAAAGCGGTGGAACAGGCGGAATTGGAGTGAGACCTGGAAAAAGTGTAGCATCTGGGTAGGAGGGAAAAGTGGTATGACGAGAGGACGAGGAAGATGCAGAAGATGAGGAAGCAGTTTCTGCACCCATCTTAGCAGTTTGAGAGCCAGCAAGTTGATTAACAGTGCTTGCAGTTGTCGCCCCAGGCACTCCCACACTGTCAGGAATGGGACCAGGTGGCTGAAGAGAGCTGGCTGAAATTGGAGTAGGAGGCACCTCCACTGAGCTGACTGGTGGCTGCGGGAGAGAAAGGGGAAGGGTGAGCGGTTGGGCAATGGGTAAAGTGGAGGTGTTTGTTGGCGGCTGAGTCCCAGGAGCGGCAGTTTGACTGTACTCTGATCCCCTGGAGGCCACACTGACAGGAGATGAATATGCTGAAGACATATGGTATGCAGGAGAACCAGAGTAATGGCTCCACTGTGCTGAGCTGGGACACAGGTAGCTCTGGTGGGGGTTCACGCCGAAATTGGCCAGGGTGTCCTCTACGTCAGGCCTAGGCGTGTTATCCAGACTGGCAGCTTTATATTGAGCAATGGCAGACTTCAGAGCTGCAAAATCAGTTGAGTAAGGGCCCTGGGTAGGGTAGACGGTAGGGTTTGGATGCACAATTGGATCGATAATGGGGTCCAAAGAGGGTTGGTCAGGGAGGGGAGGACGAAATCCATCAGCCTGAGGTGGAGGGGGCTGAGGTGCCTGTGGTTCCGACTGGTCTTTTTCAGTGTGAATGGAAGTCTCGCTGATGACCAGCGTGTCATCTTCAGAGTCAATAGACATGTCTTCCTCATCTCGAACTGCATCAGGCTCCACTGAGCAGTCAAAGAGAAGATATCGTGTCAACACTAAAATCAATCATTTCTTTGTGAATCTTGTCAGAAGTAGTAAAAGACTGTGTAGTTTTTACCTGGATTAGGTGGGGCAGCCAATGCTACCTCTTCTGGGACACTGATCAAACTCTGGAAGTTGTTCATGATGTCATTCATGCCTGCAATGATGACTCCACTACTGGAGAACTGTGAGAAAGTGTCATCATGCCTATCTGTATATAAACACAGAACAGATTAAGAAACATCACAGAAAACTCCATAACCTCATTCATAAATACTAGCGCAGGTGTAGGTTAAGACCCTACTAGACCTGTTGCTCGTACCTGTGAGGAAGATGAGGTGCCGAAGTTGTGTGTGTTGAGCTTGCAGCTTTACCAAACAGTCCAAATCAGGGGCCTGCCTTGATGGAGTATCACACTCATGATAAGGCAGAAACTCCACCAGGTGTTTCTTCTGGTAAGTCGTCAGTAGGTTTAAAAGATTCAGAGCCTCAGTGTTTAACCTGTAAAAGGAAATATGGGTTAGATATTGGAGACAAGGAGACTGTCAGGATTGGTGCATTATACTAATCATTCAGTCTCTAACCTGCTCAGCTCTTTAAGCTTCTTCTGAGTCTTACAGTGCACCTTCCACTTCCAGGGTGAGCCCTGTTCCTCCAGGAACTTAAGAAATGCCTGTAGCTTCTCTGTAAAGACAAACGTCAGTTCTTTAAGTCTTCATGCAATGGAAAAAAAACATTAAATAAATGAAACGAGGCTGAGTAATTCACAAAAATAAGACGCATTTAGAAAATATTCGTATTCATACTTGAAGATACAGATTTAAAAGTGCGCAGAGTAAACATTTGGACAGATTGTTTCAACATGATGGTGTCTGAAGATTTTGTAAGACCCTCTCCATTCAGCTCTTACCTAATGTTATATTGTCCGGGTTGAGAATAAGCTCGTCCGACACAATAAGACCTCCAGACACAAAGAGCTCATTGTAAGTGCGATTCTTCACATCGTCAAGACTGTCCACTCCAGCAAAGTAAACCGTTGGCAATTTCTTCATAGACACCAAAGCTGGGATCTAAATGGGATATAGAGGGAACAATGTCTCAAAATGGATGCTCTATGCAAGTAATTAACTAAGTAAAAAGTTCACAATGGCAAGTTACCTTATGTACATGAGCTGCAATATCCTCATTCTGAATAATTATCATGAACTTTTGCTGACTTTTAATCTCTAGGTAATTCTGAGGGTTGCAATCGATGTTTCCAAGACTTCTTAAATACGCCTGTAAAACCAAAAAAGAGAGGTTAAAGATAAGGTTTTTAAAGATTGGTCAAATATATCAGTCAACTTTGAATATTCTGACATTTTATACTTTCAGACCTTGATCTCAGTGCAGAGTTCACTCTCCTCATCTCCTCTCTGAATGTAAAACTTCACTGCATTCTTCTGCATGATCTCCATCAGTGTGCATAACACATCAGGCTTAATTTGCCCAATAACATTGCCCCCCACAGTGCTTGAGGCTCCAGGAAAAGAAGGCTCAGAGGGGATCTCTGGGACTGAAGGGATTGGAGGATGACTGGCACTTCCTGCTGATGGGGAACACATTGGACTTTCCACAACATCTGAACCCTTGGAGTCAACTGATTTTTCTCCTGAACTCAGATGGACCTCTTTGACTGTACCAAGACGGTGCTTGACTGAAGAAGGAGGTTTAAGAGTAGCTTGTGACTTGCTTGACGAAGCCTGAGACTTAGGCACGGGAGATGAGGTTTTAGTGCGAGGACCAGGAGGTGAGGGCAGAGTGGGTTGGGCAGGAGCTGGCATGACAGAAGGGGGTGGAGCAGGTGGCAAGTGGGCGGGCACCGGGGCAACAGCAGGTGGTGGCGTAACAGCCACATGTTCTAAAGACATGCTGGGAGAACGGATCATTCGTCCCATTTTTTCACAGAGACTGTCAACGTAGCCCTGCACAGGCAGTGAGGAGACATATTTAGAGACAAAAGGTGAGAACGAGCTTGACCGCTTGGCCTGATCCTCGCATCGCGGCAAAGGAGTCGAGGGGGTGTAAGCTAAATGTTGGTCCTCCATCATTTTCTGGATCCCTGTGCAGAGGTTCTGGAACTCACTGTCAAGGATAGTGTCTACTACTTTGCCCGTAGTGTGTACCTGCTTCTCCCCTCCACTAACAAAAGGTTCACAAGCACCCTCTAAAGCAAAAAACAGATGTTTTTTAGTATTTTCAATTCATTATTTTATTTGAATTCATCAATGTATTAATTAAAACATTTTTCCACTGTACAAATGTTTGAGGGGGTATGCAAGATTTGACTGAAAGACGACATTTAAATCAATAATTGTTACACCAAATGTAAACACTAAATTTTGATATGCTGATTTGGTGCTTCTAAGTCATCATAGTTACTATCAAAATGAAGGATTATGTGACACTGAAGAGTGTTGCAACAGCTCCTGAATATTCACTTTGCTATCATTGGAATATATTTCAAAATATAATAAACTTGACAAGGTTTTCAATTTTTTACTATCTACATAAAAAGACTTCTTTCAAAAATAAAAATTCTAAAAATCAACCCCAAACTTTTGAACAGCTATGTATATTATGAACAAGTTTGTTGCAAGCATGCAGGTGGGGACAAACCTGTGGTGGATGTTCTCCAGAGATGGTGGCTCTGATTTGAGGCTTCTGCTGGACGGGAGGGCTGCTGCTCCAGACTGGGAGAGGGACTGTACACATCCACACTGCTCCTACTGCAGGCCATCTGCTCCTACAAGCATACACTAAAGGTTAACTGAAAGAATAATTAAGTGCTGCATTAGATATCTTAAGGACCAGGCCACACCTCTAAGTATTCCAGATTAACCGGCTCCTCATCAGCATGCCTGCCACGCAGGTCAAGATCACAGTGGGTGGCTGAGTCAGAGGGCTCGTATCCCTCTACGCTTTTGGGGGGAATCTCAGGCTGGCTGCTGGCAGTAGTAGAGTTCTGGGCCATCCGGTTGAGTGTGCTGAGGAAGAGTTTGAGCAAGGCATGCGTGTCTCGGAGGGTGGCACTCTGAGTTACGCGCTCCCGCAGGTCAGTGTCGCACAGCCCCATGCTGTCCATCACCACTAAGAGAAAGAGAAGCCTGCTGTCAAGTTGTTAGTTGCAGGCACATTCTTGCATTTTAGGTCTCAGTTTCGGGTCCTCAGCACAGGCGGTTACTTTTAGGGCCAGTCTGATGCCTCAATCTGCAGTCTTGTCTGGCTTTCATGCAAGCAGATAGAGCACCTAGTCTCTCATTAGGCACACTGCACTTCTTTCAGACATGACAAACACTTCACACGACCCTTTGAAGTCCAGCGTTACTTAAGAAATAAGCACTAAATTAAATACATTTAGCAAAAAAACATTAAATAGCACTAAATAAGAGATCAAATAAATTTTCATGAGCATTTTCATGTGCAGCTCTAAAGTTTTTGTTTATTCATAATCTTTTGTTATATTAAATAAAATGTTTTCATCATGATATATCCAGGGCACCCACACCTTTCGGACAGTTTCTATTACTTACCAAAGATTTTGAACAATGGAAGATAAGTGCTTAAGATTAATGCTTAATTTAAAAAAGATGCATAAGCGAGATTTTACTGATAACAATGATAACACGCACACACACACACATTTTAATAAATAATTATCACAGCCTTTACGATTTCAAAACTTTGATACTTTCAAGTTTTTCATGACTCTAGCAAGGGGGAGGGGGGTGACTTTACCATCCCTCTTCTTCTGTTATATAATCCATTGGTAATCATGGTTTTCATGTTCTGTTCCAATGAAGTCCTGAAAAACTCAGCCTTGAAGATAAAAGATATTGTCTATGTTTTATATAACTGTCCTTGTAGGAGTTGTTTATTATTTTCTGGAATAGCCTCCAGGAGAGTTCAACATCAGCCCAGATGAGAATAGTCCTCCTGGAATTTACATGACCCTCACCTGTAACCCTTTCCAAAGTTTCTAAAATATACTGGATACAGTGTGTCAAAGATAATGACCTAATTTGCATGAAGAACAGAATACTATGTCTGCATGCTGCTAAGATATCAGAACCTGTGGGAATGACATCCACTGATTAGAAGTATCATTAGAAGTATTAGTTATTCTGTATCCTAAGTTAGTTCAAGGTCAGATCCTCCTACTCATTTTCTATGGCCTTTGGAAGTGTGGAGAACTCTTCAGTAAACGTCAACTGATTGCACTTGACTTCTGGTCCCATTTGAGCATATTGGTCTTTTTATGTGGTCTAACTGAAATTTCCCTACAACACTATCCAATGTCCTCGCTGTACCCTCCTCTACATTATTTCGGCACAGACTTACCTCTCCCTGGCTCTCCATTCAGTAGACCCGTCCTAAGGTACTTGCTCACACTTCCAGGACCTTCCCTCTCCAGCTTCCTCTTCAGGCCAGCAGGGTCCCAATCCTCCTCTCTTTCTGGGCCACTCCCCTCCTCCTTGCTCAAAGTCCGCTTATGTAACTGAATCAACTTTAGCAATTTCTCCATCTTCTCTTTGTCATACTCACTCTGTGTCCTCTGAGCGGCACCATTAGACTGAGAAACCCCAACTGTACTGCTGCTTGATGCCTGTCTATCCGATCCTCCCCAGTCTGAGACAGGACTGTACTCTTCTGCACCTGCGGGGGGAGATGCTGCTTCCGGTCTGCTTTCAATCAGACCCTGCTGCAGCGCCTCCACAGGCAGCTGGAATTGTCCTGGACCATATATGTAAGAGTTCAGCGCTAAATCCATATTCTTAGGACGAGGCGCCAGGTGTTGGTTGGTACGATCATCCAGACTGTGTCGGTACTCTGCGATGTGAAAGGGCCGGATAGCACCTTGCTCCTTCTGGTTGAGGTAGTCCAGCGCTTGACGTTTCAGTCCCACCGCGAGTTCTTTAGGTGGATTGGCACGAAGCTTGTAGAGACCATGATGCAGGGCGGGTACAAAATTATCTAGTTGGTGGCTGATTGGGTCTTTAGGCTCTAGTGGAGGATCCTCATCTACTCCGGAGTTCTTCAAAACTTCAAGAACAAAGAAGCCATTAAAAGGCCTGCATGGTGATGCATACACGCTTCAAATGCAAAGAAACAAACTCAAGAAACTACCAAATAAGAGACACTTACTCAATTTTGAGATGATTCTTTGTTCTTGAAAAACAAAAAGTGCCTGCAAAACCCTGTCATTTCTTCCTCGTCGCTCTTTAAAGAAACAAATAAACCACAAAAAAAGTCCATGTTATTCCATGCCAAACATCAATGCATTATACAAGTTTAAAGGATACGCATATACTTACCAGTGGTAGCAAACAACTGAGAGGACGAGAGGAGGAAGAGAAATCCTTTGTCTATCAACGGCTTCACCAAAACCTAGAGTAAAGAGTTTAATTGTAGAATGACTAGAATAAAACATCAGAAGTTTAATTCTAGGAACAGACTGAAGAAACTGTGTAGAGGGGAGACGGTGGGCAGTAACGCTCTGCTAGAGTAAAGCTGCGGACATTAATTCAATCAAAGTGTAAAGTAGGCTGTGAATGAGCTCACCATTCTTTCTCTCTCAAGCCGATGTAGCAGTCCTGAGAGACTGTTTTCCTGTTTACTCTTCCCCATGACCTCATACAGGCTGCAGTACATCCCACACTTCAACACTGCAAAATACCACAAGACATTATCACATCAATACAGACACATCAAATGTTCTGCTATGTATTGGGCTGAAAAGCATCACTGGTATCCTACCCTCTCGTGATCCACTGTACGCCTCCCACGATAGCAGAACGGGCGGGACCTTTCTCTTCACTTGATCAAGATGCATAGCCGTATTGATGTCAAGCTTGTCTGGTCTGAAAAGAAGAGAAATTTGGAATTTAAAAACAATGCACATCTAAGACGAGGACCTTTCCTAAGATTCATTCCTGTAAGACATTTAAACTTCTTCGCTCTCACAATTAAATTACAAAAGGACTTTCCTGGGACACCACCACACTGACCAACAAACACCCAACGCTGTTTGGTATCATTTGAAATGTATAAGTGTGACTGGTCCAAAAGTCTTATTCCCATAAGAAGCAAACCAAAAAGTGTTAAAGCTTAAAGAGTTTAGAAAGGTCTGGCTTATTGGGATGGGTTTGCCTCTGCCAGGGTCTTCCATGCTAATTACAGTCTGTTCTCAATAACCAAAAGGTCCATTGTTAACTCATGTTTACATTTGAAAGAGGTTTCTGTCCTGGTCTGGGAACTTAAGGAAAGACTTCAAGATTCTCAGGGCTCTCTTTTTTTGGTGGCGGGAGGATTTCATAATGTTGAAATGTCCCACAGACGCTCTGCATTATGAATGCATTGAGGCAATTTATCAACAAGATCAGCCCGTAATGTTTAGTGCCTCTTAGACACTTAACATTAAGTATTTTCCTAAGTTCAGGTATGCATCTTTTACTCCATTTCTGAGCATTCAATGTTTGTATTGATTATCTTTGATTTCGATTATGTAATTGGCACGATACATTTACCTGACTGTTAATAAATTGTTACGTTTGATTTTATTCTTCTAGTCTTTGAAATTATTAACTCTAGTAGATCACGTTGCATCCTTGTTACTGCAAAAGGTGCGTCAGGTTAGTTAACGGACTAACGTCCGGTTCGAGTTTAGGAAACCATCGACTGAGGCTATAGAGATCCGGCTAACACTTAGGCACTAGTTAAGTGTACTTAGACCATAAAGGCCAATAAATGGAATTTCCGTCTAGGGCAACAAAATGTTGATCGACCGACCTAAATAGGGTGGGCTTTTCCTCTGGTTATTATATATTATTCTAGCTAAGAGTACGTGGAAAACCATGGCATGACTAAACCAAAGCTACAATAGACTAAGTAATATTGGTCGGCTTATATCTGCAGTAGCGGTCTTGACTTCTGACTAGAAATAGTTATGCTTTAATTAAGGTTATACAGATCTACGGGGACTAAATAAAGTACTTTTAGACAGCGCACACACAGAAGCGGCCCTCGAAATAGTATTAATCAATTACCTCTGTCCAGCGACCAAGACAGGCGGATTTGTGACCGTGAGATACACGTGGATTAGCCAGCGTGAGACTCTGAGATCCAGGAATGAACAAGTGCAATAAGAGTAACGAGTTCGATAATAATAAGAATTATTCTATACAAATGACCGACGACCAACTGGCTTTCTAAACTACATCTTCGGTCATAATTTAACATGGAGTCAGATAAGAAACAAATGGGAATTTGCCACGACTGAAACAACTGATTGAGCAGTGATCCTTCACCCGCTCCTCGGAAACCTTACACACAAAACATTTGTTAAAGGTCCAAATTTGTTAAATTTGCATTGGTCAAAAGAAAGGAGACTTACAGTTTAAGTGGAAGGTGAGCGAGACTTGAAGACCGGATGTATACTTGATAGACCTCCTCTCCTTTATTCACCAGCGAGCCACTCCAAACTGTATATCTTCGCCGAACTAAAGCACCAAATTAAGTAATAATAATACAGTAAGTTAAATATGCCCATCTAATAATTTGATTAGGCTTCTATAAGGAGAAATATGAATCATACCTCTTTGCCCTTCATATAACATGGTGTTTAATCTACTAAAAAAGAAAATACATAGTTAAAAATAAAATAATAAAACCAAAACAGAGTGTAATAGACATTGTACACACATAACCAGTTATCCCGTACATACCTGTGTGTGGCAGTGGCAGACTCTTTGCCTTTGTATTGAAAAGACACAACCGCATATGGCAACACATGTCTGGGCCTTGACCGTAGCTCCTCAAATGCAAATTCATAGAAGTATTGCTGAAATAAAACACAGAAGGAATTCAGATATATAACCAGTCACATCTTAACATAACAAAACAAAAAGACATATTGAAAAACTCACTCACCTGAGTGTGCTCAAAGGCCCTATACGACAATAATGAGGTCACTTTGCTGGCATTTTTGTACACATGGCTGTCATATTTAAGCGCCGGCTCAAGATTATTTTTGGGCATATTCTCAAATATTGTCTTCACTTTACCCTGCAGAATAACACAAAAGGTCACTAACTGTTTTTGATACTACAGTGAATTTTATGTCGTTTTTATTTTTGAAAAGACACAAAGTCAACTTTAAGTCACATTTGATGCTTGGAAAGTGTAAATGTTGGACGACTTACCTTCATTACTTTAAATATTATTATGTCTCCAGCAGTACCCACTTCAAACGGATTCATTTGTAACAAATCTGAGTATTTTGAGAGGTAAATTCCTAAAAATAGAAAAGGCTGCCATTATTAAGGATAGGAGAGGTACTTGGGGCAACATTCCTGTGATCCACCGAAAGCCCTGGGGTAATCCCAAGAAATTTGTTAGCAGTCCATTTGGAATGCAGAGACTCTGCGTAAAGCATAATGTTTGCTAACATTAAATATTTGCAGAAACTAAACATTTCATCAGTTAAAGCGATACTAGTCGCATTTACAAGATTTACAAAACTGGGTTTGTGAATGTCTCTAAACGCACAGTGGCTGCTTCACTATTCAGTCAGACAAAGATCAACTATAAAAAATTTGCTCAAATCTCAGACATGAAAAAATAACGGTTACTTCCAAAACCTCATACACACTCTGAAAATAGAAAGAGGTAAAAGGTGTGACCAATATATTTAAAACAGATGTTACTTAACGATAAGTTTATCCCCGCAAAAATTAGTTTGATTCATAAACGTTTATTTGGCCCAGTGATCGCAAGAAAGTACGGAGCAGTGGTCTTTCTTTCTGGCCCTGAACACAACTACTCCAAAACACAAGATCAAGTGATTACAGTAATAAAAAATCCTCCCAGGACTCCTCTCCCAGCATAGGATTACAGCTAAA
Source organism: Rhodeus uyekii (assembly GCA_037043235.1). NCBI lineage: Eukaryota > Metazoa > Chordata > Actinopteri > Cypriniformes > Acheilognathidae > Rhodeus > Rhodeus uyekii. The sequence continues at coordinate 1,710,224 of JAWRVZ010000034.1, forward strand.
CAGATTCACTGGAAGCATAACACTCACCCTTTTGAGGGCTTCCCAGATTGTTGACCCGCGAATGTCCCACAGAAAGACCCTTTTCGCAGATCCAGTGAGTCTGATAAAGAAAATCAGATATTCCTTTAGTTAGTCATACTTTTGACCAAGACTATTGTTAAAGCCCTTTCAAATGTCTGTTTTTGTCACTGTATTTCCTGACAAATAATTAGACAAGAATGTGCTTACACTGACATTTGTATTCAAAGTGCTGGCAATATTGTAGCAGTAATGTTGTAACAACTTCAAGTAACTTAACAAGAACGACAAGAGAACAAGGAACAAGAATAACACTGCTAACACTGTAACAATGACACTGCTCAGCATTCAAAGTCTAAGTGTTAATATTAAGATTAAAATAACACTCATAGTCATTGAGTCACTTTAAGCAAAACTAACACAACCTCACCTTATTCCTATCAGGTAGCAGAAAAGCATAGGATTCCACGAGCTCTGCCTCCGTCCTGCCATTCTGCTTCAGTTCCCTTTTCTTCTCAATGAACTGTGAAGACAAAGACAAATTATTCCATATCTCAGCATTTGATTAACTGTAAACTGCCCCCAAGAGGTCTGACGAGCATTTCAATCATCTAGTCTTTTATGACTGCAAGTAGCTCGACTCTGCGCTCACCTCTTTCTCCAAAAGTTCGTTGTGAATGAGAGAAGCTTTGGTGTAGGTGAAAGTCCCACGGGAGGTGGTGTCCAGGTAGAACGAGGACAGAAGCTTCACAATTTCCTCAAACTCTCTGGAATCTGGAGACAAATGCTGAAGGAGACCTGGAGGACAACAAACATTATAGATCAGAACAATGCATTCAACTAAAGAAACTGAAATAAATATATAGAATCCATATAGTCTTTAGTTAAGGCTTATTAACTGGAATACACAGTAAAAATGGTTTGCACATCATCTAACAGATACTGTATAATGTGATACATCTTTCAGTTCAATGCAATATAAGGAAACTCTATAATTTCAAAACTAGCGAATTTGTGTTTTTAATAGCCGACACTGAAAGTGTGTTGATATTTACACGAAATAAAACAAATTAAGTCATAATATTCACAATCAAAACTAAAAACGATACAATACTTAAATAGTTGCGTTAATCGGTAAATTGGCGGTCGATGCCGAGAACCAAACGATTCTGGTCGGTCAATTCACCGATCAAAACATTTACAAACCGACATAAACCGGGGTTAACATTTTTATTTGAAATGATTAGTCCTCTTTAAAATAATAATTTAGTGCTTGCTCCGCTGTTTTAGACATTATAATAGGCAAGATAAAGCGTAAACAAACAGAAAACCCGTCCATTGGTGTCAACAAAGGCAACTTCAGTGAGAGTTGTCGTGCGTAACTACTAAACAACTGTTACTACAAACACCTTCCAGTTTCGCTTTCATTCACCCGTGTTTCTGTTAGCAAGACTATTTAATTTACTCTATAAGGAAACGGTACGAGAATGAACGCGGCTGGTTGTTCACTGCCAGGTGTTTCAAACGTCGTGCGTACAGACTGAAGGGAGAAATGCAGTGGTCAACTGAATCACTGGTGCCATTGATGAGGAGGGGAAGAAGTGTGTCATGTGGTGCGGCACTACTGTACGGTGTGGGAGGAGGAGGAGTGTGGAGCCAACTAGCAAGAAGCAATGACACCGGCCTCCGTGAGCTTTACAACAGGGAGACGAAAATGCGCGTGCTTGAGATCTGAGCTGAACGACTCGATCGAATGGAATCCTCGCGTTCTACGTGAGTTCCGATGGAACGCCTCTCTCACCTGCAGCCCTGAGCCATGCACTCGATAAAAATCCATTTAGTAACTCGTGCAAACCTTTTAGGCTAATCGCGTGGTTCGTTATATAGATCCTCGTTTATGTGCATATCAATACAGGTCTATTCGTTTGGCCCGAAGCACCAAAGTACGCGCTTTTAGCGAACTTAAAGCTGTGAAACAGAAATAGTCCGTTTCGGGAATGGCAGTAGTAGTAGTAACGGGACACAACCTTTTCGCTCCTTGAGTTTCCTCGGAATCTGAAAATTCCTTCTTGGCAGCTCCTCGCTCGACCTCGGTAGTGTCGAAGGCGAACCGCCGCAATTTTTTAGGTCCGACAGCCCTGCCCTCCGCCGCTCAGAAACATCTTGTTCAGACATTTGCTCGTCTTCACATTCAGCTTGATCGCCATTTTGCTTGGATGTGGCCGTGCTAGAGGCTGACAACAATTGTTTCTTGCTGTCGCCATCCTCCAACGTTAGGCCGCCTGCCTTGCTGCTCTCCTTGTCGCTTTTTCTCTCCTGGCTGAAATTGCAAGCCATTTTCGGACCAGCGGTCACCTAGTCAGCTGGCGATGAAGTTGGTTTCAATGCCGCTTCACGGAGTAATTCTCCTTCTCAACCAGCCTCCGCCATTATGCCTGTGACGTATGCCTTCCCCACCACTGCAAAACTCTGTCGTCACTCTGTTTACATTCACGTATGCTGACGCCCCCCGGTGGCGCTGCTGTGAACTGCGCAGCGTCTAGACGTCACGACCGCGAGCTTTGATCGCTGGCGCATGGGTAGCGTTTACAAGGGACAAGAACGAACCGTCGAGCTGTCTGACAATAAACTCTTTGGGGAAAGTCACTGCGTATCTTTGTGCACTTCCTCCCTCCCAGAATCATTACATTTCATGCAATGTAATCACGTGACATGACGTCAAAATATGCTTTGAAAGATCGAGATGTATATTACATAATTATTTCTAACATACAAATCACAAATTTAAAATGACATACAGCGGGGTCTACTAGGGAAAATGCTTCTATTTAGCATTTTTCTAATAGGCCAACAAATATTATCATGACAATACCATTAACATTAATATGAGAGACAATTACATTTATTTTGATCTCCTTTGACTTTGAAAGCAGCTGCATGAACTCCACGTGTTTGTGAGAAACCCAATGCATGATTTAATACATCTCGGTGGAAGAGCATCTGACAGTTGTGCAAAGAGTCAAATGATCAGTTTCACAAACGTGATATTCAACTAGAAATATTGCAAATTATGCATTTGTTTAAAGTTTTAAATTAGCCAAAATCTTAAACCTTCTGTCTTTCAAAATTTAAATAAAAATTTGAATAAGAGATTTTCAATGTGACCCCACTGTATCTGGATGTTTTTCAATTAAAAAAGAAAAATCAGCACTTTTTTGTTATCAGAAACTTCTCATGTACAGATTTATCCATTTAGTTTTACTCTTATTCTGTCATACTTCCTCTACTGTAAATATCATACTCTTTGAAGCGAATATAGTCTTTGAGACTGGCAGGCAGAGGCAGAAAACTGATAAAAACTGGAGCCCTCAGACGCAAGCGACCCAAGCAATCCCGAATCTTCAGTCTGCAGAGATGCTTCAGGCTTCGAGTGTTTTCTAATGAAAGCAGAAAACATACATACAGTAAATATATTTTAGAATATGCTACATTTCAATCTAAGTAGCTAATAACTTACGACAAGTATAACACAATGCATTTGAGATCTATACATCAGGGGCCATTTGCATAAACATAGCCATTAAAGTAAGTCTGTGTCTACTATAGAAATAGACTATAGAAATTGGTTAGGGGTAATCAGTCTTACTTTTCTGTATCAAATTAGACAAATGTCCATTTTTATATAACTTATGAAAAAGTTATGAACATTCTTAAAGAAAATAAATTATGACTAACTTTTAAGACTTAACAGATCATTCAACTGAAATTTCATGTTAATGTCTTTCTGCATCTCATTCTCAGGATGTATCATGAGGCTCACCTTGAATCTTGCATATTTCCGGCCACTGCTTTTGCTCAACCAGAACAGTCTTCAGTTTAGAGCAGAGAGTCACATGATCAACATAATCCAACATGATTCTCACTACTTGGGCTGAGATGTGCTTCAGCCAGTACACTGTGATCACCTCACAGAACTGCACAAAAATCAGTTTACACTTGTAAAATGATCACCCAAAAATTAAACTTCTAGACACAGTTTAAAAATGAGCAGCAACCGGTCTTACCACCACGTCTTTGATGACAGAGGCGCTCCAGCCCTCGTAATCCACGGGCACATGGGAGGCCTGTCCATACGGACAGTCAAAGCAGCGCTGCACGTCATAGCCGTTATTGAGTAGCATGCGCAGCATCACCTCATCCTTTAGTGCGTACTGTAGGGCGGAAGGGAAGTGGGTGGTATTGACACGGGAGTAATAGTTTACGTTGGCACCGTAGCGTAGCAGAGTGTTGATGAGCTCATAGTTGCCCAGTCGCATGGCTACTTGCAGGCAGTTGACTGGGTCTTGATTGGGCATGGCTCCGGCCTCCAGAAGCAGCCTCGCTGACTGGACGTCATTATTCGATACAGTGAAGAACAGCGCTGACCTGCGTTCGTCTTCATAGTTCCTGCGCACTCTGGGGTGTAACATGAAGTTGGGGTCAAACCCAGAGCTCAGGAGCAGGTCCAGGCACTGAGAGTGGCTGCCTGCCGCGGCAGAGTGTAATGGGCTCATGCCGCTCTCTTTGATCACCTCTTTTTTAGTCTCAGGGATCAGCTGCTCCAGCGCTCTATGAAAGACACAAAATGATTTTTTTCTGTGACTTCTGGTTGCATCAAGGCTAAGTACTACATTGATTAACCCATCAGCAGAGAGTTACTCACAGTAGATGCCCGTGGTAGGCTACACGGTGAATGGGGAGATGGCCTGTGTGGGTGGGCACATTGGGATTGGCTCCATACTCCAGCAGCAGTGAAATGATGTCAGGGTTTCCAGAAGCCGCAGCATCAAATAAAACTGAGGCTGAATCTGGAGAATGAGGCTTGGACCACACACTGGCCCCTGAACATGAGCCGGTTATTAAATATTATTCAAAGTGATCAACGTCCAACAGATAGATAGATAGAATTTATAATGTCTCAAAATCACCTTTCTGAAGGAGAACCTCCACAACCTTAGAATGTCCAGCTTGAGCCGCAAGACCTAATGGAGTATGTTCACAAACATCAATGGCATTTGGGTCAGCGCCAGATTGTAGTAGCAGGTATACAAAGTTATCCAAGCCAAGCACGGATGCCTCATGCAGAGCAGTTCTTTGAAGACTTCCTTTTTGGTCCACTGTGGCATTGTAGCGTAGCAGCAACAGAGCCAAGTCATACTGGTCATTCTTTACGGCTGGAAAAAAGTAAATTCATGTATGTATTAGACTTGTGTCAAATACAGAAAAGTGAGTGTCTAGTCTTGTCTTGGGTGCTAAAATGTACTTAGAAGGAATACACAACTGCAGTATGTAATTTTTCAGTATAACATGAATTAAAACAACGATGCAACTTAAATCCTTATCTAAAAAAATAGCATCTTGTCTTTCTAATCTGAAATGTGTGCTTGCTAAGTAAACAGTGTACTAAAAATAGCACTGTGTTCCACACCTGCGACCAATGCAGAGTCATCATCCTCATTTTTGCAGTCAGGGTCACAACCGTTCTGCAGCAGGAATGTGGCATTCTCTCTGAGACCGTGAACAACAGCGAGAAACAACGGAGTCTCCCCTCTCAGAGTACGGCACTGCCCTGACCCCTGAGGAGATGCTGAATGAGGAATTCTCATTAAGAAATAATTGAACTTTTTTTTTGGGTAGTGACTATAAATATATCTCATGGACCTGCATAAGTGATCTCCAGAATGCTCCTCTTGTGTTGAACCGCTGCCTCATGCAAAGGGATCCAGCCCTTGTTGTCTACATTAGACAGAGCCTCTTTACGCTGCACCAGGACCTTCAAAGCATCCTCATTACCTGACATCAGACGTGGAATGAATGGCATGAAGACACCAGAACTTCTACAAGGGAACACTGAAAATGCTCATGCACATATTTGGAGGATTTAGCTCTTACCAGCTTGTATAGCAGTGAAGATTTCCTCATGGTCAATGAGGTCTAATGGGTCACTGCTGAGGGGCATCAAAACAAAATGTTCGATCATAAGACACAAACGATTAATGCATTAAAAATGGTGGGATTTACCTGGACCTGGTTGCTGAATCAGCATGTTTGCTGTACTCCAATAGACTCTGTTCAATCATGTACTGAGTGGCCTCATCTTCATCCCAGTCATCCTCCGCAGCATCATACACCTCCTCCATCTTTCAGTAATAAATTCTAATTGGCAACTAAAACCACAGGACTTTATAGCAAATGGCTTTTTCTGTCTCTTTACAAATATTTAAACCATTTTTCAGATTTGCCACCACAAAAAAAGACTGGTGTAACACTGTAAATCATGTATATAAGGACTAGCATCCTGCTAGTTTGACTCTTGAATTCACTGTTTTAAGCAAATTGTTGCAAGAGACTGTATTGTACACCCATGCGAGCATTGGTTTACAATAGCCGAAGCTGAAAATATCTGCTCTAGTTTAAACAGAGCTGACTAGAATTACAAAAGGATGCAACCAGCTCTTGAAACACTGTGGTTGTTGCATTAAAATGTAAAATTCATATTTTAAATCAATATAGAAGAAATAATACGAGCCCAATATTATTAGACTTTAAACAACTGTCTAATTATTTTGAGAATGCTTTGTAAACATGCAACACATCCCATGCAATCTATTTCTGTAGAGCTTTTCCAGGAAGAATAATCTATACTTAATTCAAAGGCAAATGTTCATTCTACCTTGGGCAACAGGAAATGTTGAAAAGAGTCGTGGTAGTTGTATCTGTACTGTGTTTTGGTCACTTTACACTCTATTTATATCCCTGCATGGTTAAAAATACATGCTCATGAGGCCTGGGCCAACCAACCAACACCTGGCTTGCAATTCTACCCTACCCGACAGCTGACCTGAGAGTTAATGTTCTTAGCAACATATGCAATGGGCCACGGTTTCACTTGTATTCAGTCTATTTGAACTGAACCTTCACTACACTGCTTGAAGTTCACAGTTGACAGTACAAAACACACTCTCAGTGAAACATGAAGCTGTGCATTGATTAAAGCAATCCCACCAGAGACACACATTAACACTGATGTATGAATTATTAAATCACAACAGAAAAAAACAGAAGAATATTCCTTTGTACTTAAAAGCAAGAACATATTCCCAATCTGATCTACCCTATTCCATTCCATCCTAATGTTTAATATAAACAAATTAAATAAATAATAATATAAATGCAATTTTTTTAGCAATAAACTATAAAAATTGCTAACACAATAACTCACTGACATTTATAACAATTTCTCCCAGAGCTAAAAATGTTATATTATACTAAACATTACAAAATAAACTGTAACAAAGAAATGTTTTATGTTTAAAGTGTATTTCTCTAGTGAATTGTTTCTATGAAATTTAAGCATTTTTCATTATTGTGCATACTATAATATAATAAATAATATTCACTTGTTAAATTTGCATTTATTTGAAACAAATAGATTATGTAGATTTTCATAGTAGATTTAAGAAGCAGAACAAGTATATAATTTAATGCAAGGTGTCCACAATGTTTTCGGTTAAGGAAAGTAGAGAAGACTACAACAAATATATTATAATATTTCCGGTCTGAAAGTGTTCTTTAGATCTTATTCAAATTCAACTCTGAATTTTTTAGTTTTTACCTGTCTGGATAAAAGTCCTTGAAAAACATGTAAAGAGGACAATCATCTCAAATTATGACAGTGTTTAGTAAAAAAAATATTTAAAATCAATACTGATAGATCATATTTTTATTGGACACAGTGGAACATCATAAAAGTTGTGTATGAGAACAGTAAATAAAACGCTGGTTCCGAAGTCAAAGGGGTTCGGTGTCAATCATCAAGTTGACAAAGCAAAGCCACGCCTCTCTTGATCCAGTGCTGTGGACGTTTGTTGGTTGTGAGCATCATGCTGATGACGAAGTTTGTTGAATGGCCAGTGGTGGACAGAGTACCTTTACGCTCACTGGTCTTGTAGAGGGGACACACATAGATGCTGTAGGGGTTTTCCATGCCTTTCTTGTCCGCTAAAGACATGTATAGAGAGTTTGTTGAGCAAAGTAACTACAAAATCATCTTTAATAATAATCACATAACATTTATTATCTTACTTGGTTTGATCCAGATGATAGGGACTGCATCAAATAAAACTTTTGGATACTGTTCAGCCAATGCTCCACTGCAATGAAGAAAATACATTTCATGAAAATCCAGCTCAAAAATGATTACTTTCTGCCATGTAAGTTTTTCTTGCCTTTTTTTATCCCACCGAGCTCCATCCAGGAAAAGGCCATGAATGTAGACTCCATCTTCAGGAGATGAGTCGGAGGTGTCGAATGGCAGAACCTGAAGCAATAAAGAACAAAATGTAGTTATCAAATCACCTCTATCTGATGAAAGTACTCTCAGCCTGAAGACACCTAAAGACAAAGATACCTCATAATTAAAGCCTAGCAGGTCAATGGGGATGGAGTACTTCCTGGCGTAGTTCTGCAAGGCTCCTGTTATGAAAGCCTGAGTGAAGAAAAACCCAGACAACCAGAATACATGGGGCTTCTGGGTGTCATACCACTCCTGGAAAGACACAAAGACACATTAACAAAAACAAATAATATTTTTAAGTTCAATTCACTTGATTTGACCTAAAACTCAATAAATATTGTGAAGTATTATTACGATTTAAAACAACTATTTTCAATACAATATGTAATTTATTCCTCTAATGCAAAGCTGAATTTTCAGCATCATTACTCCAGTCTTCATTGTCATCAGAAATCATTCTAAAATGTTCATGCAGAATTCAATCATTCGTTGTGTTGCTTAATATTTTTCTCATGATTTGTTTTTTAATCATACTATTATTTTTAACAAATGTAATGCATCGTTGAATAAATGTATTATCTATCTATCTATCTATCTATCTATCTATCTATCTATCTATCTATCTATCTATCTATCTATCTATCTATCTATCTATCTATCTATCTATCTATCTATCTATATATATATATACAGTGGTACCTTGAGATACGAAATTTAAAGTTTTGGGTGCGGAGTGGCTGAGCTAAAGCACGCCAGCAAGTACGTATAGAAGATGCATGATGGGAGGGATGCTGTCCAATCAGAGAGAAGGATCTCATGGCTTGGCTAGCATCAGGAACCAATGGGAGAGCAGGAGGATGGTGGCGAGTCTACTATAACTAAGATGGCAGCGCGAGTTTCAAAATTGTTATGGGGCGAATCTCGGACTTTCAGAAACCTTTCGTATCTTGAAAACTTTTCGTATGTAGAGCAGTAAAAATGTTCGTCTTTGCTTTCGTAACTTGGATTTTTCGTAAGTTGAGCCTTTCGTATCTTGAGGTACTACTGTATATATACACACACATACATACTGACCACAAACTTTTGAACAGTAAAGTTTCGTGATGAGTATTAAAACTTGATTTTGTACTTTTTTGTGCATTATCAATTGTAGTGATAATCATTAATTAATTGCAGTCTTTCATCATTTCCATAAAAAAATTATGGGTTGTCCAACCTCTGCCCGTTTGCAAATAGCAAAACACCATCAGGGTAACACACCACACTAAAACAATGTAATAAACATTAACTAAACAACATAAAATGTATGACAAAATATACATGGCTGATGACGAAAATGAGAAGAAACTAAATTTCTGGGAATGTAATTTTACCGTCATTTATAGTTTTTACTTACAAAAATCTGAAATTTGACAGAATATTACAGTAAGATTAAATAGAACGTGATGTTGAAAGCTTGTTTTACAATGCAACTTTCCCTAGTAGTCTGATACCTTTGGCCTCTGTTGTCTGTGCATGGTCACTGACCTGCAGAAATTTGAGTCTGGCTAGGAAGTCGTTGACATAGCTGCCCAATGGCTTGAGACTGGGATAGGAGCATTTGGCCCACTTTTCTGGCACTTTCCCCACTAGCAGACCACCGGCTATAGCTTCTAGCTCTGTATCCATCACCACCAGCCCCTTAATGGCCTTTATCAGGTTCTGCAGACTCACACGTATAGTACTGCTCAAACTGAGAGAAGAAAGAATAAAAAATATAGGTCTTCACATATGTACAATTGTTTCTCTAGACATTTTGGATCTATAATGAGCTCTGAGGACTCACTTGTTATACCGCTGCATCTCCTGCACAAGCACAGTATTCATGCTCTCTTCATAACACACAGGGAATTTGACAAGGGCAGACTCAATGTCAAAATTACCCGGAAGCTGCATGACCAAAATCAGAATGTCAATAAGTCACTGGCACATATGCAAATAACATTTCATTCCAATAACAATTTCTAATCTCAAAAATGCTGAGTTACTTTAGACAGGATGTCATTAGCGATGTCCAGTAGAGTGGTATCCCCGCCAGAGCCGCCCCCTCCCTTTGTGCCACCACCCTGAGTCAAGATGAGGGAATCGAATAGGAGTTTTGTCTGTTGAAGGTCTTTGGAGATGTCCACATTCTCATGCATGCCAAACACCTCGGGATGCTGGATAGAAGGTAGGTTCTGTGGAGCATAAGCACTGCATTATATTATCATGGTTTCATGAGAGTTTTATTTAGGCTGAGGTCAGCAGCTATCATAACAAAGTCATACCTTGATAAACTCCACATAGTCTTCATATATGGACTTTGGAGGTGCATGATAATGGCCACTGGGGGAGAAGGAGTAGCGTGGTTGGTCAATAATATCTTTGGTGTAGAAGTCAGCGAGGATTGTCATGAGGAGGCGACGGTCCCAGTCATCTGTCACACGTCCTCCGTAGTTACACTCTCCAGTCAGATACGTGATGGCCTCAAAGGGAACTTCTTGGTACTCATTCACAAAGAGCTGAGGGACAGAAAGCAAACATTAAAAAAGGAACATACCTCTTTTCAATCTTTGTCACATTAAACCATCTAAGATACTTTTTTCATTTGCAACTTTTCAAATTACTTTTATGTGTAGATTTCATTATTATATTGGTAACATGTTTTTGACACTTTGTCTGTGTTGACATGTAGGAGCAATGTTACTTCAAGTCAAAAGAACGTCTAAGGGGGATATTAAAATAAAATGTAACCTTATTATTTTACCTTAATACTCTTGTTCAGTTTTTAACTGTATGATAATATGAAAGACAAGTGAAATAAGTATAAACAATTATAATATTTATTGTGTGGAGAACACAACAAATTAAATTGATCAAAAGTGACAGTAACAACATTTATAATGCCATTTCAAAAAAACTCTCTAATTTTGAACAAATGCTGTTCTTCTGTATTACAAAAATATTAAGCAGAACAATATTTTTTTAAACATTAATAACAATTAAAAAAATGTTTCTTCAAATCAGCAATTTAGAAAAATTTCTGAAGGGTCATGTGACACTGAAGACTGGAATACGCAGCTTTGCCATCACAGGAATAAGTTTCACATTTTAAAATATATTAAAACTGTAATAATAATTGATCGAATAAACGCAGCCATGTGTGAGGGTAACATACTTCTTGCAACAACACATTTGAGACACATTTATTTATTTATTTAAATGTATTAAAATGCTTATTATAAAATGCTTATTATTTAAGCATTACATTAAAAATTTACTTATTACATTTTATTAATTAAAAAATGTGGTAGAAATGAAACTGTGGTTTTGGTGAATTCAGGTGATTTACCTGTACCTGTAGAATTCAGGTGATTTACCTGTAGCTGTCTGATACTAATGCGTAGATCTGACTCATTAAATCCATAAGGAATGTTCCATCCCAGCGGCCCAAACTTTTTCCTCTCCTGTACAAGAGCATGGAAGAAGCAAACCCCATATAGGAGCTTCTCCCAGACCTACACAACAGCAGCCAGTAATAAGATACTCTTACTGAATATCCATAACATGAGGGAGAATCAACTTAAAAACTCAAACAGACACTGTACTCACTAGCTCTTTGTTAGGACAGGCTGCAAAAAACTCAGGGTCGGAGATGGGGTCGGAAATATACGACTGCAACAGATTTAACCTCAAGCCAGTGGGGGGCTCATTGGTCATCTTCACTCCATTCTGCAAGATGGTCACTGGAAACTGGCAGATCAAACAGCTCATCATCAATTATATACTTCTACACACATGAACATGATTATAACAATGCTATTATTGATTAGACAATAATAATAGTTTGTAGGAAAGAAAGCAATTGTCTAATGAGGAGTGTACAGTATGTGTACCATGGGTGATGGGTAGCTGGTGAGCCAAAGACGGAAGTTTGCATGGCATGAATTTGGGGAAAGGTCCTCACAGATCTTCTCCAGAGTGGACATCCAGGACACGGCCAGATGGCAGTTCTGCAAGCACACCCAGGTGCCCTCCTTCATGGCCGAACGGATCATCTTCACTGCTATGGGACCCTGGCCTTGTCCCAGAGAGATGGATTTAAACTGGGAACCACCCATGTTCTTATCATTGGCAAATTTCAGCAGACCTAAGGAGAAAGCCAAACAGTGTTTAAATTTAGTATTTGATATTGATATAGAAATTGATATTATACAGTACACCTTCACCAAGGGTTGCCAAACCTACTTTATTTTAAGGTAACTAATTATGATTTTACTTGAAGAGTAAAATCCTAGATGTCTCTTCAATTTGAGTTGTAAATAGTTTCTGTAAATTGAAGAGAGAAGAATAAGGAGACACACTTATTTCTTTCTGGACTATTTTCTAATTGACCATACATATGTGGCAGATAGATATCTTTGATCATCTTGTCTTATTGTTTTTCAATGTCTCTTGCTATCACCGTTGTATCACCTCCCAAAGCGATTTCTAACAGGACCTCTGAAAACGATTTCTACCTAGTTGTGTAGTATATTCCAGACTAAATTGTTTTTTCTTAGTGCACTTAGGGGAAAAGGAAGCACACTCTAAATGAGAGAGATGTATTGTGCTATTTAAAGTGGAGTAATTAAAAAACTCACTAGCCATAGGATCTGCTCCAGGAGAGAGAATGAACAGCAGTGGAATGGTGCAGTTGGAGTCACTGTAGCTCTTACTGAGGTCAAACGGAGGTGGTTCAACAAATCTCTTTCCCAGTTTGTCAGTCACAAATTTGCTGATTGCCGGCTCAATCTTTGAAGAAAGGATAAAGTAAAATAAAAACAGCAGAATTTGATTTTGTGATGTGATACAATACCTTTATTACTTTTTAATGGACTGTGATGAGAACATGTTGATTTTATACTCAAAGAGCACTCACTTTATCTGGCCTAAGGCATCGGTAAATTATCATTTTTTGAAGTTTGTTGAGTTTATCACACCAGGGCTTGGGCAAAGCTGTGTTGTATGGCTCCTTATTGTCATAAATGGGTAGGAAACTCTCCGGACTCTTAATGAAGCTCTCCCTATATTCAGCCAAAGAAATGTGCTATACCATCAGCTGCACAAAACTTGATGTAACATACAAATGTAAAATTTCAGCCATTTCAGACGGCATGGTAGAGACTTCATACTTGAGGCCATGAAGGGCAGGAAGATCACTGGCCCGGCAGATCTCATCCCAACTCTTGTCAGGCAGCCAGTTTGGATCAGGGTTGGAGATGTTGTTCTGAAGGCCAACACCCCCAGTAAGCAGGAACATAAATTCAGAGTACTCGATCTCTTTCTTAGCCCTTAGAAACATCAAGTTTATTGCACAGATTCAATCAACACCATTTTGTTTGGACTGCTATCATCATTTTACCATGAAATCTGACAGTAACAGTCCTGTATTCAGGACTGTATCAAAGCTTGATTTGTTTGAACTTACAGGAGTAAGTTAGAACAGAGCAGGAATGAGAAAAGGAGTTTGTCCTTCTCAAAAAGAGAACGGCACACATTGCAGTACAGGTTATAGGTGAAATGATCGGTCAGGTATCGGAGTCTCTTCTCTAGATTCTTTGATTTGTTGCTGTAGAATACATATATGCACAATAAGCGTGAATGCAGAAAAAAAAGCATAATTTGTATTAACTTATATGCAGTTATTCCCCACCTGTCCTGTATGGAGTTGACATAGAGGTTGACAAACCAGTTGAGAGAGTATTGATACATGGGGTCGATGTTGGCCAGGTCTGCGATACTGAAGAAGAGGATGGAGGAGTGCTTAGCGATGGGTCTGTAGCCCTCCCTCGACTCAGCTATTTCAATCTCAGTTTTCTCTGCAATCTAAAAGTTCACAGTAAAGCATAGAGGTTGAACTTGAAACTATCATGGCATTAATACAGGGATTTCTTTTAAAACTAGCTCTTTGATGCACCAAACCTGCTGTTTCTTAGTAATCTCATTAGACATGATCTTAGCAGCATCTAAGATCTGGATGGCACTCTCATCTTCCAGGATGTTCCCCTCTGAGGACTGCAGAGTCTCCAGGATTTGGTCTTCGATCTCCTTAAGCTGCTTCTTATTGGCTGCAGATTGAAGGATCAGGGCATTTCTCTCCTCCTCCAATTCAGGTCTGAGGGAAAACAGAAGTAAAATATCATTTTATTTATCTTATTTTTTTATCTATTTAACTATTTATTTAGTGTGCATGAATAAATAAATACGTATATGTGATTCATTACATTCCAGCTACATGATTAATTAAATACTGGGTGGGTTTTGCTGCTTATTAACAGTTGAGCATATTTGTGTGTTCATGTAATATTTTTGTTAAAAATTAAATCACCTCTCTTTTGCTACCACAATACCAAGAAGCTGGTCTTCAAGGCCCTCTGGTGTGATCATGAAGTTCAGCAGACACACTTTGGTAGCTAGTTCAGGCAGGTAATGAGGGTTCCTCAGCTTTGTAGTGATGTAAAAGCGGAAGTCAGTCGAGTACTCAATCACACTCTCGCCCAATCTGATACAGTCCACACCCCCTACAAAAACAAAGCAGGAACTCGTCTTTGAGAGTCAAATTAATCAAGTAATTTATAAAAAATAAAAAAATAAATAAATTATTGTTTAAAGTTTAAGTAAAATACCTTGTTTGAAAACTTGTTTGAGCAGTAGCGGCTCTAAGGAGGGGTCAAGTTCCTCTCCTACGTTCTCCAGCAATAGTGGAGTACCAAACTGGATGCAGTTTTCAAGTGTTCTCATATAGTCGCCATCGGTTAGCTTAATCACGTTCAATTTATGCTCCCTTTCTGCGTTTTTCACCCATTTGTTGGCCTGGCCCTGCGGATCTATCATTAACGGCCTGGCAATGAGAAAATTGGGTTATAAAACATTACATTTTGGCAATGAAAAGATTTGTCATCATTTACCAACACAAATTTTGAAAGGTTTTGGCTTTGTTGAGTCATACCATCTTCTGGAGTTGCTCACTATAACTCCGTTGTCAATAGAGAAGGTGTCAGTGGGCAGACCAGCAATATTCCAGGCCCTGATCTTGATTGGATCTCCCAGCGTCTTACTTAGAGAGAAGTCATCAGAGGATGGGATCTTCTTTGACTGAGTAGACCAGGAATAGGAATATAAATCACACTGCATGTTCATTTGCAAACAAAACCAGTTTTCAAAGAGAGGAGCAGTACTGTACCTTGCAGAGCTTGGCCCAAATATTAGTACAGTCATTGCGGAAGCTGGCAGTGAAAGCTCCCAGGTAAGCAATGACACCAGCAGATATCAGCACATCACCTGTCAAGTTATCATATGTGCACTGAAGATCATTGGCTGCTTTCAACCACCTGTGTAAAAATACAGGAACGCATACTCAGTTGACCTGAATATGGGAATTATCTGGCTGCATAGATTTCTAAGATTGGTCATAGTTGATTGAAACCTTGACTTCTCTCCTCCTAAACCTCCAATAAGCTTCTCAGCTCTCTCCAGCTTGCGAGCACAGAGGTCCACCTGGAACTCCAGCTGAGCTTTCTCTTCAGTCTTTTCCTCCAAAGTATTCTGCAGTGAGGTCAGACGATCCTCCACTTCCTTTAGCTCTGCTCTCTTCTGGTTCAGCAGGGCCATGGTGGTGGCCAGGGATTCTTGAGCTACAATAAGGTTAGCTTTCTTAGGTGCCACCAACTGAAAGAGAAACCAATTATGACTTCAATAACTGGTATAAAACAATAAAGAAAATTATTATGCATTTATTAGAAAAAAACGGAATATAAAATAAATTACAATATATAACAATATGCAATAACTTATAATGTAGAATATAATAATAATGTAATAATATAAACAAATAAAATACATTATGCTTGTTAAGTAATGTTTGTGTGTGCATAAATACATACAATACTATATATAAATGAGAAAATAATACTGAGAGTAAGCTAGAAATAAAAATGAAAGAAATAAAACGCATAACAATACACAATATCTGATGTGAGAAGATATTGTATATGATGTAGAGCAGGGGTGCCCACACTTTTTTGGCTTTCGGTGAGCTACTTATAAAATGACCAAGTCAAAATGATCAACCTACTATAAAAATACAAAACATATATTTATTTATGAATATATAGAGAATTATTTACATGCACAATATATGTTGGCGTAGCTTGCATAACTACATGAACCCATATTGCACAATACAACTCAATACAACTTTTTTGAGATTGTACAAAATAATTGTTGTCCGGACAACTGCGATTTAAGTTCCTTAACCCTTCTACTCAGTTCGCTTTTCAGAGGGAAGTCAGTGTCATAGTGTTTATGAACAGTTCGAAAATGCTGCTCCACATTTCCCTTCTTCGGTATAGCGATGACAGACTGGCAGATATGGCAAACGCACTTCGAAAAGGACAGTGAAAAAAAAGTCCACCTCTCACGCCGTATGGAGTGATAAGTTTTGACTTCTTAATTTGTCCAGCTCCCCCACTAACTTTTATACCCTTTAAAAGTTTAAAAGAAATAAATTGGAGGCTTCCTTGCTAGCTTGTTATAGTTTTGCAGCACTTGGCGCCGTTGTGCGTATGCATGACACATGTGTCAGAAAAGGTCAGATATCAGATTGGCTGCCCAGATTGTATCTCAATCAAGTGACACATTTCATTGTGAGGACAGATGATGGGCTGACGTCTACTTTGTTAATTCCATGCGAAAAAACCCACACTACCTTTGTAGTGATCGACGTATTGGGCACCTCTGATGTAGAGAGTAGGAAACTATATTCGGTGTGAGATACAGATAAGGTCTGCCTACCTTTCCCACTCTGTCATAAACTTCCATCGCAGTGATCCATCTGCAAAGCCCCTCAGCAGCAGATGAGGCCTTAGCAACTTTGATGGGGTCAAAATCAGGGTTGGTCATGTACTCACTACGGATTTTATGCATCACTTGAACCTATCACAAAACAACATCAATAAAATACATCAGCCACAGTGTTACAGAACAACATACACATCCTACAGTACAATAAAGACTTACAGGAATGTTGTCTTTGTCATATTCCTTCAGGTCTCTGAGGAAATTCATGTCCCCAAGCAGTTTCTTGCTTGGACCCCAGTAGTCAAGAATCTATTGGAATAGATGCCATGCTGTCGGTTAACATAAAAACAAAGAGAGCTCTTGGCATGTGACCTGAATAGACTTGATTTTGACCTTCTGTCCGGTTCCTGCAGGGTCATTGATCTTCTCTGGTTTGATGTCCTTCATTACACACACTGCTGACATCACCAGCTTCACTCCTGATGGAGGGTTCTTCATTGCTTTTACAATGGTCACATCAGCTGGCTGAAATCACAAATCAACCCACATCTTACATAATAATCTATCATTTTATGAACCACAATTACAAAATTGTACACATTATTTATTACTGGTCTTTATTGATATTTTTTAAACATTCTGAGAAGGCTTTCATCTAAACCACATCCCAATGTATGACATTTCTGCAAGTCACAGAAGGCTTAAGCTAGTCCTAGAATTAAATGCATGTTTGAGTTGTTATAACTGAAAGCAACTTTATGTCAGTGCTATTGTTTTGGCTCAAGACAAGTTAATTAAATATGCAAATCCTGGCTTAGTCTAAGCCCTGTCTGTGAAACCAGGCCTTAATGTACAATTTGTATCTTATTTTTGTAAAACAGCTAAATGAAATACATCAGAATAACATTAAAATTCTGCAATGTTCTGCATTCTAAATTGTGATTGGTATTCATTATTACATTAATTTGCATACTTAATTGTGACCAGTATTACCTTCCTTGCATACATTTAAATTTGTATAGCTGCCTTCACAAAGCACAGTAACTCTCCAGCTGTCTGTATATGCCTACTTCTCTTCTATACAGTATGTGAAAAGAAGCATGTAAAATACATAGTTTACCTTGAGTGTGTCCAGGGCAGACAGCGCAGCCTCCAGTGCAGGGATGGCTTCAGCCAAGTCACTCTCACACTCATTCTTCAAAGCCTGGGCTTCATTCGCTTTTAGAGTAGCCGTTTCTTCATCCACACGGACAAGTTTGCTCTTCGCCTCAACCTCCACTGACTCAACCTCTATCACCTGCAGAAGAAAAATATGTACCGGTAGCTAAGATACATAGGCAAACTTCAAATAAAATTATACAAAAAGTAAAAAAAACACACAAAAAAACTACAATAGGAACAACATTGACAGAACAAAATAAACACATGATTATTTGTTTTAAACACAGGTACTGAATGATAGACGTTACGGTTTCTTACTTTCATTATTTTGGTGTTGTCAATCTTAGCCTGCTCAAGTTTAGGCTGCAAGTCCACCAGCTCCTTCTTCATTTCACTCACCTAAACCAGCGTAGATGCATTAAATTCACCTCTCTGCCTTACACCATTGTATGGATTGAAAAGATACAATTTTTGTTACTTTACTCTGTATATTATTCCCAGCACATTACCTGAGACTCAGCAAAAGCTAATTTATCCAGTCCATTGGTATATCTGTTTTTAGCACTCATAACAGTGTTTCGTTTTTTAGTGAGAAGAAGTTTGAAGGCAGCTATGAGCTCCAAGTAGGAAGTAGGAGTCACATAGTTATGGCGACCCAACTCTGACAAAAACCTGCAAAGATTACACAATTTTACACACCTGATAACAGTGCAAAGGGGTTGTGATCTATGAGTCAAGTTAAAGAAATTGTTCACCCATCTTCAGTGCTTTTTGGAGGAACTACTTCTTTAACCAAGCATATTAGCTTAGATATTAGCATCATACCTTTGAGACAGATCGATAGCAGAAGTATGGAAGGTCTTGCAGATTGGCACAACTTCCTGACGCTCAAGATCACTCAGCTCCACTGTCTCCAAAAATTTATTAGCCACTCGCTCCAAAGCCTCTTCGGGCCATGGCTGGGGAGATCACAAACTAAACTTTAAATTCACTTTCAGAGAAGGTTGATTTTCAAAATAACCATAATTACTTAAATGCTTAACCATCTCACCCTGGCATTGCCAACCTCACCTGAAACCAGTCTATGGTGCAGCAGTTAATGAGGGAAGGGAACTGTCTAAGGCGGTTTCGAAAGGCATCTCCAATTGGGCTGAAGGCCACTACTATATGGAGGTTCTCTCTGCAGCGAGTCACAAAATAAGCAAACAGAGCCAGAGGGCTGAAATCCACATTTTTATTCCCAGCCTGAGCAATGGGCCGTACACCCTGTAGGAGACAATGAGCAGAACCCACAGAAATGGAATAAAATAAAATGTTATTTTGTTACAATATAGTACAACACAAACATAAATAAAGAGTTTTATAATTCTTGAATTTATTTAATTGGTATCTTACCTCCATGATTTCTTGCTTCTCATCCATAGCAAAAATATTTGGTACCTCTCCTGTGTTTAAAATGCTATCCACATCTTCTAAAAAGGCTTCATCCTTTATCTGAGCATCAGTGAGCAGGAATACCATTTTCTGGCCCTTTACTCCAGCATTCTTCATCAGGCGCTAGACAATACAAAATCCATTAGTGGGCACATTTGCCTGTGCTGTCAAGCTACAGAAATATTGTAATATACACTTGGAGTATTGCACATGACTAGTATTTATGATGTTTATGGTGCTTTAATGGTGTTTTTTGTGCTTTTTTGTAGCTTGAAAGCCCCTGGTCAGAATAAGTTGTTACGGCATGGAAATAGCTGCATGAAGATTCATTAAAAAACTTCACTTCTCCATGGAAACAATAACAACATACAGGTTTGGAATGACATGATGGTGAGTAAATGATGAAAAAAACAAAACCTTCAAATCTTCTCTCCATTCATTCATGCCATAGCTCTTGGAGATCTCAGGCTGGAACAAAGTCATATTAGCCATAAAGGTGGCAAGCCTGGTGATGGACTGACGGCCGCTGCCTCCCACTCCAACCAACAGAGCATTTCCCCCAGGCTGATTTAACACACGGCTGATCCTGGACAGGTGCTCTAGAACGTAACTACACAGAACATGTGATAGAATCAATCAACACTGTCAGACTTTTGATCTCTCAAGGCAATTCCTCTTATTGCAGAATCACAGTATGTGACATCATGTGCTTTTGAAAAGTTACCGGAATATGACCAAGTTCATGCGGTTCTTGTGAGTTTGGTTGTACTCCTCCAGACAGGCGTCTACCACCTCACCAAAACGCTCAATGGAGGAAACCTCTGCATACAACCTTTCACTTTCATCCACATCAGGGGTCATATAATCGCCAAAGAGCAAGTTCCGCATATTCTCATCACAAAGCTGAAGGCAAAAAATACAAACAATGAATCATCTTTGCTTTCACAGGGTCAGAAGTGCCTTTTAAATTCATCACACACATCAAATTCATGAGCTATTAAAATAATATATACTAAATTACAGCTATGGATAAGTAATTTTCAAGTGCATTATTTATTGAATGAGGAAGCCTTTTGTGTTTTATTTACGTACTTGTTTGTTGCCATCCTTAAGATGTTCAAAGACTGTTTCAAAGTTCTCCTTGAAATGTTGCTTCACAACATTGCTTAGGAGAGTGTAGAGCCAGGCTCGATCCTGATCATCCACAAGTCGATCATAGAAGACGCGGTACACTTCGTGTACAAAAAGGCGGATCATTGTTTGCTTGTTCGCAAGTGATTCCTTCTTCAGTAGCAGGCAGCCCTGCACCACTCTTGAGAAATCTCTTAGGTTGAAAGTGTAATGAGACTTAGCTGGAGTGGGAAGGAGATTTTCTATGGCCTTTTTATAAACCTATTTCATAAACCAATTAGACAATAATAAACCAATTAGACAATATAGAATAAAATAAACAATGGAAATATATATCGTTCAAAAGTTTTGGAAGAATAAGCTTTTACTTAATTATTGATCAAAATTGACATTACAGACGTTTACATTTTTGCAAAACATTTCTATCTCAAATAAATGCTAAACTTTCTATTCATCAAAAAATCCTGAAAAAAAATGCATCATGGTTTCCACCATATAAAGCAACACAGCTGTTTCCAGCATTGCTAATAATAAGGAATGTTTCTTAAACCCCAAATCAACATATTAGAAGGATTTCTGAAGGATCATGTAACACTGAAGACTGGAGTAATGGCAGTTGAACATTCAGCTTTGCCATCACTGGCATAAATTACATTTTAAAACACATTACAATAGAATAATTATTTTAAATAAAATAAAAAATCATATTTGTCTTTTTACTGAATATTTGATATATGCAGCCTTGGTCAGCATAAAATACTTAATTCAAAGATTATTAAAATATCTTACCAACCCCACATTTTTTAACAGTAGTATAAAAAAATTATAATTGCCTTTTTATCCCATGACTCACCTCAAGTGTTGCAGTGACTATCTGATTGCCAATTGTGAAACAATCAGGTGGGAATTCATTGGTCCGGAGGTAAAAGGCTACAATGTTTGAGAAAATGCGCACCATGGTCTCATCGCTGAATGAATTGATGCTGCAGATGTTAAAATGGCGAAGGAAACGAGGAGTCACTGCATTCCTCCCACCGCCAGGTGGGCCCATGGCAGCAATCAGTTGCATGTCCATAAGTTTGATTTTTGAGGTGTCCTTGAGATCATACCTACAACATAAGGACTTTATTAGAACAGCAAAGAATCAAAAGACTAGGGCAGACAATACTGATTTATGGACTGTACTTAAGTGTAGTTTACCAGTTCCCATGGTCAAAATACTGACGAAGCAGCTCGATTGGAGGTTGTGCACCAAACACCTCTTTTGCTGGCATGTTCATGTCATCCACAAAAATGACACATTTCTTTCCCATGGGAGGTCCATACACTCCCTTTCGTCTTTTGTCTAGTCTGGACATAATAATGTTCTAGAGGATAGAAAGAGAGTTTGTGTTATGGAAATATACCACGTATAGGTTATATCGACAATATGGGGACTGTGAAGTAATTACCTGGGTCTGACTGGCACTGGTGCGAGCTGAGAAGTTGACGAAGAAGGGAAGGAAAACATCTTTGTCGAGATCGTTCATTAATTTTTCTTTCACATAAACAGACTTTCCAGTGCCAGTAGAGCCGACAAGCAAAAGAGGCCTAAGTTCATTTGAAAAATAAGTTTGGGTAAAAGCAATGATTAAAAACACTTCCAAGAGAGACACAGGACGACTTTAACGACTTCATTAATATAAAATTTAAAACAATGTAACTGTAATCTAACTTAAAAAGTTTATGTTACTGGTCTAATATTTGTCAAGATATTAAAAAAAGAATACTTACATCCCATATTGAATGCAGAGATCCATTAGATAAGTGTATCGTACAGTGTCAATTGTGGGGACAATGATATCCTGTACTTTGGTGGTCTTGTCTCCTAGTGTTACATTTCTGATCGACTCATTCCAGTGTACCCAACGTCCTTTTCCTTTGAACTTAATTTGAAGGGGAAAAATGTGCCATTTTTTGGAGTAATGTTTCACTCAAATTCGCTCAAATTCTCATACTACTAAACTACTATATACCAACCTCATAACAGTAGTCATAGACAAGACCTTTATCGTCAAAGGGACATTCCCATCTTGACACGGAAGCAGGTGGAATGGGGTAGTCTTCTGAATATCCTGAGACAATTTCCCTCAGAAACTTATCAAATCGACTGCGACTGTCTGTATCACAGCAACCACCGACAGACCACACCAAGGCAAAAGCAAAAGCTGCCTTCATAGGCCAAAATTCATGTTTACATTAAACTGTGTTCGTATAAGTCGTATATATTTTACCTTTTAAATAAAAAAATTACCATAATCCATGTGCGTATGTTTTTGTTCCCTGGATCTTCATTTAAAGGTCCAGTCAGCAGCATCTCAAAGAGTCGTGTGTGAGACACAACAGTATTACTGTTGCTAGTGGGAATGACCTCCTGGAATATAAAACTCAATAACTATCGTTTACATTTTATTCATGCATTTGGCAGGCGCTTTTATCCAAATTTAATATTGCATTCAAGGTACATATTTAAATTCTAATCAGTGCTTGCTTTCCCTGGGAGTCAAACCCATGACCTTGGTGTTGCAAGTGCTACGCTTTACTGTTTCAGCTACAGGAAAGCTATCAAAATAATATAACATGCTAATGCTACACGCAATTCAAAACATGAAGCAATTACCCGGCATTGTTTGCGTAGCATAACAAGTGCAGGAGGAAGCAACCACTCAAAGAGCTGCAGCAGTAGTGTGGAATTGTCTTGTGACTGAAGTGGGCCAGGAAGTGTTCTCATCCAAGATAGCACCAGAGGAGTCCATCCTAGCTGAGAAGGCTCCATGTAGATCATTCCACAGCGACTCACTGTGGCTGGCTATTTCAGAAATCAGACATTTTAGTATGCTTTAGATCATGGATCATGATGCTGAAGGACTTTCAATATCCTGTATATCTGAAAGGGATTTAACATTGAATATTGAGACAGGCTGACTTACAGAGGCTTGCGACAAATCCATGGCCTCAAAAATCAGACTCATTTGATTGGACATCTGAATAATCTCCCCACTCATGAGGCATAGCTAAAACGAAACAAAATTTCAGAGACAACAGCCACCAGCCTCCTATCTACTAGTGAATGCTTCAACAACATTGATATAAAAGTATATCTATATTTTTCTTTATAGATATAATATAATTGCCTTTTTGTTGTCATCCAGCACAGTGTTCATGCTTTCAATCCACAGTGTGTCTATGGGGCCATCAAACACCACCCATTTCCTTTCTGGGGTCTCACTGGAGGCAAATTCTCGAAAGGTGTTTGCCACAATCCCATCAGCCCACTGATCAAACAAATACAAACAGGTGAAAAAATGGACAAATAAACTCTGTTATTTTTATAATTTGTCTGATGTAGAATTCAAACGCTCACCTCATGGGATACAGGATCAAACTGACCAAACAGTTGACCCATTGTAATAGATTTAGGATTGACAGTTTGGTACACAACTTTTTCTTCTTCGTTATAGCCCGACTCATTCATCAGGGTCAAAGTATCAGCAAGAACATGAAGTACTTTGGTTTTTCCAGCAAATGGTTCTCCGACAAGCATGAACCTATGTAATATTTTAAGAGAATATTTGATTCATCCTTACCATGGGATAAAAATCCTCTTATATGACAGAAAAAGAGAAAATTACATTAGATACAAAGTGTGTTGCTTCAAATAATATAATATAATATAATATATTACCTAAAAAAGTAGATCACCATGTAAAGATGGAAGATTGACTGTAACTATATTATTACATTTATTACTATTAGTTATTATTAGTATAATTAGTTACTATTAATAAAATTTTAATGTTAAATAAGACTTAATGTTACATTTGCAATCTTTTTTGTCTGGCTTAACAAAAAAATTGTATGTTGATTTATGTTTTGATAAGGAAATGCCCACTTACCCATGACGAACTATCATCATCTCATATGTTTGAATCATTTTGTCCAGGAAAGCCTTGACAGGTTGCACATTATGCTCATTGCAGCAATTTTGAGCACATTCCAGGAACAACTAGTGCACATGAACAAAGATGTAATTGAAATCTCTTATTTCTCACTAGCAATCTAAATTAGAAACTAAACAAAGCAAAAATGTACCTTATAATCTGCCACAGGCAGAGAAATTCCTGGGAACAGGTCACTGGTGATTCCGTTGAAAAGAGGGATATCATGAGAGAGAAACTTAGGCTCATTGACATCCTTGATGGACCGGAGAAGCTAACAAGAATGAGGATAACTTATCAGATTTCAGACAACTTAGGGTACAAGATACCATGCTAACTGTTCTTCCATTTAATTTACTTACAAGCATATCCTCGTTTTCATCTGGAAATTTAAGTTTGAGGTTGCCAGCAGCCACCAGCACTGCTTTAACAGCTCTCATGCCATAGTCATAGTGAAACTGAGAAGATAGCTGCTCAGAACACAGCCTGTAGGTCATCACAATCTTCACTGAGAGAGGCTTAGCATTGAGGAAGCCATATGAGTATAAGGAGATCTCAGCGATCAGTGCATAGTTGGGCACCATCATGGCCACTGTTCTAAACAAGACCTGAGTGAATAACATGAAAACAGAACAGTATAGTTAAATCCACATTGAATGAAACAGGTTACACATACAAAAAAAACAACAACAAAAAAACACCTTGAGGTTATCAGGAAGTTCAGATCGGCCAGCATATCCAGGATTCATTGTGATGGCGACAAAACAGTTGGGGTTAAGGCGTAACTCTGTACCCTCAAAGTCAAAATATTCAAGTTTCATTTCGATGGCCCTCTGTATACACAGGATCTGCTGAGCCACCACCGACAGCACCTCCAACTCAATCCGGTTAAATTCATCAAAGCATGCCCAGGCACCAGTAGATGCCAATCCCTTGAAGAACTAGGAAAGAATAGTTAGGCAAAAGTTTCATGTTATTCACAGAGCCTACTGAGTAAATTATAGATAAATTGGTGAACACAGCTTAATGAAATTAGAGCGTAAGCCATAAACATGCTGATGTTTCTATGGAATAACAAGATAAGGTGGTCTTGGACAGAACCCCAGCTTTATGTTTGACATGTAAAAACTGTCACCTTCCCCATGGCTAGGTAGTCAAGCCCATCTGAGCAGTTAAACACCACACATTGAACAGCAAGGGCTTTGGCCAGATCTTTGGTGGTTTCAGTTTTGCCTGTGCCTGCAGGTCCCTCAGGAGCTCCACCCAAATTCAAGAAAAATGCTCCAATCTTTGAAAAAAGAACAAATATCAGAAAATAAAATAATTATCTCTCAATATAAGCACTAAAAATATAAATATGATTATTGTTAATTTGATTATTGTTTCAGATTTATTAGTATTTTCTGAGAATTCTCATAGCATAATAAACAGCATACAATAAATAAGGCATTTAATATACCAAAGTTCGGTAGCATCTGTCTGTTAGCGGTGTTATGACCAGGCGAGGAGAGTTTCCAAGGTATTCATAAGCATACTTGACATCACAGTTTATAATGCGGACACGCACATTGTCATCAGCCCAATAGTAACGTAGCTGGGCAAGCCACTGGAAATCAGTCTCACTTGAAACTCCTGAAATTGAAAACCACAGTACAATACATAAATATAAATAATTATATATATATATATAATTTCCTTTTCTTTTTTTTACATAATGATTGCTCTACAAAATACATAATATCATCTACCATGCAGATTAATAAAAATAAAAAAGAACCTTTCTCTATCATCTCCATGACAACATCCCTGGCATGCACATCTATGGTCACTAGAGCTCCAAGAGTGGTGCGTGTCTGCTTGGGCAGCTTCCCTCTCACCAGCTCCACAATATCATTCAGCTGATTCTGCAGCTGCACATAGTAGTTCTTCAGACCCTATTAAATCATCAACAGTTTAGACAAATAGCAAAATAAGTACAGAATTCAATGGTCCACTGATATTCAGAGTGATTTCCTTACATTAGCGCCACTCCTGATGGCCTCATGTACCTCCAGTGTCCAGTACATCTGAGAAGTACAGAGGACCACCTGTCCAGGCCAGTCACGTACCCACTGACTCCTTTTAGTGTCTGGATATGCCTGAATACAGTAATCACAGTAACATGGTGAATAAAATCTAATCTACATTTTACATAAAAAGTAATAATAGGAACATGAGTTTTACCAGCCTGGATTGATCAATCACATCCCTGATGCTTCTCAGCATGATGTCTTCCACCTGCACCAGCCACTTTTCCACAGCTCCTCGTGCTTCAGAGGTAGAGATCTTCTCGATGAGCTCCACACGCTCTCCCTCACTGCTGTACATGGCCTGGATGTCCAGATTGGGTAGGAAGTCTAGTTTGGCGATGCCCTCAAAGCATTTCTTTAAGTGAGGCTGCACTCGCATGGGATCTTTGGTTTCTGAGAGAATCTCCAGCATCTCATCATTTGACAGGAAAAAGAATCTACAGCGAGTGAAAAGGATTATTTATACATTTGGAGGTTATATGCCATGGCGGCTTGATCGTATGATGAGGTGCACTAACTCAACTAAGTGTTGTAATTCTTATCTAAAGCTAAAACTTCTTTAATTGTTTTCTTTAACTAAAATAAAGCTCAAATTAATTAAAATATAATTTTAAATATAATTTTAAATTTTAAATTATAAAATATAATTTTAAATAAATATTAGCTGAAAACATAAATGAAAATAAGAAATGTTTCCTTGGGAAATAAATGAAATAAATAAAAGAAAGTTGAAATACTAAAATTACTAAATCTAAAATATAATTGAAAACAAATAAAAATGAACAAAATAGAAATAAATCAATTTTAAATTTAAATAAAGCTGATAATAAATAAAGCTGAAATAATACCATAATAGTATATAAATAACTGCTCAAATAACACTGCAATTGTGTAGTATCACTAAATAATAATAAAATAATCTCCATAATACTCCATAATACTAATACTGAAAAACAATAGCCTCACCCCAAACTCACAGGCCCTTCTGAAAAATCTACTAATGAAAGAATTATTTTGACAATTAAAAACGTATATACTTTAGCTTGAAACATGCTATTTGCTTTATATATTACCGTGGAAAAAACAGTCTTTTCTTTTCAAGGTATGCATTCAGGCCCTTCATAATGTTCTCAAGGAGGTTGTAGGACTCTTGCAGTTTTTCAAACAAGCCAGGAAGAGAAGTTGCAGGTAAAATCTGTGCAAATGTAATGATTAATGGCATTAGTTTCTTGCAAACATGAAATAAAACTGATGAATGAGCTTCACGCTAGCACATGAACAAATTTATTTCTAAACCTCCAATTTGTTTATTATTTGTGTTTTGTATGTTTCATCACCTTTGGGTCTTTCACACAGTGTGTCATGACCTCCTTCCAGTGTTTGTTTACAGTCTGGAAGAGACGGCCCTCCTCAGGCATCTGCTTCATTATATCATCTGAGCTGAAGATGGGCTCCAGGTATAGCCACTGATGTTGTACCTTCAGCCATTCATCTATAGTGTCTTGGATACGGATCAAACGCTCTTCCCAGACCTGGTTTGAATGAGCAAAAATCTAAATTATTCTGAATTAAATCAGTATCTCTTAACAACAATAAAGTAAATTGACATTAAAACCTAATAAACATTTATTTCCAAAAGAAACAAATGGTTTTTTGAAGCAAGCTTGTTTGGAAACTGTTATTGGCATTGGTTCATATTTGTGAATAAAACAAAATACACATTTTAATTTTCCAGTAATCAATTACTTATTTTGATGTGACTAAAATGACTTGAAACATCCATCCTTCAACTAGCTCACCTTAATTTCTGTCTCAAAAGGCTTGATGAAAGGAGAGCCTCTCATGGTTTGCGTTTTCACTATCTGGTCATCTAGCATGGTTTGAATCTCATCCACAGAGGAGAGAATGGACACGCCACTGTCCCTGTATGGATGGTAATGAAATGACACCGTATCCCAAACCTCCACCATATTGTGCATGGCCCTCTCCAGACCAAATTCCTGAAAGTGAACGGTTTAAAAAACATTTGTGAGGTGTTTTGTCTCTTTATGGCATATAACTGCACCAAATCATCAGTGTTATTACTTTGCTGGCTCCAGCACTGATGCTCTCAAAATGTTCAAGGTACGGAGTGAGGTTCTCTTTGAGGATTTTGCGCAGAGTGGTGCCAGAATCAGGAGTCAAGTCATGACCCAAAATTTCAGACATTTGCTCCCAGTGCCGAGGTCTGATGCCGGGGTTACACAAGATGGACACCATTGGAATGTACTCCTAAAAATGTAAAACATAAAACATCTGTCATTTATCTACCTACATGTAATTCCATGAGGGTGAGTAAACGATTGTTCATTTTTGAATGGAAAAACCCTTTAATCTGTAGGGTGAAAACACTACCTTGAACTCTTTGACCTGCTCTGCAACACTTGAGCAGATGTGAATAGTGGCACTCTCCTGTTTGTCCTCCTCTTCCCCTTTGGGCTTCCTCTTTTGTACAGTTTTTTTCTCCCTTTCTTGCTCAGCCTTCTTTTGTTTCTGATGGAAGAACTTCAGCATCTTGTATATTTCTCTATTGTACTCCTCAACCTCCTGCTCTATACTCTCACCATTCAAATCCAAGAAAGACCCATCCATCCATCTACATTCCGATGACAAGTTAAACATTTCTTGGTGAGGAAAAGAAACCGTCTAAAAGTAGTGGCAATAAAGTGACGCATTTCACAACTATGGATCAGAGGAACATGAATCTACAAACCTCTTTCTTGTGCGTTGCCATTTTAGAACCAAGTTGAAGAGCTTCTGATAGGGCTCAATAGTTTCCTTGATCACTTCCACCTCTGGGTATAAAGTTTGATCCCATTTGTAAAGGGCTTCTTCTTTGTTGATAAAGACAATTGATTCCTCAATCTCCTGGATTCTTTTCTGCACTGTTCTCACATCAGAAGCATACTGGAAAGGGGAGGAAGGATCACAATACTATCTTTCAGAACTCCAATAATCATGATAGGTTAGATCAAAGAAAAAGTTTAGCCTTCACATCATACAAACTTTCTATTTACTTTTTTTCATGAAACACAACAGTGGATCCAAACACAATGACCAAGTTTGTGCATGTATTCCATTTAATAAAATAAGAAGCATGGAAAACAGAAGCAGGGATGTTCTGCCTGGCAGATATCCATTTGTGTTCCATGGAATATAAGATCGACAAAATGTTCATTTTGGAGAACTATTCCTTTATCTGGACAAATAAACCAAAGGTTTAAGTTTGTAATGTACCTGTTGAATCATATCGAGTTCAGAACACTCTGCAAGTTCCTCCATCCTGTGGCTTAATTTATCTATTTCTAGCAGCAGCTTCTCTCTTCGCCCCATAAGTTCCTGCTGACCCTTCTGCTTGGCTTCTTCCATCACCTAAAAAACAAGTGCATAAGTCCATCTTAAAGCTTATATACTTGATATCCATTCAAATCCATCCATGGATATTTATTAAAAATATCACCTCATCACTTTGATCGAAGATTGGGTAAATGTTTTCTGGCCAGAGCACTACTGTGGCATTCAGTTCAAGGTGCTCTGCATCAAACATATGTACATCCATCAAATAATTCATCCTGTGTTGCGTTTCCTGGGAAAAGTATTTTAAAAGGTAACCAATTTAATAGTTATCCACACTAAGAACATGTAAAAGTAAATAGTCCTGAGGTACCCACCATTATCTTATTGTTGAGCTCCTCTATTTCCTTGGTCTTCACCTGATTAATGTAAGTAATCATTTCTATCATGTCCTCTGTTGTTTCAGGGACTTTCAAAGCCCTGTCCTGAATGGCCTCAAACTCTTTACAAATCCTGAAGAGAAAAAAACAAACATAATAAATATAGAAAAAGTCAATAAAGGGATTGTTCACCTAAAAATGTCAAAGTGATATTCATTTTGTTCAATAAATTACATTACTATTACACAACTATTGCTAACACACTGACAAAACACTGATCTTACTGAAGACTGCATTGATGGTGTGAGCTGACGAGTTTCCCCACAATGATTTCGGAAAGGGTTCTCGCTTTCTTTGCAAGACCTTGTTTGAGCTCCTCACAGTCCAGTCGCACCATGTCAAAATGGATCAAAGAGGGAAGACCAGATATCTCTTGCGACAATGCCCGAAACCGTTCCACTTGCTGACAAGCAGCCATTTAAAATGTAAGAATACACAGACATGTAGTGTAAAAAACACAAAACAATAAAAACAAATAACTTAGTATATAATTAAAAATACATTAACCTTCAAAAGTTTGTGGTCAGTAAGATTTTCTTTTTCTTTTGAAAGAAATGAATAAAACATGTCTACATAGAATATATGACATTATTGAATTATAATTAACAAAATTATATTTCAAATAAATCCACAAAAATATTAAGCAGCAAAACAACAACAATAATAATAATTAATGTTTTACCATCACACAAATATATAATGTAAAATATATTCCAACAGAAAAAAGTTATTTTAATAATGGTATTTACTATTTTTACTGTATTTTTGATCAAGTAAATACAGCATAGACTTCTTTTGAAAACAAAACAAACAATAAAAAAAAATCTTACCGACCCAAAACTTTTGAAACATAGAGTGCTTAATGTACTGCAATAAATATGAGCAGACCTCAGAGTACTCATCAAAAGAATGCTCTTCTTCCATTAATTTTTCCACTTGAGATTGTGCCGTCCCATTGACTAACCAGTCATAGCCGTCAACTAAATAAATCCATGTAAAAGATTTAATAAAAATAAGTTATTTAAGTCATAAAACACATAGCTAACATCTATGTGGTTTTAGCACACTGCTAAGGTGTTTTGGGTTTTGATTGCTCACCATAGCTCTGGAAGTGTTCGGCAGGTCCCTTCAAGTTTATCCTTACAGCATTCCTAAGAGTGGTCTCTGCCCACACCTGAAGGTGATCTGAGAGCTTGGCATCTATTACAGAAATGTTGCCCTCTGCTAACCATGACTGGATCGTCTGCACTTTCTGTGGGACAGGCAGGACATTATATCGAACGTGCACATAGATCACATTACAATCTTATTCACATAGTAAGAATAATTATAGAATATATTATCAACCTGCATGGTACTGCTGATCAGGTTTACAATTTCAAGCACAGCCTGCTCAAGATCGTGAAAAGTAGGATAAAAATCCATCTTCTCGTCATCAAATATTAAGTCCATCTTGAAGAGGGGGAGTTTGCTGATGTTGAGGGGATCAAACAAGCTGACAAATACCAACACACTCTTCTCAACCAGAGCCTTTAGCTAAAAGAAAAACAAAAGGTCAACAAAACCAGTTATTCGTTTACACCGACAGTTGGAAATACATCTCATGGTTACTGCAAACAGATATGAAACTGAATGAAAAACAATACTCAGCAAGCTCACCTGATTGGATATAAGGGTTGAGGCACAATTGTAAAAGGAGTCAAGCTTTTTGGGTTTGACTTTCTGTAGAGTGCCTTTGCTGGTGAGCAGGTGAATGATTTTGGGGAACCAGGCTTTCATTAATCTGTCCTCGACTCTATCACACTCCACAGCTACTTTATTCTTCAGACTCTCACAGTCTACAGGCCCTGTGGACCTTTATAACAGGTTTCAAGATGTACATTATTCATAGAGAGTGCAGAGTTTGCACAAAAAAAGTAATTTAACTATTATATATTTATTATTTCTTAAAAGTAATTTTGTTTTTATTTTGTTTTATTTATATTTAATAACTTATCTGCCAAAGTAAATCAACATGCAGGATGTCATTCTAACGTCATGTGGCAAAAAAACAAAAAAACAAAAGGAAATTGTTATGTCCTCATAATAGGTGTATTTAAAGTTTATGGAAAATATTGTATTACTTTCTTTTTGATGGTTGCACAATTTCACATTTTGAAAACATGAATATTAAATATTGCACATTTTATTAAAGATTTCCCCTTCTCATCATCTTGTAAATATTATTTACCATTGATCCAGGCAACACATACAAGTAATGAATCATAAAATGAGTGATCCCAGTTCACAAAACATCATCATCAAGCAATACCTGCCGTCTGAGAGATCAATAAGGAGCAGGTGGGAGAATGTGCTGTAGCAAATATCAAGGACACTCTTCATGGCTGGGTGCAATATGTGTAGATTCTTCTGTATCTCTTTTCGACTCTGCACAAAGCTGTCGTGCCATGGACAGGAGAAATCTAGAATCCTGGTGAAGCAAAAGCAAGATCATAAGTCATAAGACTTAATATGACGAGTTTATAAACAGGCCATTTTAAGATTATTATGTTAAATGTTGCTAGAACATTTAGTTGTAAAAATGTGCACACTTACTCAGTAGATCTCTTTCTCTCTTTAGAAATTGTGTCAGCTGACTGTGGATCTTTCAGTATAGTGCTTACTAGAAAAAAAAAACAATTATAACAATCTAATTATTACCCAGTTTCTACATAAAGAAACATTTTTAAAAAAGCATAAAAGACATAAATCTATAGTCATTTCTGACATTAGGTTTCTGGAAATGCCTTTGTTAGTCACAAGAAAATTATAATCCTTTGATGAAAAATGAGTAGAACCAATGTGATTTTGAATGACCACTTTGACATTATTAAGACTACAATGTCAATGATAATGTGATGTTTTTAATGTGATTATATTCCAGCGATTGGACTCACCTCTGTGCTTGATCATGACTCGGAGATAGGTCTCACTGACCTCCTTGCATATGGCATCAAGCAACTCTTGCCTGCCAGGTCCCTGACGGAGTCGATGAGACACACGGGCCAGCATGGCATCCAGCCACTGTTGTTGAAATGGTGCAACAGGGCTTTGCTCAACACAGTCTTTCAGGAACAAGTAGTTCATCTACAAGGTGAATGTGGAGGAAAAAGACACGACTATAAAAGATAGACCAAGTAAAAAAAGGGGTTAATTAAGAGGTAAAATATAATAGCATACGTATTGTTTCCTCTCTTCATTGATCATCTAGAAAACAACATTAAATTACATTATTAACAAATACAATGCATCCATATGAGAGTACTTAAAGATGTATGACCAAGTAAAACATTCATACTGTTGAGGGAAGCTCTGGTTCTGGAGATGAAGTTGATGCCGGTCCTGCTTCCTTAGCTTGCGTGTAAGCTTGCATTGCCTTGTCAACTCTAACACAATTGCAGATATCATATTACAATATGAATCTATTATACTACAAAACACTCAATGACATATATTCGGGTTCAGTTTGACAACATGTCATTTCAAGCATAAACAGTAGCAATATC
Organism: Rhodeus uyekii; assembly: GCA_037043235.1. Classification (NCBI taxonomy): domain Eukaryota; kingdom Metazoa; phylum Chordata; class Actinopteri; order Cypriniformes; family Acheilognathidae; genus Rhodeus; species Rhodeus uyekii. The sequence goes on from JAWRVZ010000034.1 coordinate 1,744,526, forward strand.
CTATTTTTATAATTATTACACATGCCATTGTTATGACCATACATCGTTTAAGTGATCACTCATTGTGTATGCATTAAAACTTTACAGATTTGTTTGAGTGAACTGCAACAAAAAGCTAAAGTATGATTACAAATCATACCTTATTTTATTTTTAATAAAGAACATGTATTATTACAAAACAGTACAAGACAGCAATTGCACAATATACAGTTCAAAAGTTTGGGGACTGTAAGATTTCTCTTCCGCTCACCAAGACTGCATTTATTTAATAAAAAATACAGTTAAAACAGTAATATTGTGGAAAATGAGTCCAATTTAAATTTAATTTAGTTTCTTTTATGAACATATTTTAATGTAATTTATTCCAGTGATGGTAAAGCTGTATGTTCAGCAACATTACTCCAGTCTTCAGTGTCACATGATCCTTCAGAAATCATTGTAATATGTAAACATTAATAATAACAATAATAATGTAAACATTCATTATTATTATTACTGATTAGCTGCTTAATATTTTTATATTAAAATATAATAATATGTAAAATAATCCATGTAGACATCTTTTATTCATTTCTTTCACAAGAAAAAGGAAATCTTACTGACCACTTTTGAACGGTAGGGTTAGGGATGTATTTTAAATTATATACTAAGTTGTTTGTTTTGTCATGATCCTTATAATATGATGACTTGCTGCTCAAGAAACATTTATTATTATTACCAGTGTTGAAAATTTTATATTTATATTGAATATATTAATAATATTAAGAATATATTAATAAATATCTTTACTGTCACTTTTGATGAATAATTCATGCATAATTCCTGAATAAAATGACTGACCGAAAACCTTTGAAAGGTAGTTTATATTTGCAATGTTCAGTTTAACCAATATTTTTACGTTAAATAAAATTGTGAACAACCAATTAACAAAAAATAAAACAAAACAGCAATTAAGTACACCAACGAGGCTGTTACATGATGTTTTGGAGCTGTTGTCTCTTTTCGTTGCTGCCCCTGTGTCGCAGGAGTTTTCTCCTCACGGTCCGTCTGCTCTCTGGAAGCCCTGCCTCTCCATCCTGCACCGGCGGGCTTGGGATAGGGGGCAGAGCAGGGTACCTCCTCAAACCCGTCTCCGCCAGAGATCTCAGGGCCCCCGATGAGGTCGGCATTTCAGCGACTGAAAGACATAACCATATTTCTTCCGTTTAAACGTATATTAATGCGTTTCGAAATTGGTTCGTATTGCTAGAGCTATGAGGGACACAAACTCCAAACCAAAGTTTCGTCTTCATACCTAAATTAATTACAAATCAGCTTTGAAGTGATAGCGCATTTTGCCGTTTATCGTTGTTTTGAAACGTCATTTGTACTCCTAACGGTGTTTTCTTTTAGATTCTCGCTCCAAAATGATACAAGTTTGTTGCACTTGTGGAATTTCCGTCAACATATAGGTTGCCATGGAGGCACAATCGGAAGTGCTTTGTTGTCAGCGAACACAAGAGGGGCATTTGAGGAAGGTCAGTGAGATACCTCTAAAAGGGATAGTTCGCCCAAATATTATTAATAATAATATAAACTATTCTCATTAACTCATAACTCGTGACTTACTTTTGTCTCTGTGTTGCAAAAGTATATCAATTAAGATATTAACTGATAGGCAAAATACAATCACCATTCACTTTTTTTGCATGAATAAAAGATCCAATGAATGTACTGCAAATTGTGCATTAGGCTGTTAGTGCCTAATATTCTATCTTCTCATTTTATGTTTCACTGGAAAAAGAGTCATCCAGGACTGGAATAACATGAGGGTGAGTAAGTAATGACAATAATCCTGTTTTGCCATCTAAATATTGTTAAAGGATTCAATACATACTATGTTGAAATGTCTATTATATATATATATATAATTAGTGATTTTCATTCCTAGTTATATGTACTACAACGCTGTAAAGAATGACCAGTCTTTCGTTTTTACAATTATACATTTAGCTAAAAGAAGTATGAACTAATAATCATAGTGAAGAACACATATACTGTAATAGATTGTTACTGTTTTTTGTAATGCAATGTTCAGCAATGTTTTAATATATTGATATACGTTTTGATCTTGTTGATAATTTAGAGGCCTAGAATCCAATATGATACAGTAGGCTTTAGGATTACCGGTAAATATGTACATTTGCAGTTGTTCTTTATTAAAGGTATTTTTCGTGATACCTTTGCAACAAAAAAAACCTCATTTCCATATTCTAATGTGGATGTCAGGAATTAGCAAGGATGAATTTTGGTTGGAAATATGAAATAAAAGTTGATGAGTTGAATTTGAAAACACTTCACACCACAAGATGGCAACATTTTCCCAACATCATTACAATTAGGCACATGATGTGATTAATGTGGTACTGGTAGATGCCCTGTAGTTTAATTAACTCATGAAAGATCCTGTCTGGGTGTGAACAGTCTGGGTGTGATTTGCAGCCACTGTGGTCCAGTAAACGTGCTTGCCCTTAAAATGACTCCTCATGTAGGCAGAACCATAATAAAGACTGTCTGGGGACAAGACAGCCTGGGTAGTTCCACATCAGTTTGCAATAACATTAGGCGTCTTCAACTGCAAACTAAATTTGGCCTCTAAATATCCCCTCAAGAGTTTATCCTTTATCCATAGATCTGGAAATACAAAACATGTTTGGCATTTTCTGCAGTGACAACAGAAGCTTTTAGCACGTTTAATGATTATACTTCTACCATTATGAGAAAAATAAACAGCACACTGTAAACATTTGTCTATGCTGTCTGTCACTGTATTAAGGCCAGTGTGAAGGCGACATTAAAATAGGTCTGTCTTATCCAATGAACATGACTGACAGTTGTCACTCTGCTATCAATCACACTGTCAGCACATTAAAGACAAGGGGCAAATGACCCACTTGGCTCAATAAAACACTCTTCTGGCATTCAATTACACATTCAAATCTAGATAACAAGATATTGACCATAAACAGAACTTTTCCTCTTTTAATCTACACAAATCCCCTCTTGCTTTCTTAAAGCACATGAAAGTCAATGGGGTCCAATGTTGTTTTTGACACTCTATGGACAAAAACATTTAAAACATCATCTTTTGTGTGACAAAATCTCTTCCAAGTGACATGAGGGTGAGTTTGTTTTGGGGTGAATCATCCCTTTAAGATTATTATATGCACAGTGGAGGTTTACAAGGTTTCTACTATTTGATTAATTTTGGTTATCAAAGCTTTCAGTATAAATCTAGGTCAGTTGTCATGACCTTTAATTCTGCTTTTAAACAAATTCACGCTCTCAACTAATTTTTAGCCGTGCCAGATATCAAGTGCTTATGAAACTAGGCTCCTGGGACTAGAGCTGAAACACGTAAACCCATTTGCTTGAGGTTGGCCGGCAGCTACTGTATGTTTGTATGAGACAGAGGGTGCAGAAGAGAGAGAAAAATGATAGGGGAGGGGTAGAAGAGTGTGTGTGTGAGAGAGAGAGGGAGAGAGGGAGAGAGGGTGTGGGGAGAGAGAAAGGCTGCAAGAATGAAGGCTGTGAGGCGAATGACGCACGATTATCTCCCCCCTGGCCGCTGATTGGCTGCGCGGGCCGCTCGTCAGAGAGCCCAGGTTTAGGGATGTGCGTTCAGAGCAGATTATGAAGCAGACCTCATCTCTGGCAGTCTCGTCAGATTGTCTCAATGGCTAAACACAAGCTTTTCCTGTTTTTTTCCCTGTTACTGTCTGTGTTTATCTCTCTGTCTTTGCCCTTCGATCAAGTGCCTGCGATCCTGGACAGGAGGTAAGAGCTGCGCTTTCAGCTCTAGCGTGGGGAGGGGGAATGGGGCAGTGATGCTGTGCAGCTGATGCACTGTCTTAGTCTTTTACAGTGGGCAAGTGACAACAAGAAAATGCGCTTTATTAGGAAAATGCTGAAAGAGCATTCATGGAACTCATAAATTAATTTGACGTACGTGGGCTCTTGATCCAGAGTGTGTTATGGTTTTGCTGCAGTTTTTCTTCTCTGTAAGTACAAGACATTCAAACATGGCTATGACAATGGGACAGCAGGCAGACCCTATCCAGTGTCTATAGGAGTCAGTTTACAGATGCTACTCCAAGAAACAGAAGAACGAAGTGAGATTCTGATGGCTATGGCTATATGAGCATCTTTGAATATACTCAGTTTATTACTCACTTTTACAGATCCTGAATTCCTTTACTCATATCAAAGCTGGAATAGCATAAATGTGTTCATTTAGTTACATTTATTTAGAGCGGGCAAAAATATAATATTAGTTATAAGTAATCTATTACTAACCACACAGGATAGCGGTGGTTTAAATTGAAATGAAATGTAAAAGTTTCACAAAAAATTCTCAAAAAAATATACATTTTAAATTTATTACAGTTGTTTTTGTGTGTATAAATCCAAAAACTATTTTTGTATATTTTGAATGAGATTTGCATAGTGTCTACTGTATATATATATATATATTAAGTTAAACATACGCAAACTTTAAAATTATTTAGTATATCTCTTGGATGATACCCGATTTGTCACATTAAGTTTGTGTGTTTTTAATGAGTATTGCAATTGTTTGAAATGAATAAGATATAAGGTTTTTGTCATTTTTAATTGGATCAAAGAGCCAAAATCACATTTCAAGAAGTAAGTTGTGTTTACCGGATATATGTCATCTCCTAGAATTATCGATGCATTAATATATGAACAGTATTTGTGAATATATTATACGATAGAGATTGAGATGTCTGTATTCCTTTAGTTCTGTAAACTGCAGCTATGGTAAACAACCTACAAACTTGCCCATCCCTCCCTAGACAGAATCTAAAGCTTAGGATTTATAAGGATAAGAGCAGTATTGCAGGCTGTTGAAACATTGGGGATCTTGTTAGTCCACAAATGTGTCCAAGGAGTAAAAAGTGTTGAGTGGTTTACAACGCTTCTCATGTTTCTTAGGGTCAATCATACATCAGGCCAAAACAGATGGTCAAGAATGGCAGCAAGTGGAATTAAACCAAAGGCTATAATCTTATTAGCATTTAACCAACAAATCTATTTTAAAGCATTGTTGTGTTTGTAGAGTAATGTGCTAGTGCACTGTGCTAATCTGTATGCTAAACCTATAATCTATATATGCAAAAGATGATATTGAGCTCTGACAGCGCCAGTGAGGTGAAGACATAGTGTGAGCGTTGCTTTTCATTACATAAATGCTCAATTCAGCACTTAGGCTACTGTGTCCAGCCATAACCAATGACAGCAGCGCAGTCCTCAGCTGCTGACCTCGGTAAACTGGCATTAGAACAAAGGCGAGAGTCACTCCTCGTGCACACACACTCCTCAGCAGGGCTCTGAAGACCATATTTGCTGTGCTTACATTGTTTTATTTTTTAGCAGAACTACAGGGAAAGAAAACTAATTGTACAAATCTAGTTCGCTCTTTATAAGCCATTTTTATGTAATTTCAGTTTTTGGTTTTATTATTTAGCAGAAAAACCTGGAAAGAAGAAAAACTGCACACAAGTACTTCTAGAGCTCTTCATGTCGGGGTTTTTGTTCTGGTTTTTGCACGTGCATTTGAGATATATTGTCACCTTGATTGGATTACAGGGGTTTTATGAGTCAGTGTGCCATATTCATTTAATGCTCATTTCGCACTTAGGAACCGAATGAACTTAAATGCTCCATGCAGTAATCTGTTTATTTTCCCCACAAGTTTGATGTTTTGCTGTATTCTTAAATCTCTTACATGAGCACAAATCTCTAAGCGCTAAATTTGAGTGTAGTAGAGGTGGGTGGAGTGGGTGAACTGGTGTAGTATTTAAGAGATGGACTTAAAGAGGGTGAACCAGGGTCATCTGATGCTCTCGTTCACAAACACACAACCTACTGATTTTGCTGTAGGTGAACAGGCCTTAATCTAGATCCAGCCCTGGACGTCAACACATTCACACAGTAGGAAACCTTCTCGCAGATTCTTAATAAGGTTTTAGGAGATCGTCCGCCAAGCTCATTATCTCTGTGATTAGACATATAAACGGGTCATCTTAGGATAATCCAGCAAGTTCCAGCGCGAGGGATGAGGTGGCACAAGATAAATATACATGCGAGTATATGCAAGCAAGGTGGCATTAAGTCATTTTCAGCCCCCACTTTGTTGATGGACTCAAGGTGTTAAGCAAGTGAGAATTAAACTTCATTCGACTAAATGTCTTGTCTTCTCCTGAGACTCTAATCTGGACTGAAGATGTCAGACTTGTAGTCATGCATGAGTGGTGCATCAAGCTGAGAGGATCTATGGGAAATCTGTCTTAGAGGTTGATAAGTTGGCCACTGCCTGACACGAAGAGATCAACTCCACTTTTGTTTTGCTTTGTTTTTCCACAACAGCTCGGAGGTCCCACCATATCAAGCTGTGAGAATTAGAACAGGTCAGTATATTTTACTTCAATGACAGTTTAAGTAGTTGCTTTTGGATTTTTCAGATTCGTTTAAATATAGTAATCAAATTTTCTGCTGAGTGAGAGTTTTTTTTGTGTCATTTTTGTTAACTTTGTGTATAAAAGTGTAAGATAAAACTTGTGTTTTACATTGCGCTATTGAGCATTATGTAAGCTACCAGGTCGAATGAACAGTTTTATGGTACATTTCAATAAACAAGAAGTTAATACTGCGTTATTTACGTTTTAGACATAATATTTTAACTATTTTTGCTCCACTAAGAAAACTACTTCCAAACAAAGCCAAAGAAGTTATGTCTTCAAATAATATACAGTGCTGGACTTTCGTTCCTGAATAAAACGAGATATCAATTCAATGACTTACGATTTAACCAAAAACATTTTTTTGAGCAAATCAGTTGGCCGAATAGTCACTGAATATTCCTCACCGCCAATAAAATTTGAGAACTTGAACTATCTGTTGTGTCATGACAGATTAAGCATTATCTTTTATTTAGAAGTTTATTAGAAGCTAAAGCAAATGGAGTATGATTTACGATTTAAATAATATTCTAGTTCTATTGCATATAGTGCTGATTGTAACATTCTCTAAGTTTTAGCTCTTAGATCTCTTAGAATTTTACTTTCATACAGCAGAAATGAAAACTTAAATTTTTTCTTGCATAATCACAAAATATGGAGATATTCTGTGCTGAAAGAACTCACCATGCCATCTTCTCCATTGTTCTATTTCAACATTTTGTGATGCAGATGGAGAACATGTTGAGAGTCCAAGTGCCTCACACGAGGAGAGTTATTCGCCTGCAGCTGAAAATCCACTCAGAAGAATACTGCAGGTATTGCATTTTCCCTGATAGTCAATGTGACCTTGGCTTCCATAAGCAACATCTCTGCCTTAATTCACCCAGGATCCTACAAGACCAATAACACAGTGACGGATTTAGAACTAACATATGAGAAAAAAAGCATTTGTGAGCCAGGAAATATGTCATATCTGCTATCTCAAACCTGAGCGTTTCCTTTTATAAGAAAACATTTGAGATCAGAGAAGCCCATCAATAATGCACATGTTCTATACATCATTGCTCAGTTTACCGGTATCTTCTTATTTTCAAACAGCCTTACGGGTGGCATCTGCATGCTCAGCCCAGAACCAAAAGGAAGTTACTACAGTCTACCAGCTCGGGACCCTACTCCCCACTGACTGTAGCTTACAACAGCAAGATATGCATCCTCTTCAAAGCTAAAAGACTGGCTATTCGATACAGGAACAACACTTTCCTGGACCTCACAGAGAGGGTGTTTGGACCCAATGCACAAGTAGACACCAAAGGATCAGTTTGTACAAAGGAGAAGGCCACGTAAGTATTCTTGAAAACTCTTGCTGCCATAGTTTCAGTACCATTCAGTACATCTTGTACTATATACAGTGATCCAAAAGGTATTTTTAGACTTAGCCATTACATTATATATTAAAATATAGTTTTATATTATATTACTTGTTACATAACAATATATATTGTTAATTTATTTAAAAGAAAGATCAAATAACAGCTATATTGTTCAAAATTGATTTAAGTATTTCAATACTTTGGACTGAGCTGACTTCATACATCCACTGAATTGATGTTTATTATATTGGATATTTTCAAAGAGTTTAATATTTTAGTTTTCACATTCAGACATTTTATGTGGGGCTAAATGTATGCATTTAAACTGTTGAATATTTGAATATTTTTCTTCTAAAGAAATGTATAGTTTTATTTAGCAAGGAAGTATTAACTTGATCAAAAGTGTAACAGTAAAGACATTTATAATGTTACAAAAAGTTAACGAAAAAAATGCTGTTCTTTTAAAAATTTTAATGACCAAAAAATCCAGAAAGAAATGTATCACTGTACCCACAAAATGATTAAGCAGTACTGTTTTCAATCTATTAAAATTACATGTTCAAATATTAAAATAATTAAAAATTATAATATTATTTCACAATATTCTTTTGTTTTTATCAAATAAATGCAGTAACGCAGTCTAGGTGAACATAAGAGAATCTTTGAAAATATAAAAATTATTCTTAATGACTAATATATATATATATATATATATATATATATATATATATATAAAACTTTCAAAAGTCATTTTTGAAATGTTTTTGATATATATATATGAATGACGATCTTGCATTTTTATAGGCTATCGTTGCATTTGGGTGATGTGGAAGACATCAGGGGACTTGTCATCAAGTAAACACTCTCTTTCTTCTACACTCATTTTGACGAAGCCATCAGAATCTTGCACAAAATCTCACAGACTCATAATTATATTCAGTTCGTGATTACTTCCTCTTGTCTGTTTTCTAAAGGCTTCAGATGTCCAACACATTTTACGAATCAGTAAGCCAGAACTGGTTCACTCTGGACAGTGTTCACATCCACTACAACTGGACTCACGAGGCCACGTTCAATGCCACGGAGGTCTATGCCCCCGCCACCTATTCTTACCACTGCCAGCATGTCAGCAGCTTACAGAAATATGACACCCTACTAGTGCCCAGCTCCCACACTGACAGCTCGGCAAACTGGCACATCACTTTCACAGATTTTCAGGTAGCTGCCACGAAATGTGCTTGAGTGGTTTCAAAAGTTTACTGAAATTTGGTATTTCTAAATATCTCTGTGACTTTTGCTGACATACTGTATTTGGAAACTTCTTTAAGTTTATTTTTAGAAAATGCTCAACAAAACAGTACACTCTTAAAAATAAAGGTTCTTTATTGGCATATACATTGGCACTTACATTAAGCAACACTGTTTTCAATCTGTGTGATATTTGATATTTATTTAAATGAACAATAAAGGTTCTTTATTAGGACATCGGCATATACATTGACACTTATATTAAGCAGCACTTCGATGGTACCTTTCCATTCTACAAAAGGTTCTTCGTTGTGGACAAAGGTACTTTAGGTTTTATAAATGCTCTTCACTATGAAAAAAAAATTACTGAAAGGTTCTCAAAAAGACCTCTTAAAAAAAGTGCTGAAAGGAACAGCGAGATGTGTTCCAAAATTCAGAGTTGTCCATTTATTGTATGATGATAAACATAAAATGCAACAAACATATTCAGCATATTAACCTTATTTAAAAATACATACATTTTTTGTATTTCTTTAGCCATTTTTTTGTTCAACAGACCTAGGTCTAGTTCCTGTTCAGGTTCCCAATGAAAAAAAAATGAAAAAAAGAAATGTTTTTGTTATTTATAACTTTCTCAGACAGAAAACATTTATCCTTTTTTTCAGATCCAGGCCTTTAATGTCCAGTCCAACAAGTTTGCTTCAGCAAGTGACTGTGAAACGTTCTTCACTCCAGCCATCTTGATGGGTCTAATCACCTCACTGATTCTGCTACTGGTGTTGGCTTACGCCTTGCACATGGTCGTCCACCTCAAGCACATTGACCGTTACGAAGAGCACAAGACCACAGTCTACTTCCCCCGTACCCCCGAGGCAGAGCTCCCAGATAAGAACAGCGTGTGAGGAGTGAAGGCAGTGCTGTAAAACCAGCAACAAACCAGCGTGGAAAGGATTGCTAGTTCTGATTCTGGATGGCTGCGTTGTCCTCTTGGTCTTCCTCCTGCCTGGCACTAATTCCTCCCCTAATCACTTTCTTAACCTTACTTCTTACAGACAGAGGATGAGATTACCTGATGCATCAGGTGTTAAAACCCAGGCTGGAGCCAAAACCCGGACATATCACGGCTTTCCAGGACCAGTACTGGGAAGCCTTTGAAATGAGGACAAAAAAAAAGTGAGATTGCCTTTTAATAGACTACCATTGTGGTGGACTTTTCAAAGCACTTCATTGACTGGATAGAAGTACTGGGGTTAGAAATATACAAATTGACAAGGCAGAGATGGCAGAAGAGAAAAGAATGTGAAACAGAAATGACTGTGGTTTGATATGGAAATCTGTTTTTTTGTTTTTTACAGTACTTCATAAATCACCATCTCATTCATCTGTAATGGCGATCATAGACTGATCTGCCAATTACAAGAACTGTTATATGACTGCCAATGTGGTGCAAAATTGTTTGTCAACCTTGATGGGGTAACTGACAGTAATAATGTGAATACGAAACATTCAAAACGAATCATAAATGTACTGTGCTTAATACCATTTATGTATTCCAGGACTATCCAACATAGATTCAGGAAATCCATAAATATACTCATTGGCTTTAAATGATCAGCTAGATATTCACATAGATCTAGATTCAACTGCTGTTTCAGTAAATAAACTTCCAGTATTAAGCACCTTCAAATCTATAAATATTAAGTGCGTAAAATGTATAGCAAGAAAAAGACCTTTTTTAAGCTTCGGAAACTGATGTATTGCACAGAACATTTTTATATGATCTCATAATTGCTAGATCTATATGCTGTCCCTTTTCAGGTGGAATATATTAGGACTAATAGATGAATTTAGCATCCCTTAAGAGTTTGTAGTGCAGACAGTATAGCTATAGTGAGGTAATGCTGAAAGAATGCTGTACAATTATTCATGTAAGTGTTTAATACCCTCAGTATCATAATCAGTATACCTCTATATCTACAACTATAACATCAGTAACTCATTATCACAGTAACCTGCAGCATGACAATGACTAGAGATAAACCTCTACCATGGCACGTCTGATTCTGGAGGTAACAATGTGTTCATTTGAATGATGGTCATACACACTGAAGTGCACAAGTTTTCTGAACATCAGTCAATTCAGTCTGAACAATAAACAGTGAACAGATCAAAATGCAAAGTGCGTCATACCTTATGTTTTCAGAGTAGAAAATCGTTGCATGCTTTTATTGTGCTGTTCTCCGTGTGTTTTGGTAAAGCAGTGGTCGTGGCAGCAACCCCCTCCTGTTCCATTTTTCCTGCCCTTTCTGCCATCTGTTTTCATCTCGCACGTCTCAGCGGGAGCCTGCGGCGCGGCTTCTTACCGGGCCAGTTTACCTGTCTGCCTTCGAAACAAACTTTACTCACACATGCTCTGCTTTCTGCGTCACTGACTCACAGCACCGAGTGCGTTTTCCTGCAGGGTCTAACAGCTTCACAGCTGGCATTACTCTGGCTTTGTGCTGCTGATACAAAGAATATCATGTTGGTTTAGTCATGGCTGAATGCTACTTACTAATTGTTTTCTCCTTAATTATTTAGTTTCTTTACACTGCGCTCTAGAAAACTCGGTTCTGATTGGTCAATTCGTCGGCAGCGCTGCAGTTTATAAACTGAAACTGAAACTTGTTCTTGTCTTGACTTCAGTATCCTATTAATATTACTGAAATATTGTTGCAGTCTTCGTCTTGTTGCTAGACAGATTGTTTTGTGTATTGTAGTGGACTACTTTTGTTAGCAGGAGTTTCAAGATAATATAAAATTAATTATAAATAATTATAAAATAATTCTCAAATTAATATTTCATGAGCACGTATTCTTCTTTTTATTTTTTTATTATTGGCAGTAGCTGTGCAGAATAATGTACAGTCTGCATTTGTGTCTAATGTCCTTCCCTATAATTATAAATACGTACATATAATTATATATGAACATATGATCTTTCATTTTTGAAGAGGTCTTATATGATCAAAAAAATTATACTGATTATAATAATTTACTGGTAGATATTTCTTTGCTATGCTGTTCAAGACGCATTGTTGATTCAACGTACAGATCCTGTTAAAACTATCTTGCATTAACTGTTTTTACAGTGTCTTTTCATAGTTGAAACAACTCACATTAAACTACATTTCAGCATTGAGAGTTGATCATATGCTGACATGCAAAAAATGAGCAAAATAAAATAACGTATTTATATACTTTATATATATATATATATATATATATACACACACATACATATATAATAGTTATATATACTATAGTTTAAAATGTATTTAAACTATAATAGTGCATATGAAAATATTAAGTGTAAGTATTATAGAGGGATAAATGAGAAAGAAAGAGACAGAGAAATAGTCTTAATCTTCTTAATGTAGCCTACAAATCACTCAATTATTCAGGCACTCATAAGACCCATTTTTAGATCCAAATCTTGGACAAGCGCCGCTTCTTTTTGTTGTCATTAAAAGCTGTAGATTTTATATCGCAGAGATTTATGACCATGACTCATCCCTTTAAAGGATTCAAGGTTATAGTGATGCCACTGGACAAGGCGGGCAAGAACAATGAATGAGACACAGGTTTGCTCTGTCGCCATGACAACAAAGGACAGACCCACACAAATTCCTTTTCTTAAAAACACATCAGTAGCCTTGGTTGGTCACATTTAGAAAAAGAGGCCAGCACAATTCAGCCTGAGTGAGAAAACATGATTATTTCATAAAGATATATAAAGAGTGGAAACGCAACGCTAATGTCTAATGTTACTGTAGTAACATTAGATTAACTATGTAAGGACCTATAGATACCGGTAGTTAATCTAATGACCTGTTTGGATAAATTATAAAACTGCAGTTCACAACAAGGTTGCCATGATATTTTTATGTACTAAGGTAAACACCAATGTTTAATAATTTATGATGATATGGTATGTTCAAATATGTGAGAAATATCCCAAAAGCAATATAAAACAACACAGGAAGTCACTTATCATGTATTTTTAGCAGTAGGTTTATTAAAAATTTTGAGACATGGAAATTTAAAATGTGAGGATCTAGCACTAAAAATCAGCACTGTTTACATCTGGACAAATAAACAAACCAATGACTATAAACCATTCATTTTTAGAGATCAATGAAGAATTTTGCATGTTTTCTATCTACCTTCAAATGATCTGTTTGACATTCAAATTGACTGACATTTTGACATGCAATATAATATAATACAATACAATACAATACAATACAATACAATACAATACAATACAATATAATATAATATAATATAATATAATATAAAAGGCAGTGTTTTGCTTGGCACTGATACAATCACGAATGATCACTATTGTTAACAGTTTTTACATAAGAGATGCCCTAGCTAGTGAAACAATGGGCCTGAGTGTGTTCCTCCATGCAGCTGCAGCCTCTCTTTAGATGCCTCAGGACGCTTGTATGCCCATGTGAGCGAGACCTCCAGACCTTCACCTACGGGGGGAAAGCGTCACATGACGAGGCATACAAATATCTTCCACAAAGAAAACGACCCCTCAGAGTACGAAATACTTCAGCAGTGCTTTTATAGCGTAATCTTCTTCATCTTCCTTCTACCGTTACTGTCTGGTCTTGTCAAGGGACCCCCCAGACAAGACATTTAGATGCGCCGATGTCCCCCGCCCTTCAGCATGGACTCGTCCAGCTCTCATCACCAGAGCGAATCGATAGTTAAAGAACCCTGAATATTGCAGCTCTATTTCGGCGCCGGCAGAACGTGACATCACAAGTTTACAGGTAATGGCATTTGTTTTCAGTCTTCAGACTTCAGGAAAGGCGATGAGCAGTCTTCCTAATTGATGCAGTGATGCTGAGCTGTGTTATGTAACTGCCATGACGTTATGCTTTGAGTGAAAGCTATAATTTGACGTTTAAAACTGGAAAACATTGAGATTTGTTTTGTTCCTTTCGGATCTGTTGCCTTTTTCTTTGTCATTATTTTAGTTCTTCGTCTCATTAACTAGCTGAGTCATAATTGGTGTCACCTGAAAAGTCTTATTAGAAATTCTTTGCTATTCAACCAAATATCTAAACTTTGATTTAAAAAAAAAAATCTACAGTGCATATTTTAAAGTGGCATTAACATAATTACCCTCGTGCTCTGTTACAGTTGGGAAAACAATGGAGGAGCAGACGCTGAAAGATCCTATTAATAAAGTGTCTTTGATCAAAGGTAAAAACAATTTATTGCTCTTGAATTTCTATAGGTATTAGCTAAAGTGTTATGAATCAAAATGTAGTGATTTACTGTCCCTATAGGCTTTCTTGCTTTTTTGTTATTATACTTTGAGTATGTCAAGGTGCTGTTTGTCTAAAATGTTTTTTTTTTACTATTTCAGGTATAACGTTTTACAGTTATTATTTAATTGCTTGTGATGTAGTTATGTAAAGGATTTTGTTCATTAATTTAAACAAAAAATGCATTTTTATATTAAGTTCAACATGGTAAAATGACAGACCGTGAAAAATAAATATTTAGCTTCAGTGAAATTTCTGTGAACTAAGCATTTTATTTGTCTGTAACTAAATATCTCTCCGGCAGTTCAAGTGTAGTGAATAAAGCCTTTTGTTCCGAACAAGCAATTAAAAAAAAAAATGTATTATGCCCAAATGTAATCATGCATGGCAGAGATTTGTTATCAGTGGGACAGTTTTCTAGTCTCTGCTAATACTTTCTGCTAATGCTAGTATTTTAAGAATAAATTTTGCCCATCTGACTGTCTCCTTGTCTGTCTGTCTTCCTCTTCCACACACTCAAACGTAATTAGGCCAAAGCATTCCTATGTGCCCTGGTACTGTCCTGAGAGAGTTCTTGATGCAGAATGGCATCGATAAACATTATCCACCACAAAACCTCCTGAAACGTTAATGTCTCCGTCCTCTCTGCCCTAGCAGATTTCAGTATTCAGGATTTAGCTTAGTCATCCAAGCAAGGGATGTGAAGTTCAATTTTCTAGAATTATGCGTCTCTGATTGCAATGATATGTCCTTGATATGCCCATTTATGGTATACACCCTTGAGTTTGTAAGATGAGGTCATATTTTTTCTGGAGCATTTGATAAGATGGCCTGGTTTTCAGCAAGAGGAGCAGGTTTGTTTCTAAGTTTAGGCAAACTAAATTGCAACCAGTGAACATAACTTTTGCAGAGCAACGGCTATTTATTTAATGGGGAAAAATCTTCATGAATGTTCTCCTATAAAAGTTTAAAAAGAGTTTCTGATTCATTCTTAAAAATGGCATTGTATGACATTAGAACCTTTAAAACTTTTATTCAAATGGCGGATTTATTGAAACCCAGGCCATCCTTTTTGCAGATCCCAGTTTAAACCGTCCGTACTGATGGCATGTTTTTAGGATAGATCTATTCTGAGTCAAGTTATTAATTCATGGAATAGGCCCATTTTCTGACCTCCAGGGAAATTACCATGCGATTCATTCTGATTTAATTAACCTTTTGAAGACAGGGTTTTCACTTCATCGGAGGGCAGAACAATCCGGCAAAGTTGAAGTGCAACTCATTGATGCTGATACAGAGATAAAGACACAGATCACTCGTTAACTGTTCAAAAAAGAGTGATTCTCTGACAGCAGAGCACCATAATAGCGTCTAATTATGCAAGTAATAGTTCCCATTAGATAATGTAATCATTTCTCCAGATGAGCTGAGCAGGAGCACTGTGGAGGCCAGTGAGTCTGAGAAGGTCATCCAGCGGCTGAACAAGGAACTGCAGGAGGCCAATGAACAGGCCAACTCGGCCAAACACAAGTGTGTCGAGCTCCAAGGTAAAGAGGGCCTTGAAGCTCACTCAGATTACTCCCATTTGTATTTGCTAGCTGTAAGTCTTTAAATGAGAGTATGAGAGACAACACTGATCCTAGATCAGCACTAAACCTTGCCTCACTACATTTTTATGTAAAATGCATGATGACGAAATAAATATTAAATAATGCATGATGATGATTTTTATTATTATATGGATATTAGAGTAAACCTGAAAACGTTTCAGTTTATTTGTAATGGCAATCATGCACAATAGGTCCCCCTTATGGCTTGTGCTGTGCATTACAGGTCTACTGGAGGAGGAGAAAAAAGCCAATAAGCAGCAGGCAGAGGAGTCAGCAAAACAGATGAAGGTCTTGCAGAGTAAGTGAAGGAGGGTTTGTATGTCTTATAAGTTATTACTCCACAATGTATTATACCAAATGGTCTTCATTTGTGTCGTTTTGTGTGTGCATTCAGCTCAGCTCCAGAAGCTACAGGATGACCTGGAGAATCTCAGGGATCAGAAGGACAGCGCGGTCTTCAGTGTACGTCAGGAAGCGCACGCAGCTCAGGAGGAACTGCAGGTGTTGCGCCGCACAATGGAGAAAACGGCAGCCGAGCGAGAGCATGAAGTCAGCGCGTTGAAGGGGAACCTAGCGACGCTAACTTCCGAGCTGGAGAAATGGCAGTTGGCTGCAAACAAGTACGAGCGTGAGCTTGACAGTGTACAGGCCAGTCATCAACAGCAGAACCAGCAGAGAGACCGATCTGCCAAACAGCAAGGTACCCACAACCCCACATACCCCTCCCCTCACAGATGATTGAATTTTACTACAGAATTTTAAGCCTTAAGACTTTAAAAAGGCTTTCTTTAATCGGTAAAAATTGTCAACATTTCTCATTCATGTATTCTTCTAAACCAAATTGTAAGTTCTTTAATAGTTTTACTCCCACATTAATGTGAATATTGGATTTTGTTATTATTGTTAATAAAAATAAATAATTGTACTTCAAAAAAAATCCATGGAAAAATAGCACATTCTCAAATATCTGCGTCATAACAAATCCTCATCAAAAATTGTGTAAAATCTGAATTTTAAGATCATTTAAATGAAATTTATTATAATAATAATGCTAATATTATTGTACATTGTTGAAAGCATAAAATAATTTAAAATAATTTCCTGGAAAAATGTTATTTGACAAAAAGCTTTTTATGTCTTTTGCACATTTATTATCTATTAGATAAATTTGTCCTCTCTTCTCAGAAACCTGATGAATAATGTGTTTGTGGAGGTTACAAATCAAGCCCTACATTCATCAAACAACACTCATGGCAGTGGTTTCAGTAATCTGACAAATATTCAGAAGATGACTCACACTTCCCACATCACTTCCACCATTATGTAACAGAGTTTGTGTCTGTGTGCGCATGTGTGCCTGCACATGTGGTATATCTGTGACTTTGTGTGCATGTCTTAAGGTATGTTTTTAAGTGTGTTTGTGTGTGTGATGCAGCGAGCGAGCTGGAGCGGCTGCAGAAAGACTGTGAGGGCCTGAGGAGGGAGTGTGCGTCTCTCAGGTCAGAGAGAGAGCAGCTGACTGATAAACAGCAGAAAGAGAAGATCAGCCTGCAGAGTGAGAGCAGCACCCTGCGCTCAGAGAAAGAACAGCTACTGAAGAAACTACAGCAGCTGGAGAAAGAGCTGGACAGGTCTGTCCTTAGCGGTATCAGCTACAGCTAATTTAAAGGTGAAGTGTGTCATTTCCGTGCCATTGGGAACACCTAATGTATTTGCAAGTTGTTCAAATAGATTCTCACCCTAAACTCAAGCGGTTTGTTTAGTCCGTGTTGCTGTGTCAGGATGCTCTAAGACACTATTTTTATTAAGCCACAATATTTACGGTTCTCAGGAAAATTAAAGGTAAATGGTATACATGAACAAACTTCACCAAATATTATTTGTAGTGTCCCTTGTAGCTTTGTGCTTTATTGCTTTTGATATGAAACAAAGTCTCAGCTTTTTCAGTTGTTTATCACAACATTTTATTTTTTACCCTGACAGATCGCTGTAGAGATTTATATTTGAATAAATCTGTCATGGAAAAAAAGTTAAGACCATTTAAAATGTTTATTTCAACAAGGAGTCTTACTCAAATCACAAAGTTTTTTTTTTCTTCATTGTTTTTATACTACATAATTGTTTTAGTGAATATTATATATAGAAATATGGCAATTGAAATTAGAAATTAATTTTTGCTTTTTAATATTTTAGAAATGTACCAATTAACAGTGTTTTGCAGCTTTAGTTGAGAGATTCAACTAAGATTCAACCTCCCCGTTTATGATAAAAGGATATACTGTACCTGATATATATCCAAATTAATTGAAATTGAATTAAGTCAAGTGCTTCTGACTCAAAATTGAATCGAATAGTGTCAATACCCAGCCTTACACTTCATCTTTAAATGGGGAAAAATATCCTATTGCAGACTTGTGATGTAATGACGTAATCTATCTGGAATCTGAACCTGCATTCTGCCTCAGCTCTAAGAAACAGACCACAAGTCTGAGCAACACTGTCAAGACCCTGGAGAAGACTCAGGTGGAGCTGGAGAAACGGCTGAGCATCCTGCAGGAGGAACACCAGAGAGACACTAGCCAGCTGGAGCAAAGCAATATCAGGATCAAAGAACTGCAGAAAGAGGTTATTCCCACCATAGTTGAGAAAGAAAGTAGAATTTACTGAGCCTCATTAGCAGGCATGTCACAAAAGAGCTCTGCGCCTAAAAAAAGACCTGGCCCCTGGACACACAGAGAGTGTGTGTGTGTATTATTGACTGGGCTCATTGCTCCTTGTGAAAGGTTTCTACTCTCTCGCTCTCTTTTTCTCTCTCAGTATGAGGAGATCCAGGCAGAGCTGTCGGTCCTCAGGGAGAAGTATGAGAATGTAGAGGAGGAGAAGTGCTCCATCAGTCTGGAGCTGCAGCAGAGCCAAGAGAGCCTGAAGCTTCTGCAGGACAAAGACAACCATGTGAGTTTTCAATCCATGTAAAGCTGATGATCAACAACAGGGGAACTGACAATAGGGACAGTTCAAGAGGAAAGAGTGCGTACTTTGTTGTTTGCCCCTGAAATCAGAGATGAAACAGCATTATTTGTTTGACAATAAACTTCTAAAGTTTGTTAAAAAAATTTGTATAGTCTAAAGATGAAGTGTGTAATTTCTGTTGCCAATAACCCCACACACAGTTGCAGACCGTTTCCAATAAGGTTTCGACCCAGGGTCCAAAACTGACACTTACCATAAAAAAAGAAAGTGTTACATTATGCAAATTTGCTAAGCATTTTTCCATGTGACAACATAAAATACATGCTGAATATTTATTGAACATACCACCAAAAAATGAAGATGAGGTCCCCTTAAAGTCCCCTTGTAGCCAATACTTCTGTCCCTTAAAAGTCCTCTTTGATCACCAAAATGACGTTTAAGCGTTTAACGTTTAATGAAACTCATTTAGGCCACGTCCACACGAAGCTGGTGCATTCCCTATCCCATCATAAACACTGCGTCGGCGCAAGAAATATCAGCGTCCACACGAGAACACTAAAACCAACTGAAAATTATGTAGTATATATGCCAGACCAGTATGGGGCACTGTAATTCTGCCACAGATATACACTATACACAGAGAAGTAGACTTTGAGCATGCGCATTGTTGTTGCTGTTCAGTGTTGCCAGATTGCTAGTTACCTTTTGGTCACGTCCGACCGGGAAAAATGCTTTGGGCTGGTTGATAAAATTTTGGATGGTTTTTGATGCATAAAATCACTCAACATTTTTCATTTTTTATAAGAGTACGCACTTTGGGCTGGTATTTTTTTAAATGGGAGGGTTTTAAGCTGTAGTTGGGCTGGAAATGTTCAGTCCAATCTGGCAACACTGTTGCTGTTACTGTGACTCAGCCGATGTGATGACATCATCGGTTCACAAAAAATATACGGATTGGCCATCCACACGAGACCGCAAGGGTGTCTGATTCAGATCTATCCACTTTTGTACCCAGTATCAAAAGAGAGCGAATTCAGTCTCCCAAAACGCCGGATCCGTGTGGACGAAACGCCAATCCGATTAAAAAATGTATGCGGATACAGTGAAGCGCGTCTCCGTGTGGACGGGCCCTAAATATACACGGATCTGTGAATATGCAAATTAGAAATTCACTCAAGCTCAGAGATCCACTCCCTCAACTTTACTGTACATTACACAATGACAAGTGGAAATATTTGTTTACTTCAGCCATATATGTTTGAAATAGAAACCTGATTTATAAGAAGTGGAAGAGTGAATTTTATAGGGTCGTTTACAAGTCGATGTATCAGAATGCTAATGCATTTTATGTATTTCTCTCTACAGTGTTGAACACATAACTGTAATTAATATAATTAGCCTTTTGCTTCCCTGTTATTAAACGGCTAATAATTTGTTGCTAATATTACACAGAATATGTTCCTGTTCGCCACGTCAGAGTCAAACGGCTGCCTTATAAAACTTAGTAAAACCTGATTTTTACCACAGGGATAATATTTTTGTGACAGTTTCATGTATTAATAAAATATTTTTTGTTTTGTTATATCTTCACAAAGGAAGTCACTTAACAAAAATCTTAAATGTATTTATTATTAAATAATGCATTTATTTAAAGTACTATGAAAAATTGCATCTCCGCTGATTCAAATAATTCAAAATTTGCTGGCTAATAAATCAGAAGTTCACATGTTGCATTTAAACAAACAGTGGCTTTGTCTCGGCACATTGAATTTGTAAAAGGGAAATCTTTTAACAATTAAACAATTACACACTTCACCTTTTGATTTCCTTGTCTTGGTGATTGTAAAATTCACCAGTCCAATAATAGCACACGTAAACACAAGCCACTCATTTAGTAATATCCCTCCCTTCCCTCCTTTAGCTGTCTTTATTGCAGCCCATCCTAGCCGTAGCCATCGGCCTTGTCCTGGCTTTGCTGTATTGGTGCTTGGGCCCATTGTGGTAGAAAGGTACACAGTGCTCCTGTCCCGTCTCATTCCTCTGCTTAAGCATCTATCATCCTCAGGGCTATGCATGACCACTAAACAATTCTCTGTTTAAGCTACCAAATACTGTCCGGTCGTTTGCAAAATGCTTCTGCTTCCCTACTACAGGTCCGCTTTGCATTATAAGATGCGCACTAACAAGTGTCTCTGACGAATTCCATTTTGTAGGTTGTAGTATTCCAGCGTAGCTCTGAGGCATCCCGGCTCTCTTTGTCCTGCACTGTATGTCTTCTGCTGTCCTCGTCTTGTGTGTCCTGACCTCAGTTTCTCCATGTCCCGTCCTTGTGGCTCTTGTGTCCCCGTCTCTGCTCATGTGCATCCTTGATTGTAACATGTTCTGACTGGTGAAGAGGTGCTACAGATGATTTCATCTCGTCATGTTTGTTTTTGCAGGGAAAATGGATCAGGTGGATGCCTGTTGCCGCTGTAACCATTGCTGTGACTGGGTATTTGCTCTCAAAGACCTCAAAATGAACAACGTGATGAACCAGTAACAAGCACACACACCGTGACATGCATACCTAGTCAATCGTTCTCAAATGTGTTGACATTTGTCTCCTTTTAGTCTATGTGGTGTTAGTTTGAGTAAAAAGTGTTTAAATGCAACTTTCTACTCAAGTATTGATGGCCTTAGAATAATAATTTCACAACGTTCCCTCAGTTGCACCATATAATATATTTTTAAATTTGACATTCTGTATGCATAGCATTTGAAGTATCTGGCTAATAACAGGTATTTTATTCAACACTGTTGCTTTGCCAAATACACACTTAGTGAATTGCCTTATATTACATACAGTAGCATCAGATAAACAAATGTTTATTCCATCCATGAGAATTGCAAATCCCACTGCAATAACACATTCGAGACATGATCCATCCATTCATTAAAAGTTTTAACTTGTTCATGCATTCTGTGGCTTAAAGGCCTAAATCTGCCATGTAATGTGTATGTGTCCTTGCACCTTCTACAAAGCCATTAGTGATTAGTCTATGCACTGTACTTGTGATAAGGATTTGACATATTAATAATAATGATGATGATGATGATGAAAATAATCACTGTTCACTTAGGACATTAGAGCGCTAATCTATTCTAAAGAGACCTATAATAGTGTTTATGGTTTATTAATGTTTATTATTTGTACAGAGATTTAAGCAAAAACTACCTGATCTAACAAACGTGCTAAACGCAATAAATAAGCAAAAGTGATTTCAAGTCCCTGTTTAATTTGTGTCAATGTTATATCAGATGAATTTCATTTCAATAACACTTTAAAAAAGGGTCAATTTGAAATTGAAATACTGTCAAATTGAGACCTTATGAATCAGAAAGTGTTAAGATTTCCCCTATACACATAAAACAAGAAGTCTGGGTACATAAACGCACCCCCACTAAATTATGGCCTCATAACCAATTTTCTCATAAACCTGCAGCCAAAGGCATACGCTTCCATGGTGTAATGCAGTCCGCCCCAATGAGTCATCCCTCCTCAATGCCGCATGGGAAATATGAGGACGTGCCCCGATCAAAAGAGCTCTGGCAATAATATGCTTGGTTTATTTTGGAGTAAATGAAGTGTAACGTCACCAGCGATAAGGTTATCAGCAACAGTGATATCAGACCTTCATCTGGCTGCAGGTGGGAATTAGCTGAATTCCCCAGGCCCGAGGATCCTGTTTCTGACCTCTGTCTTTCGAGTAAATACATTCTTCAAGCACTGATGTAACTAGAAATCTGTTTTTATTATTTCTTTGCACAATGTGGGGCTGCGGCATGATGACACGGTTAATGTCATAGTATAAACAGCTCTCAGAGGTGCTGTATTATCATAATTATGGGCCAGAATGGTCGGTTGTAAGGCACTCCCACCACCAACAAAGCTACATGAAAGCTTAGTTTGGTATAAAAGGTTTCGGACTCCACGGTGATCAGACAGAGCGATGGGTGACTTTAAAGATAGTGTTACTGCAGCTGCAATCAACCTGGCAGATGATGCCCCGTGGAAAAAGATACAGAAGAACACCTTCACACGCTGGTGCAATGAACACCTGAGGTCTGTGGAGCTGCAGATCAGAGATCTGAAGTTTGATCTGAGGGATGGCCTTGTCCTTATCTCGTTGCTGGAGGTCCTGAGCCATAAGAGGATGTTTAGAAAGTACCACACGCGACCCACCTTCAGACAGCTCAAGCTAGACAATGTTTCGGTGGCTCTTGAGTTTTTGGATCGTGAAAAAGTTAAGTTGGTGTCTATAGGTAAGTTACAAACTGCCTGAACTCTTTTGAAAGAAGGAATTTGCAAACATCTACATTATTACTGATATATTTTCAAGGCACTTGAACAACGTTTTAAAGATTTTTTTGAGTATTGTTTCTAAGTAAAGTTTGTAATAAAGCAGTCTGCTGTTTTAATGTGAGGTATGACAAGTAGGAATTATTTACAGTGCAAGACCAATTAAATAAGAATAAAGATGAGTTGGGATGTTATGAAAGTTATGAATGGTTTTTTTTTTTTTGTTATATACAAGCAGAAACACCATTGACACTGTGCCATATTATTTAATTTGGTATGTATATTGAGGAAAAAAATTTGTGTATTACACATATAAACATGATTTAGGTGAAAAATCATCTTATACTCCCCTTAAATTAAAAGTATGTATTAATTTGAACGAACAAACCATAATTATCTCATTAATAAATATAAAGTTCAATTGTCTTTATGCTCTTAACAATATTTCTGGCTAATGGAAGCCAAGGATATTAAGCCATATCATTTGACATCAGTTAAAAAATGGTTAAAATTTTTATATTTACATTGACTGAATCTTAAAATTGTAAAGTAAAATATCAGTATTAGATGAAAAACTTGACTTAATTTGCCAACGAACTGAAATAAGTTTAAGCTGAAAAACTAAAATGACTCAAACTAAAGCTAAAATAAGAATAATTTAAAGCTATTTTTTATAATAAAAATGACAAGCTCAAACTAACGTTAAAATTAAAAAAATGAAAATGTATAAATAAAAGGTAATTCAAAATATTTATAAAAACGATTATATAAATTATACAGGTTGATTATCGTCTTGGTTTTATCTATATAACTGTTTCATTTGTCAAGAAGGTCAGCAGAAAAGCAAGATGTTCTTTTTCTCACTTGAACTCCCTTGTTTTAATTTAATGCCTAAATGATAAAAGGCATTTGGTGTTTTGAAAAAAAGAAACAAATTACCAGTACTTAAAACGTGTGTTACCAAGAGGTTTCAATCTTGAAGGAAAAAATAGACGCACATCGTTATTATCTCCATACAGACAGTAAGGCCATAGTGGATGGGAATTTGAAGCTGATCCTTGGTCTAGTTTGGACCTTGATACAGCATTACTCCATCTCCACCCCGGTGTGGGAGGATGAGGCAAACGATTCTGTTTCCAAACTCACTCCAGAGATGAGGCTTCTGGGATGGATCCAAAACAAAGTCCCTGAACTGCCAATCTCTAACTTCAGCCAGGACTGGCAGGATGGCAAAGCTCTTGGTGCATTAGTGGATGGACTAGCACCAGGTAAACCAAGTTTCTGATAAAGTCTTCTTCTTTACAACACCCCCCTCCCCCCCCCACCCCATTTATTACATGTTTTGTTTTATTTTTTGACAAAAGACATTATTTGGCTTAAGACATTATTATTTGTGTTTATGCAGGCTTGTGTCCTGACTGGGAGAGCTGGGATGCAGTGCATCGGGTGAGTAACACTAAAGAAGCTATGCAGCAAGCAGATGACTGGCTTGGAATTCCACAGGTGAGTTCAACCCATAGACTACTTGGTGTACATTCAGTGATTCTGTTGTCATCATTTGTCAATTTGTAATTATTTTGTTTTATTAAATGAATTAAGCTCATTGCCCCAGAGGAGATTCTTGATCCAGCTGTGGATGAGCAGTCAGTGATGACATACCTCTCACTTTTCCCCAAAGCCAGATTGAAATCTGGAGCACCACTCAAGCCAAAGAAAGGTTTAGCCCATTATAAAACCTCTGCTGTTTAGTTTTTTGATGTCGTCAGTGATAACAAAGACAAGAGATAATAGATGTTCCGTGATGATAATGTGATGAGAACTGAGATGAGATTGTTGACTAGACGACTTTCTGCAGTTTGCATCGATATGCCATTAAGTAATAAAAATTGACTGTTTTTATGAGGGAATAATTAAATCATTAATTTAAATGGTTTGTTAGAAAACACTTATTCATTCAAGACTGAAACTACTTTGTGTTGCTCAGACTCATAACGTTGAAATCCAAATTCACATAAACGATTAAATAAACTATAACTAAAACATTTTGATAATCGTTGTAACTCTATGAGAATTTGGAAGTCCACGTCACAGTCATAACAATAACAACTTCAGGAAATAATATTGTTGGAAACCACTTTTTATAACAATTTGTTGTTTTTTTTCAGTTTATGAAATGCCAATAATAATCCACCTGACATTAAAGAGCTACATACCTACAGTCAACACCTTGATGCTGATGTTTTTTTAAAGAAAAGAAAATCCATTAACGTTGCGTTATCTAACCAAATCCAGTTGTTTTCATAATGTGTTCAACCCTGAGAACTTTGAGTCTAATTTGAAAAGTCACCCTCTTATGAATCATGTTTAAAATTTCAGCGCCAAAACCAAAAGCCTGTCGTGCCACAGGACGGGGATTGATGTCCAAAGGCACGAGAGTAGGTCAGCTGGCCGAATTTAAAGTGGACACCTGTAAAGCTGGGCCTGGCAATCTGGAGGTTCTTATTAGAGACCCCAGTGAGTCCGTAATCTCCCCATAATCTATACAAAGATATACACATAATTATGTAAACCCTCTGTGGTCTAAACAAAATGTCATTCTTTCTGTCAGGGGGCAAAGCAGTGTCTGTCAGACAGAAGGATACACTTGAAGGTGTATATACCTTTGAATATACACCCACTGCTAAAGGAGATCACACAGTGGACATCACCTGGGTTGGTCAGCACATTCCCAAGAGGTTCGTTCTCATTTACACAAGTTCAACATAGAGAAACATTAACAATTAATTTTAATAATATTTTTCATTCTTTTCTATCACAGCCCGTTTAAAGTTCATGTTGGTTCGGAAGCTGGTCCACAGAAGATCCGAGCATGGGGACCTGGACTAGAGGGAGGGACTGTGGGTTTGTCAGCAGATTTCTTAGTGGAATCTGTTGGTGTGGACTCTGGCATGCTGGGTGAGTGGATGTTAATGTAGAAAATGTATTGCATTGCAAGTAATTTAATTATTATATTATTTTGTTTTGATTATTTATTTTATATTATAATTATCCCTTTTTACAGATAATGTATTACTAAAACATGTTATAGCTAAGCAATTTAAATATACTATACACATTATACATATTATCACTCTGTATACTTTACATATTACAGTTGTTCTCAAAAGTTTACACACCCCTTGCAGAAAATGTGAATAATTTTAACAAAATAAGAGGATCATACAAAATGCAAGTTTTTTTTTAGTTTACACATAGTCCACAAGTCAAAAAATACCTGAATTTATAAAAATGACCACATTAAAAAGTTTACATACCCTTGATTCTTGATACTGTGTGCTGTTACCTGGATGATCCACAACAATTTTTTTGTTTTTGTTTTGTGATGGTTGTTCTTGAGTCTTATGTTTTGTTCTGAACAGTTAACCTGCCCAATTTTCTTCAGAAAAATCCTGTAGCTCCTGCAAATTTTTCAGTTTTCCAGCATCTTTTACATATTCGAACCCATTCCACTGAGGAGAACTGAGGGACTCAAACACAACTATTAAAAAAGGTTCAAACAGTCACTGATGCTCCAGAAGGGAACACAATGCATTAAGAGCTGAATTTTTCTTATTTTCTTAGAATATTTTTTTGTTTTCTTTTAGTACTGCCCTTCGAAAGCAACAAAATATATAATTTACCTTGGTCATCAAATTCAAAAAGTCCATTTCACCACTTATCTTTTCAAGGCTTTGCCATTGAAGGTCCATCTCAGGCAAAGATCACATGCGATGACCACAATGATGGCTCCTGCCTCGTGCGGTTCTTGCCGACTGAGGCCGGTGAGTATGCTGTACATGTAATGTGTGATGATGAAGAAATCCAAGACAGTCCCTTCATGGCTTCTATCAGACTTAAAAGAAAAGACTTTTACCCTGAAAAGGTAACTTCCTATATTCTCTCCTATTAATATGTTTATGTATACAGTGTGCAAGCTCTTTTTATATAAATGACATATTTTCATTAGATGTGGAATTATTTCATAAGTTGCGCATGTTGGGTATCAGGTGAAAGTAGAAGGACCAGGTGTTTCCCAAACTGGGTGCGTAGTGAACCTCCAAACCCAGTTCATTGTAGATACCAGGCAAGCTGGTGAAGGAGAACTTAAAGTTTATGCTCAGGTACTAATACAGTGAATTAATTGTTTTGTTTTTTTAAATTAAAGCACTTAATTTTCAGAGTGGTTTAACTTCTTCACAGAGAGCAGATGGAGAATGTGTAGATGTTATTATTGCCACCGAACAGTCTGGTGTCTTTGTCTGCTCCTACATCCCGTCATCTCTCTCCAAACATACCATTGCTGTGACTTGGGGAGGAGTCATGGTTCCTGGCAGTCCTTTCATTGTGAGTGCATATGATACACAGCAGTAAATATGATCTTTAGAATACAATTTGTTGGGATTATGCACTAAATGAACATGCAAAACAACAGCTAATGCTCATTCTAATCCATTACATTCACATGCTCTGATGAAGGTCGAGAAAACCCGTTTTCCATCATGTTGCATTAATGTTCCAGCATCTGTTGCCTTATTGAAATTCCATTTCATCTCACAATGGCTTTAAACCTGTCTGGTGATGATGTACAGCTGCTCAGTGCAGGAGCTAGTGCTCACAGGAAAGTAATAGGATGTTTATTAGTCCATTTGTACTGGCATTCCCTCTGTCAAGAGGGAATGAAACTATGCTTACTGAAATTACACAAGAAAAAAAAAACTACATTAAGAAATGAGCCTAAATATAATCTTCAGTGATTTGGAAGCCTGTAATTGTGATGCTGTAAGATTTTGTATGAAATGTTGACACTGCGTTTCAGGTGACGCCTCACAGGATTAAGATTAAACTATGTAGCCCAGTCTGGTTTAAACCAGATGGATCAGAAATTTATTACTCTGGTAAGTTTAAAGGAACTGTTCTTCCAGAAATCATTTACTGTTATTCCAGACCTATATGGTGGTATTTTGTTCAGTGGAATTTAAAGGGAAAATGATGAAAGAATTTTCATACAGTGCAGTGTATGAATAACTAGGTGTGACCATTAAATAAATAAAAAGAAGATTTAAGTAAAATTAAAGAATCAATTTGATGATGTTTTAAATTGTTTTATTACATTTTTGTGTTTATTTTATTAATGGTTAAAATGTAGTTAAAGTCACAGATTGATATATTTAAAGGATTAGTTCAACCAAAAATCAAAATGTCATTTACTCACTCTCATGTCATTCCAAATCTGTAAGACTTTTGTTCTTCTTTTGTATCTGTAAGACTTTTGAAATCTGAGAGGTTTATGTCCCTCCATAGACCGTTACACAACTAACTTTTTGATGCTTTAAAAAGTACATAAAGTACTTAAACTGATCCATATGTATTGAACGGTTTAATCCAAATTTTCTGATGAGACACAATCGCTTTTAATTTTAGGCTTTTAAACACACATAAACATTGATCAGTTTACTTCACTTATTTGCTGGTTGGGTTAAAAAATGCAATTATAAAATTCACAATTAGGAGCAATCGAAGACTTTTGTTAGGATTAACTGCATCATGAGAGCCATATTTGATTTGAGATATTTTTACATTTCAATATACAGGAGAACCACATGAATTTGCACATGGGAAACATGCAGTTTTTTAACAGTTCCCATGTGAAATCCATGTGATCACACCATGTGGGAAAACATTGGAAATTCATGTGGTTTTTCTGTTTGGAATGATATGAGGGTGAGTAAATTAATGATAAAAAAATTTGTTTTGGGGTGAACTGTTATTAAAACATCAAATGTTATCATTGCACCCTTAATTATGAAAATAGTGATATTCATGTCTAAGATATTTTTGATATTGTGTGAAGATGAAGAGATGGACCTTGATGAAGACTTTACAGACAACATACAGCTTGGTGGTCATGGAGAACTTGTTATGAATGTAATCAGCCCGTCAAACATCCCAGACGACGCTACAAAGGTATGGAGTTGTACAAATTCTGTGAATTGACCTGAAAGAACAGTACAGTCAGCTATTGTTCGTCTCTTCAGGTAAGGGCTTGTGGCCGAGGTCTAAAAGAAGGTGTTGTTGGAGAACAGGCAGAGTTTATTATTGACACATGCAGCGCAGGCAGTGGACGACTTGCTATAAGAGTGGAAGGACCCTGTGAAGTTGCACTAAGATGTCTGGACAATCAAGATGGTACTTGTACAGTGCTTTACCTCCCCACAGAGGATGGAATGTACAAAATAAATGTCCTTTTTGATAACTCTCACATAACCGGCTCTCCATTCAAGGCTGTTATACAGAAGCCGATTGACCCATCTAAAGTTTTGGTAACAGGCCCTGGTCTGCTACAGGGGAAAGTCGGGGAACCTTGCATTGTTAATATAGACTGTGCAATGGCAGGATCTGGAGATCTATCTGTGCAGGCTGTCTCGGACTCAGGAGTCATTGTCCAAACCGAAGTGAAGGAGAATGAAGATGGCACCTTTACAGTTGTTTATGTGCCCCTAACTGGAGGCGTATATACGTTGCTTCTGAAATGTGGAGGAAAGGTGGTGTCCAACTTCCCCGCTAAAGTTGTTGTGGAGCCAAAGGTCTACAAAAGCCATGTAAAAGTGAGCAGGCAAGGTGAAAAGAATCCTAATGTTTGTCACATGACGAGTACCTTGTGTTTGGATTGTTTGTTTGTTTTCTTATCCATTCTGCTTTCTCAGGAGGCATTGTGGTTGGTGAAAGGAAAACTGGCACATGTCAAGTTGTTGCAAATGGTTTGGGTCTCCGAAAGGGCTTCACCGGACATCCTAATACGTTTAGTGTAAATGCAAGGTAAGGTAGTGGTTAATTTTAAGTGCGTATTCAGAGCCAAAAATGACTGACAGCCACATTTGATCCATAATGTTTCTCTTTCTCGACAGATCTTTGGGTGATGACCTGGGCATAACAGTGGAGGGTGCATCTGAGTGTCAGGTGACATGCGAAGACAATGATGAAGGCATGTATAATGTGGAATATACTCCTTCAGTGCCTGGTGAATATAAGATCACCATTACCTGTGGAGAGAAAAACATTCCAGGTAAGCTTTAAATTACAAGAAACAATCATATAGTCAAGTTGTTTTGACTACATGCCATTTAGGTCAAATTAAGATTTACATATGGTTATTTATAGATCTATTTAGCTGACACTATTTACAAAAGTGTTACCTGAATGTATGATTGTATTAATATTAAATGTTAATATAATAAAAGTTTAAAAACTTTATATAGTTTTTAGACTTTAGTTAATTACTTTGTTGTCACAATGCAGATAGCTGTGCTGCTGACATAGCTTTGAAATAAACTTAATAATTAAATATTTTGTGTAAATAATAACAAAGAGGATGTTTTACTCAAGTGCTGTCTACATTTAACAGGAAGTCCATTTATTGCATCAGTAGAGGATGTTTTAAATTCTGTGGATTCTGGAGTCTTTCTGCAGTCAGGTATCGGTTTATGTACAAATATTGTTACTCCTCATGGTAGGGCATGTTGTTATTTCTTGTTGCTTTTTTATGTCCAATACATGTCTGTGCATTATTTTAATTGATGTAGGTACTGCAGTGACAGAGATCCAATACAAAGGAGATGGGATTTATACAGCGAATCCAAATCCTTCAATGGAAGACAGACAGTCTCTCATAGATCGTCAGAGTCCTTATAGAAGCAGCAGGTTAGACAATCTTTTAAAAGAAAGTAAAGCACATTATCTGAATGCCTTGGAAGCAGAATACCTTCAAAAAAACATTATAGCTATTCTTTACTTTTCTTTTTTTCAATCGTAGTCCCATCCAGCTCCGAGCTCTGCCTAACTGTGACCGTGACAGAGAGCCTCCCTCAGCTCATGGTGTGAATATGGCAGAGATTATTATTCCAGATTTTAAAGATACAGTCTGTCCTAGAACCTCCCAAACCTTTATGATTGGCTGCAGTAGTGAAGGAGAACCACCTGAGACTGTTGCTGTAGTGAGACCTGATGGTAAGCACAAAGTAAAATTATTCTAACACTTATATTTGTGATCACTGGAAAAATCTCTGAGATTCTTTGAATATTTGCACTGTAGATTTTATAGATCTCCTGGAGCTGAAAAAAAGTGGAGACGGCACTTATAGCGCTGTCTATTTGCCAACCATGGATGGCTTTCACTTATTAACAGTGAAATTCATTAGTGAGGAGACTTTTAATAGGTAAGAAATAAGTTACCGTATTTATTTGTTTAGCTGATGTGTTAAATGTCCTATTAGTTAATGACGAGTCAAATGTCATTTTGTTTTACGTAAGTAGCACAAGATCTATTCAAATATTTTAAACATTTTAAATTGTTTTTTTTTATAATTGAAAATATAGTTATTAATAATACAATTATTATTAGTTTATTTATTTTTAAGAATAAGACTTGTCACATCTGATTTCATTCATACTATTTGTTTTTCAGTCCACTGAGGTTTCATGTCCTGCCTCACTCTGCAAGTGATAATGAGCATGGGATAAAAACAACTGAGGTTTATAGTAGACGATTAAAGGAAGATGTCGGTGCTCAAATTTCTCAAACTTTCACAGCTTGCTGCAACACTAATGAGGCCCCAGAGACTGACATGTTGAAAGCTGATGGTGAGGGCCTGATTAATTGATCATCTGTATCTCTCTGTTTGGAAGCAATCAGATATTGTGCAGAATCAAAAAGAAACCTTTGTTTATTGTGGTATTGATTCTTTAGGCACTAAAGATTGGGTTGAAGTGTTAAATAATGATAACAGGACCTATGAAGCAACACACTCACCCTCTGCTAAAGACTCTCCCTCCTCACCTGTCAGAAATCCAAGTCAGGAGGATTTTCAAAGGTAAAATGTCCATTACAGTCCAGACTCAATCCAACCCATATCCATTAATCAGTCTCTCTCAGTATCCCAATTCATTATTCACTCATTTGTGCTCTGCTTATCCCTTAATTAATTGTGACACGAATTATAGTCACCAGCAATCATCCTCACATGCTTCAAGCGGTCACATTGCTTTTCAAAACAAGGTATGAATGTGTGAAGTTTTTTTTTTCAAGGTTAATTTTAATAAATTTAATAATGCGAGTCCTTGAGACATTTCATACCTTGAATGTCTTCATCTTCATTATTACTCCTCAGGTTGAGGGCAGTAATGTAATTCCTCTTGGTGCCATTAATCAAGCAGGGTTTATATCCTGTGATATAGTTCTGCCATCAGACTTTAGTAAAGGTGAAATTACAGGTGAGCTCTTGCTGTGGATTCTTTTATTAATTTTAATGATTGCATCCTCACATTATTTTAATGCCATTCATAGGTGAGGTGATCACACCGTCTAGAAAGACCGCACAGCCCGACGTAATTGATAAGAAAGACGATACCATTATTATAAAGTCTGATCCTTCAGAAGAGGGTCTTCACCAACTGCTTATTAAATCGACCGGAGGCGATCTACCAGGTTAGACTGTCCACATCCTCCCTGAAAAACATTCACATGTTCCTGTTCTTTTTAATCTTTAACAAACCAAATATGTAAATGTTTCACTGTCAACATTGCAAATCTATGGATTAAATGTGATTCTCTCTCCTTCCTGCAGTACTTCCACTGCAATATTATGCAAATAGTCTTGCTAATCGCAGCACGATGGCCTATGGACGTGGCCTTGTGTATGGAATTACAAATGAGACGGCAACGTTCACCATCTGCCAGGAGGATTCCGTCTCGAGTGAGTATTTGTTTTCTTATTCCATAATAATGGGCTGTGTACAATTTTATGCAGATACACTCTATGGCGTCTCAGAGGTGCACACACTCCCACCCCAAATGTACACCCCCAGGGACACGTGTAACGGGATTTCTACCGAGCGCAAAAAAAATTTTTTTGACAGCATAGCGAGACTATTATGCCATTTACAGTGCTTCGTAGAATTTTGGCACGATTTGTTCACCGTGACTCTTGATTGGTGATATTTTCTTTATAGCATCACAGGTAATGAATTTTTTTTCACCCCTAATTTAGCTGATAAACAATTATTTACATAATGCAGAATGATGGTTCAGCCTCATAGCTCCCAATAGCTCTGTCTTTAAAGATAACTTATCATTTAAAATCAATTTCTCTACGGTTTTTACTTACGAACCTGACTTTTGAAGTCATTTATATGTTATTTGTTCAGGTGAACTGGACATCACAATCGAGGGTCCATCTGAGACAGATGTGTGCTGCTTGGACAATGCCGATGGCACTTGTACTGTGAGCTACCTCCCAACAGATCCTGGAGATTATGAGATTCAAGTTCAACATAATGACATGCCCATCCGAGGTAGTCCTTTCAAGGCTAAAATTATTGGTATGGTAACCCAGCAAAACTCAAACCACTATTCTTAACGGTAGAGGGCTCAAATCTTAAATGACGACATGCATTGTTTTATAACCCAATACAGATGGAAATGTGAGAAGGTCACAGGTAAAACTGGGCAGTGCGTTTGACTTCACCATCAACGTCACTGAAGAGGACATTAGCCAGCTCTCTGCCAGCATCATGTCACCCACAGGCAATGATGTCCCCTGCTTACTGAAAACACAACCTGACAGCCATCTCGGTGAAACATCTATTAATGTACACACAGCTGCTGTTGGTAAAAATAAAATGACTAGCATTAATGAGCCTAAACCAAAGTTTTTCCATTAGACCACCTCAAATGCGTCCAGCATTCCCACATCTTTAGTGCTGGTGAATGTGATTTCACCAAATACAACAAGTTCTTGGATAAACATCCCAACGACATTCCAAATCAAGCAATCTGATTTGAGGGTGACGCTCAGGCTTGCAACTGGGGCTAGGTGCTTCTACATCAGTGTTGTTCACCCATAATTTTCCTCTGATTTTAGGGATAAGTTATGGGTAGCGTTAGGTTTAGGGGGAGGATAGGGTTAGGACGAAATTTGCAAAACAGGAATGTTTTTCCAGAATCAACAAAAATATGTTGATCAGGCAACATGTCTTGCTTTGTAAAATCATGGTGACCCCTTAGTGCAACTGTCGAACTTCATCAGAGGTGCTCTTTGTTTGTTATGCAGGTGTATCATTCATCCCCAGCGAGGCTGGTGAGCATCTGGTCAGCATCATGAAAGACTGCGAGCCTGTGAGCAACAGTCCCATCTCTCTTTCAATCAGTCAGGCAGAGATAGGAGATTCCAGCAAGGTTAAGGCCTTTGGATCTGGCTTGCATAGAGGGTACACCTTCTGCATGTCTGAATTTGTGGTGGACACTTGTGATGCAGGTAAGATGCTATAAAATTCAAATGAATTGATTTATGGCTTATGTGATGGTCCAAACTTTATATGCAGTCTAAAACAAGTGTCCTTTTTATTTATTTAAATGTTATAAAAACAAAAACTTTATGCAATCTGCAGGATATGGTGGGCTAACAGTTGCAATTGAAGGTCCCAGCAAAGTAGATGTTCACACTGAAGAGCTGGAGCACGGAACCTGCAATATATCGTACCACCCAATCAAAGCTGGAACCTATAAAATCTCCATAAAATTTTCAGATGAGCACATTCCAGGTTTATAGATCTGCCTCTTTATAATAATATTTTTTTATATACAGTATAATGTAATAATGTGAAAAAGTGCCCGTAAAGACATTTACATGGTTACAAAAACATACTTCAAATAAATGTGGCTTTTTATGTTTACATTTATGCATTTGGCAGACACTTTTATCCAAAGCGACTTACATTACATTCAAGGTACACATTGAATCAGGTCTTGCTTTCCCTGGGATCAAACCCATGACCTTGGCATTGCAAGCACCAGTGCTCTACTGATTGAGCTACATTCGTTTTCAGCATTGATTAAAGCATTAAATTAACAATAAATATGAAATTCCTCTTCACCAGGGAGTCCTTTTACAGCTGTGGTGACAGACCGTGGACTTACGAGAGAGAACATCACATACAGCCAGAAAGCAGCAACTGTTGCCAGCATTGGGAGTGAATGCAGCTTAGCCTTTAAAATCCCGGGTTAGATGAATAGCACATCACACTAATCCAGGTACTATATCTCACTTCTCAAGAACTTTGCAATGATATTAACAAACGCATTCCCTTTCCTCACAGGTACTGATGCTAATACTCTGTCAGCACACGTGCAGGAACCATCAGGAACTCTAGGAGAGACTGTTATTGTTGCAACAGGCAGTGACACCTATGCCGTGAGCTTTCTAGCTAAAGAGATGGGGGTTCATAATCTGACCATAAAGAACCAAGGCCAGACAATCCCTGGCTTCCCACTCCAGTACACTGTCGGCCCACTTGGACAAGGAGGATGTGAAAAGATCCAGGTGTGGGGACAAGGCCTTCAGACAGCTCTGGCAAGTGTTCCAGGTATTTCTCTTTCTGGTTTTTATTATAACGTTATAACAGCTGGCTAATTCAATTGTGAGTCGAATCAGAAGTATGTACTGATTTCATTTGACAGCTGAATTTAATATTTGGTCCCGTGAGGCCGGAGCTGGAACTCTGTCTGTCTTATTAGATGGTCCTGGAAAGATTCAGCTCCACTTTGATGAGCAGCTGGATGGTTCTTACAATGTGTCCTACACAGCAGAAGAGCCTGGTGGGTAAAATACTGTAATTTAAAAAACATATATTTTATTGATATTGTCTGCATATAGAAAATATTTCATAAATATCCGGTCAAGCTCAGTAAATTAAACTTAATTGTGTATAACTTGATTAAAAAAACGACTTCAGCATATTGATTTTCTGAGGAAGAAAAGGGCTTTTACAGAATTTGTTTTCCTGTAGGTGACTATGAGGTTTCAGTCATGTTTAATGAGGAGCATATTTCCGAAAGCCCTTTCCCTGTGTCCGTCAGTGCCACAGATAAGAATCTCACACATGGACAAAGTGGCTCTGGTATTAATTAGCCATTTTTGAAGACAATTTCCATTTTACATGGGAGATATTTGAGTGTGTAGGGTATGATAGTACTTTCTTTTCTGTCCATAGATCATAATCAGATGTGTAACAGTTACGAGGAACTCTCTCCATCAGAGATGGAGACAAACATATCATCTGACAGCAATGCTGAGCCAGTTTTCCTGTCTAACGCTAGTAAAGTCATCTCCCACGGCCCAGGCCTGAGTAAGGGCATTCTAGGTCGCAAAAACACTTTTTATGTGGACTGCAGTAATGCTGGTGAGTGCAGCTTGACATTAGCAAGAAAATTAAGTAACTCGACTCTCTTAAGTAATGCAAAATGAATGTCTCTCTCAGAACTGAGTAACTGCAACTGTGTAGCTGCATTTGTGTTGTAGGACGAAACCTCCTCTTTGTCGGCATGCACAGCCCCACTGTCCCCTGCGAGCGGGTGTCGATCATTCACATGGGTGGACATCAGTACAGGATCAACTATGCTGTAAAGGAAAGTGGAAAATACATATTAGCAGTGAAATGGGGAGATGAGCATATTCCAGGATCTCCGTTCCATATAAGTGTTCTGTGAAATCCTTTTGTTTGTGTATGTGTGTGTGTGCGTACATACCGGTACATACACTACCATTCAAAAGTTTTGGGTTAGAGGATTTCTATGGTTTTGAAAATTTTCTTTTCTCAGAAAAGGCTGCTGACATATGAATAAAAATACAGATAAAAACCACCTTGATGCTCAAGAAACATTTCTTGTTTTCAATGTTGGATAATAGTTTTTCTGTGTAGTCAGAAAAAAAATCAAAATTCTAATTATTGTGACAATATAAAGTCAAATTAATGGCCTTTCTCAATAAAAGTAATTTCTTTAAATAAGAATCTTACTGAACCCAAACCTTTGAATTAATTATGTAATTATAATAAATGCATACATTATATAATAAATAAATATATGTGTGTGTGTGTGTGTACGCATGTATGTATATACGCATGTGATTCATTATAATTGCATAAATAAATACAAAATAATTACTAGTAATTATTTTGTATTTATTTATGCAATTATAATAAATTCAATTTAAATCAAATATAGTGGGGGAAAAAAATATATATATATATATATCCATTCTTTTCATTTATTTTTTTCACTATATTTGATTTAAATTGAATGGTTGGTTAAAATCACACATTTGAATTTCAACTCTGAACGAAGCTGAATTAGTTTCTATCAGCTGGAGGATTTTGTCATGTGAAATCCTTTAGAAATGTGTGAGTAGTCACCATAAATGTGATATGAACATAAATGCAACTAAATTACTTTAAATGTGAAATTTAACTTGTATGAAAAAACTGTACATGTGATTATGAAATATGGCCGTTATATTAGTCCATTATTAAATGCATCGTCATGTAATATTATTTATTTATTTATTTTGAGTACGAGAAAAATTGCATTTTCCATCTCATTCCAACTCCATTGATTACTTGAGATCACAGGATCACCACACCGTTTTCTCTGGATGCCATCTCTGTGTTTATTGGGGGTAAGCAGACAGCTGACTTTTATTATATTAGAAGAACAGAGCACACTGATCAGCTACAGTATGATGTCTAAATGGGACTTTTAGGATCTGTCATTTGAAACTGCTTGATTATGACTGACTTCACTGAATGACGTCAGTGTCGGATTAATCTTATGAAGTAGGTTCATTGCTCTCAAACTATTCCAGATCTATTTGTTGTCATAGGGCAATTGTTGCTATTTTAATGATTTATACTTTTAACCTCAATTCAAAGGTTTAGTTGTCCTAACAACAGCGAGATATTGTATAGCTATATGTTCAGAATTGTAAAATATTTCTGTGAATGTTTAAAACTTTAAGGAAACAACTGATTTGTTGTAGGCAGTGACACTAAAGTGAAGGGATACAATGATGGTTGTGTGAATATTTTAAGCGCATAGTGAAATATCTAGGTTACATGTATTGATTAGACACAAACAGATGCTGCCAGACCTCCCCTATCCCTCATCCTCTTTCAATCTAAATCTGGCCTGTGCATATGCTGATAGCAGGACAACAAAGGTATTTTGACGTTTTTCATCATTCCCTGACATTTTTAATGTTTGGCAGCATTTCTGCTTGTAATTGTGTGCTGTATTATTCTGCTGGGTGTTTATTAGATAAAACCAGAGTTGCCATGGATCAGGATATGGTGAATATGTTTGCCATTGCTGCAGGGACTCTTGCTATCCCGCTCCTCCTTTTCATGGCCTCCTTTATGCTGTGGCCATCATCGCTCATCAAAGTCTATTACTGGTAAATACCACTTATAAATAATAAATATGTGCATGTAACTCCATTATAATATGTAAATATTAAAGCCCACACTGAAAAGCGGTTTAGAAAAACTGAAATAAACTTTGAGGTTTTAAAGAAATGTATGATGTGAAATGTAGAAATATTTCAAGTTTTTATGTCCCTAATTAATTTTGTTTTTACCAAATTTGTATAATAATTGTATAATATTATAATATATATATATATATATATATATATATATAAATAGACTTTTTCTAGTTATTAAACTAGAAAAAATGCAAAAAGAGGCACATAAATGCATAATTAAAACGTCTTTAGCTATTTGTTTATTTTGTCTATGCACTATTTTCATTTATTTATTTATATGGTAACACCTTACAACTTGAGGTAACTGAACAATAGTTCTACAGCATTTATTTACCTTAATATTTAATTTAAAAAAAAGTAATGTTATAAATTTTTGGCAAATGTTATTTACCAACAGGTTTGTAGTAATAAAGATTAAATGTGAACGCACATAGGTTTTGTTCATATATTCTGACCCATGACCTCTTTGTGTTTGTGTAGGTACTGGAGGAGAACTCTGGGTCTGCAGGTACGTTATGCAGACTGCGGAGGTTATCGCTTCTGTTACTCACACAGGGGCAAACCAGGGCTCAGGCCCTCTATACTCATGCTGCATGACTTCTCTGCTCATAAGGACACGTGGCTTCCCATGGTGAAGGTATCGTATGTTTACATGGTAGAAAAGTACAAGTGCCTTGTACAGTATATTTTTAATTATAACCGCAATAAGCAGTTTGTGTCTTCATCCTAAACAGTACCTTCCCAAACACCTACATCTGCTGTGTGTCGACATGCCAGGGCATGAGGGTACAACGCGTACCAGTACAGATGACTATTCAATCCAGGGACAAGTTAAGAGAATACGGCAGGTAATGACTGTATGGGTACTTTTTTCTATGAATGGGGTACAAATAGGTGCCCTCATGTATAATTTACACACACACACACACACACACACACATATACATATGTAATATGACATAACGTTTATTTTTATATTTAGTTAAATGCCAGGTGGTGCAACTGTCCGAACAAATAAACAGACTAAGAAACTATTTAAAATGGTGTATTCACAGTATTCAACTATTTGAATGCTGTGGCTTAATTTTAGGATTGAAACCTTCCACATAAACTATTTTTTATAAGTGTCAGTAGGTTTAAAGCTGTTTGTCCAGCTATTTGTCCAGCTATTTGTAAGTTTTCAAATGTCAGGGTGGCACAACGGCAGATATGGCTCTATTATTATGAATTGACAAGGTAATAACAGTAAGCATGAAATTGCCTCATCCAGAGGACCCTAACTGATCTTTGTGGCAGAGTGAAAAGATTTGTGGATCTCTATCAGGTACTGGTAAAAACTGCGAATTTCAAGAATGGGTAGACGGTACACTTTCTATGTCAGGTGATACAACTACAGTGTATGTATACATAAGTCAAAATGTGGATTTAAACACTTTGAAATGTTATTTAATAACTCACACTTGTGTAATCACATTGTTTATAACTCAAAAATATGCACTTTTTCCATTAATAAAAAATAATAAAGATTCACACCTGAATTAAATCATATTTATGATCACAAGCCAGCATATTATGAATATTCCCCACCCTTACACCACTCAGTTTGTAGAGGCCATTCGACTAAACAGAAGGCCGTTCCACCTGGTGGGAACTTCAATGGGTGGCACTGTGGCAGGAGTGTATGCAGCCTGCCATCCCTCAGATCTCTACAGTTTGTCCCTCATCTGCCCAGCTGGTTAGTCAATATATTTGGTCTTTGACACAGAATTAATGATACATTTATTCAGACATAGCAAGAATAAAATGTAAATTATTCCCGATCACTCCTGCATGCTCACATTTTTACTCTGAAGGTCTGAAGAATCAAAACGAGAGCAAGTTTGACAGTCAGATGCATGATGTGGAGCACAGCCAGTACACACTGAATATTCCTCTTATTCCATCCACCCCGGAGGAGATGGAGGAGATGCTGAAGCTCTGTTCTCATGTTCGTTTCAGAGTGCCTCAACAGGTTAGGTTCACACACGTAATGTCATGTAGAGTTGCTCTAGATTCAAAACACACC
Source organism: Rhodeus uyekii (assembly GCA_037043235.1). NCBI lineage: Eukaryota > Metazoa > Chordata > Actinopteri > Cypriniformes > Acheilognathidae > Rhodeus > Rhodeus uyekii. The sequence goes on from JAWRVZ010000034.1 coordinate 1,785,389, forward strand.
TTCACACACCATTTGTGGTGTTTATATTCGTTTATAGATTCTTCAAGGCTTGGTGGATGTACGGATACCACACAATGACTTTTATTATGAAGGTCAGTATGAACATCGGCCTAATATGTTCAACAAATAATATGCAGCACTTAAGAAATTAAGGGAACACTTTTTGAAGAACAATTTGAAGAACAACCTGTGGTGCTACTTGGTGGCTTTGGATTCTCCGATACACAATGTACCCAGAGGTTCTCAATGTGATTCAGGTCTGGGGAACGTGAGGGCCAGTCAATGGCAGACTTGCCAATTCTGCTGTTCTCCGGCAAATGCCAATCGAGCTGTGTGGTGCTGGGCTGACAGTTTGGTATATTAGCCTTGCTGGTATATGATTAGAATAAGGAGATAATAATTATTTATGGCCACAACTTGCAAAATGATTCCTCTTTTAGGGGTTGCCTTGCTGTTTCTTCTCCAGCGCATCTGTCGTCACTTTCATTTGCACCAAAGCAGGTGAATCTGATTCACAATCACTTATGCTTCCTAATTGGACAGATTGATATCCTGAAGTTTAATTGACTTTGTGTCATTCTGTGATGTTTAAGTGTTCCCTCAATTTTTTTAGAGCATTGTATTTACTTTAAATATGCAACATGCTATAAAAAATGTTTTGCATAATTGTACTTTGCCTAAATAATTTTTCTCCATAAACTACCACAGTTTTTATGGAAATTATGGGTGAACATTCAAAATATGCTTTGCATGAGCATATGCAGCAAATAACTACCCCTCTACAAGTCATCTGGGGCAAACAGGACCAGGTATGTGTAAGTGTGCATACTGGAACTATACATAGAAAACGCACAATTGCACAATGTACTGAATTCAGTAAATACTCTTTTTTTATGTTAGAATCATTTGAGATACTGATGTAGTTTTGATAATATTTTAAATTTGATTAGGTTTTTTGTCATTTTTAATTTTAGTTAAAGCTTTATTGGTTTTGTCAGTTTGATTCATTAGTTAAATGGATCTATATTTTTTGTATTTCCTTTTTAGTTAGTTTAGTACATCAACTGAATCTAGCTGAAATAAAATCTAAAACATTAGTTGCCCAGGTAGCATTTTTCATTTTCATTTAATGTGCATTTTATTTCAAGTAACAACATATTTTTTCATGCTTTTAGTAACCCTGATATTCCTCCTTTATTTTCAGGTGGTGGATGTGTCTGGTGCAGCAGTGCTTGCCGAGGCTCTTCCACACTGCCGCGTTGATCTGCTGGAGAACTGCGGTCATTCTGTGGTCATGGAGCGACCACGACAAACAGCCAAACTCATTTTAGATTTCATCATCTCTCAGCAGAGCACAGAGAGCTCCAGCACGAAGAAGAAATCCTGAGACGGCTCTGCTATCAACCGTATTTTGTTTAATACTTAAATGCAACACCCCACTGACCCTGAAGTATATAACAAACTTAGGGAGAAATAATATTATTCATAGTAATACTTTTGCGGTGTTTTTTACAGTTTGATTGATTTAAAGAAAGAGATCACACTTGTAAAAAGTATATGGTTACACTTTACACTAATATTTTACTTGCTAACATTAGTTACCATGAACTGACAATAAACAGTGCATTAATTAATCCTAATGTCAATTTTACCAGAACATTTTTAGAAAGTTTTATTTGTAGACATTAATGCACTGTGTTAGAACTAACATGAACAACTGTTTTGTATTAACTAACATTAACAAAGATTAATAAATGGTGTAAAAAAAGATTCTTCATGTTTAAGCCTTAATTAATATTAACGAATTATTTCCAAGTGAAACAGCTTCTCCAACAAGAAAAAAGAAAATGCAGGATGGGGTTAGATTTTGTTCATTGGGAATTGGATCGTTGTGTGCTATCTCATGTGATTGACAGGTTGTCCAGCCCTTGCATCAGTTAACACTTCATCAGAGAAGAGGAGATGTGTCACTGCAAGAGGGAGGATGAGTTCTTCTTATTAAAGATTATGGGCACATGAATAAAAAAAATAATAAAAAAAGACCTTGTAAAGTGCTGCAGCATATTAATAGTATAGTTCACTTAAAGGAACACCCTCATACTTGCATGCTGGTCTTGATAGTTCTGGACAGCATACCTCTTTTTCAACAAAACATAAGGCAAGAGAGAATCCTGAGTGTAAGTTTTAATAATTAAGTTTATTAATAATTAAGAGAATTAATAAAGTTTAACAATAATTAAGAGTAATTCATAATTATTCAAATACAAATAAATCACAATTTATTTAATTTACATTTATTAATAATCTTCAAGTTACTACAATTATCCGGCTGGAATTACTGCATCACTGCAGCATTTCGTCAGTAGCTCTTTTACTACGGCACATAAAATATTAGCCATGTCCAAAAATGTTTAGTTGATGAATTTCTGTAGTTGTGTGAGATTAGTGCTAATCAACATTGTATCCCCAGCTTTGAGAGGCAATCCAGAACTGCATGGAATCTGCCTTCCTGTACGCCAGTGCGAGTCACGTGACAGTGCGGTGTCTGCTGTGCGCGTGCGCGTGTGTGTGTTTGAGCGGCTAACACTCAGCGCACTGTACAGTCGCAATCCAACCCGAAGATTGCACCCCTCAATTCTGGACACAGGTAAGGATGGGGTTATCCCACACAGTATCACTTGGAGGAAAAAACTAAAACATTTAATTCATTTACGTCACCATTACATTAGTATTTAGCAGGGAGCTAGCTGTATATTATGGGAGCTGGTTAGCAAAGGTTCCTAGTAAAACCTCTTCATATTTATTAAAACGTGATTATGTTTTTATTTTTAGGTACATCCGGTACAATCGCAGGACGTACCTAACTCTTCCAAACGGTAAGGAATGCTGTTGCAGAAAACCTGTGTACTTGTCTTACCAATACAACTAGCATATGCTATTGAGCATTTATTCACTGAGCTTCCTCACACAGTCATGCATCATCTGTTCATCTCAGAAAACATTCAAAGACCCGTAAGTGGTTTATACATTTATGCATCTTAATGTATGGCTAATAAGTGTCTGTTTTTGCAGGTGTAATAGAGTGTAATATCCGGACTTCTTCTGTGGGTCAGAGCAGTCTACCTATCCTTATCAAATGGATAATGGGGACTGGGGGAATAGGGTATGTATGTGGAGGAATATTTATCAACAGTTATTGTTATTATAAAGTTTATTGGTTATTAGCTAGTGTGTGCCATGCTGCATTACCATTTGAGTTTGAAGAAGTAGAACATTTACAGACGTTATATTATATTACATAATATTACTGAGATAAGTGTATATTTTTTACTAGAAAAAACAATATTTTCATATTAAATGCTCAAACTCTTCTGATTGCCTGTTAGTGTTCATCAGCTGGAAAGAAATTGTTCTGAAAGTGATTTCAGTTATATCGTTCCTCAGTGTTGTTATGGGGACTTGGCTATTCTCATATAATAAGAGCGATTATTGAAAGTTCATATTTATGGTATTTATTTTTCCTTGGTTTGAACAGCCCTTTACAGTTTTCTTGCACTAGATGATGCAAAGTCACAAATTGCTATTGAAAATGTCTAATTGTAATTATTTCAATCTACATCAACAAATGTGGTTCAGACCTGCTGCCTATTCTGAATTGACTATATTGTCTATGTAATCTCATCTAAGGTTTTTCCATAACTGACAGTCAAATAGGTCATAGTTTCCATAGATAGATGAGCTCTCTGTCTGTCTGTCTGACGAATTATGACTTCAAAAAATGATGACTAGTTTAATAGATATTAATAGACAGGTTTTAATAGACACAACAGCTTGAAAAGCAGACGATTTTATTTTCAACTATCTTTTAATTTCAAATTTGGTCAAATTGTTGATGCATCACTACCTGTTATTAGCATATTTTTATGATTGTGTGTGATGAGTTGCATTAAAGTTATCTCGCTATTGTCCATCTCTTTTAGTTGACTCACCCAGTCACCTTAAATGTTGGAGGTCACCTCTACACGACCTCTATCTCCACTCTTCAGCGTTACCCAGATTCCATGCTGGGCGCCATGTTCCGGGGAGACTTCCCCACCACGCGGGACGCTCAGGGAAACTACTTCATCGATCGGGACGGGACGCTTTTCCGCTACATATTAAACTTCCTGCGCACATCCGAGCTCACTCTTCCTCTTGACTTCATGGAGATGGACCTTCTGCGTAAAGAAGCTGACTTCTATCAAATCGAGCCTTTAATCCAATGCCTCAGTGATCCAAAACCTTTATACCCACTGGACACTTTTGAGCAGGTGGTGGAGTTGTCCAGCACCCGCAAGCTGTCGAAGTACTCAAATCCAGTTGCAGTTATTATCACACAACTAACCATAACCACCAAAGTCCACTCGCTGCTTGAGGGAATATCCAACAGCTTCACCAAGTGGAACAAACACATGATGGACACCAGAGACTGTCAGGTGTCTTTCACTTTTGGACCATGTGACCACCATCAAGAGGTGTCTCTAAGGGTCCACCTCATGGACTACATCACCAAACAGGGATTCACGATTCGGAACACGCGGGTACACCACATGAGTGAACGTGCCAACGAAAACACAGTGGAGCATCACTGGACTTTCTGTCGGTTAGCATATAAAGTAGAAGACTGACCAATTTATGAATGTGGTGCCATTTCAGGTGTAGTTGCTGCTGTTTCCAATGCCATGTTTTAATTTGTACAAACTCCGTTGTTGGTTGAGGCCAAGCAAAGAAAAAGGGAATGATTTGTTCCAAATGAAAGCATCAAAATGATATAAATACATATTCAGATGATACTCAAGAAACTTTCAGTAATCTATGAACACCTTGACCTTGTAAAAAAAAAAATCTCTCTCTCTCTATATATATATATTCAATATTCAAGGTGTTGATTAATTCCATCAAGTGAGAAATGTCATACATTGTGGACTATGTGCAACATCAAGATGTTAGCGTGCATGTATTTCTAACACATTCTTTAAGTATTAAATGTCCACATGTTGTAAATGGAAATTAATTACACTGATTTGTTCATCAGTTTCATTTCAGAAGGGAAAAAAAATGCATCAACTTGAGTCAATCGTTTTATTTAGTCTCTCCACTGGGAATGAGTTTGAAAAATAAATGGAAAAAAAAATGATATATAAGAAGGTGGTATTTAATTATATATATATATATATATATATATATATATAATTAAATACCACCTTCTTATAATTTATTTCCATTTTTTTTACACTCATTCCCGATATGTAAAGAGAATTTTTTTATATATATAAAAAATTATAAAATTAAATACCTCATAATTTTTTTCCATTAGTTTTTTTTTACTCATTCCCATTCAAATTAGTATATATAGTACAGTATATATATATATATATATATATATATATATATATAAATTTAACACTACTAATTTATTATTATCATTGTTATTTTTGAATTTATGCAAGTAAGAACCCTCAATTCCAAAGAACGTATGAAAGGGGTTTCGACTGTCCCTCCTCCATCCCTCCCTCTCCTGTCTCAGTTTTGGGAGAGTCCTGACAGCGGACCAATTAGAAAACACTACTCATGAGGTCACGCCGCCATGTTTTCCTGATCTGCACATGCGTTAAATGCTAAATCAACGTTGAAGGGCACAACTGCTCATATATTGTGTTCTAGCGATTGACTAACTACTTCTTTTTTTATCAGTGCATATCGTCGTGCTGTGCTTTAGACGTACTAGCTTGTAATAGTGTTTTGAAAGAAAAAGATGTTCAGAAAAAGTCGGAACCTAAAATATGTGTTAAGTCTTGTACCTGGAAAAAGTCGATTCGGAACGTACAGATTTTTGCCCTTGTTCTTCTGTATCGGGGGTGTCATGGAGTGGATCATGATTAACGTGAGAATAGGACGAGAAACGTTTTGTAAGTATGCAATCTTATATATTCATACACGCCCCTCTCGTTGAAGCGTTCGTGCACGTCATTCTGCGTCCTCATTGCGCAGGCCTGCTCATTTTATGCACTGCTAAAACAACGTGAACGATGGTTTGCTGACATCTAACACATACTTTTAGTGTCTATCATTAATCCTAATTACGTAGGGTACAACGGTGCTAAAGGCTCGCTACTGACTAATAATAAATTCCCTATATTTAATTATCTAGGTCTATTTGAACTATTAATTATTTAATGTTTATTGTTATGGATAAGTGGTTACATTATTTTCTGCCTCCACAGATGATGTGTACAGAAGAAAACAATCGGAGAGGGAATATCAACAAAAGATTGATGAGGGCTTGATTGTCCTGACAGAGTCTGAAGCCAAATGAGATCATCACAACACTGGAAATTCATGATGAAGAGACTGGAACCAAAAACCCTTTGACACTTTTGCACACACACTTGATATTAATCAAAAATGTGGATGCTATAATATTATACATCAATTATAAAGCAGCTGTAACAGGGACTGTGGAATTACGAGGACAGACAAGGTATTAAAGACTGTCCGTGTGTTTCTGTACCGAAGGTGGCAATTTTCGTATTGACTAAGAGTTAAAGATAGTTATTTATGCAATAAAAAGGATCGGTCTGTTCTGTGATTTTAACCAGTAGTCTTGTGAAGCTTGATTCCAGCACAGATGAGTAAAAACATGATTTTGTAAATCATAATGAGAAATTAATCTCATAACTATGACTTGCTGGCATTGTTTCACAGATAGGGCTTTGATTAAACCAGGATTAAACCTTAGTTTAATTGGGTAATTTAAGTAGCTTTTATAAATGTACCTTAGAAAAAAAAAACATTACTGGTGTGCATCTTAGACAAAACATTGGCACTGATATATTATAAGATATACAGTATACATTATAAGATATATCCGTGCAAGACGCTTTCAGTTAAAACAGCTCAAACATGCATTTTAGTCTGGAACTAACTTAAGCCTTGTCTGTGAAAACGGAGGTGAATCTTATATTGAGATAAGCTCTCATAATAATGACATAGCAAAAATAATCATGATAAATCTTCTAGTAATTATGACTTAGTATCTCAAAATAATGAAAAACTCATTATTATGAGTTAATATGTCACAAATGCACTTTAGTAAAAAATAAATGACTTGGTATCTCACAATGAGAAGTATTCTCATAATAATAACTTAACATTAAAAACATTGGTTAATGTTATACAAATTGAAAAATAAAACTTATCTCATAACAAAGATCTTATAATAATGACCTTGCAATTACTTGCTTAATCATTATTATGCAATTTTAAGTCTGCTACAAGAAAATGATTAGAATATAAGGAAGTCATTATAATGAGAAATGTTTATTGTCATGATTGTGACTTACAGAAAAAAAAAACTTAAAATTATGGTCAGTTGAACTGCAGCCTATATGTTGTGCCATTTGTAAGTAAGTTTACGAAGATAAAATCCAGCAAAGTCTATTGGGACAAATGTATTTATTTACCATCAGTGGATGTCAGTAAAAGTCCCACTGAATATTATTTTCCCACTTTGCCTCATTTTACCTCAATCTCATTTTGCAATTTTTACTTGCAAAAACAAACAAAAAAATATAAAATTGATTACATTGAAGAAAAGTCAAGAAAATAGTGTTATTGCCTGTATATGCATCTTACAAATGATCAAAATGGTCTTAAATATCTAAGGCTGCGTTTACACTGCAAGTCTTAATGCACAGATCCGATCTTTTGACCATATCCAATTTTTTGGACTGCGTGTTTATATTCTCTTTAGACACGTCTGGTATCTAATATCTGTGTAAACGTTCACTTTACTTTAGACACGATTGATATCTGTGTTTATGTACACTTTATACACGACTGGTGTCCGATATCTGTGTTTATATAAATCTTTACACACATTTGGTATCCGATATCTGTTTTAACATTCATTTAACACAGAAATCAGTAGCTTTCAGTCAAGCTGCTTTACTTATAAAACTCACGGAGAAGAGGTTGAATACCAGCCTCTGAATGTGTGTGGAATCCTACTCAATGATAATACAGTATATATATTTTTTAAAGTGAATTCGATGTATGTTTAGATGTAAGTCGGATGTCCAAATATCAGATGGGCGTCATATTTAATGTATGTATCATATCACTATGTATCATAGTGGATACGGGAGAAAAATCGGATCTTGTGTGGATTTTTTTTGTTCACACGTGTGCAAGAAATTCTGATCTGTCTCAGATGTGAGTAAAAAAAATCAGACTTTTTGTGCCAGTGTAAACGCAGCGCCTGATGTACTGAGAAGTTATAAAAGTCAATATTCTTATTACGCTCTTAATTCTTTGTGAATGTGCTAACATTGGGCTGTTGGATGATGACTTAAGGACCATTTTCTTCTTCTCAGATCATTACTTGTAATGTCCAATCGGTAGAGCTCTCAAACAGATGAAGCTGTTGGGATGTTGGGCCAGGGTAATCGGGTTCCCATCGAGCCGAACCTCCTGCATGTTGTACCTGATGTAGTGCGTGTTGTTTCCTTTGCAGAACGTGTCGTCCGTCAGTGATGTTATGTTGTTGTTCTGAAAACAATAATTTTAAAAGTACCGTATTTACTTTTAAACACACTAAATACTATAGTTAATGTATTTAGACTGCAGTGATGACCTTACATGTAGATGAACCACACGCAGAGTCTCTGGCAGGGGTGGGACAGCCTCCAGCCCATTGTCTCCAAGGTACAGGTATGCCAGCTTGGTGAGTTTCTAATGCAAAAGATAGAAGCCAGTCATAATGAATAAGACAAACAATGTATCAATAAAATTTTCGATTCATTGTTTTATTCATTTGCACCTTGAAAATGTTGGCTTTCACTCCCTTTGTTTTAAGTAGATTGTGATTGACGTTGAGAGACACAAGTTTAGCTGGGAGCATTGGTAGTTTGACCAGCTTGTTCTCTGCGAGTGTTAGTTCCTCAAGCTGATCCAGTTTTGAAAAGGCTCCATCTTCTATCTCAGAGATGAGGTTGCCAGACAGGTCAATTCTTCTCAGCGTGGCTGTAATTCAACACAATATGGATCTATCATGGGTAAATTTATTTACACGTTTGGACATTACAATGGGGGTGCAACTGAGTTTGAAGCTTTTTATGAACAATAACATCATCGTTTTTCATTTTCTCACCCTCATGCCATTTCAAACCTGTATGACTTCTGTGGAACATAAAATAATATTGTGAATTTTTTAATTTTGGACGCCAAAAAGGGCTTTCCGCAGTAATGCCAATTCTGGTTCCCCAACGGCGCTTTCAGTGAACAATTCTAAAAAGACGTTTTACTAGTGTGAAGAACATTTTAATCAACTGAAGAACTCTTTTTCCATAATAAAGAACCTTTTTATGCAATGAAAAGGTTTCATGGATTTTAAGTTCTTCATGGAACCATAAATGCTAATAAAGAAATTATATTTTATTAATATAAGGGGACGAGGGACTTATATATACAGTCGTCTTACCTTTGTTCCATGACAAAAGTTTTCCAGCATCCTTCCACCACCCCAACTTCTCACTCTGGATTATTCCAATTCCAACCAGCAATGGGGAGAGGGGAGTACTCTGGTTACGACTAAATTCCCAGTTTGGAGCCATCTCTTGGATGGCCAAATACACATATTTTCTACATTATCTGATTTAATGCAAGTGTGAATTAGTGAGCTTTTATTTTTAAGTTAATGAGCCCCAAATGTCCAAAGAAAGAAAATCAAGGATTTTTTTGGAATGACATGAGGCTGAGTAAATGATGACATAATTTTTGGGTGAGCTATCCCTTTAAATGCACAAAAGCTTCTAGATTGGTCTCCCCTTCTATACCAGTGACTCTAAGGGACCTTTCTCCGTTCTGTATGTCTTGACTTGAGCCTTTTAAAATAGTCTCAAGGAAAATTTCACTCAGTTGCTCTGATTACATTGATCTGGTTCCAATCATTACACAGTGTGTTTTTTGGTGGACACACCCAAAAGCTTTTCTAGCATCGCTTACCAATATCAGCAAAGTCTTTGTTGGTTATTTTAGTGATTTTGTTGAAGCGTGCATAAAGGTAAGCCGTTTCCTTTGGCAGTGATGGAACTGTTGTGATGTCAGGAGAAACCTCCTCACAATACACAGATCCAATCAGACACACACACATCAGGCAAGTAGGAAGTTCTGAAAAGTAAAATAAAAGTAAATAGGCTCAAATATAATTTATAATCAAATTAATGAAAAATGATAGTAAAGAATATAGAAATACCCTTGTCATCTTTTTGATCTGCTCCTGGACTTTCATCGCTTGTATCAGCTGGACTATCATAGTCTGGACCAAGAATGACTTTTTTCTGAAGTAAAGCAGATGACAAGAAAATTGCATGGTTTTGTTTTCCTCTCGATATCAACATGTTCAATTAGTTTGAATACTATTTTGCCTTTCACTGAGCTCATGAGTTCCCACATAACTTGCCGATTATGCTATTTTCCATTGGACGTAATCCCATTATGGATTTAACAGATTTTCCATTGCATACCTTTCTTAGAACAGATATATGATATCTGGCATTCTAATTATATATATCTGATATATTATATCAGATTATATTATATCATTATAATAATGCAAATATGCTTTTAATTTATATATATATATATATATATATATATATATATATATATAACTTAAAGTTAAAGTTCACTTAAAGTTCTTTAAAACATTGATAATTTAATTACACTGTCTTCACAAATAAAAAAATTAATTCTCTATGTATGTATATATATATATATATATAAAATAATAATAACCTTTATTTTCTATAGCGCCTTTAAATACAATCTCAAAGCGCTTCACAAAGACAAATAAAACATCAAAATACACCACATAATATAAAGTTTAAAATAAAACAACAATCAAGACTAAAAGAAGAAAATTTCAGTTAAAAGCTATCCTAAAAAAATAGTTTTAGTTACTATATATATTCATTTTAGTCATCAAATGTTTATTTTAACTTCACAATATTTAACATTACAGCATTAAATTGTCTTACCTTTGGTTTCTTGGCTTCCAAGACAACTCTACTCTCTGAGATGAATTCTTCATCTACTGTTTTCAATATCCCTTTATGCCTAGGGACCACTTTATTGGTTCTTGCCGTATCACAAAATATCAACGGCACAGTCCCGAAAAGGAGTAAAATCCTTAGATCCATCATCTTGTGAGGAGAAACGGTTCTTGTCCTGTGTGAAAACCAGAGAGGAGCAGTGCAGTGTGTCACAGCCCCTGAGTAAAACGAGACTCATAAAGAGTTTCTCTGCAGTGACTGCCTGTGAACCATTAAAAAAAAACTATTTATGAAACTTGCCTTAACCCACTCCGTGCTGTCCTAAGGTTATTTAACGGATCACTTCCCCCAATTCCTGCCAAAATGAACTGTAGTGAAGATTTATTGATTGCTATAATCCATTTTACGTCCACGTGCATGTGTTTTGAAAGTGTGCTTAAAGGGAGTACAGTGGATAAAAACACTCTGAAATTGATATATTTTGCTGTATTCTTGTGAGTACACATGATCTTACAATAACAAGTAAGACCTGTTCCTCCCTTTAGTGATATAATGTGATATTTTCAGGGAACACTGTGATCTGGAAAATATAGGGGAGAATGAAGAGTTCTGGCTATGGAAATAAAGGATGGAGTTCAACAGGAAATTATTATTAGTTCAGGAATCTTGGACATCATTTTTGAAAGTGGTGAACTTTGAAAACTTGCAAGATTATGAAAAGAGTGTGTTGTGTATCTCTATGACGTTCAAAAGCTTTATTGTTAGAAATGCAGCTGGGTTTCTTATTTGGTGTGTATCGGGGATAGAGGGAAAAAACTTCTCTCCCACTGTTTTTGATTAAGTCAAAAGGAATTCCTGATTTTGGCAAGAGAAATAATATCATCTTTATACTGGAAATGCATAACAAAGTGCCGTGAAGTAGATTTCAAACATCAGAACATAACTTCTGCTTTATAGCTCTCTATGAAGTGAGAAAGATCGGATGGCTTTAACAGCGATCCGCTGGGTTTTGAGCACTTCTGGAGTTTTGCCTGTTTTCATCGGAGGCATGTAATAACCGAGGAGAAGAATTAAACAGGTGTTCAAACAAATGCATTCCAAGACTTTTAAAAAGCACTCCCTCAACCTCCCTGTGGGTGCCAGTACTTAAGTTGATGCAACGTAGACTAGACTTCCATACAGATAAACAAAAAGATCAGCAAAATTATTATTGAAGGCATCTTCCCAGCAAAGTCCGGATATTATCCTGCATGGTTTGCCTGCAGCTCCAACTGATGCATAATGGAGAGAGTGTGAACATCTCAACAGATGTGGGAGTGAATGAGGCGCTTAACCTTCGGGCTTCCATCAGGCAAAATATATTAGTTAAGTAACATTTACATAGGGTCCAACAGGGAACATACCTGGAAAACCCTTTATTATGGAGCTTATGAGAAAGAAATACAAACTATATGGGACAGTAGACCTACATTTTCCATTTAAAGGGGTGCTAAAACACTGAATAGCAACACACATCACTACATTATTTTGTAGATTTTAAAAGCATAATTTCCTGCACACCTGTTTATCACTATGCACATATTTTAGAATTTATTATATATTATTGCAGAATTTATTTTCTGTTTTCATTTTAAATGTATTTTTTTTTGTAATTTTGTAATGTACTTTTTTTCTTTTTATTAGTTTTTTATTATTATTTCAATTTGCTTTTAATTTATATTAAATTCAGTTTAGGCAATTTCAGTACTGTTTTAAGTTAGTTTTAGTTTAAGTTAGTCCATCTAATATTTATAGCTTTATTTCAATTAACAAAAACATTTTTAATAGTTTTGTTTTAGTTAACACTGTTATGCGAAAACTGACCTGATTGATTTAGTAATTTTGTGAAATGACATTTGTTCATTTTTAACTATTCATTTATGTAGCTGATGAGAATCTCTGAAAGGATCACATACAAACAAATATTTACTATTTTTCCTGTATTATTTTTTATTAAACAAATAATACACAACATGATTTTCTAAAGGGATTAAGTATAATAAGGACGTAAATAAATGGTACTAATTAGAAATGTTGTAAGTTTTTTCTATATGTCACAACTGTTTTCCTTGGGGCCTTTTGCCTTCATTTCCATTCATCTTCACATTGTCCATAATCCAAAATTAAACAATCATGATCTCTGTGCACATATGTAGGATGCAACGTTTATGTTCCACATTCAGTCACTCCTTTAATGCTTTAAATAAGTGCAGAATTTACAAAGAGGGACTCTCTCAAAGCTGAGACCCTTCAATTGTTGAACCCGTTTGATCATTCAATTGTGTGGTTTTCAGTTTATCCTTCCTGCAGGCTGATGTATCTGCTGAGGAGGCACTTTTAGGCCGTAGCGGCAAGGACTTGTAGAGAACACAAGTGGATCCATCCTCCCCGATCCGATAGGACACCTCGGAAGGGTCCACCCACAGGGTCAGCTCCAATGGAAGTAATGAGAAAAGCTGCTCTTGAGCAAGTCCAACAGCAGAGGCTGCTTTTCCTATGAGAGGGTCCATTTTACGGTTGATCCGTAAACATCTGTATCCAGAGCCTCTAAAGGGAGCATGAGGAAACCAATGGTGTTGATAGTGCTCTAAAAGAGAGACATATGAGGTGAAACTACATACAATAGCTAATACTAAAACATAAAAAATAATATTTTAAAGCATTTTACTATTATTTGCCAGAAAAATACCAGATTATTCAAATGAACATCTGTGTATACAAAAATAATATTGTAGAGCATAGACTTTTGATAATAGTAGTGAAATTGCGGTTTTATTTTGCACCGGCAGTTACAGAAACAGAGCCTCTTGTCGGTCGTTCTTCAGATACTTCCTTGTCGCTCGTTCTTCAGATATTACACTTTTTTATACTATTTGTTTAGAAACATTATATCCGGGCGTGAATAGTGAATAAGTAACGGAAAGCAGGTGGTCTTCTCTCACCTAGCAGCGCGTGAGTGAGTGTGTGAGTGAAGAGATGAAGCTGATCTCCAGTGAGAGACGCGCTTCTGCTGCTCAATAAACCGCTGATGAACTTAGCAGCGACGGACACCTCCGTTTTCATCCTGCTGTCAGCGAATATACGTTAAGAAAAATAGGTCTACGTGCCTTTGAGTACGGTGGTTGTGGAAGCAAGTAAAGGTAAACTCTACAAATACACTTATTTATCTTCACAAAATTGTGACTGACTTCACCTGTAAGTTCTCAACGACACAAAACGCTAACTGGTTTATTTTTAATGAATAAATACTGACGGACGTTAAAAGATATTTAGTTCAAGCTCAAATATTGGCTATTTTGATTCGTTGCAGGACGGAGAAATATTTTAGAGTGAAACTAGAGTAGAACTTTCGGAACAGTGACGTCATAGGGTGGAATCCGCACGCGACTCTAGCGCCATCGCGTGACTATTCGGCAGTCACGTGGCTGGAGGCCTTTTTTAGCCTGTCAACCTGTGCTTTTGATGTAGCTTTAGATCAGCTAGACTAGATTTAACATTAGACCTCCTCAGATACGGTGATGGTTTAATACAGTAAATGTTTTTTGGGGGAATATTGCTCACATTTATTGCTAAGTGAAAGCATAATCAAATTATACAAAATATTTAATAAACAAACATGTGATGTTTGATAATGCTAGAGTTCACTCGGTACTGTGCAATATTGAATACACAATAAGTAACCACATGACTAATTACACAGTTCATTTGGTGTCCTCAGTCAATCAGTAGCTTCAACCAATTGAAATCTTCTCAGTCAATCTGTAGCTTTGCTGGAATTTGAAAGACCTTTAAACTCATTGATTTAAAACTGTTGTTTTGTTCTCAAGGTAGTTGCAGATACTTATACAACCATGATGTTCTCTTTTTGAGTAAAGGCAGTGCCCTTAACTGGAAAGACCTGAAAGATGAGGAGAGAGTAAAAGGATTTATTAGTTTTGCATCCATATGTATTGTATTTATTTCTTTCGGAGGGTATGAAGTCCTCACACACTCCATACATAAGCAAGAGAAGCTCCTCCCTTTGTCCACAAATAGCAGAGTAGAAGGTGTGTCTTCAGTCTTCCTGAGTATAATAACACCAGTAGAAAACTCTTCTGCTCTGCTGCGGAAGGGAAAGATTGAGACCCGCATTGTTGAAGTGAAACCTAGCTCATTTCAAATGAGGTAAGGAAGTCTGTTTTTCAGTATTTTAAGCTTTGTTTGCTGCTCTCCACAGTTTGTGAGTCTGTTGTTGCTTTGTCAATGCTGAGATTCCCATTTTGTATAGGAAAGTTCTTTGGAGAAATGTGTGGAGAAAAAGCTATTGAACTCACGGAGCATGTTTCAGCTTGTTATATGCAGTCTGGATTACTTCCAACAACAGCATATGCTATTAACTTCACAATAGGTCTCTAACCTTAAGGCAGACATGTCCTGATCTTTCACACAGTCTGTCATTGTGTGCTAACGGTAACTTTCTCATCACACGTCTCTACTGAAAAGCAGTAAAAACTTTCAAATTCAACAAACCTGATGATTTGTTATTGTCTTTGTTTTTACTTGTTATAGTTTAGATCAGTGACCTTTTCAGGATAGGAATGGGGAAATTAGTTAATATTTGACTCAGAAAAATCCTCAACATCTAAAAATGAGAACTTTCCATTGCACAAACCACAGTCACATGTTGAAGTGTCACTCATCAGTTTCAGGATCACTTTTTTTGTAATAACAGTAAGTCTATAACAGTATAGTCAAATTACTTTATTTAGCTATATTATATGTTTTTAATCGGGTCTTTTATTCTCCGTTGTCCTGCTTCTACATTCTTTTTATTTGTCTTTACACTTCTACAGTGTCTGCCAGCATAAAATGAATCTATTGATACTGGTTTTTTGAAAGACCATTTTTGAAAGACAATTTTTTTTTTGAAAATTGAATCTATTTCTGTAAATATAAAATTTGAAGGCTGTTCTTTCCTATTGAATTGTCAAGCTATAACTACAGAGGTCTTTCTCTCACTCTTTACATCCAGAATGACCGGCAGACTGTTCTTCTTCACCCTCCTCATTCTCTCTGGCTCACTGACCTGCTATGGCTTCAAAATTTGTGCCTTTAATGTTCAGAGTTTTGGTGATTCAAAATCAGCCAATGCTAAAATCATGAGTTCTATATCAAGGGTAAGAGGATGAATAGTACAATGCTTTTTATATATATATATATATATATATATATATATATATATATATATATATATATATATATATATATATATATATATATATATATATATATATATATATATATATATATATATATATATATATATATATATATATATATATATATATATATATACTGTTTATAAAAAATGTGTGTTTGTTCTTTCTTCCAGATTGTAGTTCGTTGTGACATATGTTTACTCCAGGAGGTCCGAGATCAGAAAAATAAAGCCATCCCACGCCTGCTTGATGCTGTCAACAGGTAGAAAATATGCATTTATATATATATATATATATATATATTATCATCTAAACACACAGTGTAACCAATCAGATTTAAGAGATAATCTAAATGCATGTTATATTTTCTTTCCAGGCTTGATAATGATTATGACTATGTGGCAAGTGAACGTCTCGGGAGAACACAAACGTATCAGGAGCAATACGTTTTTGTTTACAGGTATGTGCTCAGCACTTCTGTTTTTTGAGGACAATATGTGAAGGCTAATGATGCACAAGATATTGGGAAAATATTTATTATTGGCTGTTATTAGAGATGTTGATTTATCAGCAGTGTTGAGGAAAGTTATGTTTTTAAACAGAATGCATTCAAATATTGCATTACTCCCAGAAAAAGTAACACTGCATTACTTATTAACTTTTTATTTAAAGTTATGCATTTACTCTGCGTTACTTTTTCTCATCTGGGCTTGGCTTGGTTTGGTTGTATGTTTTAATTCACAGCTGTACCGTAAAGGGTATAAAGGATATTTGTATAATTTAACATTTAATTGTTGCAGGTTTGCATTTGTAAATGCTCACATTTAGTCTAGATCTACAAGTGTTTACACTCTGCACACACAACGCCTCACTTACTCCATATATTTCTTGACACGGGGACAGAAGAGCTGTCAATCAATACATGGAGAAACAAAAGTAATTTGCGTTACTTATTTGAAAAAAGTAATCTGATTCCATAACTTGCATTACTTTCAATGTATTACCCCCAACACTGTTCATCAGTATGCTTATTTTCACTATTTTTTTTACATTTAAATTAGATTTGCAGTCATCTTACACTCACTTAAAGTTCTTTAAAATATTGATCATTTAATGACAGTCTTCACAAATCACAAAAAAATCTCTCTCTCTCTATATCTATATACTATAATAAAAAAATATATAGTGTACATAACATTTTGATGCCTAAATTCACTTGTGGCATTTAAAATTATTTGTTTTAACTGTTTTATGTAGAAAAACAGATTCGAATTTAAATGCATTTATCAGTTATCAACCATAACATGAACAAAATTAATGTATTATCATTATTTGCACATCCCCAATTAAGGCAGGGTGTTAATAATATTGAATATTTCTTTATGAGATGTAAGATATGTCTTGCACTACTTTCATTAATACTATTATATTCTTGACCTCCATAATTAGTTTTGAAAATTTCAGGGCTTGCAAGATCCTTTTCTTCATATTTTTTTTTACATTTATTTCCCCCTCATACAGGAAAAGCACAGCAAAGCTGATAAACCAGTATCAGTATCCAGATACGCAGAAAGGGGATGTTGATGCTTTCTCCAGAGAACCCTTTGTGGTACATTTTCAAGCTCCAAAAACAGGTCAAATTAATAAACGAAAACTTGCTCATTGAATTTATTTTAAGACAAATCATCGTAAGTTTGACGATTTTGATCATTATATGATAATGTCTTTAACAGTGGCCAAGGAGTTTGTCTTGATTCCACAGCACACTACTCCTTCAAATGCCACCAAAGAGATTGATGAACTTTACGATGTCTTTGTGGATGTTAGAGATCGATGGAAAATTGAGGTGTGATGATGGATTTCCTATATTATATAGAGCATAATGTCTAGACATCACGTATTAAACCTTGCTTTTTGTCATCTTGCCAGAATGTGATGTTCCTTGGGGATTTCAATGCAGCTTGTGGTTACGTGGCTAAAAAGAACCGTAAGAACATCAGGCTCTTCTCTGACCCGTCTTTCATCTGGCTGATTCAGGATAAAGTGGACACTACCGTGAGAGAAACGACTGACTGTGCATATGACAGGTGTGCTAGCAAATCTTTCCTATCAGCGTAATATAATATATATAGACACTGTATAACTATTCATGTTTATGGCTACAATCCACAGAATTGTTGTGCACGGAGAGCCGTTTCTCAAAACAATTGAACCGTTTTCAGCACAGCCGTTCAATTTCCCCAAAGAATTACGTCTAACAGAGGCTCAGGTATGCCAAATTTAGCATTAACCATTATTTTGTGCAGTTTCTTGTCATTGAACTTTGGATTGTCTGCTGTAGGCTTTAGAAGTAAGTGATCACTACCCCATCGAGGTGGTCCTCAAGACTCAGAAATCATGGGGTTTCTCAAGGAGCAGCAAAGTTTCATGTCTTTTCCCTACAGCCTTTGTCCTGGGTGTCTTACTGCTACTGCAGATGATCATATAAACACAAATCAACCACAAGTGGATTTTTCATCTCACGTAAATGAAGTGAAGATTTTACTTTGCTGTTACACAGCTGCTATGTGCTTGAGCTCATACAGATCCACAACTGCATCTACAAAATGTGCTGCTGATTAGTGGATGTGACTGAATGTTGTTTTTATTGCAAACTTTTTACTTCTAGAAATTGATAATCATGCAGATCTGGCTCAGGTTTTATATCCCTGTTGTCTTTTTGACCGGATAAATTAGATTTATTTATGCAAGTTAAATGTTCTCATTTTTGGAGAATTTTATTTTTGTAATAAATTGATAAACATGCAATGTTTTTGACTCAGTTGTTTGTCACCTATTGCAAATTTTGAAGGTAACTTGTTTTGACTCTATTTTCATATTAAACAAAAACTCTCAAGTTTTCACTCACCTTAAACTGAAGCACATTGTTCATGTAGATCAGTTTTCAAGTAGACTGTGCCATGCATGGTTTACAAAGAGCCCTGTGACAAACCCAGACATCAGGTGGCATAGCAATAGTGGGAAGCTGTGATCTGATTGGTCAGTTTAAAGGTCTCATTTTGGGTTGCAGTTGCTTTCTTTTTCTCTGGAACCCTTTTTTCTTTCAGATAACACTCAACATGCTGGGTACAGCAATATTTATCTTTTATAACAATTGAGCATTATAACCAGATATTGTCATTAAAACCTGTAAATTAGAAATGTGCTTACTAGTTTTGATTTGGTATTAATGTTTCTGTGCTATTGTATTGCAAAATTGTCTGAGCCATAGCAATGATCTCCAACATTTTTTTGCCATTGTAACTGCTTTGTTATTCCATCATTTGTACAAGTAGTAGTGACTGGTAAATAAACAAGAAATTTAGTTTTCTACCATCTTGCTGATAGTTTCTTTAGTCATTAGTCCCTGCAAAGGATTTTGATTGATTCAAAATTAGACTGCCAAATACCCATTAATTCTGTGGAAATTGTTTTTGAGTAAAACCAACTGAATCCATACTACCACAAATGTTTTTTCTTCCTGTATGGACACTTCACTTTCTTGAATTCCACACAATTATATTAAATGTATTAAACCACTAACATTTAAATGCAAGGCAGAAAAAGAACCAACAAGACCGTAAATCAAAGAATGGACTTTATTTGTTAGAGCCTTGTTTCACACAGATGCACTGAAGTGTGTGGTGCTTAATTGGCGTGCAGGGCCTTCCAGCGGCTCAGGGGTCCATGGCTGGGGATGTATTTCACCCCACAGCCATCAGGGATCAGACGCTTCTCTGCAAGCATGTCATCAAAGTCACAGGTGTTGAACTTTGTGAAGCCATACTTCTTGGAGATGTGGATCTAAGAGAGAGGAACATAGAAGTATTCAGCAGACCACTTTCACACAACACCTAGACCAGTGGTTCTCAAAGGGTGTGGGGGTTGTGGTGCAGGAGATACACAGCCTTGAGGGGAGATGAACTCAAATGTTCAAACGGTAACATTTACTTTAATTTTTAACATTATATCTTTATGGTCACCTTTGATCAGTTGCACGCATTCCAGACTAAAAATATTAATTTTAAAAATCTTACTGCATATATAGCATAAAGGTTCTGAAAAAAAGGCTTGGTTACACTTTAAGGTGTCCTTGTTAAAGTATAAAGATTTTAACAGCAAGTAATATTTAGTACATGGACTATATAGAGTAAGATGCATAATTTACAGTTAATACAAGTACATGCAACAGTCACTATTTGGTAATTTTACATTCTTCACACAGTGACTTGACAATGGACCTGTTTTTGCAAACAAAATTTAGCTGACATCTTAAATCAAAATGCACCGTTTTCAAAAAATAAGCAGTCTCATGTCTCAATGGCCCCTTAAAGGGCCCAGCACTGCACAGCCAGGCTCATACACAGCCAAAGAATTACTGTCTGCAGCCTTTGCACGCTACACAAGTACAGACAACCTGTCTAGTCGGCTTAATAAGCTGCAAGTTGTTCACAGAATATAAACGTTCAAGTGCGTAAATAACGGTTGGCACTCTGCCTTTATAAAGCAGCACTTCAGACCATTGACTTGCCACCATCTGAACAAGCCTGACAGAAGTTCCTCGCCTCAGAAAAGCACCTCTCCAGCCGATGGCATCACAAGGGGTTATTGTAAACACTCTTCAGTAGTCGTGTTGCGGAGAGAAGACGCTGATTACAGCCACTAATATTTTTGTTCAGACAAAGCAGTACTACAATATTTAAACTGTGTTTAAATTAAAAGCCATGTTCTGATCTATTATTCCCTCTTACAATTATATATTTCAATGTCACAATAATGTTATTGTAGGCGTTTTTAGTTTATGTACATCCATTTCATAATTTGTGAAATTATCTAGTAGTCAGAGACTGGGTGGGTTGGGGCCTGAACCCTAAAGTTTGAGAACCACTGCTCTAGACATCTTTTAACTTTGTTATGCTAAGTACCTTCTGACGGCCAGGAAACTTGAACTTGGCTCTCCTCAGAGCCTCGATCACGTGTTCCTTGTTCTGGGCCTTTGTGCGCACGGACATGATCACTTGGCCAATGCAGACGCGGGCTACTGTGCCCTGAGGCTTACCGAATGCACCACGCATCCCAGTCTGGAGCCTGGAGAGGAGATGAACATTAAGAGCAATTCACTCAAAAAGAAATTCTCTCAAAAATAAGTAGTCTCATGTCTCAATGGCCCCTTAAAGGGCCCAGCACTGCGCAGCCAGGCTCATACACAGCCAAAGAATTACTGTCTGCAGCCTTTGCACGCTACACAAGTACAGACAACCTGTCTAGTCGGCTTAATAAGCTGCAAGTAAGAGTCACAGACCACAAACGCTCACCTATCAGCTCCAGCACAGGACAACATTTTGTTGATGCGGATGACATGGAAAGGGTGCAGGCGCACACGGATGTGGAAACCATCTTTGCCGCAGGTCTTCACCATGTACTTGTTGGCGCAGATACGGGCAGCCTCAAGAGCTAGAAAACAAATGGCAGATTAAAGAAAAATGAAGACTATGTATAAGTGCTTTAAGTAACAGGAGAACACCATTATTCAAGATATGAACAATAGTATTGTATGAAGACACCTCACCTTCACTAGACAGCTGCTCATACTCATCAGATACCATGTGACCACACAGGGGGAACTCATCCACCTTAGCCTTCTTCCTGCCCAAGTCAAAGATCCTGATCTTAGGATCTGAGTTTGAGAGAAGTGCTCAATCAGAACAAATCTTGAACTACATGAGTCATTGAATCAAATATGAAAAGGTATTGTCCTAAATTCAGGAATTTTTTTAACGCAGATGAACTTCAAATTAACAAGACATTACAAAATGTTAGTTTAACCTTACACAAAAGCAATGATAAAGGTGAAATCCAAAAAAAAAAAAATTAAGCTAGACAGTATATACACAAAGAACGGTCCATGACTTTAGACCTTTTCAGGCCAAGAAAAGGTAATTTAAAAATGATCCTGATGTGGTCTTCTATAACTTACCAGGAACACCTCGACAGAAACGGGACTTGGGGTAAGGCTTGTTCTTACAGTATCTGTAACTGCAACAGATGATTCACAATTAACAAGACTCAAAACCAAATGTCAATCAGCATAACTAGTTTTAACATGTATATGAAAAGAAAAACATGCCATATGTGCATATTAACTGTTCAGCTACAACTGCAGCAAAAATCTAAATGTCAACAAAGATTAAGAGTCTTGGCTGGGCGTTTATTTGTAAACTACACATTTAATCATAACCAAATAACCAAGGATGAGTATAACGCATTTTATTATAGGGCAACACTGTGAGGCCGGGCTCGTGTCAGATTCGGTCTCCGGGATGTTGCACATGGTTAGCGGGCCCTGCCATTTTCACTACGACCAATTCTTAAAACACTAAATTCACAACTTACCAACGGGCTGGACGGCGGCCCATGGTTGCGATCTGTAATATACACAATTACAATAGTTTTAAAGATAAAACGTATATTTATAAGTGAACAAACAATGTGTTTTTCCGACAAATCTAAAGAGAGCGATGCAGCGCGCTCTTACCACGCACTCACCTAATGGTGGAAAGGATGAACTCTGAATTTCCGCTGCGTCATAACACTCGCATAGAAACTACTTCCGGTTAAATTTTACTGACATACTTATATTAAAATTAATAGTTTAGATTCTTTCTTTTTTTTAAATCAACCGATTGTTGTATATTAATATTACCCAAATGCTAGTGTTTCGCTTTCTGTGCTCTTACACTTGCTGGGAAGTGTAGTTCTGCTCTCCCTCGTGTAGCTGGTACTTGTAGTCCATCGTCTTGTGTTGAAACGGGAGTGTCGCTTCACGAGTTTTATTCGTGCACGAGCTATAAAGAAAATTTAATTCAAAATATATTTCCCTGACCGTATTACTGCAGTCATCTAGTGAGTGTCTTGTTTTCTGTCGCTCTGAGGTTGATTACGATATCCAAATCAACAGTACTGTTACAACATACAAAAAAAGAGCGCTACATAAAAGTGGATATGATACTAAAATACAACTCCACAAATGCTTCCTTATCATTTGTCAGCGACAATAAACGTGTCAAAAACAAATAGCAAACGAAAGCAAATCAATAACAAAAAAAAAAAAGACTTTAACACCTTTATTCCTTGTACATACTGTAGTTGTAGTATTCACTTACATGAATATATATTATTCCTTCAAAAACCTAGCATGCTATGAAAGTAATATTACTAGGCTATATTGAATGGCACTGGCACTGCTAATTTTTAAAAGGTAGGTTGAGAAATTGAAGTTAGTGTTGTGTCGTGTAGAAACTAAACTTCGGCATATTTGCTTGGCCAGTAACATGTTAAACGTTAGTTTGTAACATATGTTTACGTTACAGTTATAATAATAGTTTGTGAAAGATGTCAAAAGGATTTGTATGATTGATGTTGACCCATTTCACTTCAGAACAATCCTGAAATACACTGCACAGATGACGGCAAAACATATCTGAAAACACTCGAGGGCGACAAACACCTATAAAAGCATCATCCGGTTCATCTTTCAACAAAATTAATTGTCTCTAGGGATCGCTGTTGCTTTATGCTTCTCCAGTTCGGATGTAGTAATGAAATCCCTCCTTACTTCTTGATTTTTTTTATAGAGAGAGAGAGAGAGCAATGACCTCATATCTCTGAACTGTGGATAACTAGGACCAAATGGTCATTGGAACCAATGAAATCACAAATGTTTGTTCACATTCAATGTACAAAAGACGGGGCATTACAAAAATCCTCCTTCTGCCCTAAAGTGATGGAAATGTGGAACATCAGTTCAGATGTAAATCACTAAAGCAGCCATCATGTAAGGACGACTCAAGGGGAGATTTTGTTCAGGCTTCTACAAAGATAATTTATAATCTACGGAAACATCCACTCCATCTGAAGCCGAGGCCAAAGCTCTGTAAACAATCCGAAATATTCCTCCTCTTGCTCTGTGTTCTTCAACTGACTGGGGCAAGCACACATTCTTACCTTAGATGGGGCTGTGAACAGGTCACAAGTCAAATCTGCCTCCTCAATTATTGGATGTTCCAGAGTCAGTCTGGACTGGCTAATTTCCACAGCAACAACGCCTGGAGATACAAAGAATTGAGGTCTGAGCATGGCATATATAGATAGTGATATTATTGAATAAAAACAGATACCTTTGAAAATACCAAGAAAAAAGTTTTGGATTAATTGATTTTCTCTTTACATAGTGCAACTTTTATGATTACTTTATATAGCATTACCTGATTAAATCAGTATGTCAAGAACAATTTTGGCCCATTGTCCATTGATTTTCTCTCGTGTTACATGCTTGATGAATCAGACAATCGTTGCAGTTCTTACGTTAGAAATGTGTACACAAAAGTTTCAAAACATTTGAGGTTTGACTGTGCGTAATTTGTTGAACAAAACACGAGTAATATTAACAACAGACTCTTCCTTTCTTGAAATGAAAACCGTTATTCTAAAAACCCATCTGAAATTCTCAAGGGTTTTGAATTTTGCTTTGGCATACAAACTGAGATCATGGGTCTCATTTATAAAGTGTGCGTACGCACAAAACGGGGCTGGAAACGTACGTACGCCAGTTTCCACGCAAAGGTTGTGATCAGTAAAAAACAAACTTGATGGGAGAATGTGCAGACCTTAAAGCAAATTTTGAGCTGTGCATTCACACATTCTGGAGACAGAGGGAACTGGCGACACAGATGGTTAATTTTAGTTTATTTTTTGGTCTATGCCATTTTTTACTTTTAAGCGTACGTAAACTTTTAGAAGGGATCCTACACACAGTTTTATAAATGAGACCCCAGGACTATTTTAGCTATTTCATGATTCAAATATGCAAAGTTACTAATAATGTTTCTTTATCATACATTGTTCTGTTTTTATTTATTGTTTAATCCAAATTTGGTTTACATGAAGCATGTCAAAAACAGAATGGTGCTTTTGGAAGAAATCTTCAATGCAATGTTTTTGCTTAGTTGGAGTGTTTTTAGTTGTGGTTCTCTTAATTTGCATACAATATATGTATGGGTTAGAAAAGTGTTGGTCTTTAGGCGACCTCATTTCTCTATAAAGGGTCTTTCCTTTCAGCAAACCACAAACTAGGTGTGGGTTTTCAGATACCACACCCAAAGCCTTCACACATCAGTGTAGAGCTGCATGGACTCATATGATGCACAGCATCAGCTTTTGCTTACAAGGAGAATGGGTTTTCACATGCCATTGTGTCTTGGCCTTGCACAGTCTGAATGTGCAGGCTCTTGTGCAACCGCTTGTGTACGTGTGCATATATGTGTGTGCGCTGTCAGGTGTGGCACATGGTGTAATTTTAATGCGTCAAAATGTGAGAAGAAAAAGGAAATCAAGAGGAAGAGAGAGTGGATGATGAAGTTAAAGAGGAATTAAAAACTATTTGAGGAAAGTGAGAACTATATGGAAAAGAGCTGGGATGGACACTGTGCATTACCCCTAAATAAAACAATGTTAACTAATGTGATTTACTGATCTTAGATGGTTTAAACCAACATTGATCATGCTGGTATTTTGCTGGTTTAGAGTGGCCAGCTGCTTTCCTATAGCCTGGCCAGCAGATTTTTTCCTCATGCTGCAGAACTCTTAAAATATCACTGTTTGTGTCATTTGAAGACATTATTAATCATTTGATGATCTCTTAAATGATTTTCTATTTAGCTATTTGGAAAAAGTCACAATTCTGCAGGGTTTGTATGGCTAATGTGACGATCTCCCCAATGACTGTTTCAGGGGAATGGCTAGTTATTTATCTCAGTCCAAAGAAATTAAGTTTAAAGACATACTCTGCCATTTCTTTAATATTGTGCAGGTCGATTTGGTCATTGTTTAGATTAAGAAGAATGTAGTAAGAATTTAGCATTCTCAGTAAGAATGTAACATTGCGAAAAAGTGTGTTTCATCATCAATGCTTTTGCAAAGATCCAATTCACTGACAGCCATAATCTGATTTATTTAGTCTGATAAGAGTGGGGTTGCTGAGATAGAATAAGTAGTTAAGATAGTCATGGTTGTGAAAAGGAAAAAAGAGGTTGGGTCCATCTTAGTTTTAACAAATAACCATTTGTCATGTCTTTTTTTATCTGAATCCCCATTGAGAGATCCACTTCATTTAAAAAAATGCTTTTATTATTATACTTATTCTAATTAATTTCAATATATTATTTTAAATGAACTTTTATAATAATAATAATTATTATATTTATTATTTAATAATAAAAAAAAATTTATTAGTCTGATCAAAGAAACTTTTTTTTAAAAAGAAATTGTAAAGTATTAATTAAGTTCAGTACTGTTAATATTTTTTTATTAGGGAAAATGACTGTACTCAAAGATAGTAGAGAGAAATACACGTCAATATGTCAAATGTTAAAACTAGTGCTATAGTTTTTAAATGTATATTTTGTGTGTGTGTGTGGATAACTTTTCTGTCAGATGTGATTCATTGATTTGACAGCACTAGTTAAAACTATAACAATATATATTTGTTTTTTCTTCTCCATTTCCTTAGAAAGAAAAAATAGGTTTCAAGATGACAAATTTGATGAGCTGGCTTTCTTCACCATGGCATCACCTTAAACAGTAAGTGAAAATATATCCGTTTCTGTGGTGATGACTACTGGTTTGTAAATAACAAAAGTAAAAAACTAGCCGCAGCTACAGTATGACACATCATAAGTTTTCCGTCTGCCATTCTGTGAAAATCACCAAACAAAGAAGAATTCCCTGCATTCCCGTTTCCAGAATATTGATGTGTGGAGCGGGGGGGCTGCGCGGGGTAAACCTGTGCTGACATGTCAACTACCATAGTCATGAGATCATGTGATGTCATCCAGGGTCAGTTAAAAGCACATGTCATAACGCAGTGTATGAAGGGGCCCTGTCTTCAGGTTTCGTGTTTTTTGTTTAACTGGGATGGCAGTGAAAAACGTCTACAATTCATCACGCTGTGCTTAAAAATAAACAACACAATAGGCAGTGAATGGTGAACTAAATGCACAATAAATTTAGGGGTTCCTTCTATAGGCACATTTTAGAAAATAAAAACACACTTCTCACACTCTGGCTAGTTTAATTGATTTGTCCAACAGCAGCATTGTTACACATGCAGTACCTTTTAAAAACTGGGACAGTAAATTAATAGTTTCATCAAAAACAGTAAAATCTAAATATTTATTAATGGTACAAATGGTTTCCATGTCAAATAAATGCTGTTCTGATAAACTTTCTATTTCTTGAAGAATCCAGAAAAAAAGTATCACAGCTTCCAAAAAATATTAAATAAAATATACATTTTACTTAAATTTTAAACAACTTAAAATTTGATAATAATAATAATGATAATAATAATAATAATAATAAATGTTTCCTGAGCAGCTAATTATTATATGAGAATGATTTCTGAAGGATCCGGTGATACTGAAGACTGGAATAATAATATTGAAAATTCAGCTTTGACATCACAGGGATAGTAAAAATAATGATAAAAACTTTAAAAAAATTTTTTTATCTCAGCTCTTGTCCAAGTACACTAGTGTACACTAACCTTTGATAAAACACTATCAGTGTCATACTTGTTGATTGTAATGGAAATGACCCCACAACATAAGGATTGTCGCAATTTGCGTGAAAATAATTATAGTCATCAAAAATAAACATGGCTTACATAGTAGTAAAATATAATAAATAATTTTCTTAACAGACAGATGGACTTTCATAGTTAACAATTTAAAGTAAGCAATAATGAACAATAATAAAACAATGATTACATTTTTTTTATTTTATAAAACATTTGGATGCTGGAACTGGGACACAAAAGTGCACATAGTTGAAGAAACATAATTTACAGTGGGACAATATACAAAATATCTGGAAAGTATATACATTTATAGAAAGTATACAAATGTATATTTTGATTGGCAGATATTTATGTGTAAAGAGGTGAGTAATTCCATGGGTGGTTTCATGGGTGGTTAAACTCTTAAATGAATAGAGACAATCTAAACAACTGAAAAAGACAAGCATTGCTCTCCATTTTAACCTGGTTCCTGGTGTTTGGAATTGAAATTGTGAAATTTAAACCGCTGAGCCAACTAATCATTGCACAATGATTTGACACGCAACAGGCATCTCTATCCTGCACTGTCTTGCAGCCAATGTTCCCTTTATAAAGTAGATTTACTGTTTTGTTAGGACTTATAGATGGATATCTGTCAACGTTTTAACACATCATCCTCCTGCTTTGGAATCAAACTGATTAGTTACAGTCCTTGGATTCTTGTTCAGACAGTCTAATTTGCAGTCTAATATCTGAATTGCAATCCTTCATTCTCATAGGCTCTCAAACACACATGAGCAGGGTCTGTTGAGGGGGGCAGACAGTCTGAGGTCCACATGTGGTGAACCAGATAAACAAACACTGCCAGCACTGCCATCTTCCACTCAAAAGTGACATCATTATTTATCTACTTCACACATCTGCTTTGGTTATTCAGTCCAGATGCAGGTATAAAAAGGGTGTCACTGTTTCACGCAGCTTCATTGCAGTGTGATGGAATGTGTGTGCACACAGTACATTCTATAAGAGGTTGTGTTATTAGATGAGATTATGTGAATTGTGTCATAATCATGATGGACAGATATACAGCCTATTATTAGTCACTAATTTAGATGTCCGATTTTCTCAGATCATTTCACACGTATGCACAACAGCATCCATAATATCTTATATTTTCTTTATTATAAAATTAATAAAGAATTCCTTATTATATATTTATTATTAAATATAATGTGCAAACATAATATAAAAATCTATTTTTAAACTCATTTTGGCATTTATATTTTAGTTTACTTATTTCATATTTTTAATTGAGAAGTTGCTCATATACTCAAAAAAAAGTAGACAGCGAGAGAATGAAAAATTCGTCATTGATAGCTGCAATGTTCTCGACCTCCTCCACATTCTTCCTCCCAAATAAGGATAAGGTTACTGACACACTCTCTTTCTCTCTGAAGCCCCCCCCCCCCCTTTTATTGTTCTTTTATTTTCTCACTCCCTTTCTCTCACTTTTGAGGACATAATATTCTCAAATACAATAGGTGGTGCATTTGTGCAAGCATTAACAAAGATTGCAGCTTTTATTTTAGTCCATGCCCTTTTATGCAGTTGATATTGTGTTGATTTTGTTTCTGATTAGGAAAGCGTGTGTGCAAGGGAAGCAGCACAGGGAGGATATTTTTGTTAATCCTCTGAGGTTTGGTTGTGTAGTTAGGCATGATGTGAAGAAGTCTTGTGGCTCTAACATTAGCCTCTGCAAAGCCCCACAGTTTAATGAACCCCTGCCTAATGTAAAAGTAAAAATTATCCACACAATTCAGTTCTAATACCAGGGGCATAGAAATAATAGAAGAAGAAGAATAGAATTTATTGAAATTTGTTTTCACAAACGGTCATACAGTACATGCTTAGTAGCGTGAGCTGGCATGACAGACGTGTCGTCGCAGCAGAGCATGCGAAAAATGTATAATAATAATAATCCAAAAATATATGATTAAATGATTAAAGTGACTAATTATTATATACCATACCTATGTATATAATATATTTGTGTTTGCTCATTCCAGACAGACTCTCAGTTTGTGTATTAGTGGTGAGAATTTACAGAAACTCTTTCTGCACTTTACAACATTACAAACATAGGTGGTGCAGTGACTGTATTCATGAGTGATTTTTCAAATACAGTAATCCCTCGCCACTTTGTGGTTCAAGTTTCATGGACTCGCGGATTTTTCAAAAATATTCATCGAAAAATAAAAATTCTAAAATATCGTCATATATTTTTTTCAGCCGTATCGCGGAAAGCAACGTGATCATCGTGATGCGCGAGAGAAACGTTGTCCCAGGATGCCAGACAAAGAGAGAAACTCTCTCAGAGGCTTTGTACACACCCCACGGGCACTCAGACAAGACACGTGATTGGTTCCTGGTGCGAGATCGATGAATGATAGCACGAGTGGATGTATCCCATGACCTGATTGGCTGATCCTACTTCATGGATTTTCACCTATCGCGGGGGGGTTCTGGTCCACATTAACCACAATAAACGAAGGATCACTGTAAACTTTTCATTCAGGAACAAAACAAATGTCTGTCTTTTTGAGTGAATCACTGAATCATTTACTCGACTGATTTGTTTCAAACACACAGATTCAGTTAATAATAGAACAAAATGTCTGGCTGCATTCGAAAACTTAAAAATGCTGCCTTCAGAGGATGCATTACAAGGCTGGAAGACTTCAAGGCATGTCCAAATCCAATGTTAGCTTCATTTCCTGTATCAATTAATGAAAGAAGAATAAATCCATCCTTCACTGTATTTGATATCCACAATCTTGAGCTTCATTATATAAAAGTTGAGGCAAAAAATTAATTTGGTGTCTGAAAGCTGCAGTTGGTACTCATTGTGTAGATGTACGTTGATTTTATTTCTTGTGAGAGATGACTATCATAGTAATTATACATTTGCTTAGTTAGCAACAAAACTGGCTCTATTTTGTCTGGATCTGTAAACTATTATGCGTTTTCCTTTTTCGTGAGTTACCTTTGTGTGCAAACACTGCCTGCAAAGTCATTGACTGATAGGACAGTTAGGCAACAAGTCAGCTCAATCAAATCAATCAAATACACTAATTTAATCAGGAATACACTAATTTAATCAGGAACAAAAAAAAAAAAACACTACTGTGTGTAGCTCAAATGGGATACCCTTACAAAAAATAAGTACACTTCAAGCGAAATTCAAGTATTTGAATTTCAATTTCAAGTTTTTAGCAGAGTTTATGTAATAAGTATGAGGAAGTGCACTATTTCAATACTACATAGGGCCATTGTTTGTAGTGGGGGGAAAAATGCTGGTGCTCCCGAGGGTTTAAATTGTGTTCCCGGGGTCGGGCGATTGGAATACCTGTAACATGTGAGAAGTGCTGGTAAGCAAGAAAAAGTCTGCTACAGATTAAAATCTGGCATATCGGCTCACTTCGAGCACTGCTCAGGACTAAATAGGCCTACTTTTTTGTGTATAAAAGTATAATTTTATGTGAAATTCATGTGTAACAGTAGTAAACTTTGCATATACAACTAGTTTACAACTATGTTTTTTTACTACAAGTTAAATATTACTATTTATTACAATTTAAATATTAATTATACTATTAAAATATTTTACTGGTTAAATATTTGTAGCATATTTTGTATTTTATGAAAGTATACCAAAAACTGACCCAAAAAAGCCCAGTTTGTGAAATCCTGTTCTAGAACATTATGTGAGACTTCATATGCCTGTAAACAATTTCATTTTCAGAATAGAAAAGCACAATTCATTATGTTCTGGCTCCCCAGATTCTTCTTAAACTATTGCTGATGTCTTTATTAAACACCAATCCTTTACAAACCTTTTTCAAGAAATACTCAGCAGCCATGACATATCAGCACTTACTGGAAGCATCCACAGTATGTCCAGATGAGGTAAGTTTACTTGATTCTGTGTGTGCAAAGCCACATTCCTCGTCTATTCAGCAAACATCAGATCTCTTTCCTCACTGCAGCTCTGAAGGCCCACCAAGCCTCACTGTGCGGGGGATTATCATTCTTTATTTTAGTGCAAACAAGTGATGTAACATGAAGTCGGCCAGTTCACCAAAAGGGAAAAATTACAGCTACTGGTCTTAATGTTTATACAGTCTTTACACAGCATCATGATTTTAGGGTTGCTCAAGGCGTGGCTGAAATCATCTATGCACAGAGGTTTTCATGATGGAGGGTTGTTTAGTTCTCTGTGAGAGCTGATCTTTCTTTCTCTCTCGCTCTCCTTGTCTCTCTTACCTCAACAAACACAGCTTACCTTATATGGCTGTGTTTGTGGAGAGGAAAAGCGTAAGTGTTCTCTCTGTGTTCAATTGCGCGACATGTCATGTACCTACACACATAAGTGGGTTTGTGGGTATAAGTCATCATTCAAACAAAACTTTTGAATGAGAAAGTAAGCAAGAAGGAATTGGCAAGGAAGTACTGAATGATGCTTGATGAGGGATTCTTTGGCTCTAATTCAGAGTTTATTTAATAGACTTACCTTTTAAAGACATCATGAATCAAGTAAGCCGGCGATGAAGAGAATATATCACGCTCACAAAGACACATTATATCACAATATAAGTAAAACAGTAACACTTTAATATATTAAAAATGAATACATTTGTTACAGTATA
This sequence comes from Rhodeus uyekii, assembly GCA_037043235.1. Lineage (NCBI taxonomy): Eukaryota > Metazoa > Chordata > Actinopteri > Cypriniformes > Acheilognathidae > Rhodeus > Rhodeus uyekii. The sequence goes on from JAWRVZ010000034.1 coordinate 1,818,078, forward strand.
CTGTGTATTAATCTTTGTTAATGCTATTTCATAAAAATACTACTTTTCATTGTTAACTCAAATCCATTCAATAATATTAACAGATAGAACTTTTCATTTTAATAATGTATTAGCAAATGTTGAACTTTAACAAAGGTTAATAGCCCCTGAATGACTTTGAAGTAGTTAAATAATATAGTTACCTTATAATAAAGTTTACCTAAAACTGCAATTTTCAGACATCAAATGTAATTCCTTACTTCCACTTTTCATTAAGTCAATATAAAACTTTCTAGGCCACTGAAAATGAGCTGAAGTTTACCAACTACTGCCAGCACATTGTTTTACATGCGCACATTTGCGCTGGAAGGCAGGGTGTGATGTAATGTGTGATTTGTCAAGCTTGCTTGCCTATGCCTGTGTCTGACAACATTCTTAATATGGTCAGACTTCCCAGTTGGAACAAATTAGAGAGTGAGAGAGAGAGAGTAAGAAAGAAAGAAAGAGAAAACACAAGGAAGAAAAGTGAGCTCCCCAGACATCATGATCTGTGGCTCTGTAGGTTATTGTGTCACACTGACCTCTGTGCAGTCAAACCCTCCGGACATGTCTCAGCATCTCCCTTGAAATTGACACAAAGCGCCTGTTGGCTTGGAATAAATAATCATGTGCAGATGATGTTCAATGACTGTCATTATCTCAATCCCTCCAGACATTAATGTCTGTTTTCCCTTCATTGTAGAGAGAGAATAACCATGGCCTCATTTTTCACACTACAAAGTTTTTGCACTGTGTTCACTGATAAAATGTCACATTTCCGTGCCTCAGGGATGTTATTCGCTGTAAATTTGTTTACATTTCCATCTTCCCACAAAACTTTTGGTTGAATGTAAGCAGATTGAATTAGTGATGCATCAAGATGAAAATTCTTGGCTAAAACAAAAACCTTTCAACCATGAATTGTCATGCTACGCTTTAACTATGAATCAAGCAATTAATTAATTGCACTTAAACTTCCTTAATTTGGTGTAACTTTACAATAACATGTAGGCTTAAAAAAACAGTTTAAATAAAGACAGGTTTCTGATTACACCCTTCACTGTTCAAGTATTTTACATTACTACAATGGAATCCGGTTATCTCGACGGCCTCAGGGGTTGCAAAAAAGCATCAAGATAACCGATGATCGAGATAACCAACATTGCATACTTTCTAGCGTTCTGCCTGCCTAATGTGCTTACTCATCAAAGCGGCAGCGCTGAGCAGAGCGCATGTCAGAACAGAAGCAGGGGTGTGTTTGTGTGTGTTTGTGTTTTGTTTATCTAAGCCTCATATTCATTGGTCAGTAACCGCTCGTCAATGTCAAAATATTTGAGAAAACCAATCAAATCAGAGAATTATGTGCACACAGAAGCAGATGAGGCTGAGCGCAAATTTTACCACCTGTGAGTGCTTTGGGATGGGTGTGGGGTCCACGGCAGCGCTCGTTGAGAAGAGTAAGAATGATATGTGCTTTCACCTCAGAGTCTCCAAAAGTCTCCAATAACTCCGGATAAAGTCGTTAAATTTGTCGCTAGTCGCTTTTTTGAAAATGTGTCGCTAGAGTGATCTGAAAATTTGCTAAATATAGCGACAAATGCGCTAAGTTGGCAACACTGTCTGATTTTTCCCCCACTTCCGTGAGTTCTTCTGCGGCTGCACGACACTGTGAGTGAAGAGTCACTGACAGAGCAACCATATGGACTGCAATCCACGTGCAACGCAAACTCAGCGCATGTGCAGTGAACTCGGTGCGATCATTAGTCACGAGATAACCATGTGAACTCTCTCAGAGGCTTTGTACACACCCACGGGCACTCAGACAAGGCACGGGATTGGTTCCCGGCACGAGATTGACGAATGAGAGCACGAGTGGATGTATCCCGTGACCTGATTGGCTGATCCTACTTCGCTAAATTTCACCTATCGCGGGGGGTTCCGGTCCACATTAACCACAATAAACGAGGGCTCACTGTACACTTTTCATTCAGGAACAAAACAAATGTCTGTCTTTTTGAGTGAATCACTGAATCATTTACTCGACTGATTTGTTTCAAACACACAGATTCATTTAATAATAGAACAAAATGTCTGGCTGCATTCGAAAGCTTAAAAATGCTGCCTTCAGAGGATGCATTACAAGGCTGGAAGACTTCAAGGCATGTCCAAATTCAATGTTAGCTTCATTTCCTGTCTCAATTAATGAAAGAAGAATAAATCCATCCTTCACTGTATTTGATGTCCACAATCTTGTGCTTCATTATATAAAAGTTGAGGTAAAAAATTTATTTGGTGTCCGTTGATTTTATTTCTTGTGAGAGATGACTATTATAGTGATTATACATTTGCTTAGTTATCAACAAAACTGGCTCTATTTTGTCTGGATCTGTAAACTATTATGCTGTTTCCTTTTTCGTGAGTTACCTTTGTGTGCAAACACTGCCTGCAAAGTCATTGACTGATAGGACAGTTAGGCAACAAGTCAGCTCAATCAAATCAAATCAATCAAATACACTAATTTAATCAGGAACAAAAAAAAAAAAAAAAAAACACTACTGTGTGTCGCTCAAATGTGATACCCTTATAAAAAATAAGTACACTTCAAGTGAAATTCAAGTATATTTTTAGCATAATTTATGTAATAAGTATGAGGAAGTGCACTATTTCAATACTACATAGGGGCATTGTTCGTAGTGGGAAAAAAAAATGCTGATGCTCCCGAGGGTTTAAATTGTGTTCCGGGGGTCGGGCGATTGGAATACCTGTAACATGTGAGAAGTGCTGGTAAGCAAGAAAAAGTCTGCTACAGATTAAAATCTGGCATATCAGCTCAATTCGAGCACTGCTCAGGACTAAATAGGCCTACTTTTTTGTGTATAAAAGTATAATTTTATGTGAAATTCATGTGTAACAGTAGTAAACTTTGCATATACAACTAGTTCACATGAATGTAAGCAGATTGAATTAGTGATGCATCAAGATGAAAATTCTTGGCTAAAACAAAAACCCTTCAACCATGAATTGTCATGCTATGCTTTAACTTTGAATCAAGCAATTAATTAATTGCACTTAAACTTCCATCATTTGGTGTAACTTTACAATAACATGTAGGCTTCAAATAAATAAAAAAACAGAAAGGCAGGTTTCTGATTACACCCTTCATTGTTCATGTATTTTACATTACTACAATGGAATCCGGTTATCTCGACGGCCTCGGGGGTTGCAAAAAAGCATCAAGATAACCGATGATCGAGATAACCAACATTGCATACTTTCTAGTGTTCTGCCTGCCTAATGTGCTTACTCATCAAAGCGGCAGCGCTGAGCAGAGCGCATGTCAGAACAGAAGCAGGGGTGTGTTTGTGTGTGTGTGTCTTTATCTAAGCCTCATATTCATTGGTCGGTAACCGCTCGTCAATGTCAAAATATTTGAGAAAACCAATCAAATCAGAGAAGGCGGGCTTTATGTGCACACAGAAGCGGATGAGGCTGAGCGCGAATTTTCTTTATTAGGCTACATATAAAATATTTACGCTATTTTTGTACTCTCTGTAAACAGATTGCTAACGCTGTCTACCACTATTTACAGTGAGTGTTATGCGTTTGGTGTGGGATGATGAAGGCGAAGAGACGATGATGAACAGAAATCTTCACTTTATTTACAAACTCAAATCAATGAACTTTAAATATAAACAAAATGGCACACTTGTAGGAGTACGACAATACAGAACATAACATAGAACAAAACATAAGTCCAACACATCCAAGGGGAGTGGAGGGTGGGAAGAGCAAGGAAGAAGCCAGGAGCAGGGGATGCCAGGTGGAACTCCAGAGCCCAGCCAGGATTAGGCCCCAGGTTGGAGTCAAAGGCGGAAGGAGCCATGGTGACCGGGTGGTGGATGGAGCCCTGGGGACGACTGACTTCGAAGACGCCACAGCAAAACCCAAAACCCTACCAAGTCTGACTGGGACTGGATTGAGGATTGAGGAAACAGGACTTGGCAGACTGAGATCAAGAGAGTGGGAGTGGAGGGATGTGTTGTAGCCAGAGGACCCAAAATCTGTGGCTTGGATCTGGGCTCAACCAGCAATGACTTGGACATGGGCTTGACCAGCGATGACTTGGAGCTGGACTTGACCAGCAGTGTTCAAGTCATCGCTGGTCAAGCCCAGCTCCAACTCATTGCTGGTCAAGCCCAGGTCCAAGTCATTGGACAAGCTTCTGTTTACTATGTTTGCTACAACACATCCCTCCATCCACTCTTCCTGTCCTCACTCCCACTCTCTTGACCTCAGTCTGCCAAGTCTTTCTCAATCCTCAATCCAGCCCTCCAATCCATCAGTTTCACCTGGATCTTTGGCTCTTTGTTACTGCCTGCCACTTGGCTCCACCATGTCTTGGCACTGCTCTGGATCACACTATGGCCCCTCACTCCATCTCCTACCTGACTCCTCCCTCCCTCCACTCCTCCCTGGACTGATCTGCTCTCTCCTGTCGCCGTAAGGAGGTAATGTCATCATATTCCATTCAATGCCATCATTCTCCCTGGCACCTAACCACACATACCTGCAACTCATCTAGCCTGCATCACCAGCACTATATAGAGCACAAACACTCCTTAAGTCATGGTCTGACACTACAAACAACTTGCCTTGCTACTTTCTTGTGTGTGTGCACGCAATTCTATCAAACCCTCAAAAGTTAAAAATAGAAGTCTATCTCATCTGCTTACAATCTGAAGTACCATCTACTTGTTTGAGCACTGTATTCCTGCCATATCTGCTTTACCTCAGTTCTGGTCATTGCATCCAAGCCTGAGTGTGGCATTAGACAAATGTAATATTGACTTAAAATAAAATCCAACACAATTAGGAAAAGTAAACATAAGCTGAATTCACATTTGAAATTTTACTGCAATAATTTAATGTTTTCAGTGAGATTGTCATGCACAGATTGTTAAACTGGATATCTCTGTGGAAAAGTGGGCTCTTTCCAACAAGATGTCTTCATCATTATCAATAAGATTAAACCTGAATGATTTCATATGCACATTGCTTTCTTTAAGCCAAATTTAATGTTATGCAATCTACTGAAGTTAAATTTCTGTTTTTGTTCTGTTTTCTCTTTTACCTGACAAAATGTTGGCACTTCCATCATCAGCTGATTCAGGTCTCCATACTATAAATGGAAGCCAATCTCATTCCAATCTCATCACAAAAAAAGTGAAAAAGCAAGAGTGGGCATGTATTATTGTGCCCAATCTAACAAGACTGACTCCAGTGTAAAATACTCTTAGGCACTGTAGGCCACACAGTAATACAATAGTTAACAATCAACATACATTTAAATGCCCAGAGTATGTTGATGGTTAATACACGAGACATCTATCTTTCTCTCTCTCTCTCTCTCTCTCTCTCTCTCTCTCTCTCTCTCTCTCTCTCTCTCTCTCTCTCTCTCTCTCTCTATCTATCTATCTATCTATCTATCTATCTATCTATCTATCTATCTATCTGTCATGCTATCTGTCACGTCCACTGAAGCCTCATCAATAGGGCCGGCATGCGCTGAACACCTCTGAACTAAATTAACCCTCAAATAAAAGCTGCTCCGGAGTAGGTTATGTTCAGAGAGTAAGTTACTATGGCTACTTCCATACCCTGAAAGGTACATCCGTTTTTGGAACTGAAAGTTGAGTTATCTGTTTACCTACCCCTAAATATACCCGGGTATGCCACATATCCTGCTTTCTGGAATATCCCCCAGAATTGTAAAACTGACAGTAGCTCTGTTTGGTCCATGTGAGGTTTTTTTTTGCCAGAAAGAAATGTATCTTTTTTTGGAGGGGTGCATTAAATTGATTAAAAGTGGCAGTAAAGTCATTTACAATGTCACAAAAGATTTCTATTTTAAATAATTCATTATTTTGAAAGAAAACATGGTATATTGTAATCATGGTATGTTGTAATATGTCACAATATTACAGATTTACTGTATTTTTGATCAAGTAAATTATTTCTAGTTTGCTGCAAACTTCATATCTCCTCTCGTCCCAGAATCTCAGTCAGGCAGTGGTTGTACAGAGAACTACCGTTACATGCTTGAGGTGGTACATGCTTGAGGTGGGTTGGGGGGGGGGGGGGGGGGGGGTATGTATGATTCACGAGAGTCATCATATTCACAGGGCTTGTGATTTATGTTGTCATGCTACCCAAACCTGATGACACCTTCTGTTTTTTAATGAGGTATGATGGGATGAGACAGAAAAAACGGGTGTGGTATCCACTTCTTTCTAATCTAGTGGATGGTGAAAATCAGAGATATCAACACTGTTTATGTGTGATTACTCATGCACTTGAACTGCTAGTTGGATCAGAGTGACTGTCCATTCAGTCATCCAAAAGGCTGTTCTGTTTTCTGTGATGTGCATGGAAGAATAAAGATGCAGTACAAAGCATTGAAGCTGATAGCACCCATTACACACTTCTAGAGCTTTTGACTCTGACTCATTCTGCTGTAATATCCTCTCAAACAGTAACAGATGGTACAGACTCCTTCACTGCCTTCAGACATGTTTGTAGGTGGGTGCTGGTAGAGAGAGAGAGAGAGTGTGTGTGTGTGTGTGTGTGTTTAAATAAATCAGTATTGTACGTAATATGACTTTTCCCAAGCACACTAATTAACCCCAGTTTGATGCAGATGTATTTTTCTCTTGACTTGAGTGCTATAAAGACAATGAAGAATGACTGCTACTCAACGCTGTCCCGTGATGCTGTAAACCTTGAGACAGAGACATCCTCTAATCTTTAATTGTGAAGACGACAAAACATAAGATTAAACAGTAACATAACATGAAACATAAATTAAGTAAAAGTAAATGAATATTGAATATATATCAAATGAATTTAAAGATAGTTTTGAGAGAGAAGTACAATACTGATGTATGTTTGCTCTCTTAAAGTTTACTCTTATGTCATTCTAAACAGATTTCTTTCTGTACAAGGAAGGTCAGTGGACAATAACATCACTGGAATCACGTTCAGATTGTCGTTCTCTGGCTGACTAACAATAAAAACATTGGCAACCAACCAGAATCCACCCTTTTAGAAGCTTGAGCATTTAAAGGCACAGACAATATAAGTGTGAGCGCTTTTAATAAAACAGAATGTTATAATGTGTTGGTGTAAACGCTAACATAGTTATTGTAATAGTCACTCTTGATAACGGCCTTAAATTGTGAAATAATTGTCAGGTTTTTTGGTGAACTATCACTTAAAGAAATCAAATTAGATCTTTAAATCCTTCATTTCCTTCTTATGAGAACATTTACATATATTGATTAAAAATGGGTAAAACCAAATAGAAATTGATAAAAACATCTACAATCAATTTCACAAACATGGCTTGCCCTTTAAAAATGAATGGATCTTCAGTGTGAATGTGATTTCATCAAGTTCAACATGTTCCTGGATCAACATCTTTGTTGATCTTGGAACAATATTCCATTCAAACAATCAGATTTGAGAGACAAGTTTACACTGGCTTATAGCCAAGGTTAGGTGCTTCTACATTAGTGTTATTCACCATCATTTCCCTCTGATTTTAGGGATAAGTCATGGCTATAGTTATGGGTAGTTATGGGTATGCTTAGATTTAGAGAGAGGGATAGGGTTAGGACAAATTATTCAGACTAAATTATCAGAAAATTATGTTTTATACAAAATACGTTGATTCAGGAACATGCCATACTTGGCAAAGTCACTGTGACCCAGTGTCATCCAGTACCCGCAGCAGTTAGGAAAGTGCTCAACCTTAATAGACTGTCATCTTATAAGAAATGTGTCTGATAAGTAAATCTCATTGTAGACAAGAGTAAGATGATACTGTAACGATCGGGTGTGCTGCTGGTGTGCGATGCGGAGAACCAGGACAAGGAGAACAGGATTAAGTCCAAACTCATTTAATGAGAAACAAAATAAAACACTTTAAATATAAACAAAAGAAGCACACTAGTGCAAAACAGAACTCAGCGAAACTTAGGAGACAGGCAGAACTAAAGTACACATTACTAAAACATTATCAACAACCGACAAACACAAGGGAAATGCAAGAGTGATTTATACACAGGAGGAATCAACAACACCTGGAAGACTAACAAGCAAGTGATTACAAGACAGGTGCAGGGAGTGAAACAATAACCCAATAGACAGGAAGTGAAACAATGACAAGACTGACAGAAAGTGACAAGGAAGACCCAGACAGAAACAGGGACACGTGTTACAGATACACTTCTGAAACTGCAACATGTTTTCAGATAGTCACTCAGAAGAGAAAAGACCATGATCTTCATTGAGCTACCCATCCGTGCAGATCTTAAACTGTTGACTAAATCAAATAGGGATTGACAATGGTGATGATTGACAATGGTGATGATGAACGGTGTAATTGCACATAGTGAATGCAACCTGAGTGGCAAATGAATGGCTTGCAATCTGCAGCCTCCTCAAAATAGTCCATTGGCAAGCAGCAGAAAGCCTCCTTCGTGCAACAAACATGTAGTAGACGCAAGTGTTGTTCAATACATTGTCGTTCAATGTATTGAATATATTGTTTTAAATCACATTTGTGATGACAAAAGAAGAAAGCAAATGCGCCAAGGTTCGATAAAATTGAGTGAGTGTAAAATCAGACCAATGCAGCAGGGCATCTGGAACAAACACACTCAGATTTGGACCATGGCAAACGTACCCAGTTTGAAATCCCCCTTCTGACCTTCAAGCATTGCTCAGAATGTCTCAGTTCACGAAAACTTAAAAAACTAAATGGAAATAAATGTTGTGATGTTACAGTGATCCCTCGTTTATCGCGGTTAATGTGGCCCCCACGATAGGTGAAAATCCGCAAGGTAGGATTGGCCCCCTACGAATTTCCGTGTATAGTGTGCGAATGTGTGTATAAGTACCAGAATGTTTAAAATATGTATATTTATACTTTATATATATTTGAATTAAATCTATTTAATTATTTAGTATCTTGAGACTTGACTCCAGTAAAGACGACGATGACAGACTTGTGCGGTTCGATGAATGATGATGATGTTGGTGTTACTGCACTGGTATAATGAGGCCTTTAAATCAGTTCGGGAAGCGCATCATCGCTAGATATCGGCGCTGGAGCGTCAACATTTACTTCCAAGAGAGGTGAAGAGGCTCCCACTCCACTCGTGCTCTCATTCGTCGATCTCGCGCCGGGAACCAATCCCGTGTCTTGTCTGAGTGCCCGTGGGTGTGTACAAAGCCTCTGAGAGAGTTTCTCTCTTTGTCTGGTATCCTGGGAAACCGCTTCTCTCGCATCGCGATGAAACAACGCTGCTTTTGGCGGTATTTTATAATTTTTATTTTTCAATTAATATTTTTGAAAAATCCGCGATGCATTGAACTTGAACCGTGAAGGGGCAAGGCATTACTGTATTTCCATCGAGAGGTGCATCCTTTTTTGAACAATTCAAGAATCAAGCACACTGTAAAATTTACTCCAGCACATCCCAAAGACTTTCAATGATTTTAAGGGACACAGAGCTGCCTATTTTTCACAATTTGAGCCTAATGAATCTTGACATTGTCATCCAGAAATATGCCCATGATGTGTCTTCCTATATAGTTGTTTAAGAAATGAAAATCTTCACACTCCATCTGTTATGGTAAGAAGAACTTTTGCCAAACATAATAATCACTGCAATAATGATCCTTGAATCATATCCATTTGCCCATTTAAATAAAAAACAGCGACTTTTTTTGGCCGGGCACAGGCAGTATACATTCTCTTTAGTTATTCGGTCTGTCGGTGGCTGTCGATACAGAGTGTCCTCTGTTTGATATGGCACAATCCTTGAAGGTCGTCAACGTCAATCTATGAAAACACAAAGAAGAGGAAAACAAAGGGAGTCTGCTATTTTTTTTCAACACATCTGTTTTGCCTGACTTCATGTTATGATTTGGATGGATCTCTGTAGTTTTTACTGGATGTCCTGAATGTAAGAGATGGAATTCTAACATTATGATTTTTTTAAGTTAATTTGGAAAGGATTACAGTCACAAAGGGACTTTCTTGACTTCACCTCCTCCGGGAAATCTAGACTCATTCTAAAGAGATTATTGGCTCATGTTTGTTTTCGGTCCTTCATTTTGCTTCAGCCTGTGTCAGAATAGTGGTGAATCACAGCTCAACCATCCTTGTTTTTAGCTAATACGATTAACAACAGGACTCTTTTCCCTCCACAGATTGTATCCATCCTTCCACAGAGCCACACGTTCCTGTGGAAAACATGCCGTATCTGTCACTACAGCTTCCTGTGTTAACGAATTACACCCAGAAACGGATGGGTCACAACAGGCCCATTTCTCTCAATCTTTCTGCATCTCCTTTTCTCTCTCAATAGTGTTTAGCACATGCGATCAAAGAACAAATACTTGCTTTTTAGCTTGACCCGTTCTTGATAAACATTATTGCCTTGTTAAACTCGCTGCTATTATGTTGCTGTACTTTATAAAACATAAGTAGGCAGATGTCCAGTGAATTTAAACTGTTCTTAATGTTGATCTGGGTTCAATCTCACAAGCAAAAGTGATTTTAAATGCTTAGGGTGCTTACTAGTCGCTATATTAATGAAAAAGCTGATTGCTTAATGTTTTCATGTCTCGTTCTTTCTGTCTAAACTTGTCTTTAACAACATATTGCTCTGTTTTTCTAAACTAATAAAACAAAAAAGGAATGTAGACAGAATTCTTGGGATTACAATGGGAACACTTCACATAATTGTCTCTCCATGTAACTTCTCTTTTATTCCTTTGTCTTTGCTGCTCCTTGATCTCTTTGCCTGTTACTGTACTAATTCTGTATTTACTGTCCATAAAACTGAGCATAATATTTTAGTGGCCCGTTTAGACTCCATTTATAGCAATGACAACATTTTTCCTGGTCTTCACAGTCTGTCAGACAAGATCACTACCGCCGCTTGTGTGCATTTGTGAACATGTTTTGTATAGCGCATTTGTGATATTTATATATTTGTGTGATTTGCTAATTATATCTAAATTAATATTGATTTAGAACACAAACTGAGCTATAAGCAGACATCATCAAACTCTATTATGAGATCCTACACAGTTCTGCATGTCTTCCTCTCTAAGACTGTGTGTACATGAACAAATGAAACATATGGAAGCAGGTCTTCACACATAACTTGGTTATGCTAGGTTAACCTACCTGGGGCGTTTTGTTAGGCTTAAGCTTGTGGTATATGCAAGATTTTGGACTGTTCCCTCTTCGATTCCTTGCCTTGTTGACCTTTGTCTTCGCAGATGGCTATTTTCATTTACTTGCCCCTTGTGGAAAAAAAACACTTTAGTATACTTTTATTAAGTGTACGTATTACACAAATGTAATGTTTTAAATGCATATTACATGTAATTTATTTCAACTGTATCACAGATTGTTAATTTTAAATGCAATTAGTTGAACCTATAAGTGGGACTTAAATGCATCTTTATATGTACTTTCATAATTGCTTCTAGTGTCTTTAAAATATAGTTGATGTGTACTGCTCAATTTACTGACAAGATATTAATATTAATATTTTTTATCTCTTTAATATTAAAGATAACAGCACACACCAAAGGAGCATTGAAGGGAAAAGGTTTTAAATCATAAACTCAGCAAAACAAAAAGGAGAACCAACACCACACATAAACGAAAGAGAACAGACATAGATTAAGGGAGAACTCAGGGTATAACTATATGACCCAACAAAGGAAACTAATGAATTAATTTACAAGGTAAATCACATGACACAGGTGACGAAGATGAACAGTGAGAGAACTTGAAGGAAAACAAACTCAAACTGTGACAAACACACTTAAGTTGAAATTAAAATATTTTGCACGTGGTTTAGTATATTAGTCAATACATTAAAATAAGTGTACTTATGTAAAACACTAGACAATAGTAATTATTTAAAATGTGTTTAAGTAAAACGTTTTTAAAAAGTGCAAGTATGTTGTGTGTTAAGAAATATTGTCGCTTAAAGTGTCCTCTCTTTAAGCACAGGTAAGTGGCCTTCAATTTTAATTATATTATCTGCAAGTGCCCCTTTTTAAAAAGTATACTTTTAAAATTTGAAGTAAAAGTCCACTTTCAATGCAATTAAACACTTCTTTTTCACAAGGGTCCATTGATATCTCTCTGCTTTTCTTTAAAGCGCCAGATTACTGCCAGAAGATATCGGCCTGTCTTGTGTTTATCTAGATTGACTTGATCACACCTTAGGGAATGTGGGCAAGAAAAAACAGACAAATGAGATTTGACCCAGCACCAATAAATAATGCCAGTGTCAAGTCCCATATGGCGCAAATGATACTTGCTTTCAGACAGGATTTAGTTGTAGTGGGGGCAATATGATGTCATCCTGCCCCAAGGTTCTCTAATAAATTAGGTGATTACAACTGGTCCCTTCTTTTGCCCTCTAAGGAATGAAGTACTGGGAATGTTTGCAGTCAAAGACAGTTACCCAAAGGAGACTGGCTGTCTACAGCAGGTTTTATTGGTACCAATAGGGTTATAGATTCTCACAGACAGGTCCATACTGGGTCATTATAAAATCCAGCTGAAATAAATGTAATCTATTGAACAGCAAACTCTGTCTCTTTAATTATAATAAAGTGAAACATATAGTCTTGACTCATTGTATAAAATGAGCAACTGTTCCCAAAACTATGCAAAATACAAATGCAAATGATTTTCAAAATTAATCTTCTAATCTCACATGACTCCTAAAACCTTACTCCTAAACCTAAATTTACTATTTTAAATAAAAAAGGCTAACTAAAAATTTTTTTTTTTTTTTACTTGTATAACTATTTTTCCGAGGGCATTTTTCAAAATTTGGCCCTCAAAAGTGCACACATGCACTAAAGGATGAATGATCTCACTAGGAAACAGACCCTCATGACACATTTATGCTGTACAGTATTAAGGTTGGATGAAATCCAGTGTGACTTGCGACAGAAAAAAAACAGTGTTTTATGTCTTTTAATATAACCGATGTCCAGAGTATTCCAGTCAGTACGATAATTTTGCTCACTTAGGCAACGAATGGATATGACTTCCTCTAGACTTGCAGCAACGGTTGGTTTTAAACAGCCAGCCGAAGCTCTTTGTCGAGCAGCAGCAGCAACAGTGTTCAGGCAGATGGAGCAGATACAGGCGCTCTGAACAGGGTGACATCATACCTTTACAATCTGAAGGCGCGGCCGCCGGTATCACGTCAGCTCGAGAACACAAGACTAACTCTTTGACTCTTTGACTCTCTGACTGACTCTTTGATACTTTACCAATTAAGGTTCTCGCATTAAGAGCAGAGAGGACAGAACGAGGCAGAAAAGACTTAAGGGTGTCACTAGAGTTTTTTCTCGAGTTCTACGAGCTAACTTTTCCTCCAGGGACACTCGTCCGGTCCGGGAGGGTCGTACTGTGAGATTTCTGCACTGTGGTACAGTCAAGCTCACCCTCTGCTGCCTGTGCCACACGCAAAACCTGAAGGGATACAGCGACAAGAATTACTTCAAGGCAAGCAGCAAAATGTAAGTAATGAAATCTCTATTTAGGGCATGTTTTGTCCTGCATTAAGTGCCGTTGAGCCCAATGTTATGGGAAGCTTACATCTATTCTGGTTTTATGTCAAAACTAAATTCGGTTAGGGTTGAATTCGTAGAACGATAACGACGCAAACTTTTTACCACAAAAAAGTCTTGCGTTATGCGTAAATGTCTCGTGTAGCGGGAAGGTGCGTGCAGCGTTGTGTGTAGGCTAATGCTTGTGAATGACTGAATATCCTATCATATCTTGCGTACTTAATAGTGCACTGCATGCTTAACAAGGTGTGAGGGCTTATTTTTTGCTAAGAATTAGGAAATTTCAGTAACGAATATTAAAGAAATAATTCAACCGACATTAAAGGCTCTACATATTTAATTTATATTAATACTCCATAGTATGCGCTCATTTACGAAAAATGTATAAATGCTCTGCAGAGGTTTTGGCGCATCACTCGTAATCTAATTAAGGCCTCCTCACCAAATAAGGGAAAATATGGAAAGGTCCGCGAGCGCTTCATCCTTTGATGTGAGTTGCGCGCGCCCCCCCATGCTCGAGGAGAATCTTGCACGAAACATCTCGACCTCACCTGGATGCTATCGTAATCTTTTTCAAGAAAAACACACATTTTTCTTCCTATCTAGAAGGGAGAAGGGGCTAGTTGTCACATAGGGAAGCTGTCACAAGAAACACGAATCAGTAACTATAAAGTTTTTAGTCAGAAGTCTAGCTACAGGAATGATTTCTTTAGCAATATACACTTAGATTTGTCATATGTGTAATAAAAGTAGATAGTAATTAAAAAGTTGAACTGTTTGTCAAGACGGGTGTTTTTTCCCTATATATGCCTGGATGCTGAGAGTTTTTAAAATACATTTCTCAGGCTCCACTGTGACAGCTCACCTCATAAGATCTGATAGCATGGCTCATTTTGGTCAAGTTAATAAGTTGTGATATTCTTTCTTCCCTATTGTGACATATACGCTTTATCCAAGTGAAACGGGTTGTCCAACAAGAAATATGTTGATTTTGTCTTTCCGGATTTGATTGAATTCTTGAATTGTTGTGGTTTGCTATTTGTCGATTTTATGTTAATTACATGCTGCCCTCACTAAACACATCATCAGAGAAGAGAAGAGGGAGGGGGGGTATTTTGATTAAATATTATAAAGTCTCATAAAAAAAAGTATGTGTATGGATGAATCATCTATAATAAACACTGCTATATATTCCATGAATTATTATTTTTTATTTCATGGTGACTAATGAATTGTACCTTTGTTTTCCCTGAGTAAAAATTTTTGATATTAAAGATATTTTTGTAGGCAAGACTTTATGGTATGTGCCATCATTCTGTGTCAAATGTAAACCTTCTCTGAGAACTAGTACAACGTGTGACATCCTAGCCCCATTCAGTCACTTGCAGTGTTATAATTATTTGCATTTAAGAAATTAAATATAACATAGCTTAGTTGCTCATCTTTTGTGTTTGGTTTCTATGTTCAAAAACAGCAATAGCAAAGCCACATCCTGTTGACACGAGAATTAAACACCTTTACAAAAATACCCATAATGCCATCCTTCCCTTCAATGCGTAATCTGTGTTTTTCACTGATGCAGATGAGATGCACATCAGCTTTTGCGGTTGACAGCCAGCATGTGGGTTAACCAAGCTTTTCAGCATGGCTGAATCATGGCATCACGTGCCTTCCTCACTTCACTTCTGACATGTGCCTGTTCTCAGATGAACCTAATGTTCAGTGATTGTTCCAAACAACTTTGTTGATGAAGAATATTTTGAAGAATGTTAGTAACCAAACAGTTGATGTGCACCATTAACATCCATATTAGGTTTTACACCCATACTATGTAAGTCAATGGTGCTCATCGACTGTTTGGTTGCACATATTATTGAAAATATCTTCATTTGTGTTCAGCAGAAGAAATAAATTCAGAGGTTTCATAGAGGTACAACTTGAGGGTGAGGAAATGATTTTCACCATTTTTGGGTGAACTATCCCTTTTCTGTCATAAGGTAGTGCAGGTTAGCATTCTTTTCAACTGTGCCTCAGATCTTGTTAATATTCCCATTTGTGGTCCAGTAAAAGTACATTAGAAACTGTTACAACTCATTCTGCCTGGCCAGACATGATATATGTATATACATATATATTATGTATTTAAGAAAATAAAAGAAGAAAACAACAACTTTGAAGCTGGAGTTTATGTTAATGCTACACATCAAATTAAACTAGAGAACCTGCTGATTCAGATGATTCCAGTATTCAAACATCCAATTAGATTATAAACTGGACAATTTTTTATTCCGTCAAAAAAATCAGCCTGTCATACTTTATATTTCCTGCAGGTGGCGCCAAACTACTGGGCTCAGCAGTAGTGGTGTGTTCTGAATGCCTGACTTGTTTGTTCTTCTTTTGTTTCTGAGCAACTGGCCTATTTACGGTTGGACTATATTGCAGACATTATAATATCACATGGGATATGAGAACAACAAGACACTGGTGTTTTTGTTTTTTGACTCATGAAATTAGATATACAAGAAGTATGAATAAATAGTTATGAATGGAGTTCATGATCTGAACTCTAGAGTCTGAAACCCTATCAATTTTAGGTTATGCCTGAGCCTCCTTTCAGCTCATCTTATGTTTTGTTTAAAATATCAGGCTTTCCCTGAACATGAATCTGAATCAGACAGAGAATAAAAACAAGAGTACAACATATTATGTGTAGTTTTGTAGATGTTTTCTGATGGGGGCAGGGAATTGGAGAGAGGGGGTCAAGGGGGCATCGGTGGCTCATTACATGAAGGGCATTCCACAGATTCTCTTGGAGAGACAAATGCTGAAAAAAAGGCTCTAAAGGAAAACATTCTTTTTGGACTGCGTCCTCACACACTGTTTTGGCCCATTTGCCTTATTTAGTCAAATGCTGGATTAATGCAGCTCTAAATTGTTCTATTTTGTGACTTTCTCTAACAAAATGGGTACAAGGAGGTTGTAAATCCTGTCAAGACTTTTATACGCATACCTTTGGTATTTAAACACCACTTTAGACATATTTTTAACTTTTGCACTCATCTGTTGTGAAGTTATTCGGACATCACCTCCAACAGCAGTTCATAATTTGATAATTAGTGGTAACCTATACGTCATCACACGATTATGGCATTTTATTCTGTACTAGATCTAAGTGTTGACAAATGCATAAAGTGAAACACTATTTTAGAATGAATGCCCATATTAAGTTTTACATATGAACATTAGATTAACATTAGATTTTAAATGTTTAGTAATAAAAATATTTTTATAATTAAAATCTCTTTCACATGTCTGAAAAGGTAATTGTAACACATTGTAAACTGGCACCTTTTGTATATTTCCAATAAGTGTACTGATTTTGACCAATGTTTTGTGAAGAGTTCATGAAGAGCAATACACACACACACTCATTTAAACACACATTCTCATTACGTAATATCCTGTGCTGTTATCTGACCTGTTACCTTACTATTACAGACAAATGAATAAATGAATGAATGACACAATGGCACACATTCATTCAGCAACTTAAGAGTTTTATATAAATTATATATATGTTTCATCCACATACTGATGACAAATGTAATTAAATGCCCCCATCCCATGCGTATTTTAGCCTGATTTTATTCCAATCTTTTGTTTTTCCTCTAGTCACAACTTTGGAAAGAAGAGCACACAAATTGTACAATTCCAAGACTCCACCCAAAAATCGAGACAGCGAATTAGTGCAGGAGACCCAAGTCGATAAAATGAGTCAACACACACGCCCCCACCAGTCGAGCGCCTCCGCCGCTCCCCTATCCAACGCTTCTCTCTCCCCGGACAAGGACGCAGACATGCCCGCTACAGAGAAAGATCTCGCCGAGGACGCGCCATGGAAGAAGATCCAGCAAAATACATTCACTCGCTGGTGCAACGAGCATCTGAAATGTGTCAATAAACGCATAGCGAACCTGCAGACGGACCTGAGCGATGGGCTCCGGCTGATCGCGCTTCTGGAGGTGCTCAGCCAGAAGAAGATGTTCCGCAAGTACAACCAGCGCCCCACGTTCAGACAGATGCAGCTGGAGAACGTTTCCGTGGCTCTAGAGTTCCTGGACCGGGAGAACATCAAGCTGGTGTCCATAGGTATGTGTGCTCTCCCTTTCTCATTTTAATCGGGTTTGAACATTACGCTTTCTTAAATATAGTTACCCAATTATAAACCATCTTATTCCAGTTATATTGGTTTATTATTGGATTTTTATTTATTTTATTTTTATCCAACTATATGAATCCGAATTCTGCATGGCCAACAATCAAGGCACGATATTTTAGGCAGGCCACAAAAATAACGGGAAAGAATGATGGAAATGAAGGCCTTTGTGGCAACACATTGGTTTGTGCAAATGTATCATTGCTTCGCATGTTGCACGTGTTTTGTGGACTTGTAACTTGTTGCTCACATGGACGGTTGTGAAAATCGGGTGTTGCTTTAGTCGCTTTTGCAGTTTACAATCCGACAAAGAAGTGAGGTTTCTGAGGAACCACAGACGCTCCATTCAACTAGTGCAAGTCCAGCCCTAAATGTCGTAAAGCAGCAGTAGATGGCGATGGTTTTAGGGTAGTTTAACCGTAGTTTGAGTACTGAATGAGTCAAAGCTCAACTTGCACCCATACTTTTAATCTTCTTTTAAACGTTGATGCGGTAGGGCGAGGAGGGTGGAGAACTGAAGTGTTACTCTTAACGGGATTGTTCACTTTTTCGGAGGTTTTCCTCTCAGTATAGTCATTTTGATATTTTATTTGTCGGTCTATTGTTATGATTCTCACGTGGGTATCAGTGAACATGGCATTCACCTGGACAGTCGCACAAAGTAGAAATCTCGATCTGTTAGCACACTCCTTCTCACAAGGAGGAAATTTGTCTTTATCAGGGTTTACGATGGTTCTTTTGGGTGTCAGTGTATTAACGGAGGAATTAGAACATCAAGTTACACAACATTGGCTGTGTTCGAAACGTTCCCTCATTCAGTGCCGGTTGTGATTGATGACTCACACAGTGACACGCCCTCCAGTTTATGGCTCATTTTAGACACTAGGGGTGAAGAGTGAATTCGTGTTTGTTCATGGCTCAGAATGTGCAGTCTGGTATTGAGTTTAAGTTTAGATTTAGAGATTCTTTTAGCTTTTACTTTTTCTAAGAGTGGACCTCAGTTTATTGAAGTTATGAAATCCTAAACTATAATTTAGGTCTAATTAATGTATCTAAAGAGGTTAATTGGAAAAAAGATGTAATTAACTCACAATGATGGTCATGTAGGCCTATACAAGATTTAGCATATTCCCCTTTTTACAAAAAAGAGAACCCAGCAGAGTTTGAATGAAAATGTATGAATGATTGTAGTGTAAAAGTACTCAATATTTAAGCCCTTTTTTAATTACGAGATTCAATAGTATTGAAAAATTCCAGTAACTTGAATTAAATAATCCTTTCATATTATTCATACTTTGAGTGAGAAAAAAAATTCTTGATGCGCAAGCTAATTGCTAATTTCAGTATGCAGTTTAAACTTAAAATAGAAGTTTAAATTCATTAATTTAATTATTCAAGTAGTGTAATTGTTTTACTATACTACTGAAATTCATGAATCTTAACTTGCTTAAATGTGTAGCATGAATCTGAGTGTCTTGATATTTTATTGTAGCTTTTTGCTTTTAATGACAGCTTTATTAGTTTTTGCGTAAATTTATGGAGTATCTTAAGCTTTTATGAAAAAGGCTTAAAGAGAATTTTAAGCATTAATAATGAAAGCTAGCACTACCATCTTATCAGTGTCGCAAATTTGTGTCTTTGGTTAATGTCCTCGAAACAGTGCAGTATCTTTGCCTCTCCCAAAAATGACAATTCTGTAATTTACTTGCGTCGTAAGACTCATTCATTTTTGGGACAGAATTAAACTTTTTTGGGGGGGTGGGTGTTAAATTTGACCGATTTCTGAACTCTATTGTCAACTTTCCAATTTGACGTGTCAAAAAGTTCAAAGTGATTGTCAACCTAATCCATATGAATGGACCCGTTTAGACCAAATTTTCTGTGAGACGGTCGTTTTATAATGAATGATCAAATTAATGCTTTTATTGAACATGAACATCACCTCAACCAAATCTTCTTGAGCTTCCGTTTAACACTATGTATGTGTGAGTTGATTAATTTTTCTATGTGAATAAAAGCCTAAATTCAATGTTCATCATGTATACATAAAGTGATTGTGTCTTTGGGAAATGGATTAAACCACTCAATTCATAATTTTTTATTTCCAAGTTTAAGCTGTCTATTGAACTCCAAGATTCAGTTCAGATCCATCGTTCTGTCTGGGATGTGGTTTCTCTTCCGGATGCTCACTTTTTCATCAGTGCTACGTCCCAATGGCTGTAGGGTTTTGCTCTTAATGGGATAGCTTCCCAACGGTGCCTAGAGGGTATGAATAAACATCCTTTCAGATGTCGCAATCAAGGATTATTCGGCAATTGCTTAATATTTGGATTTAGAAACCCCTTCATCCTTTTCTGCTACTATGAGTAAACCATGTTTTGCTGGGCTTGCACACAGATGATCTCACCATCCATAATGAGTAAAAATGTGATGTACTTTTTGGTAGGAATGTTTGTTTTCCTTACCATTACGGTGTATTTTTAGTAACTGATGATTTTATTTTGCAATAAGGATACTAAAACGTGTATGTGTGTGTGCGCAAACACTCAAATGATTACTAAATATGCACTTGTGTGTGCTTGTATGTTAGTCTTTGCAGGCATAAGTGTTATGTGTTCCCGTGTCATGACAGGTCCTTTGTTTTCTCGTCTATGCGAAGAATTGCCTTCCAAGGTGGAGAAGAGCATGACAGCCCTATATCTCAGTCTTCATCTGGGTGGGGCTCGTAAAAGAGCCTTTATGTGTGGTGCCTAGAGACGCTCTAATCTGTTTCTTCATCTGGCATGTTAGTACTTAAATGTGACATAACAGAGCAAGATCTTGATCAACATCCTCTTGAATCATTTATGACACTTAAAAATATTTGATGCAATTTAACAAATAAGTTGCTCAATATTTTGCATTCATTATTAAATGCAATAATTCTGAATGGAGTCAGGATAATTGCCTTTAAGGTTGCATGTTAAGACTTGATTCTGTTATGTAGGTAGAAAGTGTATGTCTATAGGTCCTCTGGTGCAGGATAGAACTTTAAGCATTAATAATGAACTTTATTAAACTTCTGGGCTGGTGTGTAAAATTCACAGCCTCAATGCCATGAGTTTAAATTCAGATCCAGCACAGGATTTCACTGTATTTGATTTGCTGTGACCATTTGAACATGTCTTGAGTTTCTGCTTTTAGTTTGCTGCCCAGTTCATATGTTTCCCTGTTCATCACATGTAAATGTTAAATGCTCTCATTATAAAATGTTGGGTGCATTGTAATGTTTGTAAGGCAGCCGTTCTAATTGTAATGTTTTAAAAAAGTTCTAAAAAGGGTTATAGAGTTGAATGAAGAGGTATGCCGTTATTTAACAGGTCCATGTCTAGAGAGGCCTCCTGATGTTCCTGTGCTTTATTGGCAATGCCAGGATTTCCTGTTCTTCTGGGAGACCGTACTGTGCCATGGAGCACAGCAGTGGGGCTCTTTTTCAACCGCTTTGCCTGCAGAAGTACTTTTCCCATTTATTTTCTTCTCTTTGGGGGATTAAAAAAGAGAGTTTTAAAACCTTTTTCTTTTTTGGGGATGACTCGCGTTGATTTGAAGCAAAAAGTATTCAAAATTGAAAAAGGTCAGCAAAAAAAAAATTCTGCTTACCGTAGTTATTTTCATATGTAATTACAATCCCATGAAGCATTGTACATTATGTAATCTGTTTTAAAAATAACAAAATTGTCAAGAGGTTCCTGTACTGTCATTTAAGTATACAAAATGTAATTTATGTGAAATGGAAAATATTCAAATATACCTAAGTACCTAGTGGGAATTCTCAACCAGTTATGTCATGTGCAATACTTCATGGGAATGGGAGTTTGTTGCTGAGCTCTTGGCATGGTTTAGTTGGCATGGTCTGCTTGGTCATTCAACAGTGGATTTCTGTCCGGATTATGGGTAGTTCTTGACTAGGCATTGAACTTGAAATCATACATTTGTTAGTCTTTATTCCTGGAGTCTGAACCGTTACACAAGTGCTCCTGAACTTGACTTCCGTGTGGTTGCAGTTGCTTTAAATATCTGTAAAGTTGGCATAAACTAAAATAAGTATGGTGTTCTTTTGTATACTTGCACCAACGAATAAGTGGCATGTGTAGAAGCGTGCGTGATTGTGTACCCTCACACCCTTCGCCACACTGGAAAGCACCCTATGGCAAGTCTCGCAACCCGACCTCATTGTGGTTTTACCGTTTTGTTTGTCTGCTGTGCTCTTTTAATTAGTCATTCTTGAATCTCTAAATTTCTGCATGAACAAATGAATGGTGATTTTTGCACTTGACTCAGATGTTGAAGTTCCGCTTTACTGTGAAACCCTTTAAAGGTTTTTTAAGGACATCGTCACTCTGCTAGATAAAACCACTGCATGGAAACCACATGAAGGCATCTGCCACACGCTTACTCTGAAAAGCCTTGTGACAACAAAGTGAGACAGACAAATATGTAGGTAGACCGAATAAATGGTGCTACAACCAGGAATGGAGATGGGGAATCAACAGGAGTAAAATAGACTTTGGCTAGGAAACTGATGAAAGGGGAATTACCTCATCCTCTGAGCTGAGATTGTAGCAGTTCAGAATGCGCCTCTTTTGCAATAATTTTAGACTGAGGATATGACTTGGTTAGGGAGAAGGGAGGGGATTCAAAGGCGGATGGATGGTAAATAAGAGAAGTGTAAGTGGGATCAAGGAAGGGTGGAGTGGTGGTGTTGGGGGTTTCCTAATGGATTTAATTGCATGGCACTTCCTTGGTCCGGTAACCCATAGGCTAATTCATCACCAAAATATGGTGTGTGCGCTGATGTAACATTTTAGAAAGTATCCAGCACAATTGGTACTTATCAGATTGTCCCAAGGCATTTCTCTCCACCCACATTTAAAGGCAGACATTTGTATGCACTGTCACCCTGGCAGAACTACAGATGAACGGAAATATAACTGAACATGGCCAGATCTTTTGCTATCTTGTTAAAATGAAGACTGGCTTTGTATGCCTGCATGATATATGGGTTGTGGCACTGAACGCACTCTATGGGCTTTGATGAAATGAAAATCGTATGTTTAATAAGGACACGTACTATCCTGGCCTCTTGTTTGAGGTGAAGTTGATGGAACTGGGTTCTATCCAGACACTAAACATCCAAGCCAAATGACAATCCAGCTCTGTCAATATGGGGTTTTACAAAAGCACTACCGCAGCAGTTTTCTGTTCTAGTCAGACTTCCCTCGGTCACTCCTTTCTTTCCCTGCCTCCTCCTACTCCCTCCCTTTCTTTGCTGTAATCAGAAACCCCTGTGCAAAGGAATGGGTGGCCTGCCAGGATCAAGTTTGCTTCTGCCCTTTTAAGGCTAAAAAACCAAGGGGAACATTTCCAGAGAGAGAGGAGGGAGGTACATTTGGAAGTCATTGCAAGAGAACTTCCTTTTCTTTTACTTTCTGAGTTCATGCTCCTAAAACCATGTATTGTATGTGCTCTGATTTGAAACCAACACTGGGACGATCAGAATTCACCATTTCTTTGCCACGTGGTTTTCATTAAGACCTTCAACACAACAGTTGTTTTAATTCCATGCTTTAATGCATTGGGGGTGTCACATGGCAGTTTTGTCCCAGCATTAAACTGAAATACTTTATCACACAGAATGTTATATGAGGGCCCCTGGTTCCCATAGTTTACACAACGCTAGATTAACACTTGTTAAATTTGGAGTAGAAATTCACCATTTCTATGTTCTAAATGAATCTTATTTTGAATGATTCATCCATTTTCAATCATTGCCTTCTAATCTCCAACTGAGTTGGCTCGATCGTGCTCCTCTCCACCTATAGCTAGTGTGTGGTAGGTGCAATGGCGCCATTATACTGTGGCTGGTGGTGGAGGAGAGACCCCCCCCTGAAAAGTAAAGTGGTATATAAATGCCGCATTCCTTTATACTTTTGTTTTTGACCAGCATTTTCAAACTGTCTTAATTTGATCTACTGGTAAAAAACATCAGACTTCTCTCTGCTGACTTATACCGAACTTCAGCAATCATTTATTCTATTTAAACCTTCTCTTAGAGAATCAACCAAGTGCATTAAGGAGAATGTTCATTCAAAAACAATTATTCAATTATACCATTCCAAAAAGTTTCTAAACAACACTGTCCATTTAACTTAATCTCATTGGGGTTCAATGAAAACGTCAGACATCTTTTGAAAATATAATTTTGTGTTCTACAGAGGAATTCAATGCCTTAGACTGAGGAGGGGGAGGGGAGGTCATTTGTTGAATTCAGTGTCTCTGATTGCGTTTGTGTGTAGACGTCCTGACCACGATGATAAGACCTTTTTGGAATGTGTGCAATTTCCTCAGTCCTCTACAGCTTTGTGAAAACCTGAAACCCCCACTGCTGGAAATTGACCTCAACTTGGTGAGCAAAAAGATATTGGATTAATTATAGAACTGAAATATGTGGCATTTTCTTATGAAATATTTCTGTATGAACGCTCCTCCCGTCTTCAGACATCTGCAGTGTGTTATGTTGTCCAATGATGTTCGGTCAAGGATCAGGGCTGAGGTTTTTTGGCAGGTCCAGACAGAGAGTGAGTCATGGGAATAAATTTCTTATCCACTACTGATTCAGCACTCCAACACTGATCAAACAGGAAGGCCACAACTCAACCCAGTCTCGGTCTATGTTTGTGTCTAAAGGATTGGCAGGCAGTATATAGGAGGTAGGAAGCGTATCCGAATCCAGTGTTTGCGCAACATCCTTTTACCAAGATGCCTTCACCGATCAGCAGCATACCATTGCCTTTTATCCAACAATCATTTGACGTTTGGCAAAAATGGCATTAGATTTAGCGGTTTAAATTTGGTAACACTTTACAATAAGGGTCTGTTTGTTAACATGAACTAAAAATGATTAGTTATTTAGGTTGATTGATTACCCCATATTGCTCATTGCTAATACATTACTAAAGGGGTCCTATTGATAAATCTTACCTTTCACTTGAATGTGGTGTTCTTAATGAAACTTCTCAGGAGACATGAGTCATTATCAATTTGCTTTGTAAATCTTACTTGGATTTGACTTAGATCATCAGACTTGATGTCATGATGCCATCATGCAGAAAACATCTTGTTTGGTCATCGAGTGACTGGACCGGAATGCTGCTTCCTTGGGTTTTGTACACTGGCTATCTCTGTCCTTTTTGTATATTTTGTCCCACTCTTTTTCCATCATGTATCTCTTTCTCGGTCGTCTTTGATTTATCTTCTCTTACTCACTGCCAGCATTCTCTCTCAAACATGAGATTCATGTTTTGGGAATTTGATGAAGAGCTGTGAGCACAAATGTCCTTAAAAGGATTGAGTGTGCTTTGTGTATGCTTCCTGCAGTGTGTGGTGGGAATGCTGTAGCAACACAGATTCCTGTCATGTTTCATATGTTTGCTATTGTGTGCAGTGCGTCACCAGACCTGTGTTCCCTTCAACTGGTCATACACTAATCACATAGTCGATTAGTGGAGTCAACTTGTTTTACAGAAAAATACAAAATCTAGGTGATGCTTTGAAATTAGACTGAACTTTAAATAAATTTTACCGTCCCATTATTTTTCAGAGAAGTTTTCTAATTGAATCTCCACTGCAGCCCACAAGTATTGTCAAAAGCATTAAACCCC
Source organism: Rhodeus uyekii (assembly GCA_037043235.1). Lineage (NCBI taxonomy): Eukaryota > Metazoa > Chordata > Actinopteri > Cypriniformes > Acheilognathidae > Rhodeus > Rhodeus uyekii. Next base: position 1,843,698 of record JAWRVZ010000034.1, read on the forward strand.
TTTGACAATAAATTTCAGGAACATTCAAGTCTCGCACTCTTTTCCGTCATCTATAATCCATAATGTTCTTTTCTTCTGTGTATGTAGATTAATGGTTTTGTGCAATGTAAGATGACTGATTTGTGCAATCGCATTCAAATTATTTTGGGGTATGCCTTTGGTTCAGTCTGCACTAATATATATATGCAAATTGATTTACATATGCAGGTTGAATTTTTAAAAATAAAATTGAACATCCCCTGAGCATTAGTTTTTTTAAAGCGTAGAAATGTAAAAAAAGTTTTACTTCCATCATGCTATTTGTAAGTGAAAGAACATCCAATGTTACCAACCCCTAAGAAATGCTTTTGGTGGTCATGACTTTAAATCAGCCTAATTATACTGGGCTAAGAGACTAGCAGGCTCCTCATTCAGACATCCCTTCCCCCCTCGAAATGCACCCCAAAAAGATCTCCTGAAACATTTACATATTTTTGTGGGAGGCACAACCCTCAGCATGCTTTTGTCAATGAAAGTGAGCCACTGCGCGGTGATGAATTTTATGTGCACCCCCACTTAAGCCCAGTTCTAGTGCGTCTCAAGGTCTTTATAAACTCCTTTTTAAAACTCCCTGCCAAAGGATTCAGATGTCAGAAACCTATCTCCCAAGGCCCTAAAGGCCAAAGAAAATGCAGCATGTAAGAGTAACTTTTTGGATTTTTTGGCCTTCAGGATGTCTTTGTAAGCCCTGGCTTGCGTTGATTGTTAGTTCTGCCTCTAATATCTTAAACGAGCACCAACAAGTTTCCATGTAATAACACTTTCTCTCTTTTTCTTTTTTCTCTCAAGTCACTAACAAAACAATGAATCTGACTGCACTAGTCACTCATCATTGTCTGCACAATTGTTTTATGCTGACTATGGGTTTGGTTTTAATGTTTCACTTAAATTTTTTTTCCCCTTTAGTGCTCTTGTAGGAATACCATGCTTTAGAGCCACAAAGTTAGCATGATCTACAGGATGTTCCATTTGAGCTGATTCTTTAAGAATTTGGTGACGTTCCCCTTCCAGAATTAACCAAAATAGCACTTTTTGTTATTTTTATAATGGGGTCATAAATTGCCATTTCCCTGTTGTTGAATCGCATGCCCAGTGTGTTTGACTTGAGAATAAAGGGATCAGAGATGGTTCAATAGCACCTCTACCAGAAGCCAAGATGAATTCCTGCAGACTTTGGGGGCTCATGGTTTGTAAACCGCACCGGGGGACCAGAACTAGAGAAAAAATGTAACCATTTTGCATGGCCAAACAAGCACTGTTGTATAACTGGAATGGGTCAGAAGAGGGATAGAATGTTATGCGAGATCTCACGATATACAATGCATTAATTTTCAGTCCATTTCTGACCCGATCAAGTGCTTTCCTCTTTATGAGGGGGAAAAATGTTTCCCCCAAATTTAAAGTCTTTCACTCTCCCTCATTGTGTCTCCAGTGAGAGTCCATTCAAATCCAAGTGTTTATCACATTTGAGCTTGGTGCGTTGATTATTTAAGCTTCAAGGTTTTGTTATAATTTTCAATTTAACCAGACTGATCTCAAGTTTCTTTATAAATATCATATATAAAATTTAAAACCCATTAATGATACCTGATCGATACATTTGTTGCGGCATTAATCTTTAGTGTTGATTTAACAGTGACCAACTTCTGTTAACAACTAGAACCTCATAGTGGTTACCAAAATTAGTTTCAAAGATGAAAGTCTTGTTTAAAACTGAATTATAATGCGCATTTAATGTTAATGGTTTTTGGGTGAAATGAACTAACCTTTGGTGAATTCAAAAGTGTCACTCTGGCTAAATTACCAAAAATACGTTTTTCAATTTAAATAAATTACCTTGTAACCACCTTTTTGCTCACTGACAGTAGCACACATTGATTTCTGGGTTATATAGATGGTCTCCCTTCCAAGGTTAACTGCATCCTCAGTGGACCATGATTCAGTTAAAACAGGAAGTTGCACTACACTGCACTGCCCTGCCCTAGTACACCCCAAGGGCATGCAAGTGCTATCGGTGAACCATTATCCACATTCTTGAAACATTCCTTGATTCTCTCAATGTCCCAGCTTGGATTAGACCTCTCTTAAATTCTAAATGCAGTGTGTGCGGTGTAGGATACAGTGAGTCTCTTCTGTCTGCTTTGAATTGTTTCAATAGCCTTTTGTGACTCTGGACGCACGTGCAAGCCTATAACCACATTCTGGATGGGCGTATGCTCTTGTTAAAGAGCAAGGGAAGGGGAAGTGTGAAAGTGTTGTATGAGGGTTTAGATCAATGTGTTCAGATCTTGATGTCGACACAGGGTGGAGTGACTAGAGGAGGAGATGGGTTTACATTAATCTTCCTCTATAGCTGAACTTATAAGGCTTCATCTGGCCTTTTCAAGTTTTGAATTGAAATTTTGTCCTGAAAAGACCCTTAGTTGGTACCGTGCCAGCCATCTAGATGGTTTAATCCACAAATGTCTCCTCTTATTATCTACACTCTGAATCCGACGATGTGCCAGCTTTAAGTCTGAATGTTCCAAATATGCAGTGCAGATACAGACACTTCTTTGTTTGACCATTTTTAAGATGGTCTGCAATATATTGCAGCATCTTGTGCTGAATGGTAAAAAGATTTGTTCCAGCTTTATGAGCTACAGATGCTCTCAGATGATTAAAATCTATTTACTTTTTGGCAGTCTCTGTAAATTCGTCTCTTTCTGTTACAGATAGTAAGGCCATAGTGGATGGGAACCTGAAGCTGATCCTGGGTCTGATATGGACTCTTATCCTGCATTATTCCATCTCCATGCCTATGTGGGACGAGGAGGAGGAAACCGAAGAAAGCAAGCAGAAGACTCCCAAGCAGAGGCTGCTCGGATGGATACAGAACAAGCTGCCCGAGCTGCCCATCACCAACTTCAGCCGCGATTGGCAGTCAGGGAAAGCCCTTGGCGCTCTGGTGGACAGTTGTGCTCCAGGTAAACAAGCAATCTGGGAATTGTGAAAGATCTGTTTATACAGCTTGAGGGCTGAAACCCTTGGTATTAAATTCTCCTGGTTGGCCTAGATGAATAATGGGACTGAGTGATTAGCAAAAAAGTAACTCTTTATATTTTAATGATTTTCTTTTCTATAATAAAAGTTAGAAAGAATGAACAAGGAACACTGTGGAAATTGTACGTGTACGCTACCTTAAATGGTAGCATTTATTTTAAATGTACGAACTTCATGCTGGGACATTTTTTGAATGTTTTGAGCTGTTATATGGAAATTTAAAGTTAGTCAACCTCAAACACCTTTTAATGGACTTTTTTTAATGCTCTGAAGTAGCAAGACAAGATCATTCAAGATGTTTTTTGTAAAGAAACTAGCATAATGACACGGTCCTTAAACTTTGATGGCCAAATACAGAATATTCTATCTTTTTGGCTTACAGGTCTTTGTCCAGACTGGGATTCCTGGGATCAGACCAAGCCTGTGGACAATGCCAGGGAGGCCATGCAGCAGGCCGATGACTGGCTTGGTGTTCCTCAGGTACTTTTATTGTAGTTCAGTCATATCTTGCCTTTTCATGAACTACTGAAAAAATCGGAGAACCATGTTGTTGAGCCCCAACCTGGTGTTATTAATTTTGTGTAATAACCATAGCATTTGTAGCTTCGTGACCTGAATTTAAGGAATCAAATGAGACTGCACCACATGCCGTTTTCTCCTTGGTAATAATGGTAGTTGCATTATATAATGTCACTTACAATTTAGAGGAGTGCTTATGATTTTATTTCTTGTTTTGTTTTTTCCCTTGTTATTTGAAAGACTAGAACTGATCAGGAAGTGAGTCAAATAACTTTTTCTCTACTGTGTCCTGAAAGTACCCCGTGAGGTTTTTTTGCTATGGTGCGTGCCAAGCCTGCCGTATTGCGTGCTGTTGGTTATGCTTGTGGCTAGATAGGTTTCCGTCCTCAGGGTAGAAGTGACTGTGATAATCTTCTCGTGTGTTGCCACCCAACATATATTTTCTACTGCCATGTGGGCTTGGCTTTAAAAAAAACCCATTGCACATTGAATGTACTGAAATAAATTTTAGTGATTGAATTTTAGGAACTAATTTGATTCGTTTTAATTGGTTTGTGCTAAATCCTATGCCTTGTTTCATCACCAGGTGATCACTCCAGAAGAAATTGTTGATCCCAATGTGGACGAGCACTCTGTTATGACTTATCTGTCCCAGTTCCCAAAAGCCAAACTCAAGCCTGGTGCCCCCCTGCGGCCCAAGCTCAACCCCAAAAAGGCCCGTGCATATGGACCAGGTAAACTAGAATCAATTACTTTATAGCAGTTTTGTTGCAACTGATCACGATAACGAGTCAGTTCTTGGTTAAGAGGATCATGGGTATTGTTCTGTGCTATGTAGGTATTGAGCCCACAGGTAATGTTGTGATGAAGAAGGCTGTGTTCACTGTTGAGACCATCAGCGCTGGTCAGGGTGAGGTACTGGTTTATGTGGAAGACCCAGCCGGCCACCGCGAGGAGGCTAAAGTCACCGCCAACAATGACAAGAACCGGACTTACTCTGTATTCTATATACCAAAAGTCACTGGACAACACAAGGTACCCAAAAGTTTATAGACGCCTAAAAAATAAGATTAAATAAAAAGCAATATGCTGTGGATGGCATATTCCAAACTATAGGAAACGGTCTTGCCTGATTTTTCATAGACTGACCTGTCTTTTCTTCTAGGTGACAGTGCTGTTTGCAGGGCAACACATTTCCAAGAGTCCATTTGAGGTGGATGTGGGAATGGCTCAGGGAGACTCTAGCAAGGTCACTGCCCAGGGCCCAGGACTTGAGCCTGCAGGCAACATTGCCAACAAGACCACGTATTTTGACGTCTACACAGCTGGTACTTGCCCACAGTATATTATAAATGGTGTAACGATCTAGATGTGTGTGTGTGTGTACAGACAATAAATGTATATTTTATAACCAATTTCTATCTCAGGTGCTGGAGTAGGAGAGGTTGAGGTGGTCATTATGGACCCCAGTGGAAAGAAGGACACTGTTGAGTGCAGTGTTGAGGATAAGGGCAATAGCAGCTACCGATGCACCTACAAGCCCACTCAGGAGGGACAGCACATCATCTATATCACCTTTGCTGGGGGGCAGATCTCCAAGAGCCCTTACACAGTCCATGTGGGAGAGGGTAAGTGCCAAGGAAGAGCCAAGCATGAATCTATTCAGTTTGAAAGGGAGGAAGGGGAAGTAGGTCAAGAAGAGATACAGAATTCAGTTAAACGAGGCATGGAAAGGCCATTACCACAGAATATTCTGTATAAAACCATGAGTTTAGGTTTATCTGTCCTTGCTTATCTGTCTTTTTTCTGCATTGCTTTTCTTACTGTCTTTTTTTCCCCTCTGTTTCTTCACTGGAAATTGTCTCCTTTTGAAGGACGGGTGCTGTCTACATCCACTGGTGTCTTTCCTTCTCTCTTTGGATCGGCCTCCTTTTGGCTTTTGGTGTCATTTCCTGTTTCCTTGGATATGTCTTGGGTACTTGACCTGCTGCTTTTGTCATTGTCCTTTTTTCGTGTTCAGTTGCCCTTCACTTTAGGCAACAAACCCTTTACAGTACCAGTGAAATTACATGACATAAGTTTGGACCACTGATTATACTGACCTGAAAGTGTTTAATTGTCCATATAAGGGCCAATGGAGGTTTGCTTCTCAGTAGACCATGTTATCCGTGGCATTAGAAGTAAAGCAATAATTCCTGTGACTCAGTAGTATATGGTTTAGTAGTCAAATGGAACATTAAAAATAGCATTTTATTATCAGACAGTTTTCCACCAGTCTTATTCAGAACTGTACAATCATTCTTACCACAAACTTCCTATTGTAAGGCTTTTTGGATCAAGACTGAAAAAGATAATTCATACCATGAGTGGAGTCTAATATCTGTCCCCTAACATGTTGAATGCTTTCCTTCCTTTTTAAAGACTGGTTTCATTTTTGAAGTTTTGCTCCATCAACAGCTTCTGATATCATAGAAGAAAATAATTGGCTAGTCAGTTTTTTTTTTTAAGCAAAGCTTGATAATTGTAATCTGTATATTAAATTGGAATAATATATTATTCAAAAAATATATTAACATTTATACATGGTAACCTGAGACTGTTTTAGCACTTACCCAACTTTGCACAAACAGTCATTGATTCCCCTGCCATGTAGAGGTTGTAAACCCTGAAGTTACAAATTGGAAATGATCTACCCCAATAAGACTAATTTTAGTAATTGAGTGTCCTTCACTTTTTCTGTGGCAAACAACAGCATGTCAGAAATTTATAAATCTTAACGTACTGAACAAATTACTTTCCTCCTTGTAAATGGAAGGGTACATCATTAACTATTTATACTAACTCGATTCTGTTCTAACCAGCCTGCAATCCAAGCCTGTGTAGAGCCAAGGGCCGTGGTCTGCAGCCTAAAGGCTTGAGGATCAAGGAGACTGCTGATTTTAAGGTTTACACCAATGGAGCTGGTACTGGAGAACTGAAAGTCACCATCAAAGGGCCCAGTGAGTGGATGGACATCACACTATGCACACTGCCAGAGACCTCTGTATTAACTCCATGCTACAGTACTAGATATTTTGATCTAGTTCTTCAACTACGGTGTGTTTTTTGTTTGTTTTTTACACAGAGGGTCTTGAGGAACCCTGTAAGAAGAAGGATCTGGGAGATGGCGTGTACAGCTTTGAATATTACCCCACCACACCTGGAAATTACATTATCACAATCACATGGGGTGGACAACACATCCCACGCAGGTAAAACGCATATCTATACGTTGGTCCCATGTAACATGGAACAGAAACTCCATGTCTCTCCAGTTGAGTCGTAAAGATTAGGGGTGTTACCTTGGTGTCCTGGCCAAAACTCCCTCCATTGGCCCTTATCAATCATGGCCTCAGTGGCCATCATAATTCCCATGCTTTCAATTGGCTCGACACTCTCTCTCCTCTCCACCCATAGCTAGTGTGTGTTGAGCAAACTGGCGTCGCATCATCCAATTGGATGCTGGTGGTGGTTGAGGAGAGACACCTGAAATGACTATAAAGTGATCTGGGTGTATAGCAGTACATAGAAAAGCGCTATATAAAATCCTCATTCACTCTAGTTGCTAGTGCCATGATCTACTGTTTAAACCACAGGCGATTAGACTTAATAGCTCTTATCTCTCATTTAGCCCATTTGAGGTCAAGCTTGGATCTGAAGCAGGACCACAGCCAGTGAGGGCATGGGGTCCAGGTCTAGAGAGTGGCGTTGTAGGCAAATCTGCTGACTTTGTGGTGGAAGCTGTCGGAGATGATGTGGGCACTTTGGGTATGTTCCATTAGCTTGCTTTACTTTCTGCCCGTTTGAACAAATAGAAATTTACTTTTTGTTTGAATTGTAAATTTAGAACCACAATCTCTAATCTGGGAATTCTCCATTCAGGTTTCTCAGTGGAGGGCCCATCCCCAGCTAAGATTGAATGCGACGATAAGGGAGATGGCTCATGTGACGTGAGGTACTGGCCCACAGAACCAGGCGAATATGCCGTTCATGTACTCTGTAAGAACGAGGACATCCAGCTCAGCCCTTTCATGGCTGAAATTGTGTCTGCTCCGGGAAAAGACTTTTATCCTGACAAGGTAATCTGACTTCCTTCTAGTGGTTTGATTTGAAAATGATTCCTAAGATGAGTAGTTGGTAGTCTATATTGTACGCATTTAAATAAGGCTGTTGGTGTGTTCAGGTGAAGGCTTATGGTCCAGGTCTGCAGAGCTCTGGCCTGTCAGTCGGCAAACCAGCAGAGTTCACTGTGGATGCCAAACTAGGTGGTGCAGCTCCTCTAAAGATTCAAGCTCAGGTGTGTATCTTACTTTATTGTTAATGACTGATCTACATCTCTCTAAATCAAAACACTAATAGCTCTTTCCGTTTCAGGACCGTGATGGAAACCCAGTGGATGTGCAGGTGAAGGACAATGGCAATGCAACATACAGCTGCAGCTACACCCCTCGCAAACCTCTCAAACACACTGTGATGGTGTCATGGGGTGGAGTTAACATCCCAGAGAGCCCATTCAGGGTGGGTAGTAATTCAGATATGCTTAAGATCCTTAAAGACTTTGTGTAAAGTGCTAGCACAGAAATTATGTATTATAAAGGTATTCATAATGTATTCTGTATTTCTTTAAATATTGTATGCATTATAACATTTGCAGGTTCTTATTTCTCAGTGTAACAATTAATAAATATGATGTATTGTTACAATTTATTCATCATACAATGCATTATAAGCTGTATTACCGGGCATATTTAATGCATTAAAAATACTTTAATTCCTAAATAAGCTTCAAGTGTTGCATTGGTGTTTATTACCTAATGCATTTGTTTTTTTGTGTAGATGAATATTGGGGCAGGGTGCCATCCCAATAAGGTGAAAGTATCAGGACCTGGAGTGGCCAAGACAGGCCTCAAGGCATTTGATCCCACATACTTCACTGTGGATTGTTCAGAGGCTGGACAGGGTAAGAACTTTAACTAAAAGAATGTACAAAATTTTGTTTTATGGGCAAATAAGCTTAGTTTCGGTTTTTTTTGTCTGTCTGTTTAGGTGACATCAGCATAGGCATCAAATGTGCTCCAGGTGTAGTGGGACCTGCTGAGGCTGACATTGATTTCGACATCATTAGAAATGACAATGACACATTCACTGTCAAATACACTCCCCCTGGTGCAGGCAGCTACACAATTATGGTTCTGTTTGCTGATCAGGTAAGAGGAAGCACATGTGTGTGGGGTTTATTTTATTTAAACTTCTGAAGCAGTAGGGGTGTTTCCTGTTGCTCAGTTAGTAGAGCATTGGTGTTTACAACACAATAACTGATTAGACTGTCAATGCGTACCTTAAAAGTGTCTGCTAAATGCGTAAATATAATGTAAACTTCTATCGTTTTCTAGGCCATTCCCTTGACTCCCATCAGAATTAAGGTCGATCCCTCTCATGATGCCAGTAAAGTTAAAGCAGAGGGGCCTGGACTCAGCCGCACTGGTGAGATGAATGGCAAATACTAACTTGTAATTTGTTGAACAAGTACATTTAAGTATCATTTACGTTTTTATTTTAATTTGACTAATCTCATTCAGTTACTTTAAATAAAAAGGGAGGGGGGAAAAGTCAAAATGTTGTTTTCCCCATCAGCTTTGTTTTGGTCTCTGTAATGACCAAAAAAATGGCTCTTTCCCTTCAAGGTGTGGAACTAAACAAACCCACTCACTTCACTGTGAACACAAAGGCTGCTGGCAAAGCTAAACTTGATGCTCAGTTCACTGGACCCAACAAGGCAGAGGCGGTCCGGGACTTTGACATAATAAACAATCATGATGGCACCCACACTGTTAAATACACCCCTGTCCAACAGGTGAATGAAATTTTCACTGTTTAGTTGAGCTGAATATATATTTTTATTTATGGTTTACTAAATGTATAATTTATCCGAGTACTGGTGGAATCTAAGTGCTCATTTTTCTCTTTAGGGCAATATGGGTTTGAATGTCACCTATGGTGGTGATCCCATTCCCAAGAGCCCGTTTGCTGTCGCAGTTGCCCCATCTCTGGACCTCAATAAAGTTAAAGTGGCTGGTCTTGGTGATAGTAAGTTATTTCTTTCTTTGTCTAGCTTGACCAATTAGTTCTGCACACCCATTTAAAAATTCAACTTTTTTTTTTTTTTTTTTCTCCCAGCAATGGCTGTTGGAAAGGATCAGGAGATCACAGTCAAGTCTAAAGGAGCAGGTGGTCAGGGAAAGGTTGGCGCGAAGATTACAGGTCCATCTGGTAAATCTGTGCCCTGTAAAGTTGAACCAGGCCTTAGCCCAGAAACCAGCCAGGTTCGATTTATCCCTAGAGATAAGGGACCCTATGAGGTTGACTTGACATACGATGGTGCCCCCATCCCTGGCAGTCCCTTCCCTGTGGAAGCCATTGCACCCACTGACCCATCTAAGGTGAGCCAGTTTGGAAATGTTGCTCAACTTAGGAATTAAATTATTACTGGTTTACAAGATGACAAACCGGCATCAGGAAATCTCTTGTGGGTTGTTTATTCTACAAACTGTAATTAACTGTTACACAACTTGTGTGTATGGTTTTGGCATCTGACCCGCTTATTGTCTTTAGTGGTAGAACAAATGCATTCTTTCATTCATGTCCCAACATCTCTTCTCATGTGTAGGTGCGCTGTTCTGGGCCAGGTCTGGAGCGAGCTAAGGTTGGCGAGCCAGGAAAGTTTGTGGTTGATTGCACTAATGCTGGTCCTGCTGAGTTGACTATAGAGATCATCTCAGACAATGGCACAGAGGCTGAAGTCCATATTCAAGACAATGGGGATGGAACTTACACCATCACTTATATCCCTCTGTACCCTGGCGCTTATACCCTCACCATTCGCTATGGTGATCAGGATGTACCAAACTTCCCAGCCAGACTCAATGTGGAGCCTGCTGTGGAAACCAGTGGGGTAAAAGTGTTTGGACCTGGAGTGGAAGGCAAAGGTATTGTGGTCTGCTCAGGTTTATAAGACAGTAATACCTTGTATTTTGCTTATTTGTTCACTTTGAATGGTCATCCATAGGTGTTTTCCGGGAGGCCACTACTGATTTCACTGTGGATGCTCGTGCTCTCACCAAATCGGGTGGCAATCATATCAAGACATGCATCAATAACCCATCAGGCAACCGTACTGATGCTCTGATCAGAGATCTGGGAGACGGCACTTACCAAGTGGAGTACACTCCTTATGAGGAGGGTAAGTTTCTGTTTTCATTTCTCCTATTTTTTTTTTTACATTTGAGTATCTTGGTCAATGCTCAACAAATAACTTTACAATTAACTTAACTGCACTAATACAATACCACTTTAAGATGGTCTTTTAGCCAATGTCAAGTGAATAACCTATTGTTTTGTCCTTAACTGTAGTGTAATTCTTTGAATTTATTTGTATCTCTTAAGAAATATTGATTTTAGTGTTTATTTTTTATATATATTGTATCATATCTATATTGGCATAATTTGTGTCAAGTTTTACATGGTTATGTGCCGCTATTAAAATGTATATTACTGTAATATTATGGATTGCGTAACTCTAATCTTCTCGTGTGTGTGTATAGGCACACACAGTGTTGAGGTTGCTTACGATAACACCCCGGTTCCTAAGAGCCCCTTCCATGTGCCGGTGACCGAGGGTTGTGACCCAGCACGTGTGCGTGTACATGGCCCTGGACTTCAGTCTGGCATCACCAACAAACCCAACAAGTTTACAGTGGAGACCCGGTGGGTAGATCTCTTTCATTTTGAGCTGCTGTTTTCTGATCACATCAGTCACTGTGTCAGTAGTTCTGGTAGTAAGGTTCTCTGCCTCACTCATCTGTATTATGTGCAGTGGGGCCGGAACAGGTGGACTGGGACTGGCTATGGAGGGACCTTCTGAGGCCAAAATGTCCTGTACTGATAACAAAGATGGCAGCTGTTGTGTTGAATACATCCCATATGAGCCAGGCACATACAACCTCAATGTTACCTATGGAGGCCAACCAATCACTGGTCAGTATTTTTGTCATGTATTAGTTTTTTTTGTTATTTATTAGTCATGCAATGGTTCACAAACTCAGTTCAAATCATATGGCTTGAGTTATGCATCAGAATGCAAAATTACATCTTGCCTGCCTTTATAACTTCAAGCACACTAAGTACTTTTGATACCACAGCAACAACTGCTAGCTTAACTAATGAAGGTCAAACATTATTAAAGACCGTTCGAGGACAGTTAGTAGTAAAAGAACAAGTACACTAATTAAAATCTAAGGTAAATGCAACGGTAGTATTTAGGTATAGAAATGTAACGAAAAGTGAAATAGCACAATTGTGTTCACTGTATAAATATAGATTTTTCTTGGTTCAAGCCAGTTTTCTTTTTTCTTTGAGTAACATTTAATGAAGCAACAGCAGGTAGATGTTTCACCTTTTATTTTCATCCCTCCCTCCACCCCAACAGGAAGCCCTTTCTCTGTACCCGTCCATGATACTGTCGACGCATCTAAAGTAAAATGCCAGGGTCAGGGTCTTGGAAACAACGTGCGTGCCAATATCCCACAGGTCTTTTCTGTGGATGCAAGCAAGGCTGGAGTGGCTCCTTTGCAGGTCAGAGTTCAGGGACCTAAAGGTGAGAGCCTGACTAGAGTCATCTTTTTTGTCTGTTTGTCTTGCCGTTTTTTTTTCTCTTTCCCCTCCATTTGAATAGAAGGATGGTTACTATTATAATTTGTTATAAAGGAGTCGTGGAGCCTGTTGAAGTGGTGGATAACGGTGACCGAACTCACACTGTCAGCTATGTACCCACCAGGGAGGGGCCATATTCCATTAACGTACTGTATGCTGATGAGGAGATCCCACACAGGTAAACCGCAATCTCAGATCTGTTACCACCACGTTTCTTGCGAACGTTTCTTTCATGTCTGCGAACTTTAGGTCACATTATGCTCTGACATGAACCAGGTTGACATAAGATATTTAAGTGTTAGTTTTTAGTCCTGTCAAAAGTACAAGTACCAAAGTAAAGAGTCTATGGATGAGGGTAATGATCACACTTGCTACAGCATTGATGGCAAATACTGTCAATTAGAGACATATTTTAAGTTATTACCGGTAATATTTAACTGCATAAAGTAATGCTTCCAATAGCAGATTAGCTGTTGCTGTAGTGCTGAAATTGTTGGCATCAACTATTGGTATTATAGCAGGCCTGGTACATTTTTAAATTCCCTTGGTTCCTCTCCTTCCTTGGTCTTTATTTCCCCTCTCTCACACACTCTTTTCGGTCTCTTTATTCAGTCCTTATAAGGTCAAGGTTCTGCCCACTCATGATGCTAGTAAGGTTCGTGCCAGCGGTCCTGGTTTGAATACCACTGGTGTGCCTGCCAGTCTGCCTGTGGAGTTCACTATTGATGCCAAAGATGCAGGAGAGGGACTCTTGGCTGTCCAGATCACTGTGAGCTGATTGCTTCCCCTTACACCTAAAGTAGCTATTGACTTTTACAATCTTTTATGCATTGTGGTTCTTTTAATGCTCATTTCAGGACCCTGAAGGGAAGCCAAAGAAGGCTAACATTCGTGACAATCAGGATGGGACATACCTTGTGTCCTATGTGCCTGACATGACTGGCCGTTACACCATTCTCATCAAGTATGGTGGTGATGAGATCCCATACTCCCCGTATCGTATCAGAGCCCTGCCCACAGGAGATGCCAGCAAATGCACAGTCACAGGTATGTAGCTCAGCTCCTATCGTTCAACATGATTACCAGTCTGTACACTTAACCATATGTACCATGGAGAACCACTTCTATTTATTTCAGAATGTACTATTGAGGTATAAGTCTTAAAGTACATAATAAAGAAGGGCTGCACAATATATCAAAATGAAATTGTAAAGGCTGTTTTTTATTTATAGGAAACACCGGGTCATTCACTCTGAAACCTAAACTATTTTACAAACTGTACATTAAAAGCACAATGTTGTAACTTTTTGATTGTTTAAATAAGAAATTGGGTTCATTTAAATATTAGCATTGGAACGTTACAATTGTACTTATCATTTGTATTAAATTATTTTAGTTTAAATTAATATAATATAATTGCAGTATAACATTTAACAATGTATTTTTTGTGCCTTATTTTTTTTTGTACTAATCACAATAAGAATCCAGTTTATATTAAACCATATTCAACTGTGACCCATTCAATATGACTATGAACTCAAGAATTTAAAGTATTTACCAAATTGTTCAACTAGAGTATGGTTTGTGCTCAAATGTTTCAGCTTTTTTTTAACTTTTCTATACAGATACACATGAACAATCGCACTAATCACTCGTTTTTTTTTTTTTATTCTTTCCCGAAGCGCCACATTTTTACTACTTGGTGGCCCTATTACAAAAAGCGAGGGCAAATGTGCCTTTTTATTTACCCATTTTTGGTGTCTTAAGATAGTCTGCCAGTATACACACTTGATGTAAGGATCTGAATAATCCTGTGGTTTGGAGGCCACTGGAAAATAAATGTTTTGACTCTCCTTGGTGTTTAACTTTGTCTAGATAAAAAAAGAAATAAAATCAGGCTTGTTTTCACAAGGGAATTATTATTTTTATTCTCTTTTTTTCTTCAAAGTGTAAAATTTGTTTATTTCTCTCATCCCTCACCCAGACACACGCACACCTCTTGTGCAGTGCTGCTCACATTCCAATCACATCAGTCCTCACTTCTGTTTTATCTCTTGCGCACATTTTGTTGTATTTTGCCCTGATTGTTACTTTTTCACTTTTTCTTGCTCTGCTTCACGGTCTCAGTCTCAATTGGAGGTCACGGTTTGGGTAAGCGCTTTGAGTAATGCTCTAGTCTTATAGTTTGGTTCTGCATGCAGAATTGCATTGTATATACTAAAGGGCTTATGTTTTTTCCATCCTGTCCACTACTTTAGCCAAGACATAGTCCATGTGTAAATTCCTGCCACTTCAAAATGACAAAGTACAATAATGAAGTAGTTGTCACCTATAGGTGACTAATCACTAACTTACTGTCTTGGGTCTTTAATATTCCTGTATGATGGAATGTACATGTCTAATTTGTTTACGTTTTCCTTTTTTTTTCTCCTGCTTTTCTCATTTGTTTTAATGGTCGCATTGTTAAATGGACAGTAGCACTCTGGAAATTGAGGCAAAAGGCAACCGATAGTACATCCATCCTTTTATAGTCACAGAGGAGGAAAAGGCATCTAGATCAGTGATTCTCAAATGTTTTTTTTTTTAAACAAACTGAGAACATTGATTATTTTAAATGATCCATGATTATGGTTCCAGAAGATTCAAGAACTGAATATTTAAAAACGGAGACAAATTTTGATTTGTTTTAGTATTTAAATGTAATATTAAAATGGTTTGATTTATCTAATAATTTAAGAAATTCGTCCTGTGGCCCCCTTTGGACGATTGAACCACTGGTGATGAATCCTACTTTTAAGCCGTCTGTTGCCTTGATGTTCCAGAGATTTTGCATCTAGTGCATGATGGAATGGAACTATGGAGGGATGGGTACTAAACTTCCTAATAACTAAACGGCTGCCTGCACATTACTTGTAACTAAACTTCTCTGTATTCTGTAGGAGCTGGAGTTGGTCCGACTATTCAGATTGGAGAGCAGACAGTCATCACTGTGGATGCAAAGGCCGCTGGGAAGGGCAAGGTTACGTGCACAGTGTGCACTCCAGATGGAGGAGAGGTGGATGTGGATGTCGTTGAAAATGAGGATGGAACGTTTGACATCTTCTACACAGCACCCCAGCCAGGGAAATACGTCATCTGTGTGCGCTTCGGTGGAGAGCACATTCCCAACAGCCCCTTCCAAGTCACGGTACATATATCCCATACAGATCCTTTATTCATATTGACCACGGTATATTCATTCAAACAGTGGACTAACTCTTACAGGTAGCCCTTCCAGTGGACTTGTGCATTTAAATATACACTAAACTATTATGGTGTGGAAATTTATAGCTTATTGTTGCAATTGCACTGTGGTAAGCATCGACATGCAATTTAAAGGATTACTTCACCCCAAAATTAAAATGTTCACTCGTGTTGTTCCAAAACCGTATTCCTTTCCATGAAACAAATGTATAAACATTTAATGTTATAGGTGCTTTTTGATATGGCAGCATCAAAAGAACCTAAACTACCATTAAAAATATAGTACCTAGTAAATTATGAGCTGTTTGTCATGTGACCACTTTGTGTGGTATCTGATGGGGTCTTTGCTCATTTGTGAATTTTTGATCGACAATAAGGAAAACTGCAAGTTTGATTAGTATAAGAAATTGCCTACATTATCATAACATCCTGAAGGTTTGTGTAGAGTTTGTTGGTCATAGCTTGAAAGCATTAGGCTTTTTAGACATTAGACCTTTTCAAAATCACACCCATTGACAAAGGTTAAAGGACTTCTGTTGTATGTTCATGCGTGCAGTACTCAAGCTGTGTGAACAGTATGTCTCAACTCACCTGTATGTAAATGTGCTCATCAATCCCAAACACTGTCTAATAATGAGCTTAAATTGTTGATCTGTATGTTCCAAGTTATTGAGGAAAAATATATAATTTGGTTATGACTAGTTCCTCAGACAAAACTAGAAGTTTTGGAAAAATATGAGGGTAAAAAAATTACACCATTTTTGGGATGAACTATGGTTTGAAATTAATAATCTTAATTAAAATTTCTTAAAGTGGCATCCTGGTTGAGCAGCTTTGAACCAGAGATGGTGGTTGTAATTGGAGGGATTTCATCTTTGATTCTGTTGCCCTGTCTCAGGCTTTGGAAGGTGACTCTCCTGACCAACTAATGCAGCAGACCCAGAACCTGCAGTACGCCTACGCGCCCAACATGGGCCAGCCATGGGTACTGACACGCCCCCTCTTTCCTCCCCGTCTCAGTTTCTTGCTCTGCTACTGACGAGTCCCTAATCATTCCTTCCCCTTTTCACTCTCCTGTTTTTCTATTCGTCCAGGTTTTGGGTTTTTCATCTTGTATCCCAAGATTCTTCCTTCATGTAGACTCTAAATAAAATTGATTTGTAGAATGACAGCCATTTTGGAAAACTAAATGTTGGCAATCTACATTTGAACAAAATGGCTGGTTGTTACAGAGCTTAAGCTGTGTTTGGAACTGTCATTGTCTTTCGTGTTGACATTTTTGTTGTTTTTTGGGTTTTTCGTGTGGTACATCATTGTTGGTCACATTGCTGCTTGTCTGCTTGGCTTTTTCTCCACCCCCTTCTCCAGATTGGTCAATCACTCACTGAGCCTGCCATTTCTCATTTGAATGTCATTCTCTCACAGTGTTGGTGTCTGCAATCATCATCCTCGTCATCTTTTTGTTTTATTTTTAGGGTCCTGTTGTCATGTCTGCTATTTGTGGTCTTCACTTCCATTTCATGAAATGCCAAACATGTTTGACACAAATCAATATACACTTTTTTTTTTTTTTTGAAAAATTACTCTTATTCAGAGTGCGCTTTAAATGGTTAATGCACCAATAAGAGATGATCTTTCCTAAAGATTTCCATTTCAAATAAATGCTTATTTTTATAGACTTCAAAGAATTTTATTGCACAAACTAGAAATTCAGATAACACATTAGCTTTTGATCTTCAGCTTCTGATTATCATTTGAGTTCAGTGTCCACCTCATGGTTGGTTTTGACCTGTCTGATTTCCCTCTCCTTCACAGGCTACAGACAGACAGCTGGGGATGAATGGACTGGATGTAGCTGGACTGAGACCTTTTGACTTGGTCATTCCTTTCACTATCCAGAAGGGAGAAATTACAGGTACTGTACTCTGCAAATCCATCAAAGTACTGACTTTGGGAAAGAAGATTCTCATATACCCAATGTCACACAGGTGACGTAAGAATGCCTTCTGGAAAAGTGGCCAAACCTGACATTACTGATAATAAGGACGGCACAGTCACCGTAAAATACGCCCCAACGGAGGCTGGCCTGCATGAGATGGACATCAAATATGATGGAATCCACATCCCAGGTAAAATAACCTGTCCTTTGTTCTCCAAGCCAGCCATACAAACAAGTTTACAAGACGATTAAACATAAGGACATTCTTTGAAGAAACATTTGCCTTAATGGTTAATGAATATGGTGGTTAATTATAGTTCTTCTTTTGCCATCTTAGGAAGTCCTCTGCAGTTCTATGTGGATTATGTTAACAGCGGTCATGTGACTGCCTATGGTCCTGGACTAATTCATGGCATGGTCAATAAACCTTCAGTCTTCACCGTCAACACCAAGGATGCTGGAGAGGGTATAGATGCATTTTGATTGGCTAGCAAATGACTCATTTAAGCTTTTAGCTACTAAGAAGAATAAACATTATTATTTTCCCTATTTAAAATGTTTTCATTTAGAGCTTAAGCCATTGATTCTTCTGGTTTTAAGACTACTTTAAATTCTGTTATTTGAACAGTCCACAATGAAAAGCTGATTTTATTATTTTTGTTCATTAGGTGGTTTATCTCTGGCCATTGAAGGGCCATCAAAGGCAGACATCAGCTGCACTGATAATCAAGATGGTACCTGCACTGTGTCTTACCTCCCTGTTCTTCCTGGAGACTACAACATCATTGTCAAGTACAACGACAAGCACATTCCCGGCAGCCCTTTCATGGCCAAGATCACGGGTACTTTAAATGCTGCTTTGTTTAGAGGAAAGTCTACTTGTGTCCATTGCTTGTAGTGATGTCATCAACTCCATGTCTGTCCACAGGCGATGACTCGATGCGCATGTCTCATCTGAAGGTGGGCTCAGCTGCTGACATCCCTCTAGACATTGGTGAGCTGGACCTCAGTCAGCTGACCGCATCTCTCACCACCCCCTCTGGTCGGGAGGAGCCATGTCTGCTCAAGATGCTCAGGAATGGGCATGTGGGTAAGTGTTACGATGGAAGTGACCGTATGTAGAATGAGAGATCGTTTCACAAGTGTGTAGTTGGCAGTTGTGCTAATCGTAACCCTCTGTTTCTGCGGTTTTCTCTCAAGGCATCTCATTTGTTCCAAAGGAAATTGGCGAGCATCTTGTTAATATTAAGAAAAATGGACGTCATATTCCTAGTAGCCCCATTTCAGTCATGATCAACCAATCAGAGATCGGTGATGCCAGCCGTGTGCATGTAACTGGTCAAGGCCTGAGTGAAGCCCGTACCTTTGAGCCTGCAGAATTTGTCATTGACACCAGAGATGCAGGTGAATGAAATGTTGATACTCGATAAGGGATTTTTTTAAATACTTTTATTTGTTGGTTTGTGTTTTGCTTATGCACTTTTTTGTCTTTTTGGTTTAATTGTTTATTTAGGATATGGAGGACTTAGTTTGTCTATCGAGGGGCCCAGTAAGGTGGACATCAACACTGAAGATCAGGAAGATGGCACCTGTAAAGTCACATATTGTCCCACAGAACCAGGAAACTACATAATTAACATCAAATTTGCAGACCAACATGTTCCAGGTATTTACTAGCAGTGCTATATTTTTAGGATGCCAGATTTAGTTGGTCATTTATTGATGAGATTAGACAAGCTGTTTAACTTCACCCACTGTTTCTTCTACAGGGAGTGCTTTTACCGTGAAAGTGACAGGAGAGGGTCGGATGAAGGAGAGCATCACCCGCAGAAGAAGAGCTGCATCTGTAGCTAATGTTGGCAGCCAGTGCGACCTCAGTCTGAAGATCCCTGGTACGACTCATAGGGAGAAGTAACATTAACATGATCAATCCCCTTCTCTATTGCACCTTCACTTTTTGTTTTTAAACTTTTGGCCCACAGAGATCAGCATCGCAGACATGACTGCTCAGGTGACCAGTCCATCTGGCAAAGTACACAAGGCTGAGATCATGGAGGGAGAAAACAATACGTACTGCATTCGGTTCGTGCCCACTGAGATGGGTGTGCACACAGTCAGTGTGAAGTATCAAGGTCAACATGTCCCTGGATCCCCCTTCCAGTTCACTGTGGGTCCTCTTGGAGAGGGAGGCTCCCATAAGGTCCGTGCTGGAGGCCCAGGATTAGAGAGGGCAGAGGCGGGTGTACCAGGTAACCAGTGTGTCAAATTAGTTTTAGTAACTAAAGGATAGTTGTCTGTTTTCAATAGTATAGTGCCGTATGAAGCACAGCTCACACAAGTCCTTTTCAAACAAAGCAGCTTACTGTTGGTTAGTGTGGCAAATTCGTGTGTGCAATGTGTTGAGAAATCTGCATGTTGAAATATTTTGGCTTCATGCAAAAATCTAGATAATTTGGGAACCTGTTGAGATGACTGTATTTTTCACGTGAAAATTCACAGCACATCAGTAAAGTGACTGTATTTTGATCCATGTACAGCCGAGTTCAGCATTTGGACACGTGAAGCAGGAGCTGGTGGTCTGTCCATCGCAGTGGAGGGACCCAGTAAGGCAGAGATTGCTTTTGAAGACCGTAAGGATGGATCCAGCGGTGTCTCCTACATTGTCCAGGAGCCTGGTGAGGGTTTTGAACTGGACTCGCCCTATATAAAACTCACTTGTACTACAAGTTTGTTTATCCTCATGGTATCATGTTGAAGCTGACTGGTCTTCATCTGCTTTAGGTGATTACGAAGTGTCCATCAGGTTCAATGATGAGCACATCCCTGACAGTCCATTTGTGGTGCCCGTTGCTTCTCCATCTGACGATGCCCGCCGTCTCACTGTTGCCAGTCTTCAGGTGAGGCTTCGAGAAAGACAGACATTTGTCCACCCAAAACAACTCCAAGTCAACCCTTGGCACAGCAGCTGCAATGACCATAAACTACCATGACACAAAGTTTTTTTTTTTTAATGTGAGGTATAACATATCAAGTACAAACAGAAAAGGAGAGGTGATTGTCATGTTACACCGCATGGACTCGCTTAGTAAAAGATCTACCCATTTAACATACACAGCTACCATTTCAATTGTTGAAACTCAAACGTTTGCAGGCACCAATCACACCAAACAGGCCACTGTTATCCAATGCTGCTGTGTTCAAGAGCTGTGCTGGGGTTTATGGGATACTGAAGGACTGTTTGTATTTCTCGTGCCTTGTCCTAAAGGCTCCCAACAGCCTTATCTCCAAAACGGAAGGAAGTGATAGGCTAAAGGGTTAAAGAGGGCAAAAAAGGCTTGTTTGTCTTTTTGTTTGACTTGACTACTTCATTTTGTGTATTGCTGTGGGTGGTGGGCTTTATTTCTTGGTCTCTCAAAGCCTCTCTCTTTAACCCTGTTAGCCTGAAGGTAAGAGATGTAGCATTAGGTGAAGAGCTGTTGGCCATCTGAATGGGCTGTCCTGAACACCAGACTTTCATGCAGTTTTTGATCCTGAGTTGAGTATGGCAGTATCGTGTTAATGCAGGAGTCCGGGTTAAAGGTGAACCAACCGGCATCTTTTGCTGTGAGTCTAAACGGGGCGAAGGGAGTCATCGACGCCAAAGTTCACAGTCCGTCCGGAGCGCTTGAAGAGTGCTGCGTCACAGAGATCGATGAAGGTAACAATGGTTTTGAAAGCTTGTTTCTTGCACTGTTGAATGGTCCAAGAAAATCATTAAAGCGTTTCCATATTTTGGGGAAGTGAGAGATTTATGGGATTCAAAAGACACTATTTAAACTATATTAGTTTTTGACACCACTTGGCAAACCTGCAAGGTTGGTTTTAGCAAAACTAGTTGAGATTTGACTGATCTTCAGCTGGTTTCCTCTTACCTTTCTCAGACAAGTATGCTGTGAGATTCATCCCCAGGGAGAATGGTCTGTACTTAATAGATGTGAAATTCAATGGTTCCCACATTCCTGGAAGCCCCTTCAAGATCCGTGTTGGTGAGACTGGCCAGGCTGGAGACCCAGGAATGGTGTCTGCTTATGGAGCTGGTCTGGAAGGAGGCAGCACTGGTATAAATAAATTTATGTATAGTGTGATCCTATAGTTATCAAAGTGTGCAGCTGAAAAAAAAAAATTGACCCCATAACATCACCTCTTCAGGATCACCATGTGAATTCATTGTGAACACAAGTTCAGCTGGCCCAGGTGCTTTGGCAGTGACCATCGATGGACCTTCCAAGGTGAAGATGGACTGTCAGGAATGCCCAGAAGGCTACAAGGTCACCTACACCCCTATGGCCCCTGGAAACTACCTAATTTCTATCAAATATGGTGGACCATACCATATTGTTGGCAGCCCATTTAAAGCTAAAATTACAGGTAAGAAGAAATACTATCAGGTTTAAATGCAGTGGAGCCATTTGTTGTAATTTAACAACTTTCACTCATTTTACTCCTTTATTTAAACAATGACATACCATGATAAATTATTTCATTTAAATCTAATTGTTTATTTAAACTCATTTTTAGTGATGTTCAACTTTATATAATAAACACTTTGACCAATTTAACTAATTTGCGCTTGTTGCCTAGTTCTTGTCAACCTATTTTTTTTTTCTCATGGCATCTTATTGTAATTAGCTTTTCTTTTTATAACGGATTTAAATTTGTGGTCTAGTTCGTCAAATTGATTAGATACCATGAAGCTTTATTTTAATAACCAATTTGTTAACTCGCGTTGCATGGTTCTTGTCAACATCAATGGTCATGGTATCTAATTGGTGATGGACAACTGTAGTTTTGTGTAATTTCGAATGTGTGCTTTGCAGGCTCTCGATTGGTCAATAGCCACAGCATGCATGAGACTTCATCAGTTATGGTTGACCCCGTGACCCGCAGTGTGACAACCAGCCAGCAGGCAGCACCAGGATGGGCTAGCTCTGACGCCAGCCGTGTAGTTGCCAAGGGTCTGGGACTCAACAAGGGCTTCATAGGACAGAAGAACACTTTCAGTGTGGACTGTAGTAAAGCAGGTACGGGCCAAAAAACAAAGGTTTTTTGGATAATTTGCATCAAACATTTCAGTTGGTTCTTAACTGCCAACATTTTAATATTTCCATATGTCCCCACAGGAAGGAACATGCTCCTGGTTGGAGTGGACGGACCCAAAGTGCCCTGTGAGGAGATATTGGTGAAACACTTGGGTAACCGTCTCTATAACGTGTCCTACCAGCTAAAGGAGAAAGGAGAGTACATCCTGGTGGTTAAATGGGGTGATGAGCACATCCCTGGGAGCCCGTATCACATCACTGTCTAACCCTCCATCGAAACATCCAACTCCATCTGAACACTGAAAACTCTCTCGTCCTTTTTTTTTCTCTGTATGATTCTGTCATCCAGTATCTTCCTGCACCACTATTCAGTTTAAGCAAGAGTGGGATTTAAAAGAAGCACCTTCACTGTATGCCAGTCATTTTTGGATCCGGTTACATTTGCTGTATTCAGTAATCAAATAAAGCGGAGGGTCCTGGTGGCTTTTGCTCAGTGTTTGGTTTACACCAGTTTGTTACTGATCTTGTCCCTAACAAAGAGTAGCTGCTACTATGTTTTGCCTGGTTTAGGAGACTGCTGTTCCAGTCGTAACTGTACAGAGTAACCATTTCTAGTAGCAGGAGAAATGTAGATGGGATTCAGCCGCTTGCTTAACACAGATCTGTTTAATTAAATTTTCATTGGGAAGTTGACTCTTAACCATAGCTTGTCATGTAGACTGAACTAACACTGGTGCCAAAGCTCTGTGAGTCTGCCCTTCTTTCTGTGTTTTGAATATTTTACAATCTACAGAGCTCCGTATTACCATAAAGACCTTTTTGATAATGTCAGTTAGAGTCCTCTTAAAGCTGATTGTGCGCAACGTTATTTAGCAACACCAAAGGGAAATTACATGGCAGAATAACAGTGGAGACAATGTCGTTTGGCTCAAGGTGTAAGGAAAGGGAGATTCATGATGCATACTGCTTGTCAAGTTATTGCTGGTCATGCAAAACACACTTGGAAGGCTTAACATTTGTTTGGTTAAATGTCACTTACTTGCTTTCACTTTGTCAGCTCTTTAGCCCTTTGTGCTCCAATGTCAATGTATAATCAGTATTCCAGAATCTTTAAAATTAAATAAAGTTTGACTTGCAGTATTTTGATATACAATAAAATTGTCTTACTATTTTTCTGCCAATTAAGATGTGTAAATCTCTTAATTGTTCTTAAGTTCCATGAGTGCTTTGAGTTTCCCCCTGACTTGATTCATCTTTCATCAGTGTGAGTTTAATTACGTTTACTAATGTTTGCTTGGTTACTAATACATTAAAATACCAGCACTGGCTTCTGATGAAATCTCTTGCACAACTTTAAATCAGGTTGATGCCTGTCCCTGGCATAAAGTCAAGACAGTCATGCATAAGCAGCTGTTCTCTAACCATATATGGTATGACAGGCCCAGTCCTGTAACCATGGTTCCAGAGCCCTGGATGTGTTTATTTCCTGAGGTCCCTTTTGAGTGGGTTTTGTAGGCCCTAGAATTTTTTTTTTTAAATAACCACCAAGACATGGACCTTTGTTTTAAAATGACTATTTGATAAGCTAATTTATACCACTTGAGAAACAATTACAGAAATAGCTCTTCTCAGGCGGTTCTGGCTAAAAAAAGTCAGGAAAAAAAGTAACAGTAGTGCTGAATCATGTTATGGCGGTCTGTCCATGCCAACGTGAAAACAAATGCAAACACTTAAAAGATGTCTTAGAGCTGAGATGTCGCCCCTCAGCGGCAGAAAGCTGTAGTGCATGCTAGTGTTCTGAGCCAGTAAGAATGTATTTTGCTGTGAAACGCAACTAATTTCGACTGCTTAGCTTTTTTTTTGGGGGCTCATGGAATTGCAATGATTATGGACCGGAGAGTTCCAAAAAAAAGCTCCAAAAATCACCTTAGATTTATCAAGAGTGATGCAACTGATGTCATATGATCATTGAACAGGCTGAAATTTAGGTCGTTCTTCACAAATCTTGACATCCTTCTAATTTCTGCTCACAGTATAGTCAGTATAGAAAGTCAGATCTTTTAAAGAATATGAGTAGTCATCTCTTTGGGTGCTATAAAGATGCTGTCAACCTAATTCAAAGTAGCTCATTTTTGAAGTTTACTCATTTGTTTTGGATTGAGTACAGTGGCTATTAAAACCCCAACCTTTCAAAGGTTGGGGTTTGTAGGAGTTATTTAAATGTTTTTAAGCTCACCAAGGCTGCATTTATTTGATCCAAAATGTAGTAAAATTGTAATATTGTAACATTTTTAAAAGTTTTTTTTTCCATTTTAATATATTTTTCATATAATACAGTGGTATGAAAAATTATTTGCCACCTCTTTTTTGCATATTTGTCACACTTAAATGTTTCAGAACATCAAGTAAATTTAAATATAAGTAAAAACACAACACAAGAAAAACACAAAATGCAGTTTTTAAATGGAGGTTGTTATTACAGTGGAACCTGGTTATGTCGACGGCCTCGGGGGTTGCAAAAAATCGTCGAGATAACCAATGATTGAGATAACCAAAAGCCAATATGGCAATTTGTTTGATGAAGCGATCGGCATGCTATAAAAATGTACATAGAATGTATATGTTTGCTAACAACAAAAGGCATATGTGCACCAACTAACAGCAGAGATTGTAACGGCTACTTTGTTTATGTTGGGGATATACCTTTAAGACGGCATATGTAGTTCTGTGCACACTGTTCTGGTGTGAATGCGCGCACGGGGAGTGAGGAGAGAGATGGCCGAGAGAGATTCATTTCCATTTCACATCTGGGCAGTCGTCAACCACTCTGACAGCCGGTGCAAGATTTACCAGTGTACGATAAAAAACACCTTTGATTCTCGATACAAGGCTTTAATTATTTTCTCCAACATTTGGTTTACGCTGTGAGTGAAATTGTATTTGCAGTCACAACACACATAAACACATTCGCTCATAACAGTCATTTCGCTCAGACACAGTTCCGAAAAGTATTGTACGCGCGGTTACTATGGTTTCTTTACAGTCTAAAATGCTTTGTTGCTTTTTGCCTTTAACGGTCTGCTTGAAAACAAATGCTTCTAAGCTTATATCAGTAACAACGTCTTTGTCGATGTCAATGTAATCTGGGAATTCCTGGACACTGATGGCGATCTCCTGTGCCTCTTCCAAGATAACATCTGTAAGACTTGATTTTTCCATGAGTTCTTCTGCGGCTGGACGACACTGTGCCGCAAGAGTGAGTGAAGCGTCATTGGAGTGAGTGACCATACGGACTGATGCACGTGCAACACAAACTCGGTACTATCATTAGTCACAGGGATCGAGATAACTGATGTGAAGTGGCGAATTTTTCCCTTTTTTGTGCTCGAGAAATCAGGGTTCGGCGACATAACATTTTCTTATCGGTTATGTCGATTATCTTATGACAAAATAGGGAGTTTGGCGGTTCCGCTTCAAAAACGTCGACATAACAGGTTGGTGAGTTAACCGAGCTCGAGATAAGTGGGTTCCACTGTATTAAGGGAAAACAAAGTCCAAACCTACATGGCCCTGTGTGAAAAAGTGCTGGCCCACCCATCTAATAACTGGTTGGGTCATCTTTAGCAGCAACAACTGCAATCAAGCATTTGCAATAACATGCAATGAGTCTTTTACAGCGCTGTGGAGGAATTTTGGCCCACTCATCTTTGCTGAATTGTTGTAAATAAGTGACATTGGAAAGTTTTTTGAGCATGAACTGCCTTTTTAAGGTCTACCACAGCATCTCAACAGGATTCAGGACAGGACTTTAACTAAGCCACTCCAAAGTCTTCATTTTGTTTTGTTTTTAGCCATTCAGAGGTGGACTTGGTGGTGTGTTTTAGATAATTGTCCTGCCGCAGAACCCAAGTTTGCTTTAGCTTGAGGATATTCTCTTTCCGGATTTGTTGGTAGACAGCAGAATTCATGGTTCCATTTATCACATCCATTTATCCTGAAGCAGCAAAACAACCCCAGATCATCACACTACCACCGCCATATTTTACTGTTTGTATGATGTTAATTTTCTGAAATGTGGTGTTACTTTTACGCCAGACACACACCTTCCAAAAAGTTAAACTTTGTTGAAAGTTGTATTTTCCCAAAAGTTTTGGGTATCATCATGAAGTTTTTTGACAAAATGAGATGAACCTTAATGTTCTTCTTGAAACACTGCCATCCAGGCCATTTTTGCCCAGTTTCTTTCCTATTTTGGAGTCATGAACACTGACCTTAACTGAGAGTGAGGCCTGTATTTCTTTGGATGTTGTTGTGGGTCTTTTGTATCCTCTTGGATGAGTCATCACTGTGCTCTTGGGGTAATTTTGGTTGGTCAGCTACTCCTGCGAAGGTTCACACTTTGTTTGATGATCTGAAACATTGAAGTGTGACAAACATGGAAATCTGGAAAGGGACTAACACTTTTTGACTGTGATGGCACCACTGAATTTTCAACATAATTAAAAACAGTATCAGGTTTTCCACAAAAATATTAAGATTATTTGATTAAATAAAGTTCAAAAGAACAAAATTCTTTTGAAATGGAAATATTTTGTAAAAGTCTTTACTGTTACTTTTTATCTGTTTAAATGCTGTCTTTGGTGAATTTAGGTACAGTATTAATGTCTTTTGAAACTCTTATGACGGCAGTGTGTTCGTTTTTCAAACGATATATATTACAAAATCATCGGCTATTTTTTTGCTATTTTTTCAGACTATAGTACTGGGTCTGTACACATTAAAATATAACTGCATTTACTGGAAACACATTTTACCTTCAAAGAGAAAAGGCTCTTGAACGTTGAACGCGCGCGTCGCAGCGTCAGGAAGTGATGCGGGAAACTCCTCCAGCGCAGCGCGACACGCCCAGCTTAGGAAAGCGCCTTTCTACGTCCTGGAAGCGTTTAAGGTAAATTACTCACGACAAAATAGTTATTCAAAATTTGAAAAGCTGTATTTATGGACGAAAACACACGAAACCATTGCTATCGCAACGCTACGGCTTGCCCTTCTATCATAAATCAGGCTAAATGATTGTTGAAGTTGTGTCAGCGGTTTCGCTTCGAGCCCGAGAAATCGAGATTCTGTCCTTTTGTTCGCTTTAAAAACGCTTTTGGGGTTGTTTTCTCACAGATGTTTTTTTTATCTGACAGAGGATTCAAGTTTCGCTTGATCTTTGCGCTACTATGAATAATATATATTTAATTCGCTGAGTTTACAGCTCTTTTACACATGTGTATCGTTCAACCCCAGATGTTGTTGCAGTCTCACACTTAAGTACTTTTTCATTTTAATGCTCAAGAATATCTCATATCTCTGTGAGATATTGTTTTTATGATTTCAAACTTTCTTTAGGGGTAAAATAAACTTGTGTTACATTTCTCAGTCAAGTAGGCCTACTGGTTACTACATGCTAGAACAGTAAATGAGTAATATCTCTCTCTCTCTCTCTCTCTCTCTCTCTCTCTCTCTCTCTCCCTCTCTCTCATATATATATATATATATATATATATATATATATATATATATATATATATATATTTGCAGATATGTCGTCATTGAGTGTAAAATCTGATAAGGAGATCAGTCAGCTGCTGGATGAATATGGCATTAAACATGGGCCCATAGTAGGTATGTGTTGTCTTTAATCTATTATAAGTTAAAAAATTTATAGTTACTAAAAATATTACAATTATAGTCTATTTATTATATTTCCTTTCCTTAGCCCAGGGAAGTGTTGCATTTGTAAAAAGTTTTTTTTGTAAAACTTGTTTTTGTTTTGCAGAATCCACACGGAAACTCTATGAAAAGAAATTGCAAGAGGCCATGGCTAAAAGCTCAAAGCCTTCCTCGCCTGACAAGACATTCTACAGAGAAGAACGTAAGGCTTTGCTTAAAAAAACAGACGCACACTTTGATTTCAGCCATATTTCAGGGTGTAGAAATGCAGTTTTACATGCATACAAATTTTCTTTTGTTTCTATAGAAGAGGAAGTGGAATATTTGACCTATCATCAGCCTGTAAGTAAAAACTAAACTGAATTTTAAGAGCAACTCATCTTATGTCATCAGATGAGTCTATTAATTAGACATTGCTCATATTTTGCAGCCACAACTGACAAGACACGATGGATTTGGTGATGTGTAAGTAGCTTTTTTATCATTTAATTGAAAATGTTAAGTATTGACAATTACAGTAATACCTTGGTTTATCGGGCAAATTTTTCCCTCGCCCATGCGCATTTTTTTGTGGAAAAGTCCTAACGCTCAGCATCTTTGCGCGCATTTTTACTGTAAATATCCTACCGACAGCCTCTCACAAAGCCTATCACCCCTCAACTCGTTCATTCTCTCAGCGTCGCTCGGTTTGGCTGCATCATTCACCACAGTGCATACTTTTATAAATTATTTACAGCGGTTTTACCCTATGTTGTTAACATTAATATACGTACAGTACAGCATATAGACAACGGCCCTCAAGATAAGTAAGAAAGAAGGTACGAAATTCTACCTGTAAGCAGTAAAACCCTCTTCTCGTCTCCTTCACGCCAGCAGCGACGCTACTCAAAGCTAAAGTGCGTTACAGTAAATTGTCAAGTATTTGTAGAGTTTGTCAATTATTAATTAGTATTTATATGAGATCTTAATGGTTATAATTTTAACTGTAATTAATAGGGTAAAACCAAAAAAAATATGTAAAATGGGTATTTATTTTTGTGTGGAACGAATCGAGTGATTTTTATTGCATTCTTATGGGGAAAATAGTTTTGGTGTACAAGCATTTTGGGTTATGAGCTCTTGGAACAAATTAAACTCGTAAACCGAGGTATTACTGTATAATGTTGATGACATTTTCCTGTTGAGATCACAGATAATATCCTTCTTGTGTGCTTATAGTAATTTAATAAATATGATCTCTTCCCAGCACAAGGAGGTCAAAGGTCGCAGATTCAGATTTTGCTCGCGAGTGAGTGAGATTAATTTATCGATTTTCCGTCTTGATTCAAGTTTAAAAGAGATTACCACCTCCTAAATGCTAGCTGTATATATACTCTCTCTCCACAGCATAAGGAAGTCAAAGTTTACTGATTATAGAGATGATTATGATGTAGGTCATACCAATGAGTAAGTTTATGTTTTAATAATATTGTTTCAGAATGTTTCTGTTATCTCTATTCTTCTTCCCTAAAAATATGCTTGACTTTAATGTTGTCCTGTAGTGTTAATATTCCTTTAGCCTCACTGAAAGATCAATAAAATGTCCTTTCTGTCTATATTAAAGGTACATTATCAGTCCAACTCAAGCAACCTATCAGAGTTCTTCTAACCCAGGCCCGTCCGTCTCCAAATCCACCCAGCGTGGTGCCACTCCAGAGACCAGCAAACCTGGAGGTGTGCCGGCGTGGCTGCGTGTCTTGGTGTTTGTTATCATGGTTGTGTTTCTTTACTATGTGTACACGTGTATGGAGTCTGCAGAAGAGGCTCCCTTTAAATCCATTAAGTAGAGGAGCAGTGAGGTGTTTTAAGTACGTTCACCAGCCCCAACTAAAACTGATTCAGGAGAAGAACAACCAAAATTATAGCCTGTAATATATTCTATTAGAGTATAGATTGTGGGCAGTTTAACACCAGTTATTGTACAACCATGAACCTGTGCATAATGTGTTTTTTTATTCAGATATTTGCTCTGTATTTTCATAAACAAGCAGGAACAGATGTGGAAGTTTGACCAAATCAAGAAAATTCTGAATGTTTTTATGACAGTTGGTGCATTTAAGCTTTAAAGCTTATTTTTTTTCTAAGCTAGATTTAAAATCCTTATGCTGTTTTAATATATTTAGGGCTTGTGTTCATGGGAGATTCTGTAATGCATTATTTGGTACGTTTTCTATTCACAGCTTTTTATTGTTTCTGGTGTCATTTTGAATAGGTTACGGTGAAAGGTCATTGTTAAAAACACTGCAGCACAAACGCTTCAGTCAAGATTTACTTCTCAATATAGCAAAGTCTTGAGATATAAATTGTATAAATATAACTAATTTTATTAAACAGATCTCCCACATATTATATCCTTTTGCCTGACAGTATTGTCTCTGACATGTAAACACTACCAGTATTTTCTTTGCTTATGCTTTTGAATGTTATATAGTTTACCCAAAGAGCATTTGGACAATTTAAGCCACACATACAGGACAGAGATGAGCCAAAACATTATGACTACCTGGCATTAACCGCAGATCCTTCAAGTACAGTAACCTGCAAGGTTGCTCAAACTTGTTGGTCAAGCACATCCCACAGATGCTCAATCAGATTGAGATCTGGGAAATTTTGAAGTCAGGGCACCAAATCAAACTCTTTATCTCAAACCATTCCTGAACAATGTGTGTATGGTGCTGAAAGAGAACGCTGGCATCAGGAATTACCATCGCCATGAAGGAGTGTACCTGGTACATGTCAGCCTTGCGTGAATGGCCGGAGCCAGGCTTTCCCAGCAAACATCTACTTAGAACATGTGAAAGGACATTTTTAGGAAATGATCAACATTTTTTTGCTTCACCTGTGTCTGGTCTCAGTGTTTTGGCTCATCAGTGTATGAATGTAATTGCATAACTTAATGCACACCAATGGTGATACTAAAGCTTTTCTCAATTTGCAAAGTAGTTGCTCACACAGAATGTGTAAAGACACCGTCTTAAATTCAAACAGTACTTTATCATTCAAAACTATACAAACCAGTTTTTATGAAACATTTACATGAAAAGCTTGTGCTGTCTTTTAAAAATGCCACTTTGTTTGAAATTTTACCTAAATGATATTTGTATAGGGATTTTTCCAGTTTGTATTGGCTTTGACATACACACAAACGTTACGTTTTGTTCATAAACTTTACATTGCTGTTGCTAGCTGTTGTGCTTTATAATTTTTGACCACTGTCGATGAAACGAATAAAGCTACATGTAGTCAGAAATGCATATTAGTAAATTCAGTTTGTTACAAAACAGCAAATTACACATTTGCTCAGACATCTGTGATTTGACAAATGACTAACCAGATAAAAAATAAAAACATTTAAAAAAGGAGAATGCAGAATGGTATAAATTAAGATTACAATGAATGAAGACAAGTCATATGTTATCCTGAATGAAAAAGAAATGTGAGCAAGCCTAGTTCATTATTTGAAGGGAGTGCATTATCAGATAGTTTCATAAACACAAAGAAGAGAAAAGTCATTGACCAAAAATACTCAGGACTCTTTCAAACTGCATTTTCTGCTAACTGATCTAAAAGTCAAAGAAAAAAAAGATATTTAATCCATTCACTAACGAGACTGCTCACCCTCCAGACTCAAATCCCAATGCTGTGATGAAGATGTTGAAGGGATGCTCTCAGTTCCCTGTGGCACGAGCCTGACAGGGATTGAACTGCATTTTATAACATTCAGTGACCATGAAATTAGTCAATAGATTAAAAGCAGCTAATGAGTGCAAGACAAAAGTTAGAGCAAAACTGTAGAGAAAAACCTCAACTTTCATTTAAATGTTTGTTCTAGATATTTCCACAGAGCAGACACTGAAAGATTAAGCAAATGAGAAACTTCACACAGGGAAAAACTAAACTAAAACTAAAGGAAACTAAAGGGCCTTTTCAGCAGAAGTATGACCATCACTTAGGCATGATAAATCCTGGCATGTCTGCTCACATGTACGATTAATTTTTTATATTTTTTTATATATATGTATAATAAATTACTGGCACTATAGAGTTATCTACACTGTAAAATGCTTCTATACACATATAAACAGTTCAGGAAGTGCCCATCTGTTACTCACCACTCCTTGTTGATTGAGGACTTGACTCTCCATTGGCTTTGGGTTTTGTTTAGTAGCAGAAATGTTTGAAAGAAGCAGTCCAGATGCTCAACCTGAGAAGTGTTTTACACTACAACTCCTGGCTCTCTCAAAAAGATGTGCACTTAAAGATTGAGAGAAGACCCTCCCATCAGTCACTCTCACCTATGTGTGAACGGACAACTTTGAAATGATTACTTCTCTAGTTTACACATTTAAATGTAAAAAAAAAAAAAATCCATGTGTTTTTGAAATGTAAACGTTTATTTAAAAAACCATGTCATGACATACTGCAGATCAAACACACACACAAGATACACTTATTTCCTACAGCATCTGCATTTTTTGGGAGTCAAAAAGTGCCAATAGCAGTACAACTCAAACATTACCCAACATAGGGTTTTATAAAGAAAGAGGATTGTTTCTTATATCTATTATGAATATGTTAGATGGAATAATTTCACTAGTTGGATATCTATTAAATGTTTTTCAAACAATTTATTTCCAGTAAAATATAAATCTGTACAACACTGAGAGGTAAGGGCACAGTCCTGGTCATGTTAATAAGTGGACAGATTGATGTTTTTTGGCCTTTTTTATCATTTAAAACTTATATATTCAAACAATAGGCTGTAGATTTGTGAGAGTGTGCTTCAGGTTATGAACGGTGAAGGGAAAGAAAAGCCCCATATCTGTTCTTCAGCTCCTCCAACAGTTTGGCTAAAAATAAAAATCATCTTAAAATTATTTAAGTTTTTGAGTAAAAAGGTTTGCTCAAACCCAAGAAAATACTCACGCAGCGTGTGCTTTTCTCCTTTAGACCAGTACCGCCTGTCTGTCTGCAGCTGTTGCACTGTTTGTGTAAGAGACGACGAGGTTTCACAGAGCTGCTTGAGCGCCTCCAGCTCCTGAAGAGTAAACCAAGAATATGCAAAGTGAAAGGGAATGCAAAAGCAATATAAATTTAATTTTACATCTAATTTCCTACCCCCATCACTGCATTGAAACATAATTTTTTATAGGAAACTAATTTTATGATTATTATTATTAAAACCAGATTTCATTTAAAAAATGTTGAATTGTATTCAGATTTATAATACCATATATATGGTATTAAATAAATAATATCGTATTACAATACGATGCATGATCCTTTACCTTATTACAGTTGTGCAGAAGCTGATGTACAGATTGAAACACACTGGTGCCGGAACTCAGGGCTGGAGGGGCTCTCTGGCAGTACCCTTTAAAGTCAGTGTTGTAGATGTGTCCGAAAGCCGTCATAAGCTGAGACATGTCAGAGATGGCCACTTTCAGCGCACAGGGGGACAGCACAGCGGCAGAACCTGACGAATCTGACTGCAGGAACTCACACTGAGGAACAGAAAGGATTTCACTATTATGCAAATCAGACTCGTGACATCACATGCGAAAAGTGGCACATGATCTACATTTATGCATTTGGCAGACGCTTTTATCCAAAGCAACTATAAAACTTAATTGACATTT
The DNA here is from genome assembly GCA_037043235.1 of Rhodeus uyekii. NCBI lineage: Eukaryota > Metazoa > Chordata > Actinopteri > Cypriniformes > Acheilognathidae > Rhodeus > Rhodeus uyekii. Next base: position 1,877,702 of record JAWRVZ010000034.1, read on the forward strand.
TCTAATCAGTTCTTGCTTTCCCTGGGAATTGAACCCATGAGCATGGCGTTGCAATCGCCAGGCTCTACTGTTTGAGCTACAGGAATGCCCCACCTCTTTGCGGAGCTCCTCTAATGTGCTCTGGGTAGACTGGAGCAGAGCTTTGGCCTCCGACAGCCTTTCTTCTCCATGACTTCCAAGGCAGGAATGTTGACCACTCCTTCAACAGAAGTATATAACAACCGTGTTAAGGACAACAATCTTTAAAAATAACGAATACATTAATACCTCGTTTTACGAGTTCAAATTGTTCCAATAGCGAGCTCATAACCCCAAATTCTCGTTCACCAAAATTTTCCCCATAAAAATGCAATAAAAATCACTCGATTCGTTCCACACGACCATAAATGCCCATTTTAAATATTTATTTTGGTTTTACCCTATTACAGTTAAAATTATAACCATTAAGAGCTCATATAAATACCGATTAATAATTGACAATTAAACTCTAAAAATACTTGACAGTTTACTGTAACGCACTTTAGCTTTGAGTAGCATCGCTGCTGGCGTGAAGGAGACGAGAAGAGGGTTTTTCTGCTTACAGGGAGAATTTCGTACCTTCTTTCTTACTCATCTTGAAGGCCGTTGTCTATATGCTGTACTGTACGTATATTAATGTTAACAACATGAGGTAAAACCGCTGTAAATCACTTATAAAAGTATCACTGTGGTGAATGATGCAGCCAAACCGAGCGACGCTGAGAGAATGAACGAGTTGAGGGGTGATAGGCTTTGTGAGAGGCTGTCGGTAGGATATTTACAGTAAAAATGCGCACAAAGATGCTGAGCGTTAGGACTTTTCCACAGAAAAATACGCATGGGCGAGGGAAAAATTTGCCCGATACAATGCTCGTAAACCAATTTGAATTTCCATGCTCGTACACCGATTTGCTCGTATACAAAGTCACTCGTAAACTGAGATATTACTGTACATGGCCACATAATCACACAGACCTGTTTATGAAATCGCTGGATTTACTGTGACTCCCGTTGATTTTGTTGTGAGCCGACTGCGTGCGTATCAGATGTTCACGGATATGCGCGGGCCACGGGTTGCAAGTTGGATTCAGGAGCATTTCCAGGTCAGATAAATTATCCTGAAACATCAGCTCACCAAGAAGGTCATCATTCTTCCTGCCGTCATCTCCAGAGGACGACATCTGGCTGTGTCGATCAAAACAAGACACAAAAAGGTCAAAGAAACAAGAAGAAAATATGATTTGGGTCTGACTCAATGTTGATGTTAAATCAATGATACAAAACACTGCAAAACCTGGAGATACCTAGAGTGTATGGAGGAGTCAGCTTGAATGACCATCAGAAGCTGCTCTAGAAACAACAGCTGCCGTAATGGGGGTGCAAGACCCTGAAAATATAACCAATGCAACAGCACAGATTTATTAATTCTGCTTTAGTTCATACACTTAAAATGAGAAGATAAGAATGGCTGTACCGTATCAGTCAAACAGCCGAATTAGCCTGATTTATCAACTAAGTATCAATCCATCACAAACATTTTTGCTAGAACAAATCAAATGTTCTGTATTAAACAACTAGAGAAAATCAAGGAGAAATAAAAAGAGCATATTTTCAAAAACTATTCTGCTCCTTAGGTAAAATGTACAAAACAGAATTAAGATTAACATCATATAACTCCATACCTTTATTAAGTCGTGGTCATTAGCTTTACATAACATCATTTCATTACCAAAGCGTGCGAGTTCTGTGTGAGAGAGAAAGCACAACATCAAAACAATGAGCATAAGAAAATAAAACAATATGAATCTGAGTGTTTGTTGGATCTACCTTGAATTAAATCCTCATTCCGAGTTATTTTAGTCGAGTAAAACTTCTCCCTTAGGGATGGACAAATGCTTTGTAAAAATAAACACAGAAAAGGCATTTTAGTACATATGGTTAATTATAATGAACACAGTTGCCATTATTATAATCATGTTCATTATTATCATCAGACCTGGTGCAAATCCACTTGAGAATATCCGTCCTGTGTAAGGAAGGAGAGCAGAGGAGCTCCTGGACGCTGTCCGCCTCCCTCAGGTACAGCCCATCCACCAGAGGACAGCCCAGACTCTGAACACAACATTAGCACTTATACATCAGCAGTTTAAACATATTTACCTGGTTTCACAGACAGGGCTTGGATTAAGTCAGGATTAAGCCTTAGTTAATTTAAGTAGCTTTTATGAACACGCCTTAAAAAACATTACTGGTGTGTGTCTTCAGACAAAACAATTGCACTGAGATATTTAAGATATGTGCAAGACACTTTCAGTTAAAATGGCTCAAACATGCATTTTAGTCTGGGACTAACTTAAGACTTGTCTGTGAAACCGGGGGTGAATCTCATCGAACGCATCACAGACAGTCTAAACATAAAAAACTGGACTTAAGCTAAAAAAAAAAAAAAAAAAAAAAATTAACACTATTGTGAGTAACACTATTACTGGGGGCCACAAAGGGAATTTTAGGGGTCCACGGAAAAGTTTTGATAAAAACAGCATTAAAAATAAAATAAAAATAAATAATAATAAGAGTAAATATTAGGTTAAATAAATACATTATAGAAGGGTGTCCCTCACAAAGATGATCATATTTGATGACCTAATGAAATCATCTTTAAATACAGCATTACTGACCATGACTAACACTGCAATTATATCAAATGCTGCATTATCTCTATTACACAAGTCAATCTGTTCTCTACTAAACTGCAGACAGCACATAATACCCTGGAATATCTATCATGATCAATTTATTTTGTAAAGTTTCGTAAAATACGAACTTACAAACAACAATTAGCTCCAAAAGTAGCGTTGACGTCACGCAGCTGACCGGACACTAAAGAGCACTGGACTCAAAACAGCCCGTTTTAACTGTGCGAAACACCAGACAACTATTTAATGACTTCTTACAACGCGTGGAGCGTCTTTAAAGATGTGGAATCTACCTGAAGGGTGTTGTAAACTCGCAGAGACAGTTGCTGCTCTTTTGAATCGCCCGCCATGTTGTTATTCCCGCAAAAGTGAGTCTGACGACCGTGTCAGTGTCATTCAGCGCCTGTGGCGACAGCGACGCCCAGCGGACACATGCATATCACAACCACACAAACACACAGGAGCCTGGAATCACACAAGATCTTAGTCAGGCTTACACACAAAAAAAAACCCAACAACAGCATTATATATATATATATATATACATATATATATATACATATATACATATATATATATATACATATATACATATATATATATATACATATATACATATATATATATACATATATACATATATATATATATATCATACCGAGACTCTCAAATGACTGGTCATTAAAATAACCACTGTACATATATATTGTTTATTACATTTTTTTATAAAATAAATACAATAAAGTAAAATAAGTATAATACAAAGTATAGTATAAATATAAAGTGGACAAAGTATAATAATTGAGGATTGGTGAATCTTGGCATGACAAGCTAGTAAAACAAAAAGTGTCTTTTATTTGTTACTTATATTTCTGGTACGTTTCTTTCTTTTTTTGTAGCTTTGCGATTTAAGCTGACCTTTTGAAAAAAAATCTCATTTTGTATTTAATTCTATCTGTAGTCTTTATGTGGTCACAATTGTGCTTGTTTTTGCATGTTTGCTATTTTAAAATGTAACTAATTGAATTTAAAAACTAATTAATTGATTTTTTTCTTTTCAAAATTTCCATACTGTTTAATTCTTCATTTTAGATAATATGCAAACTGATTTAATGTAAATTCATACTTTGCAGTAACCAATCGAATGTAAAATGTACTGTATGAAACAGCTTGATTAAATAAAAATATTTCGGATAAAAGTGTGTTTTATTTCAATGAGGTTTTCAGCAGTTGCTTTAAAGATGGAAAGATAAATAGAAAGACAAATTAAAAAGTGCATTTTTACAAACACTTTACTGTAATCTCTATTTATTTCCTTATTTAAAAGGATATCCTTAACATCTGTTATAACATCAATATATATATATATACATTATATATATATATATATATATATATATATATATATATATATATATATATATATATATATATATATATATATATATATATAAGGATAAGATAATAGTTCAAATGATACACAACATCACATGAGGTATTTTGCAAAGATATGATATAGTACAGAGTCCTGTCATTTGCTGGGTAGATATGTTATAAAATGCATGATGATGGAATGAAAGGCAGGCCGAGTGTGAATACAATCCCATTATAAATCTTCAGTGATGTTTAAAGCGCTGCCTGAGCGAGTGCAGTCTCAGATATTACGCTTCCCCTGAAGCAAGGGGATGAGAAGTAAAGTTAGTACAGTCTGACTGTTATTCTGAAGGGAGAATAAAGAAGGGATATGTCCAGATTTCTTATTCTGACATTTCCTCAATTAACTGATGCATATTTTGGAAAGTACATTTGGAAAAACAAGAATGAAAATAAATCTATTTACTGAGAATTGCTTTAACTGAGGATTTGCTCACCCTCCAGACTCAAATCCCAATGCTGTAATGAAGATGTTGATAAGAACAGTAAAGAACACAAAAACAGTGGCCATGTTATTCATTGTGTTCAGCCTCGGCTGTTTCTTAACATCATTCAGGTCATACTTCACTGAAGGAAACAAGAGAACACACATCAGTGTTGAGTCAGTGAAAGGAGAGCAGAATGCTTTCAAACAGACAGACGTGTAAACTAACCAATGAAGACGAGCAGGAGGCCGACAATGACCTGCAGTGAGATGGACAGTGAGATCAGAGCAATAAGAGAAGTGTAGAAACGGTGCTGAGGTCCTGAATGCAGCACCGTCTTCAGCTGAGAGGAGTTCGCCATCAGACGAGCAACATCCAACATGCTCTGCGCTGCACTCTTCTTAGTAGCGTAGTGATTCATGTTGAAGGGACGCTCTCCGTTCCCTGTGGCACGAGCCTGACAGGGATTAAACACTGTATACATTAAACATATTCTATCTATTTTATATTCTTTCCCAATATATGTATGTCTTAACCCCTTCAACAAAGGATTTTCTATAGAAAGCAGAAGAAAGAATAATATTGCAATGCCTAGATGCTTTACTAGGCTACAGGTTAATACTATATAGAAATAGAATAAGCTGACATGCTAACTAACATAAAGCAGGGATGTGTATGTCAGAAATCTGCACAAATTTCACCAAGAAAAATAATGCCCTGAGATTTGTAAGGCCATTACACGATTACTATAAGTAGCAAGTAAAACAGATGAACAACACGTATATTATGTACAATTATTTATCTAATCATGCTTAATAAAGTTGACATGCGTGAGTACTATGGTAAATACAGCATCTGCCATTTTTATACATTTCAATAACATTCCTACATTTGAAAACATATAATTTTATTTTTAAGATGGCTAATAATCTGCCAACAAATTACATGTTTTTTGAGTTAATTTAACAGTAATTTAGCCCTCAAACAGAAGATGAAGTGTATATACATATACAGTAATACCTCGGCTTACGAGTTTAATTCGTTCCAAGAGCAAGCTCGTAAACCAAAATGCTCATACACCAAAACAATTTTCCCCATAAAAATGCAGTAAAAATCAATCTATTCATTCCACACAATCATAAATGCTTTTTTATGGTTTTACCCTATTAATTACAGTTAAAATTATAACCATTAAGATCTCATATAAATACTAATTAATAATTTACAATTAAACTCTAAAAATACTTCACAATTTACTGTAATGCACTTCAGATTTGAGCAGCATGCGTGGAGGAGACGAGAGGAGGGAGGAGGGGGGAATGGGGAAAGCAAGGGAAAACACAAAACCCGGATTCAAGTGCAAATGAGTGAATTTATTATAATAGTGCAGAAAACAAACAAAGTGATAATCCAGAGCTGTATCACACACGGGAGCCGCGAACGAACACACGGGAATCTGATATGAGAATCAGGTGTGTCAGTGCTCAGTGCTCACTGCTCAGCCCTTTCACACACACACATACACACACACACACACACACACACAGAACTAGGAGACAATGAATTCATGAACCGTGACAGTTACTGCTTAGAGGTACTGTAAGTGTATATTTCACTACGTGAACAATAGCGATCACAATTAATTAATGTTAACAACAGGAGGTAAAACCGCTGTAAATCACTAATAAAAGTATCACTGTGGTGAATGATGCAGCCAAACCAAGCGACGCTAAAAGAATGAACGAGTTAAGGGGTGATAAAGGTGTTGGAACCGCGTGACTGTTTTATGAGAGGCTGTCGTTAGGATATTTCCAGTATGCGCGCGACGATGCTGAGCATTAGGACTTTTGCACACAAAAATGCACGTGGGTGAGGGAAAAATGTTCTCGCACACCGATACAATGCTCCAAGCATTGACCGATTTGACCCTCCATGCTCGTACACCGATTTGCTCATATACTAAGTCGCTCGTAAACCGAGGTATGACTGTATGTGTATTTCGTATGTAGGCGTGTTATTGAAATATATATATATGTGTGTGTGTGTGTGCGCGCACAACGGTAATAAGTCTTTACTGTTCAGGTCATGATAGTTTTTTAATTTTACAATATTCAAACATACACATTCACATTTATGCATGTAAGTGTCATATGCTTTTAAAAAAAAGTTATATTGTGTTCTTTGATATTTACCAAGATCATTTATAGTAATAAAGATCCTCAAATTGTTCATATATGTGGATTTTCTTTTCTTACATTTCATTTTAAATGTTCGTGTAGTTTGCTTCAAGAAACATATTTTAAGCATTGATTAAAGACAATACTCTGTGTTGATTAAATAAAAAGGATGGGAATACTAACATTTCCAAGGCAAGCCTGTAGGGTGTCAGCATAGCAGTTTAGGGTAGAGATGAAGGGTGTTCTCCAACTTTTTCAAACATACAGATTCTGTGAGAGCAGTGAATATACTATCACACCCAAATACGGTGTTTATAGTGTTACAAAACAGAACTGGTTTAATTCCTCTTTCCCACATCAACTGGACTGTAATAGATGTTCATTGCAATATTTAGCTAGCATAACTGATAAACCTGCAAATAAAACAGATAAGGGATAAAACAGAAAAAAAATATTATGGTATAGCCTATATTTATCATATTAAGATCACATAAAATGTCCAATCTTAATTCTTCTAGTGTTAAAGGAGTAACTGAAATGTTTTGAAATGAAACTGTTTTGCTTTGTTTAGAAATATCAAGAAAAAGCTTTAACTGCCTTTCCTGATTCATTAAGAGCTCGGTTCTCCTCCATCAGATGCTCAACTTTCAAGACTTTTGCTTCGTATGATTATTTTTTTTTTAAACATTTGAGAAGCTCACAAAGTAATAATAATTAAAAAGTGTGATAAAATGAATAATCTCCATACTGAAACGTGACTGACACCCAAGATGTTCTGTGTAAAAAGAGTCGATCTGATTCGTTTAGTGGGTTCACACGGATACTTCAGAAGGTGTCAGAAGTCACATTCCTCTTCTCTTATTTAATTACTTGTTTTTAATTGATCAAATCACCACCTTGGAATTATAAGTTTCTATCTCCATTCTGAGCAGGTTTGAGATATTGAGCTTTAAAGTTTTTGGATTCCGTTCGACTTTGTAGATAGAACCATTTTTTTTCTAAATAAAATTCCCAAAATGGACATAACATAAAAAAACAGCACATAATGTAAATAATTCGTAATAGAATATGCGAATAACTCATTTTTGACAGATAGAACTTTATAATTCAAAACTGACAAAGTTGTGGAAGCCCATGTCATGTTCACTCAGATGCCTTGTGTCATATTTTTGGCGAGATAAATCTGATCTTTTTATCTCCAGGTATGATGTTGATTTCCTTGATATAAATGCCCACTTAACATATCCCAACTCCATCTCTATTGATATGCCATTAAATACAGTAGTAAATATGGCATGTTCTTTATTAACTTAGCAGAGCTCCATTAAGGACAGCAAGACAATTAATTTACACTTTGTCTCCCATTGGTATCATATATTTCAGATAACCCTGCCTCAAAACAGCACATAAAAAAGTGACTTGGTTAGTCGACTGACATTTAAGTCAGATGTTCTCTTCCTGTCTAAGTGGGCAGATCCTGGCCAGAATAACAGAAGCATCATGCTTTTTGGCAAGAGAGACGGGGGATAACTTTTTTCTACTCAAATGTGACGTTTGATGATATGGTACTTGATGAAAAAATGCTGGAGACCTTGTTGCCCATCTATTCATGCCAAAAAGATACATATTTTCTTCAAGGGAAGAGGTGATCTGGCAGTCTTGTACAATGTCATCAGGCCGAAGAAATAATCACAGGCACACAATGAAACACAACCACAGACACTGGTCAAAGTTATTATTGTAGAATACTTTGATTTGATTTTTTTATACAGACAAAAAGTGTTGACTTATTTTCCCATTAAATTCTTAGATTTCCATACAGTTTAGTCTACAGTATACAGCTGTGTTCTTTCATCATAGATAGATACTTTTTTCTCTTAAATAACAGGCAGGTAATTATTAATATATTTAATAGTTTGATTTTTTTCTCTTTTTTGTCTTTTTTTTGTTGCATTGTAGAGCAGTAAGTGTATGTTCAGGAGAATGTGCAACTGTTTTTTTCCATCAGCTAAAAGTTCACCGATGGAAAAAGACTATAATAATAATAATAATAGTCATAATAATCATAATAATGTACAAGCTGTTCAATTTTAATTCTTTAGAAAAAAGCAAAAGGAGAAAGAAAGAGGAAGAGACAGAGTAAAACAAAAAATGTGCTTAAATCGTAAACAAAAGATGCACATGTGCACATTTTAGCAAAAATGTACAGAGATGGTGCAGTTGTACAATAATTTATAACTTTTATATTAAATATAGTTTATTATTTACTCTTTTTCACATTACATTTTTTTCACCTTACCTTGCGTGATTTTTCTACAACAGAATGGAACAAAATGAAGGCAGACGATGGAGTTTTGGATTATCTGTTTTCTTTTTTAAATATATATTTATATATTTATATATACATATGCGTATATATATATTTGCCACTCTATCAGGAGTCTGGATAAAGTGTCTGTCTGTTGTGGTGGAGAGGAGGGATACCATATATATATGCCACTGTAATATATATACACATCATCACTGTCTGGAGAGTTCAATGATTGGGGTATACGTCTTAGATATAATTAGATTTAAAAATGATTCAGAGACGAGCATAGCTTGAGGCCTATTTTGGTAGATAAGCTTTGCTGAGGATAAGATAAGTTTAGGAAATGTTTCTTTATAATGGTTTAGCAGGTTCGCTGACCTGTCCTCCATGACCACCACTTTGGCCTGCTGATTGTGTCTGGGCCTTTAAATGGGTTCAATCTGTGAGACCTGCCAGCGCTCTCAAGACTAGAGACTCCACTGAAACTGTCTGAGCCCGATCAAACTCAGTGAAAGGCCGGATACATTCATACAGATATAACACAGTTTTGCTTGAAGGCATATTCCGGGTTCAATACAAGTTAAGCATTTGTAGCATCATTTTGACTACTACCTATTTGATAATTATTAGTAAATGATATCAGAAGCACAATTAAGGTTATGGTGAGACGCAATGAAATTGAATGAGGCCAATTTTGGTGTAGTTATAAGTAGAAATGTGATGCTTATAATCATTACAAAAATGCACTTACATTACTTCATCTGTTAAAATGTATATCATTTGAGCAGTACAGATGTTTAAATAATACATTATTACAATCATTTTAGGGTTTATGGTCTATGGTGTTCACAGAAAGTATAACATTTAAATGCATGTTGGCATGGCTATACTATGAGCTTTTGAATGTTTTTTACGGATTGGCTCTATTCACTTCCATTGCCAGTGCCTCACATTTTTTAAAGAAGAGAATGGACTGAACCCAGAATATTCCTATAAATATGGGTTTCCATTTAAAGATCTGACAACAAAATGCTCTGTCAACCCATTTTAAGCGGCATGTCTGTTGGCATTTAATAAATAGTCAGATTGGCAGTGTGACACTGCTCCACCTCCAAGTTCGACACCACAAACAGGGCAGAGTATCAGGAGGAGAACATCAGCATGGACAATAGCACATTAATGACAGAACAGATGTGCTGGGAGGAGAAACGCGTGTCCACCAACCGGTTAAGAGCCACAGTGAAGCATCGACGGATGAAAGTGAAGTCAAATAATGACGGTGAAGATTTCAACATGCTCCACAAAGACACAATCGACCAATGCAATGACATGATCTAGTGACTCTCATGCTTGCTTTGTCTGCTTTCGATATTCGCCAGTTTCTCTGAACTGGAAAATCTAGAAAAGTATTCTATACAGATAAAGGTTTTTTCGAGATCCATATGTACATGTCGTGAAGCGTATTTCACAGAGCTGTGGGCAGGGCAGTCTGTTGCATAAGTGCCGGTCTCATTCCCCAAAATGATTGTATTATGTTGCAATGCATTGACTGTAGCAGTATGATCGTAACTGTACCAATCCAGACGACAATGGGGTGTAAAAGGAGGTAACCCCGGGCGGTACGGCTGATCAATGGAATGTCAACGGAATGTAACTGAAATCATGCATGTCTGTATATAATAGGGATTATTGTTCTATGCAGAGATTTTGTTTTGAAATGCTAACTGATCCGGACCGATAGCAGGATGATGTGTCTATCAAAGTCCACAAGAAATGTTTTCTCGGTGAACTTCGATATTGTGCAAAAGTAATGATACCTTCACGGATTGTCCATTATTTAAGTATCTTTGATTTTTTTTTTATTATGGTATGGCAGTATAAGATGGATTCCCCTACCCTGGTGACCACAGTCTGCAGATATATACACGATCTGATAAATATTTCACATGTATGAGGAAAGCAAGTGTCAGTGTGAATGTATTTAAAGGGCCAGCAGGTATGCATGTACTGAACCAATAGAATTATTTTAACATGTTTAAAGGGTTGATGCATTTGTTGGTGTCATCTGCACAACATGGATTTGAATGGCTTTAATGTGTAAAAAAAGACACCATTAAATGTTGAGTCTGGGCAAACCCACTGAAATCCTTAAATCCTTAAATTTCAGCTACTTTGTACAAGGCAAGACATATTAACAAGGCCATTTTGTCATAAGGCTGATTGCCATTGCTGAGATGGAAAACCACCAAATCCCACCCACGTCCATTGTATCGCTGTGATGGGATTGCCCAAATCCTCTACCCTGTAGCATATTTTAAACATGATCATGTTTGTGTTTAAAAAAAATGCTTACCCTTACTCAGAGTAAAGCTACAAATTGCCCTCAAATAACAGAATTGTTGTTTTTTGACATAAAATGCTGAAAAAAAAAAGTTCAGTAAAATGATACGGCGACATATTTGTCTTTTTGTTGTCAGCAGACGCATTATAATTGCATTAGTCTAAGCTTCAAATTAATATTATCTTTGCTTTGTTAGTACTTCTTTTTTCTTAATTTTTTTTATGCTTATAGGACAGACACAACACAAACACAGAGACACATAGAGAGAGAGAGAAAGTGAAAATGAAAAATAAATGTGGGTGATCACAATAAATAAATAATCAAATAAATAGATAAATAAATAAATAAAATGTTTAAAGCTTATCCATGAAGAAATAGAGTAATAAGTCATATTCTGTGATATCGCAATGATAATCCGAGCACTCATGATGAAGGTGGCAATAGTAAGTCAAAGATTATAATAATAATATTGAGTTTAGTAACACCGATTAAAAGTAAAGTGAATGGACCCCTACTCCAAGTGTAGGGAACATATTTCTTTGCATTCCGAGAAGTCAATAGTCATCAGCACTAAAAAACCACTCAAATCCATCGAGTCTGGATTCCTCACCTTCTCAGGTCCATCCAAAGGAACCACAGACACACAACAGACTAGCATCCTCTCCACACGGTGAGAGGAGAGGTGCCTGTGGGGCTGCTGTTGAAACATGAGGAGTGATAGTGCTTTTGGTGGTTGATGGTAGTGGGAGGATGATTGTAACGGGATGACCCTGTCTTAGTGTTGGGGGTCAACCACCTATAACGTGTCCGTAGTAGCCTCCCCAACCAGCATGAGCCGCACAAGTCTGCATCCTCCGAGTTTTTAGGGTCTGGAGCGCGGTCAGTTATAGAGTGGTCTCCAGAGCAAGGAGGGGGTACAGCTGTCGAGAGGGGGGTGTCCAGTGCCCATCAGGGCCTGTGGGGGGGTTCAGGCGGTTGAAGCTGCTCTCAATGGCATTGTTGTTGCGGTTAGGTGTGGTGGGGAGGCTGTATTGGCGGTAGGGACGGGGTGGTGGATGGGAACGCTGCGGATGCTGGACTGGGGGAGGAGGGGGCTTTCGGAAGGCCGGATGCAAGTGGTGGTTGTGCCTCGACCACTCCGATTCGTCGTCAATGTCTGTGTCGTCGATCAGCGGGATGTTGTGGATGTAGTCATTGATGAGAAACTCAGGGTGCGCCATGAAGTTGTGGATGGAATTCCTGGACGCAGGTTTCTCCATTCCGTCGTAAAGGGAGCTACGGAACGCTTTCACCACACGCATCTACAAGAGAAAAGAGGGAACGAGGTGCAGAGGAAGACAGAGAGACAAAGAGTGGGAGAAGTGAAGACAGAGAGAGGGTTGAGACAGAGGAGGGTGGGAGCAAAGAAATCTCTCAGTACTTGTGTGATAGAAAAGATCCGAAACACTGTAGAACCTGTTCTGAACATGCCTTACAATGCACAGACAGCTCAAGATCAGGTTGCTGCAAAAAAAAAGTAGCTATAGTAATGATTTTACTTTAGTACTTAAATGTGCATTTTCAAGTGGGAACAAACAGAATTGCAAATAATTGGGACTTTTTGGGAAAGCACACTCTGTGTCTGTGCTTGCGTGTAACCATTGGCTAAACGGCTGATGAAAATGGCACAAAATGGGAAACACTTATGGATTTTCAGTCGTCATGTGGTTGGATTCTAAAGGATTTCCGAAAACATGATATTTGTAAGTATGGTATTTATTTAATTCAACAATTCAATAAATATGAATTTAAAACTAAGGAACTTACATTTTAAGCAAAATGTTACCCATTATGTTGCCTATATTTGTAATCAACCTAAACAAACACACTCCTCCCTTCATTGCTTCATTTTCAGGCCTTCTCACTTAGGTCTCTCTAGCGCTGGAAACTAGGGTCCTAAAGCTCTTGCCTGATCATTTCTTTCAGATCACTTCTTCTTCCAGTGATATTTGTCTGACATTTTCTCTTTTGTAATGTTTCTCAGTCATCTTAGTTTGTCTCTCCTCCCCCACTACGAGTGTCTATGCCCCCTACTGCTAATTGTATACAAGTGTGTTGTGATGTTTGGGCCAACCCATTTTCAACAGCATTTTTCAGAAATAGCTTACTTGACCTTTAACGGTACACCTGGAATCAAAGCTGTCATGACATCAAATCCCATGGAAGATAAAAGCCGTTTTGTTAACAACTGTGATAATGACAGCATATCAGGATCAACTAAACGCTGGACTTTCTACATTTTTGGAGACTGCTGTGCTATTGTTGCAGTCAATTTGCACAATGTTCTTGGATCAATCATTTATTGGCTGCTCGCTGGTTTGTTATAGTATAGACTTTGACTTTACATTTTCACTTCCCTAAATATGATGCTGAACAAAGCAAACTGTGAATAGTTGCTTTGCATTTCAGACAGATGGCCTCTTTGGTAGACCTTTGCTAATGAATTCACCTCTGCTATGGAGTTCAGATCAGACAGAATGTCAGTCTGCTTCAGTTTTGACTTGAATGCTAAAGTCCAAAACATACTGCAGTTTTTATGCAAATGCTTAGTGTTGGTGTATAGCCGCATAGCCTTTCAAAGTATGCTCCATTTGATAGTGTGCATGAAGACAGGGGCCTGACACATCCGCACTAGAGAGTTTCTTCCTTATTTGTGTCTGCTTTATTTCTCTTAAAAAGTTATGAGCGATAAAAATAGCTTTGTTTAAACTAGAGTTGCTTGTATATTTTAATTCCCCCATAAAAGCGCTCATCTATACAGGTGTTTGTAGTTGAAGTCTCAAGTAGTTTGTTGTTGTTCCATCTCCTCTGTGTCATTCAAGGCTAATGTGTGAAAAATCCTCCTGCATGCGTACAGTAAGTGTTACATGCTATGCTATGCTATGCTATGCTATGCTACACATACCCTAGCGTACAAGTCAAAGTATATTTTGGCCGGTTGTGGTAGTTGATATTTCTGTGGATCTTTCTGCATTACACAACCTTTCTTTGTGAGTAATTGAATTATTCATTCAAGCAATTTATTCGGGAACAAAGCAGCACTACAGTTTGTTGTTTGGAGACACGATAGTTAATCCTGCAGTGACATTGTGTGGAACTATTTCTGTTGGCGGAGCAAAAATAGGCAACATAACAGGTAACATTTTACTTAAAATGTACGTTTCTTAATTTTAAATTCATATTTATTGAATTGTTGAATTAAATAAATACCATACTTGCAATCATGCTGTTCTGTGCTGGTCTAAATATTAGCTTTCCTGATTGTGTGATATTCCTTATTCTGTCGGGATTTGTACACTAAACCAAAACTGTAGATTAACATTGTATATATTCATCATCATTACTATCAAACAAAAAAATCCTAGACATTCTCCGCTCCACCTTTTTGTCATCCACCAGTACATGATGTCCCAGGCCACATCTTATGCCATTGGTTGAGCCAATGATATGCCACTCAAACAAATAGACTGCAATTCTGTTTTTTCAGAAATTACACAGGGCACATTCCTGATTTAGAATCTAATACCTATAAACACTTAAGTTGCGCAACCAGATCTTAAGAGTTTCTCAAAGAAAGACAGGTGACAAACCAAATAAAACCAAATATAAGACACAGGAAATGAACCCAAGCTTTCAGTTCACTCAAAAAATAAAGGTGATGGACATTCTCATAAACTCAAAACAGAAAACAGACCAGGCCTCAAACAAACAGATGAATGAAAGCACCAAATACCAAACAGATAGCAATACAAAACTTATGCCATGTGTGTATATCACCACTTAGTGGTGAAAACTGAAGTAGTGATGAGGAGAGAAAGACAGAAAGGAGGATGTCTTGATACACACATAGACACACAGCCAATGGAAGAAACAGTGACTAAGAATCTGCCACAAAGTGCTAAGCAAATGTGGAACGTGATGAATAGACAGGCGCATGACTGGGGGGTCCGGCTGGTGGGACAGAGGTAGGACGCACCCACAGTGATGCACTATACGCTGTACTCAGTGTTGGAGGAGCTGTGACTTCCTCCTCATTGGTACTAGCAGCATGAATGGGTGTAGTAACAATGAAGCAATGCCACTTTAGTATTGTGATTGTGATGTCATAAAAGAAGCAATGGAGACAACATGCGTAATGAGGACATCAGCCAATGATGTCAGTTAATGCCAATGAGTGACAATAAGTAAGTTTAGCTGTAAGCAATAAGGTGTTTTAAATATCAAATGATCCGTAATCCTATCTTTGGATTTATCTGTCATCCTTTTCAGGATCAGTTAGAACCTTATCAGTTTTATTTCACTTTCATTCCACTGTAATGATTTACTTACAATAATAATAATACTATTACTAATAAATATTATATAAAATATGAGTGTTTCTTCAATTACTTGCATTTAAAAAAACTCCCTTAAAACTCCTGTTTTGCATTCTCATTAGTTTAAATTAACTGTGTAGTAGTAGTGTACCACTTACAGTGTCCATAAATCATGCATGAATCATACATGCTTTAATGTTCTTTTTTGAGAGGCAATATAATTTCCAACACTGTCATTTCCACCACATCTTGTTGTTTTATGTTATTTATTTATGCATTTTATGTTATGTTAATACAATGATGTACAATAATAATATTCTGCTCACAAACATATTACAATCTCAAGCAGTGTCTTTACTGTATTTTACTGTTGACACTGTTGTCTCTCCGCAATATATACATTATTAGTGCTAAAAATGTTTTTGGGGGGTTTCTTTACAGGTGAAACTATGCCACAACGAATGAAAAGATGTTTAGGCTATAGTATGAAAAGTAATATTTTTAGGAATGAATCATCCAGTAGTGTGAGTGACCCATTTTCAGTGGCCTTCACTATGATTTATTTTTTAAACCTGTTATTTTTTAATTAAAAATCACCTCATGTCACATAAAAGCGCCCATAGTTGAAGAAACACCCACACATGGATGATCTGCAGATTTAAGGTCACTCTAGTAGGCTTATATGATATATTGCTTCACAGGTTCAGATTTCATTGACTGCCAGAGGATAAGTTATTAAATTTCCAGAGACATCGTCTTCTCTGAGACTAGTCACTTCCTGGCACTGAGCCATTGGTTACATGACACCAACTGGTGTGACAGAAGACCTTAACAAGCACTGTCACACTGACAAGAACAGAGCAGGCACAATAAACAAGGTTGCAGCATCTCTGGTTTCTGCAAAAGTCACCTTATCAGCACAAATGGATCACACCTTTGTACAGTGCCATTGGCCTGAAATTGAGTTTTGTTTGCTATCTCGGTAAGGGCTACTATTCTGGATTAGGGTTCAGATGACACATTCAGTTGTGGATGGTTAGAGCGGTGTGGAAAAGCCCATTCAGTTAGAGAGATTGAGATAGTGCGAACATCTTTTGGCATGCAGCGAAGCAGTTGAGTGCAGATGACAGACACAGAGAGAAGAGAGAATAGCAGAAGAGAGTTGATGAGATCTGCCTCAGTCTATGTGCAGAGAAAAGGAGGAGGAGCACGGGAACCAATCAGAAAGCAAAATGCTCATTCCAGTGCAGCTGTCCCGTTGTTGTGTTACAGGAACAGAAACAATGAAAATCGAGGTCAAACTCAAAAACTTGAATGCATGATGGAAAGCAGTCAGGCTCATGCTGTAAGAGTAAATAAAAAGCAGCTGGAGCAGATATACACACGTCTCTCATGTGTATATATATTCAGAACGAAGCAGATTTTAGAGCGCAATCCTTTGCTGTGGCCAAAGGCCGGTGCAGCCCACCCCAACCCCCATTTCAACACTCACCCAGCAAAGGAAAAGAAGCTAAAATGACCAAGAAAGAATTTACAAGAGACAAAACAAACAAACAGGAAGGGACGGTCAAGCATTTGGTTAAGTGCTTATCTGTTTTTCCAAAGAGCCTGTTTGTTGAGTCATGCAAATCTGAATTGAGAAATTGTTTGTTTTCATTTTTGTTCTTTGACTTTCTTTCTTTCTGTTTTTTGCATGGATAAAGGTAAACATTCGAGTATATCGCCCACTTTTGGGAAATGTGTGTTTGTTTACCACTGATTGAGTTTTTTTCTTTCTCTTTCCTCTGGATGTTAGCATGCCAGATTACTATCCACTGTCTCCCCCACGCTGTCCTTAAAAGAAAAAAGCTTGATGGAAAAACTTTATCAGTAAAAAAAAAAGACTTCTGTACTCAACAAATATTTCCCAAAGATGTCTGAAATGAAAAGAGAGCTACATAGAAAGACTTGAAGCAGACAAAGTGATAAGGTGCAGGAAAGGAGAGGAAGTAGTTAACGAAGCAGTGATTAAATAATGACTTGTTGAATTTGTACAAATACATTCAGAGAGGTTTATGCATAAAGATTGCGACACGTTAAAGAGCAATCACTGGACAACGCCCAACTTTCACTCCTGATAAATGGTAAATAACGAAACTGGACAAAAATGACTGCGAATTTTCATATCTAACCGCTCTCTTAAATTTGACATTGTTTTTTATTTAGAAGTGACTGGAAACTCCATTTAGAGAAATAAAATCCTATTATGAATATTTTTCTGTTGTATTTTATATTAATGCAATTAAACTCAAAATTTAAATAGAAATTTTCCAAATTTTTCCTGACATTGCAACTTTTTCAAACTCCAAACTTCAAAAATTAGTTGAAATTCATTAAAATGAATTTTAATTATAGCAATACGTGTATTATGTATTTGCATTCGTTTTTCTAATCCTCACATATTCTCATCTTGAATAATTTCACCACAGTGATCTTTATGCGGTTTTATGCATTTAGCAATGTACTGTTTAAAATGCTCTGTATAATCTGATGGCAGAATTCACAGTCACAGTGACAGACTATGAATATTATTATTTTTTATCAGATGGTAGTAATCAAATCTAGGAAAACTAATAAACTTTGCTAAAATACATATTCCACTGACTCTCTTACTGACTGAGCAACAGTTTTAGGCAGTAAACCATTACCATACAAGGCAAACGAGTGAGATATCAGTGCTCCTCTTCTGGACCTCTGGGTTACAATGTAAACCCATCGTACAAAACCTAAAATGAAAACAAACTTGATCCATAGATGTGTGTGTGTGTGTATGTGTGTGTGTATGTGTGAGACAACTGTGAAGAGGGGGTTGGGGGTTGGGTCAGGGTGGACGACACACATGATTGCCGTGATGAATGATTGATCCAAATAAAGTGTTTTGTTGTCGTCCTGTTATGAAATGATATTTAGTGATGTATAAATACACAAATCATAAAGGATATCAAAACAATAATATCAAATACATGTTTTTATGGTTGACAGAATGTTGTCATCAGCATGAAGTTGACAGAATGTTGTCTAAAAAAAGTTTATGTTTGGTTCACAAATCTCAGTCAAAGTCAAAGAAAATTGATATAAGAACAACAAAGATTAAGAGATGAAAAGAGCTGGAAAAAATACTATGTGGGTAGAGTGGCATATTTCACCCACATAAGCACAGTACACACACAGAGAGAGTGAAGAAATGTGATGACAAATGTACAGATACACATGAAGCACGGCACAGAGCAGTCAGCCGCAATGATAGATGGTAGTCCTGATTTTAACATTTCTAGCCTGTAACAAAAAAAATACCACAAAGATGGTGAAGTAGCTGGGGGAAAAAATGTATAAGTATGGATAAAGAAGCAGTTAGTCCACTAATTCCAGAAAAAGATAACATACTGTGTACTTATAATTTCCTAAAATTTCTATGAAAGTGCTATTAGAGTTTTTTGGGTTCAAAACAAGTTTTATTAGTTCATTCAAATTATAATTATTGTTTTTAAAATTAAATCACAATTCTGTTATCATTTATTCACCCTCATGACTTTCAAAACCTGTAGGACTTTATTTCTTCTGTGGGACACAAAGCTGATTCTTTTCCATTCAATGAAAGTAAATGGTGACCATAGAAGGACTTTCAACGTTTTTTTTCGTCAATTTTTATTTTCAGTGTGTCATTACCATTATAATGCTTTTAATGAAGCAGTTGGTTACCATCCAGTGTGAACAATCTTCTAAACATTATTTTGTGTTCCCCAGAAAAAAGAAAGTCATGCAGGTTTGGAACGACGTGAGGGTGAATAAATGTATTTTTGGGACAGAATTAAAATGTTAGACTTGACTATCATTCACTTGACAGCACCTGTAATTTTTGCAAGTTGATATTACTTTCAACAGCATGACAGATGCTATCAATAGAGCTGAACTTATTTTAAACCCTTGTTTTGATTCCTTTAAAGAATGGTATCTAGGCATATGGTAATGTACAACGTTTGAAAGAAAAATGAAAGACTGTTAGTTTAGAAGAGTTTAGAAGATGCCTACAGAGGAGAGAAAGGGAGAAAGGTAAAAATAGATTTGAGCCATGAACCATGTGAATTATGGGACAGAGAAAAAGATTGTGAGGGTCTGTGGAAGGGAGGTGCAGTCAGTGGCACAAAGACATTAGAGGATGCTTTCACACAATCTCATGATGGAAAATACAAGATGCGTTATCTGGAAAAAAGTAATAGAGGGACAAAGAATGGAAGGAAGGGAGGGAGAGAGAGATAGAGAGAGATAGAGAGAGCAACAGACAGACAGAGAGAATTTTCGGAGGGAGAAGAACCTTATAGGGCGTATACTCGAAGGTTTACCCCTGTGTAGGCTCAAAAGCCATAGCAGTGCAGCACATTGACTACCTCTGCTTACTGTAAAACTTCATCTTTTTATCAAACCACGCTTGACAACAGAAGCCTCTCGGAAAATAAAATAGTGTCATGTACTCTCTGTGTTCTCTCTGTGGATGTATGGACTAAATTCAGGTTTATATACAAGTTGAAGTTCAACACTGGAGCAATAATCAATGTCCATAGATTTAAATAATAAAATATATAAATTATTTGAATTTAAGGATTACATTAAATTATAGCATTGTTTAATTTACATCAATCATCTAAAGACAATTATAAATGTCTTTTATAGGTCTGAAACATTCAAACAATGCGACTCTGTGGTGCAATTTAAATAATATAATCTCAACCAATAGCATGGGATTGGGGGCGGGACTATCTCTTTGTACAACCAATGGTTTATGTTCATAACATTTGATCACTCATTTTTTGCAATACCATTTGCCAAACCTAACCACAACAACAACAACAACAACCACTTCAGCTTTAAAAAATAAACCAGATTTGAGTTTAAAAAAAATCTGTTGTAGATCATCAGTTTAGTTTTGGACAGAGAGAAGACAGAGAAAGACTTATCGAGAAAGGGATTTGAAAAAAACAAAACCCAACACCTTCAGACAACAAAGAGGAACCCAACAGCAAGAGAAAAGGCCCGACACAGCAAGACAGCACACAAAAAATCGAGAGAAAGAGAGGAGGGACTCGGGAAGGAGACACAAACGGCGGCCCATAGAGGATCAGTCAAAGCCAGACAGGCCATCTTGCAAAGAGCCACTCAATCACAGAAAGACGACCACAGAGAAGGTTTCAAATACAGAACAGAAGTTCCACAGCACACACAGTGTGTTGCATGTGCTGCTGTGTGTGTGAGGAGGAATGCCTGGTGCATGTGAGTGTGTTTGTAAGAGATCATGTTTTGTGAGTGTGTTTGACACAGGTAGGGAAAGCAGGGAACTCACTCCCGGGAGCGGCGCTTGCATTGGCAGTGGAGAGAACTACATGAGTGGGGGTAGAAATATTGGTTACGTCATGGAGCTGGCTGAGCACTGAGGACCGACGTCTCACTGCACCCTGAAACGAACCACTTCTCTTGAACGTACTCACTACCTCCATCTGCAGGAGAGAGAGAGAACCATATCATATACACACTTCAGAGTAAGAAAGAGAGAGAAAGAGAAAGAAGAAGGAGGGAGCAGAGCGAAGAGAAAATATGCTTGTGATTATACTTCAGCCGGTAGGAGAAAAGAAAGCTAAGTTGGCATTATGTACTAAGTCGTACATCTTTCAACATTGCGGGATAAATTCTGTCATTATTTACTTCTTTCCCCATATGTTATTCAAACCCATATGAAATTATTTATTCATGTTTTGCTGTGGAACATTGTTTATTTATTTTTTCAGTCTGTTCCTCACTCATTTTTTTGGGCTGCAAAGACGTGGTCACTATGAACCAAACTAACATAATCTATCGACGTTTTCTATTTGTGTTATACAGAAGAAAGAATGTCACACATGGAACAACATGAAGATGAGCAAACGATGACAGAATTTTCCTTTTGGATGAACTATTCATTTTAAGACCTGCAACCAGGATCAAAATGAAATCAAAATTCACCCAAAATACTTTCTTAGTACACTGTCTTGGTCTTATTGAGATCATGCATATCATTATAAAGAAAAAAACGTCTTTTTGATCTTTCATCAAAATGAAGTAACTTGCTCTGCCACAAAAACAACTTTTCACTAACCACCAAAAACTGTCGTATTAAAAGCACGTTCCATGATAATTTCCCATAAGTTAAAATAAAATCTTTAATATGACCTTCACTCAAGAATAAGTAAATGGTTTGCAAATGTTGGCTGTAAAGAAACACGCTTAATTTGTCAGTTAATTAATCAGGAATCTGTTCCCTTATGTTTTTTCCTCCACAAACATTGCAGTATTATTTTGTATCTTAACGGCTCCTATAAATGATCAAATAGACAAAAAGCTAACAACAAATGGATACCTCTGCAATCACACCACCCAAAATATTTCACTTCTCTAAAACCCACTGAATCAATTTTATATTTTACAGTTGAACCAGGCCAAACCAAAATGGGAAATGCCGTAAGAATATGTAATCATCTTGTGTAAGACCTCATCGATAATTAATCTGCAAATACCCTGTGTCAAAAAGACAACACTAAGAAATGGAGGCGCTCTGCTCAGTGGAGCCATGCTGGATGAAAGCCGTGATTAGATTAGGCTGACTGATGATATGAGGCCAGCCGCTATAATGCGTGTTGTGTTTTGCCTACTCAGTGTCGAGCAGTGAGGGAATCGATGGAAATCTTGTAAGGAGCTTTACAAGCACTTCAGTAATCTATACCAGGCACTCCAAATTTTAAAGAAATATCTTTATAATGCTCTACCGTCCCATCAAGTCTGCTCACTGATGGTGCATATTAGCAAGAACATGGCCAAAAAGTGTGTTAGAGTGCTAGTTTGTGCTGAGCATATACAGTAAGTGCTTGCGCTTTGTGAGCATTCTATTATAAAATGTCTTTCTGAAGTTGCCATAAACCAACAGGAATCACGGCTCACTACGCCTGATAAACATCGTTATGCATGTGCTTACTAGCGTAGTTTTGCTCAGGTAAAAAAAGGAGAAGTCCATAAAAAAGGCCACCATACAACTGAATCTTCAACAATAGTTAGGGATAGGGTTTGCACTGAGAAAAACGATTAGCATTAGTACAATTTCCCTCAAATTCATTTACTACTTAATAGGAGTAAAAAAACAAAACAAACTGTGAGCTGAGGTTCCGTAAAGGTTGAAAATTGTAGAGGAAGAGAATGGACAGAGAAACAAGAGAGTATAATAAACATTTGGTTAATTACAGATAACAGATCAAGTCAAAAAAGATTTTCAGGAGAGCCTTTGAAATGATCAATGCACAAATATTCTAGACACATGTCCAAATTCAAATAGCAATAAGTGTTTCTAGAGTATACTTCTCAGCAAAGTCACCCTATATTATAACTAGGGTGGACACATTTATTATAAAAAATATTACAAATCTTGATGTGTTAGACAGGGATGGACTATAAATCAGAGTTTAAAAAATAATATTTAGATACACTACTTTTTCAAATCAGCAAGAAATTACTATCATTCAGGAAGGAAAAATCCAATTGATCAAAAGTGACAGAACAGACATTTATAATGTAACAAAATAAACTATTTCAAATAAATACTGTTATTTTGAACTAATTCATCAAAGAATCCTGAAAAAAACTGCATGACGGTTTCCACCAAATTCAGAAAATAATTGCCTAAAAATTCACAAAATTGCCTTCACAGAAACATTTGACAATATTACTGTTTTACTGTATTTTTGATCAAGTAAATGCAGCCTGGCTGAGCATTAGAAACCTTTCAAAGCCCAAATTTAATATCGTACATTACTTGACAAAATTCACTTTTAGAAATTAATCAAATTAAAATGTATCGAGACAAAAAAAGTATAGAACTTAAATACCAATCAATAATTAACAGCTTATAGTATCAGCCAGATCTTTAAACTCTCTATAAAGTCTGAGGAGCAACATTGTGAAGTCCCATGCACCGCGCTGGCATGCGACTGATTCTGTGCTGTGACTCAGAGGCAAATGAGTTTTCCAAATAATAAATTAGACTTTAAATGACTCAAGTAACATAATAGAGTGACAAACTAGAGCTCTGGGCACGGGAGGGGGAAATGTTATAGATTCTTGATGGGGGAAATCTATACTCATTTAGTGAGGGTCCCAACAGTGGGCAGCAGAGACAGAGATAGAGTAGCGAAAGAGAGGAGGAAAGGGAAAAGAAGAAGGCAAGGATGAGCTAATGTTGGTGACTCAGAGAGGGTCTAGAGGGAGAAGAGGACAAAATCAAAGGAAAAGCAAAAGAGCATTCTTTGAGGAGACTAGTTCTACTGTCTGTGGCAACCATCTGATGTGACTAGTGCTCTGACTAGTTTTACCACAGGGATTGATTGGTCAGAGGTAGAGGGTCTCATGCACAGCACCTGAGTCTGGATACGGTTAAGGCCTCTAAACCAGAGGATCTGCCCCCTGCGTAGCTCTCTCTCAGCATGGTCAATCTCCTCCTCATCCTCGGCCAGCTCGTCCTCTGTCATCTCGTCTGCCCCCGGCCCATGGCCCGCCTCCTTCAGACACTTCAGGTGACTAGTGGGCACTGTGGCAATCACCTGAGATGAAGAAAATAATTCGTTTAAGAGGAGTGGAATGACTGATTTGACTGGGGCCAATGGTTGATATACCCTTCTAAACAAAAGTGCTGCCACTCTGTCAGGTTCTGACAGATTTAAGACATGTTCCCTCAAGATCAAGCTGAGACCCTCAAATCATATATTGATCACTGGAATAAATACATTTTAAAATATAGTTAATAAATCATTAAAACAAAGTTTTTCAAAGATAAAACTAGTTTTAATTCTAAGTAAACTTCACAATGTTACTTTTTTGCTGTATTATTTTATCAAATAAATGGTAGATGAATGGCTGTATATTGGATATTTAACTGTAAAGGCTTCTTTTCCATATTTCATCCAGTACAATTAGAGTGATGCCTAAATTCACTTTTAGCATTTAAAACAACTTGTTTAGACAAAGTAGTCAACAAAACATTGTTTCAAATATTTTTTCAGCCATTATATTATCAGCCATAGCATCAACATAATTATCAGCATATCTTACCAGCCAGATATTTAATATTGGTGCATACCTAGTGTCAAATGCTGTTCACCACCATCAAGTCTGAAGAACCACATTCTCAAGTCACATGCAGTGATAGGTGACAATACTTCTAAATAAAAGCACTACCACTATGTCAGGTTTAGCTGCGTCTTTGCCAAAATTCGGCCGTACAAAGATGTTGATGAGATCACCAAAAGCTGCAGAAGCAAAATAATGTTCTTGCATGATAAACTAAAAAACAGTTATGAACCTTAAATTAGTTCTTAAAGGGATATTTTGCTCCAAAAATTAAAATTGTATCATCATTTACTCACTCAAGTTGTTCCAAACCTGTAGGATTTTCTTTCTTCTACTAACTGAAGGAATATATTTTGAAAAATGTAGGTAACCAAACAGATGTTGGGCCCCATTGCTTTACATAGTATTTTTGTAGTGGAAGTTAGTGGTGCCCATCAACTGTTTGTAAACCATATTTCTCAAAATGAGAATATGCAAAATAAAAAAAAACAAGCAGAAAGTACCTTACAAAAAAACTTAATTTTGAGTATTTAAACAAAGAATCTGTGGCCCATAATATTTGTTAGGCAATAGAGAAACGGCCTGAGTAGCATTTTATTAAAAATCACTAAAATATTTTGGCTACATTCAGGTGCATAAAGTTAAACATCTATTCTTGGACAAATATTTGAAGTAAGATGAGAACCAGAGCATATCCACCGATAAAAGTCTGTTTTGAGTCTGGTGTGGAAGAACTTGAACCCAATTGAACACCCATGGGATGAATTTGGGATGAGCCAGACCTCATTACCCAACATCAGTGCCTGACCTCACTGATGCTCTTGTGTCTCAACGGGAGCAAATTCACTCAGCTATGTTCCGACATATAGAAGAAAAAAGCCATCCCTGAAGTGTAGAAGCTGTTATAGCAATAAAAGGAGGACTGACTCCAAGTTAATGTCCCTTGGTTTGAAATTAAATGCATATGGCATATGTGAGTGAGGACTTTGTGTGTCCACATACTTTTGGTCATGCAAGACATTTATTCAAGTGTGCTATTAATATACTTCTTATATTTGGCCTAAATCAACATTTACATGTATGCACTTGGCACATTTATACATGTCAGTCGAATCCATGCGCTAAATTTTAATATACCCTGCTCATTTTTTGTCTTAAAATAGTATAGAAAATCTGAAAAATATTTGTTGCAGAATGCTGAACACATTTACAATTTATTATTAATTGAGTGTATAGAGGTCTCGGTCTGGATTAATACTTTGGTAGGTAACTTGATCTTACAGACGAGCCACGGCTGCTTAAACTCAGTCTTTTGATCGAGATGTACTTATATAAATGTAAAGTATAATGAAGTATTCTCAATGTACTTGCCTTGTAGTTGTGTTTACTCTTTTGATTGAGAAGCCTATTAAATACTAAAATCACATAGTTTTACTTATAAATTAACATTGTTTGAAAATACAGTTTTATAAAGAAAATAGAAATTCCTTATTTTTGCGTAGTACACAATCCATGTTTTCACTGTTATATTGTAGAGGGTGCTATCATGCATCTCCTGAAAGAGTGAAGATTCTCTGGATCCTAACACAGCCGAAGAAGCAATTGATAGAAGCATTGCTTACGTGCATGTAATCTAATGTGATCTTCAGACATTAAAAAGCATATGAATCAAAACTGCCAAATGTTACCGAATGAAATGTCGACCAGGAGGAGGTACAGAACTGTGAAGCTCTGGAGGTGTTGATGGACCCGATCTACTCCATCTGTTATGATCATCACTCTAAATCTGATCCGGATGTAAACACCATTTTGTCAGCATTATTTTCAAAATTTTGCTTTTTAAATGAAGCACCCTTTATCAATTAAGGGTTGATAAAAACAGAATACATTAAGCTTTTTTCTTTCTTTTTTTTAAGCAGAGGCACTGTTCTTTCTTTTCGATATATTGTTGTATATTCAGATATTCATACAACAAAATATTTTGGGGTCCATTAAGGTCTTGTGAAAATTATTTAAAAAAATGCTGGCAATGACTGTCAAAAAAAAACATATTTGTATACAGTTCAAAACTATAAGTATGATGATAAATTCACTTACAAGTATACTTGTAGTATAAAACTGCTGAACTAGTAGAGAAGTGTACTTATATATAAAGTGTAATTACGTAAACTGAAAAAATGTGCTACGAGTATTTATCTAGTAAACTGTAAGTTACATCTGTAAGTTCACAGTAGTATAGTTATAGTACACATTAAAAACTGTGAGGTCAAAGTTTACTACTGTAAAACATAAAGTATACTTTCATTCACTTAAAAGTGGGCCAATTTAGTACTAAAACAGTACACTTACAAGTATACTACTAACATATAGATATTAGTATACTTACTTCGTATAGTATACTTAAGTATACTTCATAAAATGAACTTGAAGTACACTTCTTTTTTGTAAGGGGTACTGTATAATACAATTTATTTATAAAAGCAAATATGATGCTCACTAAATAAAGATTTATTCAAAACAAAGTTTTCTAAATCTTCACTAAAAACACTTAAAAATGTGTAAAAAAACAGGATTACCACTTGTGTTTATCAGGCAATTTAGCACAGTAATCAACTGATGCAGTAATCTTAAAATAATCAAGTTCTTTTGGGGGAAAAAAAAAGTCATATCTGTGAGAATGTTGAAGAATCTTAAACTTGAATCTTTGATGGTCATTCTCCTTATACTCTCTTTAACTCTTACTCTCCTACCTGACCCCACAGCAGCTCTCCAACTCCCACGAAGAGGCACCACAGCCATTGCTCCATATTGAGAGGGGCACAACTGAAGGGCTTGCCCCCAAACTGCACAATCACAATCTGCACACAGATCAACAGCAAACAAGCAAGCACCATCAACCAACAACACCTTTCATACAACAGTGGACATGGACAGTCCCAGATGGAACATTTTTATTCAAGAGTTTTCAAACAATTTAAGTGCAAAGTTCGCCCCACAACCGATTTCACTGGTAAACCTGTCAAAAAAGTTGATGGATTCAGTTCAGACTCATGCTATCTATAAGGTTGTGCTACCAACTCTATGCTAAGGTTAAGGTGAGAGTTTGGGTTTACCGTAGTATTTATTTCAGCATTATGTAGGAAATGAGCACTATGATTGACGTGACAGAAACGGCTGTGGGCCGGGATTCAGCTAACAGTTTAAAAAAAAAAAAATATTATATATATAAATGTGTGATACACTGTTATTTGTAGCTGCAAGCATTA
Source organism: Rhodeus uyekii (assembly GCA_037043235.1). Lineage (NCBI taxonomy): Eukaryota > Metazoa > Chordata > Actinopteri > Cypriniformes > Acheilognathidae > Rhodeus > Rhodeus uyekii. The sequence continues at coordinate 1,905,902 of JAWRVZ010000034.1, forward strand.
ACAAATTAGTCAAAATACACTACAAACAATTACGGTTGAAAGCATAATCCTCTGTTACTTTTGTAAGATTTATTCTTAGAACAAGAAAAGACTATTTACCAAAGGGGCATGAAAAATAACTAGAAATAGCTAAATAATAGTAGAATTAAAGTGCCCTTATTATGTTTGTTTTGGAGGTCTCCTACAAATTACTTAAACACTTTAATATTCTCATATTATACATTTTGGAATCACCTCTTTTCTCACAGTCTCTATAAACCCATCTTTTGACAACTTGTTTCAGAGAATTCAGAATCGGTTTTCTTTTGGGAGACAATAACTCCATTCATCATGCACTTTGATCGTTGAAACTTTGACTATCCTCTACATGAAAGGTAATATCCAAAAAAGCATAATAGGGGCATTTTAATAAATGAATTCAAGATATATTCTCTTATGCAGTTTTGCACATCAAATAAATTCCTCTTGTTTAAAAGATTATTCGATTTTTAAAGGGCAAACAATACAAAATACAGTGTATTTAACAAGCTAACACACAAGGGGTGAGAGATATGCAGAATTCTGTTAATGAAGGTGTTCAAATTCTGCCGAAAACTGGAGGCTCTGCTCATGGAGCACAACGCAAACTCTGACCTGCACTCCAAATGTTCCCAGAACAATACTGCAGAAGATAGGGTTCCTGAAGATGCCGTCGAACACGTTCCTTTCGCCATGAATCTTGCGAGCGTTGATCTCATTGAAGAGCTGCATCAGGACAAATGTGTTGAAGATAATGGTGTAGTGTTCAGATGGGGGGGAGTGTAAGGGTGCATTACGGCCGCTGTCGATGTTGAAGATTTTCTCTCCTAGGATAAAAGAGATGGAAAAAAGGTGCACTCAGTATGCACTCATTGTTCTCCTCTTTAGATCACTCACTTATGCTTTTATTGCTCTCATTTGTAATTTGTTTTGAAAAACAAAGCATCTGCTAAATTAATAAATGCAAATACATGTAACATGTAACGCTATAATTACAATGAAGTCTAAGCTGCTACACAATCAGTATAGTTTCATCCTAATTATCCATCATATAAATAATACATAACAACACACATTGATCCTTGAATTCTCTGTCCTACCGACAAACAGAAGGGTGAAGATGATGACGAGCTGATAGACCCCATGACCAAGGATGTTCTTCATCATTGTGAGCGAGATGAGAGGGTTGTTGCGGCCGTAAGGTTTCCTAAGCAGCAGGGCTTCAGTGGGCGGTTCAGTGGCAAGAGCCAAAGAGGCAAATGTGTCCATGATCAGATTGACCCACAACATTTGTACAGCTTTTAGTGGAGAGTCCTACACACAAACACACACAGAATACAGATGAAGGTACTGGCAGTGAAGTGTGTGCAGTACCGCTGGTCTCCAGCAGAGGACGCAGTGGCTAGTTTAATTGCAGCTTCCTTTTGCAATGAGCTTGAGAGGTGCAATGCAGTCAGTTCCCCTAACCTGCATGACACAGAGCTATCAGCGATCTAGAGTGGCCGCTTCACATTTACTGCAACACTATGGGCTAATAACACTGATCTGAGGACAAGATTTTGGGGAGGTGCACTGTTTAAAGTGAGAGAATTTCCATTGCCCTGCTTTATTTGTTTTAAACCAACATTGGACATTTTGTACGGAACAGTGCAGTACCTATTATAAATGATTTATTTGTGCTCATCATTTTTTCCCCCACGTAATCTGTAATCAAAATAACTCCCCTCCTTCTTGCAGTGCCTCTTCTTTTGTCTGTTGATGTATTTACTTGCGCCAGGGAGGGACAACCTGTCACTCACATGAGATCAACAAATAGCAATGCACAACAATTCAACGACGGGCAAATCTTGCCTTACATTTGTTCTGATACAGGTCAAAGTCGGGAAGAAACTAATGTTTCATGCTGACTGTAACAATACAGGAGCTCAGAAAAGAAATCACAAGTCATGCAGGTGAAATGTTAAAGGAATATTAAAGGTTCAGTACAAGTGAAGCATAACCAACAGCACTTGTGGCATAATGTTGCTTACCACAAATTATCACTTGTTTTAAAAAAAGCACTTACACTGTACATGAATGAGCAAACCTTAAAAAACTATGCAGTGCCACAATTACAGGTTCAATACAAGCACACAAATTCAATACACAAATGTGTTAACAGGATGTGTGAAAGCACATGGTTTTAGTGAGAACGGTTAGAGTTCGGCCTGACAAAATACATGTAACTCAAATAAATAAGCTCAAATAACTTTGAACACCAAAATTAATATAAATGTATTTATAAAATGAAAACTTCACAGATATCAAATCTTCAAAAAAATTACTTTTTTGTGGTAATCAACATTATAACATAAATGCTGTCGTTTAACATGTTGTTATGTTAACTAAAAGTAAAATTTTTAAATCTTTTTTCAGTAATTGATAGGGATATGAAATAAAATAAATAATAAATATGACAAAAAACTTAAACTTAAAAATGTAAATAAGTTGAAGTATTAAACATTAAACTGAAATAAAAACTAATACAAATGACTGGAAAAAATAAATAAAAGCTAATTCAACATATGCACAAATAGTATATTAGTGTAATAATATAACACAAAATAAAATAATATTAGTTTAATAATTAGTGTAATAATATTAAAACTAATAAAACTATATTAGTGTAATAATAAAACATTAAAATGACATGGGTGTACGTGTGTGTGTGTGTGTGTGTGTGTGTGTTACCTGTGTAATGCAGGCCCCAGTGAAAGCTACGATGACGGCCACTACATTGACAGTAAGCTGAAACTGCAGGAACTTAGAGATGCTGTCATACACATTTCTCCCCCACATGACAGCTTTCACAATACTGGAGAAGTTATCGTCGGTCAGGATAATGTCAGAGGCTTCTTTAGCCACATCAGTACCTGCTATACCCTAGAACAAGAAATACAGAAAGCAAGACATTTAGGCAATACGTGCATCTAAGTCAGATTAATTGGGATTTCAGAATAAAAAGGGATTTCTATTTACCAGAGATCTTCTTATGTTATCATACATCCTTGTTGGGTGAACATGATATAAGTGGAGCTTCTATTAAATCAATATTCATCTCTCATCATTACTCATCTCTTAACAACCTCTTGGATGGAAGGATGAATACATGAATAGATTAGAGGGAAGTGTTCATCAGATGTGCCTACCATCGCAAAGCCCACATCTGCCTTCTTGAGAGCTGGTCCGTCATTGGTCCCATCACCAGTTACGGCCACCACCTGTCTCTGCTCCAATACAGTGCTGTCAATGATGCCTACACAATGGCATCATCACGCGGCAAACAATTACCAGCTAGCACACAACCTTGAACAATTACTGAACACAACTACTGTCATCACAGAACATGAATTCATCCGTCTGATATGTTTCAATGGACTGTACGTGTAGCCTACTGAGTGTCAAATTAGCTTTGTAACTACACTACAGCACCAGTCAACAGTTCGGACTAAATTTACTCTACCGATCAAAAGTATTGTAAACATAATATATATATTTTTTCTCGAATACTTTAATTAATACTCAGCAAGAATGCATTAAATTGATCAAAAGTGACAGAGTAAAGCCATTTATAAATGATTTCGGTAACACTTTAGAATACTGTTCCCTCATTGATGAAAAGCTACACATGAACAAGCGAGTAATACAATATTAAAATTCTAGTAAATACTACTGACAAAAAAATCTGATTTACGAATTAATAAGTAATAGCCCTCAGTTGAATGAGGTAGTTCACTATTAGCTGATCAAAAACTAAAACTTTTTTTTTTTATTCCTCCTACTACATACAGGTTCATAAATAATGTGAATAATGTACAATTATAATTAATTCTAATGTGAAGATCACGGATCAATACTGGATTATCATGATCTTCAACTTAGAACTACCTCATTCAACTAAGTATGATTACTGACTAATTCATCGATAAAATTTTCTTGTTAGTTAAATATCATGTTATTCATTAAAGACAGAACTGTATTCTAAAGTGTTACCCAGATTTCTATCTAATAAATGCAGCTCTGACAAACTTTATATTAATCAAAGAATATTGAATGAAAATCATCACGGTTTCTGCAAAAAAAACTAAGCAGCTCAACTGTTTTCAACTTTGATAGTAACATGAAATGCTTCTTGAACAGTAAATCAGCATATCAGAATGATTTCTGAAGGATTATGTGACACTGAAGAATGGAGTAATGATGCTGAAAATTCAGCTTTGCCATTAAAGAAATGAATTACATTTTAAAATATATTACAATAGAAAATTTTACATTTGAAATTGTAATAATATTTCACAACATTACTGTGTTTACCATATTTTTCATCAAATACATCATTGCTGAGCATAAGAGACTTTATTGAAAACTATTACCAACAAATTAGTGCATGTTTCTATTGTCTTAAATTCTTTTAATCTAGATTTATTTAGAGTCTGCAGATCTATAGGCAATGGGTTGAAACTTTGAAAAAAAACTTTTTTAAATGTGATTAAAAATGAATAAAAAATAAAAACAGAATTAAATAAATGTATATATGTGTGTGTGTGTGTGTGTTTTATGTTTAGCAAATTTGGACACTAATAATTTTAATACTGTACATGCTAGTGTACAGTAAGATTCAAGTGAGTCTGTGCATGGCAAGTAGATGGACAGAGTTCCTCACCTTTTACGAGAGTGTGTTTGTCTGTGGGGGAGGAACGCGCCAGGACTCTGAGCTTGGGCCAAATCTTATCAATCCTCTCCTGCTCAATCTAAAACACAAACACACACACATGCACGTTCAACAGAGCATCATGGACATCCGTGATTCAGTTTTGTCTATATTGGTTTTGTGCTGAGATGTCCGAGATTAAATTTTCACAAACCTCTCCTTTCTCATTCCTGATCCTACGGTTGAATTCTTTACCCTCCAGGCACAGAAAGTCATCCCCAGGCTGAATGATGCCACACTTGGCAGCAATGGCTCGTGCAGTGTTGATGTTGTCGCCCGTGACCATGCGCACAGTGATGCCTGCCCTCTGACACTTCAGAATGGCATCAGGAACCTGCGGGAGGAGCAGACAAAGGCTTGAAAAGAGACAACACACTTTGAGGATACAGAATATGTATTCTCTCTACATACCTCAGGCCGAACAGGATCCTCAATCCCGACAACAGCGATGCAGGTCAGCTCGGTGACAATTTCAGCTTCATTCTCCCAGTCAGGCTCGGGGTCGCAGGGAAGATCACGATAAGCGATGCAGATGGTTCGCAGGCCTTCACATGCCATGGGCTCGATCACTTTCTTCACCATCTCATCTCGGTCCCGTGCCTTGAAGTTTCGTCCTTCACCGTTGGCACCGAGTATGGCGGTACACCTGAGGTAGAAGAGAAAGCAGGGAGCAAAAAGAGGTCTACAATGACAACCTACAAAAGAAACATAAAATTATAATTCCTAGATCTTGCTGTGCTTTACTCACTTTTTCAGAAGGATCTCAGAGGCTCCTTTGCTGTAAAGCCGGAAGTTTCCATCCGGCATCTGCACCACAGTGCTCATGGACTTGCGTGTAGAGTTGAAAGTGTAGACTTTGTAGATTTTCTCCTCTGGGATCTGCTCTCTCACAGGAACGTAGTCTCTCTTCAAGTCCAGCAGGAAGCCCAGCAGACCACACTCTGTCTTATTACCAACCTGTTTGGGCAGACCCCCTTCCACATCCGGAGGCTGAAAGAGAATTTAAATGAAGCAAGGGACACAGAGAAGATGAAATGAAAAAGTTGAACTGGAAAAGTTTCTATTTATATATGACAACCGGGTACAACAATGAATTCTTAATGGGGTAATGGAGCATCTTGGCTGAAGAAAACAACTTACACCAACGTTTTTTTCTTTTTTATCTTAAGGGTAAATTACTGAAAACCAATTAATTGGTTAATGGTGAGTTCCCCTACTTGATAGTTGTGACAGCTGTTTTTAAAGAAGTTAAAAACTGAAAAGTTTTTTTTTTTAACTTCAAAAAAAGCATTTTTCAGCTTAGAACAGGCTGGCCAGGCTAGGAGTCTAGCAAAAATTAGCTAAGGCTGGTTTAAGCAGTTTTTTTCAGGAGGTTTCAAATTCACAATAGCCAATCTCTCACCAGGATCTTGGAGGTATAGGCGCAATTGATAGATACGGCATTGACAAGCATCTCTAGGCTGTTGGGGTGAATCTGGCCGGGGTCTGGGATCTCACGGTAGTGCTGGTCATTCAGATAGGCCTGCACTACAGTCATACGGTTGGTGGTGAGGGTGCCGGTCTTGTCGGAACAGATGGCAGTGGCATTACCCATTGTCTCACAGGCATCCAAGTGACGTACTAGGTTATTGTCCTTCATCATTTTCTGAATTAACAAAAGTAAAACAACTTACACCAACTTACATGTGGATGGTGAAAAAACACCCCCCAAAACACATCCAGAAACATTTTTGTTAAAATTTGGTTATGTAATCTGTTAGCTCTACAATGTATTTGATTTTATACACACACATAGTGCGTTTGATCTCTCTCACCTTAACTGAATAGGCCAGGGAGATGGTAACAGCAAGGGGAAGACCCTCAGGCACAGCTACCACCAGCACAGTCACACCGATGATAAAGAATTTGACAAAATACTGCACATAGATGGGCGTGCACTGTGGCAACCAGCTGCGCCCCTCCACCACAAATGTCTCAATCACAAAATACAGCACCAGGATGATAACTGTAATGGCTGACATCACCAGACCTAAAAAAGACACACACACAAAAACCCCAGCAGACTAAATAATCCACACGATACTATTTTCTATGAATTCTTCAGTGATGGGGTGTTGCACCACCAATAATACCAAATAAAGTAACACATAAAATCTGATTAACTTATTTATAGTTTTAATTATAATTACACTTAAAATATGGGTCAATTTTAACCTTTCTTTAAAAAATAAAATAAAAACAATGAACTATTTTTGAAATGCAAAACTGGTGTGCACTCATTTGCGTTCCCGTAGCAAAGTAACTTATTGCATTACTTACCATAAAAATTAACAAACACAATTAGTCAGTACTTTCACTAAATTAATGGTAACAATATTTAAGAAAGTAGCACAGTGCATTACATTCCATAAAAAGTAACCCAAACAAGAAGTTAGTGATTCCTCTCAGGTAACAGTGAAAAAAAATTAGCACAAAAAATTTAACAATATAATGCAATTAGTAAGCACTGTCACCTAATTATTGATTATAAAAGTAAAAATGTGTTACATTCCATAAAACAATGGAATAGGCAAGTACTTCCTCTCAGTTAACAGTGAGAAAAATAAATGTAAAATGTAAAATTATTTTCCATAAAAAGTAACATTGTAATACAATTAATCGACACTGCTGCTCAATGATGAGAATAAGTATAAAAGTTAAATTTAGCGAGTGCTTCCTCTCAGAACATAATTAATTAGCTTTTAATCAGCAACAGAATACAGACATTTTTTTTTTTTAAAGTAACATTCCCTAACACTGAATATATTTTTGTATGAGGATAAAAAAAAAAACAATAGTGTGTAAGCGTGTCAGAGTGAGGTGATTTATCTTTCCATATGATATCACCTCGTAATTGGCCACATGAAGTCCCACACACCTGCTTTGCCAATCTGTACAGCCAGTTTGGTGAGTTTGCCCTGCAGTACAGACTTCTCCTTCTTGGGAACATTAGATTTTTTCTTCTCTCTCTCCTCCACTTCCCCACCCTCCGCACTCTTCAGAGGCTGCATCTCCATGGCAACGGCTCCATCCTGCTTTTTGGCTGGTGGGTGGGACATGAGATAGCGTCACTACATATGGACAACAAATCTGTCGTGTCACAACTCAGAAGCATCGTGAGAGGCCTCCGGCATGAACGAGACTCATTCAAAGCTATGAATATCTACATGCCACACATGAAATATTCGGCAGCGCCATACACACATACACTGGAGACACATCGAAAGAAAAGCAAGACAAATGTGGACACACAGCAAAAACACTGACATCGGTTAGAGTCAGACCACAAAAACATAGTCCTTTTCAAGTTCTACTACTAGCTTTTCCCCGACACCCAAAACAATTAACTACAGTTACAATATACAAGTAGCAGTCGTCATGTATGCCATTGAGCAACCGTGTGTGTGAGAAGTGTGTGTCACTGCCTCTTTATGTATGTAGCTGTGTGCATACATGGTATAAACACTTACATTTCCTGTTGCTATCCTCATATAGCAACAGCATAGCTAAGGAGTCCACAGAAATCTTCCACAAGAAAATAATTAACCCCTCATTCTCTTCATTCATCTATTCTACTATGCCTGTGGTACCTTTATTCTGATTGGTCTCCACAGCTACCTCTGGCTGCTTGCCTGTGTGAGAGAAAGATAGACAGAGATAGATAGAGAGAGAGAGAGAAAGAGAGAAGGGAGGACAAGGGAATAAAAAGCGACAGACAGAGACAGAATGAGAGACAGGGCACACAGTGTTCTTGAGTGGGGAAAATGAGAGCGCACAGAACTATGGAAACAGACACACAAACGCAAACATATGGCACATACATTGAGCTACGCTCTTAAACTATGACATGTTAAACCGGTAAATTCACTCCACCACAAGTTTCTATAGTTCCGTTTCTATACAGTGCCGACTGTAGTCATTTCATCTACGCTGAAGGTGTTCTGTAACTCTATTAGACTTAAACAACAGGGCTATAGATTACGTACCATTGGTGATGCCGCTTGGTTTGGCCATAGTTGTGAGCGAGTAACTACTGTCCTCTGATCGGATAGTGAAACAAAAGGATAATGCGGGTGTTGAGGAGGGGGATTGTGGGAAATTGTTAGGTTTGGGTGGTGGTAGAGGTAAGAAAAAAAGAGAAATCAATGATGATCATGTTGTATTAAGGGGACATTGTAGCATGTAGGTAGATACAGTATGAAAATTAAAGTACTGAGATCACTGTCCTGCAAGACTATTTTTCTTGATCTAAAAGATTTGTATTATATTTATATATATGTAAAGTAATATCGTTGAACTACTCATCTGTCAAAATGTATTTGAATTGTATACTTCATTTGGGGGCTTTTCTCTGCAAATATTTGCATATGCGAATCATTGTGATTAATTTGATTTACAAATTTGAATCATCTCGTTGTGTAATAATTGTTTTCATTTATTGATACCCATATTATTATAAATGTAGTTTTGATGACCTCCTAGCAATTAAGACACAACATAGAATGTTTGTATTTTTTTAAAATTCGCAAGATGGGAAAAAGGTGATAAAAATAGGAAAAAGAAAAAAATAATATTGCAAATATTACAAATCAATTTTCGCATTTGCAAAAAAGATAATTTAATTGTCATTGTGAGGCAGTTATAAGTTCATTCATGGCTGATGACACATTCAGTGGGACAGTAACAGAACATGGCGCCACTTCATCCTTCATCCACCCACATCCAACCTTTGCTCTCTCTCCCTCTCTCTGTTTCTCTCTTTCGTTCCCTTTCTCTGAATAATTAATCAGCCTCCTCCAATATAACTCCTAATCCTTCTCTATTCCCCTCTCTCCAGTCTCCTCTCTGTTGGCTGCAGGTTAAATCACTCGTGACATGGGCCATAAAGTTTGCAGCAGTGGAGCTCTGCTTGTCTCTCTTGCTCTTCTTACCATTCATAAATATTCCTGCAGGCTCTAAGCCCAGTGGTCCTCCATTCACATCAAACCCATCCCCTCTTATGTAAGGATCTCCCACCCCCTCTCTCTCTCCATTCTCTACTGTCTGGTAGTGCTACTCACAACATGTTAGTGTGCAGTCATTCTCACAACATCCTACACTAGCCTTAGCGTTTTCTCTGAGTATTACAATTTCTGATTTGGTTGGCGTTTGATGCTCTTCCTTCTCACACCTACCTTTCTTCTCTTTCTTCTCCTCTTCCCCTTCCCCGGCTCCCAGTAGAGTGAATATGATGCCACTCTGAGAATTGACTCCAACTGCAGTCACCAGCATCCTCCCTGATCCCTCCATTACATGGGTACCTGAGAAAGAAAGATTGAAGGAAAGACATAGACATCATAGTTTCATATTTTATTGCAGCACACTGGAAAGACCGGTACAAATTATCCCCAAAGGGTGTCCCAACTAGCTTCATAGAACAAATTTCAATAAACAATGGAAACAATGTTGCAATGTTCTCACACAGAACAATGTTGCTGATTTGTGACCTCCCAGCATGCAGTGCAGCATAAATAAATAATGTTCTTCCCTTCTCTTTTGAAGATTGTAGTAGGAAATAATTATGCCATATATATATATATATATATATATATATATATATATATATATATATGGCATAATTATTTTCTTATATACTACATAGTTTTACTTGAATATTTGAATATACTGGGCAGTGAAATAATAATAATGTCTTAATTAATAAAAAAATCTAAACAATAAAATCATTTAATTATCTTGTAAAACAACCTCAATAATTCATTGTAAAGCATTTTTTTTAAACATTACAAATTTCCAAAACTCAGGGTTGCTGTACAAGAAAATTTGGTTTCCAAGAAAACAACAATTTTCTTTCATTTAAAAAAAAGTAAATCTATAATCGCCTTGACAAGAATTTACTGGCTGAATTAGACATTTTACTTTTAGTGAACAAGTTCAAATTGGTTAAAGTATTATTATTAAAGACTATTATTACGACAGTTGTTGCAATTTATATTTGCCTTGATTATTTTCACATTTTCTGAACCATTTTGTTTATCCAGTGACTATAAATCTACAAATACAAACAGGCTGGTATGCCGGAGTTCACCATTATTGTCTTACACAGACACCAGACTGCACACAACAGACTACATACATCAACTTCACAAAAATATCACTGGGATATTATTCAATAATATCATCAGTAGTGCAGGACAACCTCATAAAGAGAATGGAGTTATAATCCCAAGCGTCTAAGAATAGCATGGAGGAAGGGAGAGGGCATGCACCAGTGCTCACAGCAGGAAACAGAGATTCTCAGATCTAATTAACAACATCTGGATGCCACTGCAGCATCTCAGTTATTCTGACACACAGAAAGCGGATGCTCCAAGCATGCTTTGTGCCCGCTGACTGACAGCTGAAGGAGCACAGCCGAGAGCAGAATATAAAGCCACTTTAGACACTTGCAAGAGAGGCTGACCAGTCTCAAGTAGAGCAATGGGCATCAACCTTTAAACAATGATTTTGCTTATAGAATTGCATCACTTTCAGTGCACAGTGACTTTTTTGTTACAGTGTAAAAAGCCACTCATCTGTTCCCATGGACATTACTTGCAAAATTTTCTACGATATATAAAAAAATACTTAAACAGCTAGTAATTATTCATTCATAATTATTCATTTTAGAACAGTGATTTTCTTAGGGAGTGCATCTAAATATTTGAAAAGGCTTAAAATGACTTTTTTTGTATGATCCATCCTTTCAAGGCTGAACGATTTAGGAAAAACTAGGAAAATTTGGGTAATCAAATACTCTTTACTATATAAATACTATACTCTTTACAAGAACCAATTCAAAACCTCTTTCAGTAACTATAAAGTGAATAGAAAAAGAAATCCCACTACACATTGAATATAAGGTGGTGCAGGGATGACATCAAAACCCAGAAGACTAAATCACCAGTGGTTCCCTCAAGATTTCTTTATGGGTTTTTATAATGGGGTTTTTCAACTTAAGGTCAAATAAGATCTGTGATAAAGTGCGGGCTGATGATACTTGAATGTTTTATTCTAGTGTAAACGTAAACTGCACAAAATCACACACCAAACATACTTATATAGTTGTGATTGAGTATGTGTACTTTATGTTGTAGAATAAAAAAAATATATATATTGTAATAGAAATTCATACATATACAGTTTATACATGTGTGCAGCTCATTATATATATCAGTATCTCAGAGTGGTTTATTGTGAACAGAGAGAAAACTTTATAAATTTTATGTTTGCACTAAGTATCGATATAATTTTGATATATCATTCTACTACATTAATTGGAACAGAGAACATTTACATGAGAGATGGGATAGAGATGATACTATGATGATGATGATAATATTTAAGGATCCTTAAAGTTTTCTAACTTGGATACAGAGAAGAATCATGGTGAAATCATGTAAGATATCTTACAGATCACACAATCACAGGTGATTTTTATGGGACTGAGATGCTGAAGCCCCCATTTAATAGGGTCTAGCAACATCTATGACCCACACATGCACACAGCTCTTACCAGAGAGAAGCATGGGGTCCTTGTCGGCTGACTTCCGCACATGGTCAGATTCACCAGTTAATGAGCTCTCGTCGATTTTCAGATCATTTGCCTGAATCAGAATCCCATCAGCAGGTAGGAGGTCACCTGAGAGAGCAAATGAAAGTAGGATAAATAAATATGACGTATCAGCACGGCATCCTTAATATCTCAAAAAGCATTCACTGTTCCTATCAATAATGCTGTTACACAGGGTACATTATCAACAAATGAGTTTCCATTGTGATTTATGGAAATGTGAACATCACTAAAAATATTTCTGTGTTAATCCACACCTTCCTCATATTAGATGAGTTAAGCCTAATCTCAGCAGTCATTCCAATCTCTGGACTCAGCAGAACAGGAAACTCACCGTATTTGACCTGTGCCATGTCCCCAACCACCATCTCAGCAACAGGGATCTGGATGACGTTTCCATTGCGCACCACAGCGAATCGCTGCTCCAACTCGATGCGGCTCTGCAGTCCCCGGAACTGTTTCTCTTTACTCCAATCATTGAAAGCTGTCACCAGCACCACACAAATGACGGATAGCAAGATGGCTGCACCTTCAATCCATCCTGCCTCTGCCTCCCCCTCGTCTTCAGCTCCTCCTGACACGTTTCCACAACCTGCAGAGGGTTAAGTTCTCTATTTCATGGCTGTCTGACATACTTGATTCTGATAGATCAATAGCAGTATTGAGCAGTCAAATATTTTGGTTTGAAAACAGATTTTATCATCAGAACATAACATTTGCCAAATATGTGAATGTTTCACAAATTAATGTAACAAGTTTTCTCGCTTTGAAATGTACATTTGACAGTAGCAGAAGCTTGGAATGCAGATGTAAATGTATTTTTTATTAAAACCGTAACCGTAACCCTCATTTTTGTAGGATAAAATTAGGTCTGCCATAGTATTTAGATCATATTAAGCACAGGTAAAGTATTAATACAGTAAATTATGTTAAATGTTGGCATCTTGTGAATTTTTCCAGTTTTCCAGGTCAATTTTGAGAATCTCAGCCCTGTTTTATCTAGCTTTAAACACGTTTAAATTAAGAGGCATTTGATTTGTGGTTTGTATTGGAGAACTTTGCAACTGGAACGCTTCTCATTGGAACTCAGCGATGTGGAGTGGTAACGCTTCTTATTGGATCTCTCACCGGATCCCACAGCAATTTGGAGTGAGAACGCTTCTCACCGGATCTCAAAGCGATGTGGAGTGAGAATGCGTCTCAATGGATCTCATAGCGATCTGAAGTGGGAACACTTCTCACCAGATCTCACAGTGGTGTGGAGTGAGAACGCCTTTCACAACAATGTTGAATGGGAATGTTTCTCACCGAATCTCACATCGATCTGAAGTGGGAATACTCCTCACCAGATCTCACAGCAATGTGAAGTGAGAACACTTCTCACCAGATCTCACAAGCGATGCGGAGTGAGAACGCTTCAAACTAGATCTCACAACGATGTGGAGTGAGAATGCTTCTCACCGGATCTCATAGCGATGTGGAGTAAGAATGCCTCTCACAACAATGTTGAGTGGGAATGTTTCTCACCAAATCTCACATCAATCTGAAGTGGGAATACTCCTCACCAGATCTCACAGCAATGTGGAGTGAGAACACTTCTCACTGGATCTCACAGCGATGTGGAGTGAGAATGCTTCTCACTGGATCTCACAGCAATGTGGCGTGAGAATGCTTCTCACCAGATCTCGCAGTGATGTGGAGTGAGAACCCCTCTCACAACAATGTTGAGCAGGAATGTTTCTCACTGCATCTCACAGCGATCTGAAGTGGGAATACTTCTCAAAGCAATGTGGAGTGAGAATATTTCTCAGCAGTTCTCACAGTGATGTGGAGTGAGAACGCCTGTCACAACAATGTGGAGTGGGAATACTAAGCGATGCGGAGTGAGAATGCTTCTAACTAGATCTCACAATGATGTGGAGTGAGAATGCTTCTCACCGCATCTCATAGCAATGTGGAGTGAGAATGCCTCTCACAACAATGTTGAGTGGGAATGTTTCTCACCAAATCTCACATCGATCTGAAGTGGGAATGCTTCTCACCAGATCTCACAAGCGATGCGGAGTGATAACGCTTCCCACTGGATCTCACAGCGATGCGGAGTGAGAACGCTTCCCACCGGATCTCATAGCGATCTGATGTGGGAACACTTCTCACCGCTTCTCATCTGAAGTGGGAACACTTCTCACCAGATCTCACAGTGATGTGGAGTGAGAACACCTGTCACAACAACGTTGAGTGGGAATGTTTCTCACCAGATCTCACAGCAATGTGAAGTAGGAATGCTTCTCATTGGATCTCACAGTGATGCGGAGTGAGAACGCTTCCCACCGTATTAATCATGTGCACCTGAAGACTGGAGTAATGATGCTGAAAATTCAGTTTTGCCATCACAGGAACCAATTCGATTTTAAAACATTAAAATAAAAAATATTTCACAATGTGTATTACCTTATTATTGATTGTATTATTGGTATTATTGACTGTATTATTATCACCCCTCCAGGGTTTATTTTCATGTATGTATATTATCCTTTCCTTATGCAGAGTGATGTTTACATTTACTCATTACGTGATTGCATTAAACTTTCAGAATTCTTTTCCACAAAGCTACATGTTGTACTGTTTATTTTTCCCCAGCACCCTTAAACTCCTCCCTTATTTTCTCTCTTTCTGCATTCCTGCTTGACATCCTCTTTTCTCAGTCCATTTTCTCACCTTCATTCTCACCTTTTTCCTCCCACACTCCCTTGATTCAGTTTTCTCTCTCTCTTCCCTCCCACTCTCTATCCGTCATTGCCTCCTCCCTCGACCCACACCATCAGTTTAACTCCCTTCCTCTTCAAACATCATCCCTCTAACATCCCTGTCTTTCTCTCTCTGTCTAGCTTCCCTCTCTCGCTCACCCTCTGCCTCGTGTCCAGGTGGCTGATAGAAGGACAGGCCGAGGGAGATGATGGCTGCAATCTCCAGGATGATGAGGGTGACGTCTTGTAATGCCTCCCACACCAGCTGAAGGAAGGTCTTGGGCTTTTTCGGGGGTATGAAGTTTTGTCCAAATGCCTGTCTGCGCTTCTCCAGGTCTGTCGGGTTATCTGACAAACCTGAAAGGAAAGGAAGAAGAGTCAAACCAGGATCGTCACAATTTCTTTTTGTGGTCGGCAGAAGGTCTCGACATTCTGCAGTGGTCAGCTATTCATTGCTGCTTTCATTTGTCCAAGGACCACCCACTTGTCGTCTGATAAACAAGTAAAGCTACCAATCACAGCTCGATTTGTTCAACGTCATGTTTAGAGGCGTGTAAATGTAACGTCGATGTCCCTACAAAAACTACTGTGTAAAATTCTTGTATGTATTTTAAAGAGTCTATGCTGTGAACTACACATCTACAAATTTTTAAAAACCAGTGTTTAGTTGACCCTGATAAGACCTATTTTATTTATTTTTCCATGAAGGGGTTTGACATCACAACAGCTTTCTTTCCAGGTAGACCATTAAAGAATGCGACACACGTCTCTCGGAAATCCTGTAGAATTCATCTAATCAGATGACGACTTAGAAACTCCTGAAGTGTTTCCAATTTTGTGTGCCATATGCATCAAACATCCAGCCAACAGTCCTTGGGAGTGACATTCGAGGCGGAGACTAATGAGTAGGTATACTTTTACCATAGAGAATCTGCAGGGACTTTCCTGCTGAGCTTCAAAGCATCCTTTGTATTCAATGTAAAACACATTGCTTATAAAAGACCTTTCAGAATGTGATGTTTGTGTCAGCTGTCTACAGTCAAGCAGTTTAGATTTTAACAGCCTTCAGCCCTAATGTATTTTTGGCAAGAAGCAACTATGGACCACATTAAAGTCTTTTGACAAGGGCACTGTAAAGTTCTACAGATAAATCCTTGATATCTCATTAATGACGCATGTGTCCCTGTATACCACCTGAGAAAAAGGCATTGCTATTCATTGGATTTAATAATCTCCTTGATTTAAAAAATAAATGTAAAATGCGAATGTTAACAATACACTAATGACTTTTAAATTATGAAAAGGATTTAAAACACTAGGGACTTGGAGACTCTGAAAATTGTTCTTAGAGGAAAAACTGGGCATCGTACAATTCAAGTTTCTCTGAACGCAACAAACTTACACAGAAACAGGCACCTTGTTGAAAGTAGGAGCATGACGAATAAAAATAATCTGTTGTCTTGAGCTAACTTTATAGCTGTAACCTAAACAGTTGCACATTTAGTCTAATATTCACTTGATCCTGCAAATGGTCAGAGACTACATACTTTTTACACCTTTTAAATTTGTTCATGTATTTAGCATTTTTAGTTATTATTTATTGAGGTATTAGTTTTTGTTATAGTTTTTAATATTGTTTTCATAATTTAAATGTAAATTAGAGTTATATTATTTTAACATATTAGACTTCGGGTTAGGTAATTTTTTTATTTAAGGACTTTTAAGTCTTCCTGCGCCCTCTTTAGAAATTTGCAGAGGCCCTCTGGTTGAGAATCACTGCTGTAAAGGCTGGAATACATTACACAAATGTTTCAGATTTTTTCCCAATTTTCCAGCTGGAGGAATCGGTGCTATTTTTTGAAATTTGGACCAGGCTGCAGATTTGAGTTTGATGAATTTTTTTAGCTTAAGACTTTGATTCCATCCAGTCGGAGGATATCAAACAAATTTGATATTTTGAGTCGATTTTAGAAAATATAAATGCTGTTCCCAAAGTGCCCAGAACTTATTGGTATTGGAACATATTGGTGTTTAAAAAAAAAAAAAAAAAAAAATTTATATATATATATCGCAGAGAATCAAGCTGCCCCTAATGTATTTTCTCTCTTTCTCTACTCTACACTCAGTATGGCTTGGACCAAACCAATCCTTACAGCCAGAAGAAAGCGCATATGAATAAAGAGTTCAGGTTCTTACAGTGAACAACTCCAATACCGTTTCACACAAACACAAACACTAGCTTTAAATACACCATGGAGCCAATTGACACCTTTAATAGCATATGCACAACTTCCCTTTCCTATTATCACCACACATTTTAAAAACACATTTAGCTATCTTACAATCTCAATGAGGGTCACTAATAACACGTGTGAGCGATACAATAGAAAAAAACAACTGACAAGAATGACCCATGCATTAGAACATAACGATTTGTTAAAGCCGACTGGTCCAAAGTAAGAGACGATGTGAGTCAGACTGAGCCACATATATTGAATTGCTGATGTAAATAATTAATCGCACATTTCTGCTCATTTCAAAAGGCTCCTATATAAAATGAGGGGTTGAGAGAAGACAGGAAGGATGACGAGAAATAGATATGAAGACATGAGAAACACTGCATTTAATGTGCTCAGTGCAGTGCCCCCCCCCCCCTCCTCTTTCCCCAGCCATCTATGTCTTTCAGTCTTTCTGAGTCTTTCTCTTACTCTCTCTTTCACTCTTTCATAGATTTGTGCAGTTTCCATGGCGATGAAGACATCAAGCACAAATTGTGCCATACTTCAACTTCCTGTCTTTGGGCACCTTTTCGCCCAGCTACAGATGATGTCATTGATTCGGTGCAGTCCATGCAAAACTTATAATAGATTTTTGATTGGTCCACTGTGAAAACTGTTTATGCAGACAGTGAGTCTTTTAGAGCTGGAGAGAAAATTCATGATATTTTCAGTCAGAGTTGAAGTCAGTAGAGTCACCCGGAGTGAAACCCAGCATTACATCTCGGCTGAATGAGGCACTATTGACGTCAGTCTATGATTGTGCATGTGTGTGCAGTGAACATGCTTCAGGGTCGTATAAGGACAGGATAATCCAACCAGAAAATACTTTAAGTGGACAAAGCAGGAATGTATGGGCTGGTATGTATACTGCGACTGAGTGAGAGCATCAAGCCAACTGTTGGCAAGCGCAACTGAGGGTTATACATGGATCACAGTCACTCCTTACCCGCACTCATCACTAAACCTTGCTATTATCATTACTGAATGCATGATTATACAACACTCTAGATGAGAAGTGGACGAATGAGTGAAAAGAGAGAGAGAGAGGGGGAACGAGAAAGAATGAGAGAGAGTCAGGAAGGACAGATGATGAATGAAGATGAATGAACAAACTCATGCTATCTGAAGGTGTTAAAGTGATAATTCACCAAAAAATGTTAACACTACAATAGCGTTCCATTTATTAACATTACTTAACATGAACTTACAATGACAAAACTTTTCAAGTCAGAAGTTTTACATGTTAATATTAGTAATGCACTTTGATGGAACTGTACATTTAATAACACTAATAAAGATCATTAAATGTTTTAAGAAATAGTGCTCATTGTTGGTATGTTAAATAATGCTTTACTAATGTTAACAAATAAGACCTTATTGTGAAATTTTCCAAAAAAAAATTTACTCACTCTTATGTCTTTCCAAACCTATATTACGTTATTTCTTCTGTGGAACATAAAAGGATATACTGTACTTTGAAGAGAAATTTAGACATTTTCATCACTCTTTTCCATTGAAGTGCAATGAATAGAGACCTTTCAAGCATCAACAAGGACATAAAAGCATAATAAAAGTATCATAAATCATGCACTGTCTTCAAAGTCTTTTGATGTCATTTGAGAGTATGGTGAGAGAAAAATACTTAAATTTCTGAAAGACTGAAAGTCACAAATTCAAGGAAAATCTTTCTAGTTTCCTTGGCACATTTTTGAGAAAAGCAGATATGTCTGATCTGTGAAGGATTTTTCAGATCTTTTCAGTCATTTGACTTATTGGTTCACATTTCTGATCCAAATGAATCGGACTGATCTGGGTTAAAAAATTGAATGATTCATTTATTAATCTAGTTTACTCAGTAACTGCAGCTTAGATGGGATTGTCAATAAATAAAATGTAAAAAAAAAATTGAAATCAATACTTTTCAGTCTATTCCTTACAAAACTATAACTACTTCAGAACACATGGAATAATGTATAGCAAACGTCAAATGATACTTTTGGGTCTATTTTGAAGCTCTAAAGTTCCAGTCCCCATTCATTGTAACTGCATGGAAAAGCGTGACCAGCAAAATCTTCAAAATTTCTCCTTTTGTGTTGAACAGAAGAAACAGTGTCATGTAGGTTTAGAACAACAAGAGGGTGAGCAAATGAAGGCAGGATTTTCATTTCTGGATGAACTGTCCCTTTAAGAAAAACTGCTGAGTAGTCATGCCCGCATCCATTCGCTTTAAAGAATCTCTTGCTTTTCAAACACCCCACCTCCTTCTCCCCCCACCCAACTCACTCACTCTCTCTCGCCATCTCCCCTTGGTGTGTCCTTGACAATGCGGCAAGCTGTACCAGAATTCCTTCTCTCTCCTTCCATTCCTTCCTAACCTCCCTCTCTCTCGCATCTCTTGTTCATTCTCTTTCCACCCTCCACCCCCACTGCTCTCAGGTCTCCATGTCCTGCTGCAGCAGAACAGGTATCTGTATACATTCAGGCTGATAGATTGATACGTCCACAGCCTGCACTGAAAATAATGTTTACAGCAGGCTGAGATCGGTGGATCTGAGGTCTGCACACTGAAGCTCAACTGAAACACATTGGCGGAGAGGATGGAGAGACACTAATGGACTTCCATTTTCAGGACCTCATCTTCACAGTGTCAGCCTTATTCAGCATCACTTCATCTCCACCCCCTCTGGTTTCCTCTCCTCTCGTCTCTGCTTTGTCATGGCCATGTAACAGGATTAGTTCGGCTTCTACTTGCACTTAGAGGCAAACTCCACTTATTGTACGACTATTAGCTTTAGGAGCATCAGGTTTTGCTATCACCTGTCAACAAAGCAGTTGATGATGATCTCCATACATATAGCTTTTAACCATTACACAATGTGAAATGGAGGTTTCAAAACCTTTTTGTTACTTTATTTTAGGTGTAACTCCTGAAAGGGCTTTTACACATACGCAAATATGGCTTTCCAGTAGCTCAAACAGTAGAGTGTGGTGCTTACAATGCAAGGTCATGGGTTCAATTCCCAAGGAAAGCAAGAACTGTTTATAATGTCAGATGAATCAAGAAGTCTTTTATTCAAATATAAACATAGATTAACGCACAAACAAAGAGCTCATCAAACATGCTTACCAGATGTTCAAACGTGCTTACGCGACATTAACAAATCTCATGTGTTCTCATGTGTCAAGCAAGCACATCTGAGCATCCATTTACCATTGTCACAGTCATGTCGTGTTGCTTCTCACCTCCTGTTCCTTTCCATGTGCTTCCTGTGTCATTTCCTTCACCTGTCGTGTCATTTCCTTCACCTGTCGCGTCAGTCACTCCCCTTGTTAGTCTCGTAACCTGTTCCCCATTATCCTGTGAACATATGCCCTGTGTGCCTTTCAGTCTGGGTCCATTATCGTCGATTATGTGTCGTGTTGACCCTTGTTCCAGAGCTCTGTGTTTAATAATGTTTCTGTTCCTTGTATTCTACATTTCCATGTCTCCCTGCTACACGCAAACCCCGTGACAACCATATTTGGTGAGCTTTATTCATTTCTGTTGATCAAAGTTTATACAATATGTGAATAAAAGCCTAAATCAAATGACAAGTTTGGCGAATTTCAACCATCAGTGTCTTTTATAAATTAAAAATGTTTATTCTTTCTCAATGTTTCCTGCACCCATATCTCTGTTTATTTATCAACTCCAGGGCTTTTAATAAAACTACACATAATACTTCCATATTTTTGCATCCCAGTCCATAGCATTATGGGTGTTGAAGTTTCCCTATCTTTTTGACAAAAGAGAGCAACACAGCCCTTTTTTTCTGTTTTCTCATGTAGCCTTTCTACTGTATAGACAGCCAAATTTTATTAACAACCTATCGTGCCAGTGGTAAATTATGCCTTTAAATCTGTTCATTGTATACAGCGACCGTTTCTGCTCAAAGACCTAGATAAAATAGTTTGATTCATATGGACTCTGTTTAAACCGTCAAAGACTTAGTGTAATGGACATTCAATGGTGGGAAATAAATCCATCAGGATTCATAAACAGTATGTTTGTTTGTTTTATGGGTTTGAAATGACATGAGGATGAGTGACTGATGACAGAATTTTCATTGTTCGGTGAACCTTCATTGTTAAGTGAAATTTCTAAGAAAAACATCTAGTGAAATAAATAATATATTCTTGCACTTATTTCATTCTTAATCTTATCTTAATCATATACTAATTTCAAATAAAATAAATTCATTCTAATCAGTTGAGATGTATTGAGTGATGGTGCTTTTTAGTTTCTGTTCTGTCTTTAACAGGGTTAAGTTTAAAAGACTCACACAAGATGGCTTACTGTAGGAATTTGATTATTAATTGTTACGGTTCTTCCAAACTATGGTCTACCAATCGGTTGAAGAAATGTTTTAAGGGATATTGTCACGACCAACTCGTTCCCAGGTGTCAAATAAAGAGGATCACACACACAAAACTAACTATTTGGAAATTATAAGGAAATTATAAGTTACAAGAATAACACCATGTCTAGGGATTAAACAATAAAATAAAATAATGATCCAAAGGGGTAATAAATGTTGCTGAATAATTTTAAACAAAAGAAATGGGAGCAGAAAAGTTGAAGCAGATGACTTCTCTGGAGAACAGAGTTTTACTACAAACTTTTACACTTTCCACCCACATATTAACAAATTAACAATGAAGACTCCAGTCAATCTCTTTTTAATATTAATACTGCCACAAGAGGTAAAATGTGGAAGATGGAGCCGTAACCATTTTCACTATAGAAGATGCAAATGCTTTCAGTTATGGAAGCTCAATATTAATATAGTGTAATATTTTACACTTTTTAATGTTACATTTTGTAATATTTGACTTGTTTTATTTTTGTAACCTTTTTTGTAATATCAATTATTTTCTTCTCCAATTTTTTTCACTGCCCTATACCCAGGATCATTAAAATTCCAAGGGGCCCTCAAGATGATTAATTTAAAATAAGAAATGAGTTAAACAACTAACAACTAAAAATCAAGATATTTCTCATTTTAAAGCACTCCCTTTTTTGAAGAAACAGAGTCCACATGGTCTTGGAAAACCAGGATGTAAGATTTCCAGATGTGTATGTCGTATAAATGAATTAAATCTTAAAACTCCATGGACATTTTCCAGTTTTGCCAAATAATAGCGATATATTAGCAATAAAATATATAAGATACACATTAAAAGGGGAAACCTTTGGGTTCTATATGGGGCCTTTGATTATTGTTGTGGACAATGGGGTCCTTGGCCTTGAGAACCACTGCTATACCAAAAGTTTGCTTAGATTTTAGCATAACTATATAGGCAATTGGTGTGCAGGAGTCTATTCATAACACAAACAACTGTGGATTGCTAAACTGTCTTCTATTGTCAGCCTTCTCTTTCAGGTGAACTTCTGTCACGACGAAGTAGTTTAAAGACACTAACTGAGCAAGTCAACATGTTTCTAGCTAGCTGAAACCAGAAAAATAAAACATTCGGTTTTAACCTGCTTGGGCACTGAAGTTTCTTAGTGCTTCAGTAATTTAAGAATGCAAGTGTGTACAATGGGTTTCAACGCATTGGCTAAACATTTGGATATGTTCAAAGAGTATGTTTCCAGCCTTAAAGTGGGTATAGGGGGTGAGATACTCTTTACACAACAGCATGATGCAGTACTAGAACCACTGAGCAAAAAAATGCACAGTAGGCATTCACCCCTCACTGACACCCTGCAGGGAAGAAAAATCACACATGAATTTTTGGTTATATCTCAGATGTTTCACCAATGAGATGAAATGGGGAGCAAACTGAAACTTTTGCTTAGTAATCTTACATCTTTCCTAAAGCAATGTCATAATCTGTGCTGATATTTGCCACAAAGTCAATACTAAAAGTCTCATCAATTTTTCCAAAACTAAAACAGTTCTGTTTGTTTACTATATGCCAATATTTTGCATTTCTCCTAAGGAATCTGAGTCAATTCTAATATGTGCAATGAGCTATGAAAAAGCAATCTCTAAAGAAAAAACATTTACACTGATAATTTACAGATGCTAATTGTATGTGCTATTACAAGTCAAACTACCAAATTTATAATATCGACCATAACATGAAAATCATTATGAGCTTATCAAAATGGACACCATTTTTAACATCAGTGCATCCATAGTAACTAACAATAAACATCCCAAAAAAACACATATTAAAAGACATCTGAAGAACCATAAGCAATTGCTTTATCATAAATCTATAAACACCCTCAATCGGTACAATTCAATTTGAGTTTTATGGAGTTTATCTGTTTCTCATGATGGAGCATTATGTCCTCTGCCATCTAAATTCTCATCTGCAGTCATCATAGCGTATAAAACATCACAGCAACACATTCAATTACGAGTCAGAAGAGGATGGATGGTTATGCCAAGAATTGTGATCACTGCAGGGACCTTTCGAGTCACTGACTCTAGTGAGGTAGTCTCTCCAACTGTGTTTACCCAGTAACCCCTTGCTCTACACCCACCTCACCACCGACAGTGCCGTCACCTAGCAACCCAACACGACGCGTGCACCCAGAGTGGGAAGTTGGCCGAATGAGACAGAGAATGAGGTGGTGGACAAGTAGTGTAAAGAGGTGAGAGAGAAATAAAGGGAAAGGAGGAACGAAAAGTAAATATTTGGGGTTTAAAGGCATCTTCGAAGGTGCAGCTTGAGGATTAATATGCTACATCTGATGAGAAATGATGAGATACACAATATAACGATTCTTCACTGGCATCTGTGGTTCTATGAAGAACCTTTAACTTACCGTTCCATGAAAGGTTCTTTAAAGTGGAAAAAGGCTTTTAAAATTATTAAAATGTCCTGTTCTTTTAAGAACTACTCACTGTAAGTTTCTCAAAATGGTTCTGGCATTGCTGTGAAAATCCCTTTTTGGAAGCTTTATGTTTTAAGAGTGTAGGGAGAGGGCGACATGTAAACTACATGAGATGTCAAGAAATCAAGATAAGTCAAATAAGTAAAACATTTCTCTCACCATCACTGGTGGAAGACTTGAGTCTCTGACATAGGCCTTCTACATCTCCAAAGCTCTCTTGAATTTTCTGCAAGGCCTCGGGTCCTCTCAGCTCCATAAGAGCCCGGAGTTCATCCAACGACACCCCAAAGTCACCAGCATGGTTGGATTCTGCACTTCCTCCGGCCCGCTTGGGGTAAAACTCGACCGCGCTGTTGGCCATCTCACCCATGGTCGCCGTGGTGGACATATTGAGTCTTAAGGTCTTTGGCTCACAATGTTTGATCTATATGACTTCTCGTCCAGGAGGTTTCAGCAAAGTGAAGTAAGTCTTAGTGACGATTCTTGGCTTGAGATTTTTTGGGTTCGAATTTGCTCCACCACTCCTCTCCCTCCCCGGTAGTTCCTCCCGTTCTTCTAACTCTCCATCAGAGAAGGGAACCGGGACAATGGCAGCCAGACACTTATAGTGTATTAGGAGAAATCCTGGCCTCTCAACCCCCTCACTCCGAGGGTCAACAGAAGGAGGGATCTGGCCACTTCCAATCCATCAGGACACAGAGAATGAGAGCAAAGAGGGGTCGCGAAACCGAGCAGGATATTTTGTAGATGTGCAGCACTGATGCGTTAAGATTCAAAGGGTGCGGGATGCTGGGATTGGCGAGGAAGCCTGCAGAGAAACACAGACAGAATAACACATTACAGTCTTTAAAGTGCTCGTGTGGGCAGCGACTCAGAGTACAGTGGGCATTCCTTAAGAGATAGACTGAGCACACAGTCAGACGACTCAGAGCTAATGCTTTCAAACATATCAGCACATTTTCACCTCAATTCAAAGGTCTTTTGTGTTTTAATTGAGTCACACACTTCCCGTAATCTCATTAATAAGGTATTAGACAGGTATTTTGTGACATTAATTATGCTAAATGGACAGGTCAATCCTTTTTGAGTGCAACACAACTAAAACCCGTAGACATACAGTGACGTATACAGTATGAAGAATGTGTGCTCTCACAGATCGGGATGCATATAGCATATACTGTATCTCTAGCAATCCAGACCACTGCATTTGCCCATAGTTGCCATGGAAACCTACAGATGCATCTGACTCCCACAAAGCTCCTTCGGCCTCGCTATACCCCGACACACACACACTTGTTTCTTATTCACACTCACTCACTCACAAAAACAAACACACTGACATTAGCAAAGTTTCCTTGCTATCATTTTGACCCTAAAACCATCTTCTGACTTTCTCTTTTTCTTTCCATCTCCCAGCTTGTCTCTGTATCTGTCCCCATGTTCTCTTAGATGACAGTCTCAGCCTCAGACGGCACGCCCACAGACCACCCACGGTCCATTCGCTGAGCTTCTGATGCACACAGCACACAAAACTGGAAAGAACTTTCTCAATCTGGTAAGGTCTAATTTGATTGGCTGACTCTATTCAACATCCAGGAGTAAAGACACAGGGTTATGGGAAAAAAGATGGAATAAAATTAAATTGCTTGGAAATAAATATAATACAATATTATAAATCTAAATCTATATATATAAATAAAGTTTGAAAATATTCCAATGTGGTTCACGTTTCTAACATGGACCAGACTGTATGCGGTTTAGTCAAGTTCTGGCTGTGCAAGACTGCTTTATATGGTGATGAGTCTGGGGTATGCAGTGTGCGGTGTGAGTATGTGTAGGCAGATAAGGCCGGGAGTGTGCAGGAGTGACATAGAGGGTGTCATCATTCTCATGCTGACTCATTAACCCCAGCCTTTCTTTCCCCCTCCTTTCCCTCTTCTGCTCCGGTGCACTGCATATAGGCACAACAGGAAGGTTCCACACAGTGAGGAGAATCAGGGGTCATGTGTAGGTCCAGACACAATCTGTGGATATTTTTCATCTTTTCTGCACTGATTTTGAGGGAATTGATTTAAACATGGTAAAATGTATTAAACTAAGCTAAGTGTTGTGCTTTTATTGGTAGCGGAAAGAAAATGATCGAAAATATATCATAAATGAACAGACAACGAGTTGAGTATGTGTTAGTCTAGTATACTTAAACAGGACAGTGAAATGTCTGGTCTGGTCTGGTCTTCATTGCAGCTTTTTCTGGCCAAGAACCGCCTACTTAGATGGGAAAATACTGACTGAGTGCTGTGCAACTTAAAACATTAAAACACAGTTAATTTTTTAAGTGCTTAGGACTTTCTGAAAAAGATGATATCTTCCAAAAAATATATTACCTGGTGAAATAGTGGTACAGGAAATATTTAGACAATACAGAATACAGAAAATACACTGTTTAAAATATTTTGTTTTTTGGAAAAGTCTTTTATGCTCAACAAAGATGCATTTATTCAATAAAAAATACAGTAAAAACAATAATGTTCTGAAATATTGTTAGTTTAAAATAACTGTTTTCTATTTTAATATACTTTCAAATGCAATTTATTCTTTTTATTGCCATTTATTGATACTTATTGAGTCTTCAGTATCACATGATCCTACAAAAATCATACTAATATGCTGATTTTGCGAAGAAACATTTCTTATTTTTTATCAATGCTTGAAACAGTTGTACTGTTTAACATTTTTGTAAAAACCATGCTGGATGTTTTTTCTTCTATAATTAAAATGTTCAAAAGAGCATTTATTTGAAACGGAAATCTTTTGTAAATTTCTTTACTGTCAGTTAGATATGAATGTGTCCTTGCTCAAAAATCAATCTTTCTGACCACAAACCTTCAAAAACTTGACATGGATATCTGATTAATTATATCATGGATATCTGTACAGTTATTATTACTAACTGTACATAACCAACTATCATAACCAACATAATGGCACTAACATTATCCCTCGAAAAGCACTCATTGAATCAACGCAGTAGCCTCATGAAAGCAGCCAATCACATTGCAGCAGTTTCCGGGTAACATGTCTGACATGAAATCATAACTTCCATTTAAATTTTTTTTTTTGAAGATATGTTTTTGAGCACATTTGTGTCATTTGGGGCCACTTGCTGGCATGAGACGTGCACTTATGGTTCTATGCAGCCCCAGATTTCTCTCACCAAGAGACTGCTTAACTGTGCAGTTATGTTCAGTGTGCAGGAGGCAGATGGTCTGGAAATTATGCTGAATATTCATATTGATCCGTGTTTTCCCAAACCTTTCAGCAAGTGTGCTCTAGTACCATTTGGTAAGACACTGTTGATACTCTACTGAGCTTTCCCAGGTCTGCCTTGCTCAGACCGGCCCTGACTACCACGACCCAACCCAATCTGCTAAAGTTAAAACAGAGAGACAGAGGGCCAGCATTACATAAATTGTTCAGCGCCTTATGTAATGTGTCTAAGTAACCAACAGAGAAGTACTCACGCTCACACCCACTCATGGGCGCAGACACACACACGCAAACACAACTCCCTAAAGCTAGAAGAAACTCTAACCCATATTCAAACATTAAATGAGGGCCACATCAGTCTATCCACCAAATTGATACCAGGAGCCAATGATCTGATGCTGTGAAACAATACAGGAGATTACTTTGTTGAACGGCAACATTTAAAATCCAGAGGTCTGCAGCACAAAAAAATAAATAAAAAGCAAGGGTCGATGAGTCAGTGTGTTGCTCTTCACTCTTATTACACAGACAGACCACTGACAGAGTCTAAACACACACCCCAACCGCTGAGCAAAGTAGTTTAGCCGCACTTCCGTCCACTCACATCCAGACGTCAGCTGAAAGGACTTGTTTAACAAGACATGACAGTTTCTATGGGGAAAAAAGGCACACATTCACTCAACACCTACCAAATGAAAACAGATATGAACACCAGTTATATGAGGCTATTGTGACTGAGGCACATTAAAAAAAGAAGCTTTTAGATAATAAACAAACTGAGATGGCTTGAAGGCATAATTCACCCAAAAATGAAAGTTCTGTCATCGTTTACTCGCGCTCCTGTTGTTCTCGTATGACTCTTCACGCACACATGGAACACCAATGGAAATATTTATTAGATTCTGCAAGCTGCACTTTTCCATACAATGAACGTGAATGCATTGAAAACTGCTAATATTTTTTGTAGCGTGTTTGTGTTCCACACAAGAAAGAAAATCTTACAGGTTTAAAAGGACATGATGGTGAGTAACTGATGTCAGAAGTTTCATTTTTTGGTGAGCTGTGACTCTTTATTCTTGTGTGGAATACAAAAGGAATTATTTAGCAGATCGTCTAAACTACGATGAAAGTGCTAATATTACACGTAAATAACTTTAGTTTTTGTTTTCTTAGAGGACCGGCTCTTTAACAAATGACAGCTATGACACTAATTCACTGTCAGTGAGTTTCTTTAATCAGAAAAATAATGTGCTTCTGTTTGGTTTCTAAAAATGGAACAAACAGAAATGATATAGAGAGAATAAAAAAGGAAAGAAAAAATGTCAGCTTTGATGTCAGTGGACAGACATCACTTGAGTTATTTCTGCAGAATGACAAATTCAGCTACACTTTACAGGACTCATCTAATTGTCAGCCGGTAGTTTTTTTCTTTTTCTTTTAAAGAGCAGAAAATAAACTCTTTTTCGCATGAGCTCCCTGTTTATGTAGCATCTCAGTGACAAGGGTAAATACAGCACAGAGGCCTGCAGGCCCGCCGCTGACAGGGCTTTACTAACGGGATCAAACACAGTCGTGGTAATGAAGGTGCTGTTATACTGAGGGAGAGAAAAAGGTGATTTTGCCAAATTGACGAAGTGGGACATAGCAGACACACTCCCTCTGGAATATGCTATAAGGTAATAATTAAGAACAGGCAACAACTCACTGGGAGAAAAAGTCATGGGCCAGAATGACTCTGAATGTTGCATAAGATGCTTTGGAGCTTTTGTTTACTGCCATTCCTCGTCATAACCATTTGACATGACACTTATGGAGTCTGAACACTGATGGGATATGAAATTAGCAGGCTCGTTTGCGTTTTATGAACTTTTTTATGCACATGCCCCAACAAAACGTGCTTGAATTACCTCATTTAAGATTATGCCACCCTTATTTTCTCATGTGGGCACAAAACCACTCAGCGCATGCTACTATAAGTGAACATTATAAAGCTCCTCTCTTTATAAGTTCATAAAAATTCCACCCCCCTCCACACACACACATACTCCATTATCCTCAATCTTATTCTCTGTCCATCTGTTCTTTGCTCTTCCATTTCTACCTCCTCCCATCCACCTTCACTGCAGTGGCCTGTATTTGTTACATTGGTTTCAGGCTTTCAAAGCGAGACATGGACTGCATTGGCGTAAGAGCCTGTAGGGAGTAACACAAGCTGCTCGGCTTCGATTCTAAATACCTGCTCGTGGCCCAGACATTTGTATGATGTTGATCAAATACACAAGTATGGCATGATTGCAAACAGGCTGGAGTCATGTTTATGTCAAGGAGATGGAATATAAACGTGAATCACCATCCTACGGGTCATTCGTTTTCACCATCCATGGGTCCATACGTGTTATCTAACCCAGATCTGCCATTCCCGTATCAAGACTTATCCACAACTCTATATGAAGTATCATTATCTTATACATGCTCATAGAATGTATACATGTGCATAGATATTTGGTTCATGCGGGATGTCACAGTTGGTTTTCTATGGTTTTTAGAAGACAAATTATATTTTGTACACACACATATATATATATATATATATATATATATATATATATATATATATATATATATATATATATATATATATAATATTATATAATATTATATATATATACAAAATATAATTTGTATATAATACAGAAAACCAACTGTGACATCCCGCTTAAATCCTGCATATTTTTTATGATATCTATATCTAGATAGATAGATAGATAGATAGATAGATAGATAGATAGATAGATAGATAGATAGATAGATAGATAGATAGATAGATAGATAGATATTATTTTATTACAAAATATAATTTTTATTATAAAATAAAAAAAATTTAACAAATGATGTGTGTATATATATATATATATAAATATATATATCATAATACAATTTTATATTTTTTAGTAAAAATTATATTATAAAAAAGATATATTATAAATAGTTTATAAAATATAATTAAACAATGTAATGTTTAGACTATTATTTTATCCATATAAGACAGCTGCAGTTTTGTCCAGACATCTTCTAGGTCAACTTTCCTTATTGCTGCAACAACAGCATTCCAACTGGGGCAACCTGGAGAGAGAACTGGAACGCTTTTTTTCTTTCTGTGCAGTTTACAGGCAAAACATTTTTCTATAAGTTAAAAGTTACTTGCAATGGAGAAAGTAAAAACAGTCAAGTCAGTCAAGCCTTAATCACACCAAACATTAAACACCTGACATTATTATAATCAATGCACTCACAGCTGTATATATCAGTAATAATATATAAGATAAACATGGCAAATCAGTTTTCAGACAAAGAAGAGACAAAATCAGAGAGACAAAGAAGAATTGTGACATCTTTGCTTAAAGGCTTAGTTAGTTAAAATTATCCCATAATTTACACACCCTCAAGCCATCCTAGGTGTATATGACTTTCTTCTTTCAGCCAAACACAATTGGAGTTATATTACAAAATATCCTGGTTCTTTCCAGCTTTATATTGTGAGTGAATGGTACTATAGATTTTGAAGTCCAAAAAAGCGCAACCATCCATTATAAAAGTAATCTATACGGCTCCAGTTCTGGCGGGAGAGAAACCTCTG
The DNA here is from genome assembly GCA_037043235.1 of Rhodeus uyekii. Taxonomy (NCBI): domain Eukaryota; kingdom Metazoa; phylum Chordata; class Actinopteri; order Cypriniformes; family Acheilognathidae; genus Rhodeus; species Rhodeus uyekii. The sequence goes on from JAWRVZ010000034.1 coordinate 1,937,140, forward strand.
ACGTTTGACGTATGCAGGAGTAACGTAAGGTTAGGTGAGAGTAGACGCCTCTCGCAGCTCAAACAAATAGGGCTGGCAAAACAAACTCAGGCTCCTCTTCTCTTATATAGATATCCTCCGATATTTCTATTTAAAAATCCTCTCTAATTCGTGAAGAATTCCAGAATTTTGTTTTGCTCCATCCTCTGCGCTTCTACATTCGTCAACACGTCATGCATCGGGTCAGAAGTCATGCTTCGGCTGGATCTAGAACCGCGTACTGCCGTTACCAGAAGCAAATGATTTGTTTATAAAGCTATAAATATGGATATTTTTTGTACAAAAATACACTGCTTCACTTTAGAATTACTTTATTAACCCACTGGAGCCGTATGGATTACTTTTATGATGGATGTGCTTTTTGGGGCTTCAAAATGTAAGCTACCATTCATTCCTAATATAAAGCTTGGAAGAGCCAGGACATTTTTTTTTATGTAACAGCAATTGTGTTTGACTGAAAGGAGAAAGTCATATACACCCAAGATGGCATGATAGAGTGAGTAAATTATAGGATAATATTCATTTTCGGCTTAACTAACACTCTCAATTTTTATATAACTTTGATATAATGTTCTCATATATGTCTGTTATATATATATATATATATATATATATAATATATATATATATTAAAAATTAAACATAATTTCCATCTTAATCCAAAATTAATTAGTATGATAACCCGTTAAGTAAACCTGGGGTCTCATTTATAAACTGTGCGTAGGATCCCTACTAAAAGTTTACGTACGCTTAAAAGTCAAAAATGGCATACACTAAAAAATTTACTAAAATTAACCATCTGTGTCGCCAATTCCCTCTGTCTCCAGAATGTGTGAATACACAGCTCAAAGTTTGCTTTAAGGTCTGTACATTCTCCCATCAAGTTTGTTTTTTTATTGATCACAACCTTTGCGTGGAAACTGGCGTACGTACGTTTCCAGCCCCGTTTTGTGCGTACGCACACTTTATAAATGAGACCCCAGATGTAGAATTATACAAAATGTATTGTCTGTAAATCCTTCATATTCTTATACCAAGTCAAATGTTAGTTATCTCGGGAGGAATGGTGTCCAGAGGTTTTAGAAACCCCTAGATTTCACCCTTGTAGGTCATTAAACTGATGACGCTATAATTCTCAACACAGCCCAATTTCCCTAAATTGAGCAAAGAAACACAAACAATCTACAAGCTTTCAGAAGATATATTGATTAGCCTGAGAATCAAATGCTGCTCTACAACCTTCAATTTGCACGAAAAAAGAACACACACACACACACACACACACACACACACACACACACAAATTAAAATAGATCAGCCAGTAGGGACTGGTGTTTTTCAAGTCGCTAGTAGATTTTTGAAACGTCTCTTTAGTCTCCTCACAATTACACTGTAACAGTCTCAATTTCTCTGAAATTATGTAAACCCCCAGAACTGGGATCCTGCTTTGACGGTCATACGTAAATGGCCAATCAGAGTCGAGTATAGATTTACGGACTCATACACGGTCACCGGGCTGTCTGAGCCATGCGAGACTACAACCACCCCTCCTCTCCTCGTCCCACACCCAGCATAGGCTACTTCGCACACCTTGCAGCAGGAAGGGGGAAAAAGCCCGCACGGTTGCCAAGGAAAATGACAGCAGAGCACCTTGAGCAACTCAGACAGTGAAGTTCCCACACCGCGCGTCATAAGTCAGGCGTGTTTCCCATCGCGCTGTTTTCCACACAAAAAAATGACCTTTACTGGTCACCTTCAGAGGGCGACCGGTCCACACACAACAGCCAGTGACAGCCCCGCCAGTTAGAAACAAAACGTGATTATTTTGAGTCTTGTGAGCTGCTCGCAATGTTAATTGAATTAATAGCGCGAAGAAGCCGCTCGGGAGAGGATGGTGCGCCACTCGCATCCGGAATAAACGCAATGCCCCTCCGCAAGGTGACCAGTGTGAAATGCACACGCTCAAAGAGATGTTGGACAAAAACAACACAACTATTAGCTGGATGTACATGCACTTGGTTGGTTTATTAACAAAATGAGAGCGCATGACACATTTCCTATGTAAGAAAATGTCAGAACACCCTGGGAACTCATTCAGCCCAACACAATTATAAAGACAAGGGATGGGATATAGTCAACAAAACACCTCATGGATGAGAAAGCGTGTCATTGGGAATAATTAGATAACTAGTAGATTAAGGCTTCGATGCAGTAGTTTTAAGGTGCCCGACAGCTATCAAAATACATGACATAGAGCTCTGCATTAGAAAAACATTTGCAGGGAAAATTCAACAGTATGACAGAGAGCGATCATTAATGAAAATGAACTGCCAACTGTTACCATGGCAAACACATCCTGATTGGTGTAAATATCAGATACTCACCAGGCCATGCTCCAAGGACATTGCTGTGGTTGTTGGGAAAAGGGAATATCCTGGAGAAACACAGTAGCTGCTTGATTCACTCAGTAGCTGTAATCAAGTCGTCCTTTATCACCCAGGTGTTCAGCACTGTTTTTACTACGGATAGAGATGATGGATCCTAAAATAGTGCAGTTGTTGCCTGGTTAAATGGATGTTCCGCAGAGGAAAAAAATGAGAGATGGAGACATCGTTTTGAGATGTCTGTCCCGACCAGTGTATCAAAAAAGACAAATGTATTTTCTTTGTTTTTCAATTTCTTCTTGAACGTGTAAATCAAAAAGGCGGTGAAGCTTGGTGATGCAGTTTTTATATTTTATATGCGATGTGTGATGAGAGCCCCCTCGCTGAGCTGCGCGCTGAGGACCGTGGATGCAGCATCCGCGCGGGCTGCTATGCGCGCGGATGGAGAGGACGGAGAGGAGGAGGCGCGGGGGAGGGGGGACTCTCTCTGTTCCCACCCTCAAATCCCTCCCACTCTGCTCCGTTACAGTGCGATCACGTCAGCTCACACACAACATACCACATGCGCCGATCATTCCACGAAACAGGTGCCATTGAGGCTACATTTCCACAAGGTGTTTGAACTACTACATTTAAAAAAAAAAAAAAAAAAAAAAAAAAAAAATATATATATATATATATATATATATATATATATACACACATATACTAATATATAAAATATATATTCAGTGAGACTTAAAAAATGCCAAGAAACTGCATTGTCATCAAAGAAAAATTACATGTTTTTTTTTTGTTGTTGTTGTTGCTTTTTACATAAGTATGCTGTATACTCTACATAACAAATTTAAGGTACTTTTGCTCAATGTAAAAAACGATAAAGTGTTTATTAGAAAAATAATTTACCTTTTATTTAAAGTTGACAATAATCGGTTATGAAATCATTGTAAATATAGACAAAAGCGATAAAAAAAAAAAGAGAAGACACTTGTCTTTTAAAGGGTTTATGATAATGTCATTATGATGAGTTTAACAGTTATGGAAGTGTACATGTTTTTAATAAATATTTAAATACTATACCTAAGACTATGAGAATAAATACATTACAAAATATAATAAGGCCTATATGAAATAAAACTTTTTGTATTAATTTAGAAATTACAAATTATTTAGATAGATAGATACTCATTTTCCCGTTTTATTTTCAAATCTTAAATTCAGACGCCTTATCAGGCAGGTGTAATCTTCTAGTTGTCTCCAAGTATACAGGGCTTAAATCTAATAGCCCTAATGCAGCAGGCCTCTCAGACCAGTGAGAAAAAGCTTTTATGTGCTGACGAGTGCTCAAGTGTGCCTCTCCTGAAATCTTCATATACAAACACGCATGCACACAAGCACTAAATGCTCTTCCTTAACTTTGTGTTTGTGTAAACTTGTGTGACTTGGATCACAATTTTGGGTAGGTTGCATCTAGTTGTCCAGAGTATACTCCCAAGGCTAAGATTGCCACTTCTACACCAAACAAAATACATGTTTTATTGCAACCGAAATGCAAAAAAACAAATCCGATTCAAAACAAATCTCCAATTGCACACATTTCAACGCTGCATCTTTCTTCCCTGCTTGTGCACACACACGAGACTGCATGCTCACACTGAAATATTTGTGAGGCATTCCCGGGAAAGTAAAGGGAAAGTTTCAAGTTGTATCTATAATTCAGAGGTGAGGGTTTAGGAGATGGCTGTCCCTCTGGGAGGTGCCATGCATTAGCCCTACAGGTAGTGTATCACAGCCTTGGAGCGCAACCCAAGAGATGGAGTCTCACTGTCAGTCAAAACGCTATCCATCCAATTGAGTGTTACATCTCCCTGCTTTGCTGAGGAACTCCATACAAAAGCTACCAGCATGAGGCAGTTGCATGTCTGTGAACTCTAACCCACAGCATGATTTGTTTTTCAGGATTCAGCATGAATGTTTTTATCTAAAGGCTTTCTATTCTGGGATGGAGATTGGACTGCTCACCATTTCTGCAGCTACTTCAGTAGAGTTGAGCAGAGAACACGGTCACCTCACTTTACTCTTCAACATGTTGTTCCAAACCTGTATAAATTTCTTGCTTCAGTGGAATACAAAATATTATATTTTTAAAGGACTTGTTTCTGTGTTTGGGCAAACTTTAATGCTTTAAAATTCTTCAATGCACCCTAGGCTAATCAACCCATTTCCACCTAAATTTACCTTTAACTATTATTTCTAGATCCCTTTAATTCTTTCCATTTCTCATTGTCCTGTAAATACAGAAAGATACATTACAACATATTCATGTAGATTTTATTAAGCACTCCCCGAATTGAATAGTTTGCCTCTTTGAGAGTTGATTGATTTGGCTACGGTCCCAACTCTGGCAGGAGTTCTGATGTCAAGAAGAGGGAAATGCTACATCTTTGGCCTGTAAAACATATTGTAGTATTTCCTAAATGGATTGTATACATAAATAAGCAGAGACTACTTTCAGGGGGATTAGGTTGTTTGCAGGTTGTGCCATGTACTAAAGAAACTAAACAATTTCAAGAAAAACGGAACAACAATTGTACTTGCCCAAGTATGTCTGTACAGTACCCAAAAGAGAGAACGGTCATGTTATGTAAGAACTGAACTGACAAATTGGGATCTCACCTGAGAGAACTGAGAATAAACTAAACGAGCCAATGCCCATTGGTGTGTGAGATTGGCATTGCACACTCTGCCCTGTGAAGTGGGTATATAAGAAAGAGCAAGTCTGATCGCGCATTCAGGTTTGATACAGCAATTTCGTATCTTTTCCCTTCTTCTGGGAATGGGAGTTACAATAGTAACAATAATAACCTAGCCATTCCCTATCAGTCAGTCACATTCAACGTTACGTCAGAACTGAACTGACGAATTTAGGATCCTTACCAAAGCGCCGCTATTATGCCCCTTCCTACGACTTGCGTAAGCCATCTGAAGCCATCGGGTGTGAGGATGGGACCTGGCTTAATGCAAGGAAAGTGCTTTGTGCTCTTCTTTGTGACACAGTGAGATGTTGGATAACAATGGGAACACATACCCCCCTAGAGGGGGTAACGCAACGGAGTCCTTCACATCTCATACAGAGACCACACATGGAGGTTCCAGAGGTCTGGACATGGATGCCAGAGGGTGTCCCGTCTCTGAGAAAGCAGGTCTTTCCTCAGACGAGGAGCTATCACAAGGAGTATGAGTTCTAAGAACCAGGTCCGGTTGAGCCAATAGGGCGCAACTAGCAAAACCTGCTCCTTGTCCTCCCTGACTATGAACAGTGTCTTTGCGAGAAGGCTCGCTGGGGAAAATGCACACTTACAGAGGACCCGGAGCCAGCTGTGTGCCATTGTGCCTGTCAGGGAGTAAAACAACTGGGAATGTGACGTTTCCAGAGAGGCAAACAGGTCTACCTGTGTGGCTCCAAAGCATCTCCAGATCAGTTGGACTGTCTGGGGATGGAGTATCCAGTCCCTTGGACGTGGAGACTGTCGTGAGAACTTGTCGGTATAACGATGGGAGGATAGGGAGGGGCTCTTGATATGCCCGTTCCTTGAATCTTGAACACAGGAACAGTCTGTGTTGATTAGAGTCAGAGGAACCAGCGAGGGACTCGACCTCGAAGGCAGAGTGTCCTGGAGTGGGGTCTGAGTGCGCAGTGTGAGTGTGGGTCATAACTACCCTTGTACAGCTCTTTGAGGGTCTTGGCCACCCCACTATCAAGGGTAGTGAGGAGGGAGGAGGCACCAGCTTGTTTTTGGGTCATCCTCGGAGGACTCTAGTCTAGCCCACACTCCGATGCAGCAATCTACATCTGATGCTCTGCTGGAGCCCCGAATGAAACGCTGAGTTCCAATGGGAAGGACCATCAATCTCAATCAGAAGCCCCACAGCTTGCAGAGCACTAGAGGAGTGAGGTTTGGGCTCTGAACAGGCTCTCAGGCAAGATCCCAATTCGTTAGTTCAGTTCTGACAAAACGTTCCCCCCCTCTGTGCGGATCACAAGTTATGGACTTTCCCTCCATTAAGCCCGGTCCCATCCTCCTCAGGTGGCTTATGTAAGGCACTGGAAGTAGCAGCAGTAGTGGCACTTCGGTAGGATCCCAATTCGTCAGTTCAGTTTGACTTAACGTTGAAATGTGACTGACTGATAGGGAACGGCTTAGGTTACTATTGTAACCCCCATTTCCCGTAGAAGGGAAAGGAGACGTGGCGTCCTGTCATCAAGATTGAATGGCTGGACCACCAGCTCAGCTCCCGAAGAAAACCTAAAGGTGCGATCACGCACGCTCTTCCTTATATGCCTGCTTCGCAGGGCAGAGGACATGATGCAAATCTCACGCACCAATGTGCATTGCTTGTTTAGTTTACACTCAATGGTGATTGGGCTCTCAGGCAGATCCCAATTTGTCAGTTCAGTTCAAACGTAACGTCGAACGTAATTGACTGATAAGGAACTGTTTTTTCCATACAATTAAAGCCTTTCATTGCATAGACAAAAACTATGAAGACATTTTTCAAAATATATTCTTTTGTGTTGACAAAAACACATGATATGGTCAAATGTATATGTAGAAATTAACATTAACCAAGGTTAATATATGCTGTAAAACTGTTAATGAAGAACACCTAATGTATTAAGTAATGTTAATGAATTTAACAATATAATAAACTTGTAGCTAATACAAACAGCACTGGGCATATGATGCATGGACAAAAACCATTCACCCTTTTTTTTCTAAATATGTTCTTTCATATTCCACATAAATAAAGCAAGCATACATATATGAAATTAGTTATTAATTGATGAGAGAATGTACATTTTTTGGGTGAGCTGTTCCTTCAAGAATAAGATTATTTTGAATGTTGTTTTTGCTCAATGCATTTATATAAGGTCTGGAATCTTTTAAACATATAATACATATATAAAAATAAACACTTCATCCAACACCAGCAGAGGAAACGAAAGAGATTGAAACCTTGAATGAGAGAGAAGAGTTTGGAGTTATCTGTGGTATGAGACTGAGGAGAGAGCACAGGAAAGAGATGAAAGACAAGATGGAATCCATGAGAGGGAAGCACAGAGCCAAGTATGTAACAAAGAGGCTTGCTTTCACACAGGACAAAATCTTGGAATGAGGAACCGAGATTGAAAGTGGAGAACCCAGAGAGATGGCAAAAAGTGAAAGGTTTGAGTCTCAATCAATCCCATCCTTCCTATTCCCAGCACTCTATCTCATAGTGAGGGCCATGCTGATGTTTTATTGATGGAAGAGAATCCGGCTGCACATGTACCCTCTCCATAATTCATGAGGCCCAGCATTAGGGCCTGCCTGCTGAGAATGTATGCGTGTGTGTGTGTGTGTGCATCTACATGTAACGGTGTGCATGTGGCAAAGAGAGAGTGAAGCAGGAATGTTTCCAAACATAATCCCTAAAAACTACTTACAGCAAAGAAAATTCTTCCATCTTCATCACCCCAAACAATAGTGTGAACTGTAAAATATGACCACTAAAACCTTCCATTATGATTTTTAGTGCATTAGTTAATACACTAAGTATCATGAATTAACAATGATTTGTACAGCATTTATTAACGTAAATAATGTTAATTATTGCAATATATTAACTACTTATTATATTGATGTAAACTATTCTATTAATCAACCTAAAACGCAAAAAATTGTATTAATATATGTTGAAATTAACATGAATCAAGATGAATAAATGCTGTTGAAAACACTGCATGATGATTAATGCTTTATGTAATGTTACCATATAATCATTTGGAGTTGATAAAATTGATACAAACAAATCGCCATAACAGTAATAATCTGTAGTGATTAAACACACCATTCCTAAATCATACTGACTTCATAATCCATCTTGTTCAAGGATCTGGATGAAAGATAAATGTTGCACATCCTAAAATCCCTTAAAGAGCAGTTACAGTCACCAGTCAACACAATTCAGTTAACCAAAGGGGAAACAGCTGTTTAACATGTTAGCAATGACTGATTTGGTAAATAATGACTAAATTAGTACATTTCCCCGACCACAATTATTTGATGTGTTGAGGTTGACAGGTGTGCTATAATGGATTCTCACATTTGTATGTTTCAAAGGCTCCCTCCACAATAGCAGTTGCCATAGTAACTTATTAAGATCCACTCTAGAGCGATGTCCTGACCTAACTAGATCCAGAAATTTGAAGTAGAACATCATAGATGGGGGGGGGGGGGGGGATGACAAAGAAAGTCTATTTAAAGGTGCGGTTTAAAAAAACAAAAAACAATAGAGCAAAAAATGTTTATTAGAAATTACATTTCTAAATATAGACCTAAAAACGATCCATTTGTCAGTTCATGTTCATCAGAAGCAGAGAATATGAAAAGTTTACATCAGTGAACAGTGTTCTTTGTTTTTATAAAGTTTGAAATAGAAGTCTGGTGTCTAATACATTTATGATGCTTTGCTTTACAGCATTCTGTAATTCTGCTTTTGGGAGTTACATAAAGAAGTCTACTGAGACAAGCTCTGCAGGGAGAGGAGGAGGGTAATTAAATTAGAAAATACAAAAGAAATGGCCCAGATCTCACAAGGTTTTACCTCACAGTTTAGCTCGAGGGCAGGATGGCTCTTCTTCTGTTTCAGTCTTCCTTAAACTAGCTATTTAATCTCTTTTGTAATTTCTCTCCACCTCTTTAGGGGAAAAACAGCACAGGTGGCTAAGAATTGACTGATATGCTGTGGCTAAAGTCTTATTTTCAGACCTCCACTTACAAAGCCTGTTCCTATATATAGCTAAATTCCCCTCATACTTCTTAATTCTCGAAGAGCCGTTTTAAACCATGTTCTGTGGTGTAATTAACATATACAGCTCATTATGTTCCATTACAACATAAAAAATAGAGTTGAATGCATGTGTTAAGATAATTGTCACAGATCTCAAGTGATCAGTGTGTTGTGTCCATATCACTGTTTTAGTAACAGTTTCTTTTTTTTGTCTCTCAGGTACACTTGGCCTCCATGTCATAGAGATGCAATAATTCCCTCATGATGGTCTCAATCTGAGCCTTGGTGATCTCTGCACAAAAAACCTGCAGGGAAACAAGCAAACAAACAAAAGACAGCCATCAGAATTAAGTCTGAGATGACAACTAAATATTAGTTCTGAGGGAACAAATAATAGTCTCTTGCTGGTGTGTTGTTCTTTTTACATTTTTGTGAAACGACTGCTGGGTCGTTCTGTGTCAAATCAAACAAATGTTGGAAACTTCCCCAGCTCAAATTGTTGATTTTGTAAAAAAAAAAAAAAATTAGGACAAAAGGCACACATAAATAGTGATGAAAGCTAAAATATAAATGTAAATGTAATGGATGAATATTTATTGAGCAATCCACTATTTTGTAGAGGGGGGTCAAAATGACAAATTACAAGGGGGTAAAATGACTATATATTTATTTTGTACTTATTTATTTTTTGGCTGATATTCTGATATCAATTCAGATTTCTACATGCCTCAAGTAACACTAAACATCATATGTAGTGGAATACAACAGCAGAAAATGATATTCTTTATTTAATAATTGTAAATCCCCTATAAACTATTGGAATAAAGAAATTATACATTCGTACAGGGAACATAGGATTTTATTTTTTAGAAATGTTAAATGGAAAACATAGCTTTAGCAAACAAAGAATACAACAAATATAATAAAGTAATATTTAGAGTAGTAGCCAAAATTGATGTCTGGAGAGGATATTTGTTTTTATAATGACCTTATAAGTTCGATTAAGCCATCAAAATACGAGGACAATATTTTATATTTTTAAGGTATTTTAAATATAAGGGAAGAACAAAACACTAAACTTGGTAAAGGTATTTATCTGACTAAAAAAGGTAAACTACTACTGCAAGTTTGATTTTACTATGAACAACAACAAAAATGCATAGAAAAACAAAAACCTCAGATATATTGAACAATTTGATATTAGTATTTAATCGTCTTTCTCTTGTTTTTGCAAGGGTTCATAATTTCTTTGTCTGATGGCCTGGTCAAAAATTACGCATTATTCCAAATAAAACAATTGACTTTAAGCACAACTATGCAATATATTTTCCAAATTAAAAATAAATAATATATATATATATATATATATATATATATATATATATATATATATATATATATATATATATATATATATATATATATATATATATATATATATATATATAAATAAAAGGTGTGTGAGTTTCAATTATAATAGGCTGGACATCACTTTTGACCGCTACTGTATTTCAGTCGTGTTTAGGTTAATTTATTGGCTTAAATATATTAACCTATTTTACTTATACAAATAGTGATAACTTTAAAAACAAATGGCATTTATGACCACCATATTAATTAAATTGCACACAAAAAAAGACAAGCACATGTTATAACCAATTCTAATCTGATTTGTTGGTTTCCAAGAAAAAAGGGCACGCAGGTTTTCAGCAGCCCGCCTGGAAACAAAGTCTAGACGAAACAGGAATCAGGAATAATGTTTTCGATGATTACTCTACAAGCATTTGCAGACACTGCCAGACTATAATTGTAATACATTTTCCACATCATTATTTTGGCATAAGTCAGATATACCTGCACTAAACAACACAGAATTAGGTTTTTCGCTTCACATGCCAGTCAGATGCTCTCTTCTTGTCTAAAAAGATGGCCATTGAACAAAATAAGAAAAAATGAGTACCAGGTACTATGCCGCAAGACTACAAAGCTTCTAAGACTATCTAGAAAAATAAATCACGGCTAAAAGTGTATCGAATTGTGAATACGTACAAAGTCTTTAGAATTCTTGTGAAAGCACTTAACAGAATTCTAGGAAGCTGAAGCAAAGCAAGTGTTTTTAAAGTGTGCTTTGAAACACATGGTATGGTTTGGTTCCTTTTAAATATTACTTGGGGGTGTCACCAAGGTAACTTGTGTGAAGGACAAAGCTATTTCTCTCAGACCAGGCAGCAACCATTAGCTGCCCCTATTGCCATGGGAACAACATCCAGCACTCTAAAGGTTACTGCAATCGTGGCTCAATTGATGCCTGATTCAGCTCTGGCACCAGTAAGACTCAAACTAGTCAACGTTCAGTCTCGGGTACTCAATGCAGAGACAGCATGACCCAAAAGCTGCATGGACATTTTATGTTTTTCGCCACATGAAACTGTAAAACTCCTACCTGCCACCACTCTCGTTCTCCTTTGGGGAGCTGCACTCCATATGTCTGGAGGGCGAGATAGAGGGAGGTAAGTGCAAGGTGTTGCGGCTTATGCCGGACACACAAAGAGCCATGGTAACTATCTTTTAATAGAGCCAGGGCAGTCTCAGCGATGGGGGTTCGAGACCAGGCGTGGCGATTCAAAAGACTCCTTACAGAAAGCAGGTAGTGCAGCAGGTACTGGGGTGGGTGCAGCAAAAAAAAGTTTGTTTAGAAAGGGCAAAAATATAAATTACGTTTTGACAGCATTATTTAGAGAAGATACAAAGATGAGAGTCATGCCGTAACATCTAATTGTTAACTATCATGAACGAAAAAAATAAATTGAACAATTGAGTGCATAACTTCTGCCAGTGGCACTAACAGTGTTATTTTAGTATCTGATGCAGTGAGATCCAGAGCAATGATTATGTCAGAAATAATAAGGATCTAGAATTCATAAAGAAAAGACTGTCATAACAAGGACAAATTTATAAAAGAAATCAATAAACAGAATAACATTTATTCAATTCAAATATGAAAGACTTTGCATACACCAGTATTCCTTATACAATATTATAGTTATTAATAATATTTTCAGTTTTGTAAATATTACTATTTAGATTTAATTAATTTTTAGTTCAATTTTAGTTTAACTAGTTTTTTAATGTTTCGACTTAAATTTACTTCAGTTAGATGCCAAGGCAACACTTCCAATTTTCATTTAAGATTCTTCATTTTTATTAGCAAGACAATTTTTTAATAGTTTTAGTTAACGACAATAACAACCCTGATTTAAAACATCAAAAAGTCCATGCCTGTAGAAAAAAACAAACAGATTAACTTACATTTTACAGTTACCTTGTGATTTGATGCAATAGCTCACACAAACCTTTATACTGCCATCATTAACTTACCCCACGTTATTTCAAACTTATACAACTTTTCTCTGAACAACAGATATATTGCTGATACAATAACTCTAAAAAGAAAGAAAAAGGTAACCCTCACATGCCTAACCTTGTGTGGATGCTCAAAGGACACTTGGAAGTTAAGCTGCCGAAGGATGAGTAGCTCACATTGTACAATACTGTCCCTCAACTCCCAGAACTTCCCATCCAGCTCCAGTGGTTCAGTGTCTGGGTGAAAATACCTGGATTGGATTGAAGAAAAAAGAAGAAGCAGCGAGTTACTATGCAACGACTTTGAGAACTAAACAGGCATTTAATATCCCCTTTTATACCTGTGACAGACATTGATGATATCTCTTGTCCTGAGATGCTGCTCTTCTACTTTGCCTGCGAGGTAGATGGCAGACATCGCCACTAGGTAAGGCTCATAGACCTGCAGACTGGCAGACTGGAAGAACCTGTGGTACAGCACACATGCTGTGGCCATGGGCACAGAGCTCATGCCTAACTTCACTCCTACAGATGGGGAAAACATTAGATGCATTCAACCAGAAACTGCACAGCCATTCATCCTTAGACAATGACAACGAGCAAACGTGCAGCTACGGTACACACGTATAAAACTCATATCTAAATACCCGTCTCGATGATAAACCGACAGACTCTGAAGTGTGTTTTGGAGTTCTCGACATCTTCAGCACTTCTTCTGCCTCTCGCCTCACTGACAGCTGCAGATGTTGACGCCTGCGTGCTCATTTTAGATCTTGCAGCAAACCGGTTACAGTTTCAAAGCGTGTTACTCAGTTTAGACTTATTGTTTGTGTGCATTTTTACAATAAACTTAACTAACTAGTTCGCGTGCCCGACCTAATAAAACGCTGTCCTGTGCAATTGACTTTCTTTCGGCTGATCGTCAAACGCGCATCGTGGCGCTTCAATGACCCACAGCGCCGCCAGCGGACGGGAAGATACTGTGCGCTGTAAATATTTATTTATTTTTATATTCAACTATTCTATAAACTATAAAAGATGATTTGACACTTTAAAAGGGCCACTTTTACAAGAACCCGTTTTAAACAGTCAAAGAGCATGAAAAGTAAAGTGATTTGAAAGCATAATTTCCCTGACATTTTGAGAGGTTGCTAAGCGACCAACTGCCAAAACAATCCGTGCGGAAAGATGTCGACTAGTTACTCTGCAAACCAGGTCCTTAAATTGTCATTATTCTACGATTATTTTTTATTTATTTGAATCAGCTTGATATATTAAACATGTTTATTATGACTTCTACAGTATGAAAGCGCCTTTAGGTCGCAAAAGCTCCAGAATTGGACCACCCCAAAACATTTCAAGGAGGTAATGTCATTGCGTAAGGAATTTGATCTTTCTTCACACATGCATTTTTCGTAACATTATAATTGTCTTAACTGTCACTTATTCTTATTCTATATTTAATCAATTTAATGCATCCTTGATAAGTATTCGTAAAAAAGTAAAAAATCTTGCATTTGAACTGTAGTGCACTTTACATGTGCATGTATTTACTGAGCATCTCCACTGGCGTTACACTTTAAATGCAAAAGCATGCAGGTCAATCAAACAGAATGTCTTCATTTAAAAAAGAAAAGAAAAATTAATCCTTGGCTTCTAGAGTTGTTTTCCCTTTAAATGACGTCATTACACAAATTGGAGCGAATAAGTGTAGTTCATAATACAAATACTGTACTTGTGTTTGGTCCATTTACTTCTTGTTGTTACTCAAGAGACCATCAGCAGCAGAAGGCTACACTACATTTATTGCCACAGACCGTGGCCATCTTCTGCCTGGTGTGAGAACTAAGGTACGTTGTATGGAATTGAAAGTGTTTTTTGCAACACACTTTTATTGTCATTTTTATATTTATAAATGATTTCATTATTAGCGTGGAAGTGCATGGCCAGCATTCCAAGGCACATGGGAATTACCTCGCCAAATCCCCCCTGCTTCTGTAAATCCCACTGCCCGCTCACAAGAGGGACAGGATCGACTCAGGAAGTGGGGAAGGATTAAATTTACCACAAATCAGGCTCATGAGACCCCTGGTAGCAACCAGACTACAAACAGATCCTCTCACAATGTGGTGGGTCTTTAATATCACCTACTTAATATACTGCTTTATATACTGTTGTAAAAAAAAATTACATCGTTTGTTAATTCTGACTAAACAATATCCTTACAGAAAGACATAAAGGTGGAACAGGCTGCTGACGAGTCAAAAATTCCTGCGAGTGACCTAGACCAAAATGAACCAGAGAGGGTCAAATCACAGAATAGCCCAGATCAGTCTAGACCAACAAGCCAGCAAGCCCAGTCTAACTCAGTAAACCTTCATGAAAACCAAGTCCAATCTAGATCTGGAAGTCACCACAGCCATCAGGCTCCATCCAAACCAGCCACTCGGGACAGCCAAGCCGAGTTAAGACCACCAATCCTGAACAGCAGACCAACATCTCAGCTGAAATAACACCAATTTTAATCAGATGCCCTGCATGGGCAGTTATAAAAGTTCTTCTTTGAAATGGCATTACATAAGTGTAACACTTATTTGAAAAACACTTTACAGATATTATTTTTGTGTTTCCGTTGATTTAAAACTGTACTCTCCGTTTTTGCATAATGTGTGTGTGTCAGAACACATTAACTGAATTGTTTCAATGAAGCTAAAGCTGATTAGTTTTACTAAATGGCTTTTGTAACGGAATCTGCTTAGATGAAAGGTTTGCCTGAATGTCACCAGAAAAAACCCTTACCTTAATATCAGTATTTTAATAATATTCTTTAAAAAGATTTTAAAAAAACATTAGAGATTTTCTATATTTTTTCATTATTTTTATTTGCTCAAACATACCTGTAGGCCCCATAGAACACAAAATCAGCTTGATTCACTAGTCATCGGTTAATGTTGTTGGCGTCTGGAAGCAAAATGAGTGATTTTGGGAGCAGACACTGACAACTTGGGAAACTGAAGTTGAACCTAAAGGGATACTTTACCCGCAAAATTAAAATTCTGTCATTGTTTACCCTTTCTCATGTCATTCCAAACCTCTATGGTTTTCTTTCTTTATTTCCTGTGGAACATAAGGTCAAATTTTTGGCCTTACGATGAAAGTCAATAGTCACCAAAATTGTCTGGTTACCTCCATTCTTCAAAATATTTGCTTTTGTGTTCTGCAGAGGAAAATCAGTCATACAGGTTTGGAACAAGATGAGGGTGAGTAAACGATGACAACATGTTCCTTTTTGGATCAATTATCCCTCACAGAACCTAAAGATGAAGGCCCAAGACCCTTGTTTAAACATTTTCCTCTCTATTGATGAACAAAATAAAACAGTTGGATGGTCAAATCACAATGTTACAGTGTTGTCAATTTGTTTATTTACAAGATAACTGATCAGTAGTAATATCTGTGTAAAACGGCAATATAACTCAGACACAGATGGAAATGCAGAGGTTCTAATATGTATGTGTATATATATATATAAAATCAGTATTCCTCAAAGATTAGTATCAGATTCAGTACTCCTCGAAATTAATCAAAACAGTGAAATGCAAACTTAGAATATTACACAAACCTTCAATAATTAAATGTTAAATTACACAATATATATTTTATGTATTTCATATGCTTCATGTATTTATAAATCATGTATAAATCTTTGCTACTGCCAAAAATGACTTTAGATAAACATCTCATTTGTTTCACTTTTTGTTTTTATTGCTGAAGCATGTCAAAACTTCTATTGCGTCCTATTCTTCTGCAGCACAGAAAGGTTTGTTTGAGCAGCGCCCTTTACTGTACTTAAAAATATAACTTTCTTTTTTATTATTAAAAAGCAAACAAGCAAGCCCAGCCAATGTAATGCAAAAGTAATGTAGCATTACTTCCCTTAAAAAGTAACTAACAGTTGGCTTTTTATGGAGTAGCACAATATTGTAATGCATTCTAACACTGTAAATGAACCAACAGTCATCATAGCCAAACGAAAAGAAAAAAAGCATTCAAATCAATACATTTTCTGACCAAATTTGACATGACAAGAGTAGGTTACATCTAAATTGTTATTATCAGATGTAATGGTGTACTCAAGCTAGACTATTAAGTAGATTAACACTAATTCCAAATATTTGATAAAAAACTATATACTTTAATAATTATATGTATACAAGGGTCTTGCAAATATACTAGGATGAAATATATTTACCAGCCACATGCATGTCAGAATACTATCTTGAATTATATACAAAAAGGTTTTGTAGTTTTAATATAAAGGCAAATTTACACAACATATTTATCTTTAAACAGACTCTTTGAAATGTATATCTAGGTTTGAAATATGTTGTACACGATATAATCACACGATGGGGTGAAATCTCAACAAGCACCTTCAGACTATCATTTACTGCAAATTATTTGATCTTTCTTAACTGGCTGTAGTAGAAAGTGTGCTAATATAATGCGCAATGCAATTTTATTTTCAAAAGAAAATGTCTACCGCTGATATCTTTGTTCTTCAAATGTAGCTTATACTCAAGGATTGTATTTAACACAGAGTGCAGCTTAATTTATACACTAAAAAAGTGCCATGATGGTGACACAACCAATATTTTTGACTAGCAAATAAAATTAATTCTTGCTGCTATATAACTAATCATAAAAATATCAATGAACCGTTTAATGATTATATAATCTTAAAATGTCAACCAAAATCTTACACTAAAGTCACACCTTCAACCATCAAATCTATTCAATTTGACAGAAACATATTCCAGAATTCAAATAATAGATTTCAATAAAGATTGTAAATATTTTGTCACTTTATATGCTTATCCCAATGATTGTCTACAACCAAAATGCAACCCAACAAAGGCACCACACAATACCGAAAATAATTCAACTCTTTTACACTGTATCATAAATCTATTAATAGGTAGCAGCTAAAAGAGAAAATAAACCAGTGCTCACTATCAAAGATCACACCTTTCTAAGTTTGTACAGTTAGACCAAAAATAGACCACAGTGATACACGTCTGCTCAAGCACTAGTTCACAAAGCAGTGCGTGCTGATTTGATATTAAAAGAAGAGAAAAATAGATAAACACGTGGAATGAGCATTCAACTCTAAAATGAATAACAGTGGAGTGCAGTAATAATGCTTTTGACGGAGTCATAGCATGTTGATAAGAGACTGGTTCAAGGGCAAGAAAAGGCACAGAAAAACAGACCCACACAGTGGGATGAAGAGCAGCAGCTGGCAGCAGGTCGGCTCAAAAACGCACAGTACTTGCACAGGTACGTCGATAAGTCACTTTCGAGAGCGTTTACAACTCGGCCTGTTTTGATACGACACCTACAGCAAAACGAGATCTTCAGCAAATGATTCCAGACTTTTGCAAATGTCACCATTTCAGCAGCTGAGCAACATTCATAGGTGGCTGAACAGCTCCAGTCGACTCTCAGTGGAATGATCTCATTTGCCTAGTTGCAAAGCACAAACTGGCGTCCCCTCCATTGTCTGTTCATAACTCGCCCTGTGAAGCATCTGTGGAAACTCGATTATCAATATCACCCTACTTCTTGGCTCAAAGAAGCTTTTTTAACAACTTTTGAACTGTCATTACTGGCCTTCCATCGGGTGGGCTCTACATTTGTGGTGTTCGTGATGGCCACACCCACTTTTCCCACCTTGGTCTTATTAGTTGGAGTGGGTTGAGGCAGTGACTTCCTGGGTGGAGCCTTCACAGGAGGATGGTGTGCATCATCCCCAATGTTGACAGACAAATTGGTGTACAACGGCTCCAACTCTTTGGACAGGAGCTTATAAGTCAGTGAGTTCAATCCATCGAAGCGCCAGTTCAGCCTTGTTCTCTTCAGCAAATCAAACCTGCAAGAATCAACAGACTCAATAAACAGACTGAACAAATGGATAAAATAGTAAATCAATCTATCCACCTCTTTCTCTTCCAACATATTGTTATTATATTATTATACAGTACATTGCATAACATGTATAATATAATGTCATTTATAAATATAATTTGTTTATGCGACATCACCTTCTCGGGTTCTGCTCATTACCCTGATCTCCTTTATGCTTAATCATCTTATAATGACCAATAGACAAAGGAGGACGCATTATCTTCATCCCAGAGAGACGGACTCTAAAGACAAAACAACAGGGCAAGTAGAAACAGTAATACAGTATATAAGACAAAACATCAAGAAGGATGGCATGAATTATCAAAAGGACAGAGACACAAGAGAGAGCAACACAAAGCACAGCAGGAAAAGCATTTCCAGCAGAGTCCGCAAGGTGGGCCAGATGGATGTGATGTGAACTAACTAGAAAACTACCGTACTGTTGTTGAGGATTCTTATGTAAAAAGGTTCTAGACACAACTCAAAATCTCCAAAAGGTTCATCTAAAGTTGGAGAGTCTAATCCAGCTTTTAAATACTTAAAACTTTGGGTTCTTGCCTCTGGTACAGGCATCTGAGTCATCCGAGTCAGGCAAGGATACTAACTGACGATTAATTATGTGACAGTCAGGTTTGCAAATCACCATGAGCTGATATGCCCTTCAAAATGTTCTCCGACAACACATGTAACGTCAGTTTTCTCAATGCATAAAGCGGGCTCCTGGATTATCTCCACCATAAAAAATTTTTTGTCGGGGACTAGATTTGACCTGTACATTAAAAACTGCTCATGTTGAATCAAAAATATTTTTACATTTGATCATTCAGTTTTAAGGTTATTGTGGGTAAAAAATGTTTTACAGTAATCCCTCGCCACTTCGCGGGGAGTTTCGCGGTCTCAGTGCATCGCAGATTTTTCAAAAATATTCTTTTAGACACATTAAACAAAGATATATCGGCAGCCGTATTGCGGAAAACAGCGTTGCTTCATCGTGATGCGAGAGAAACCCAGGATGTCAGACAAAGAGAGAAACTCTCTCAGAGGCTTTGTACACACCCACGGGCACTCAGACAAGGCACGTGATTGGTTCCCGGCGCAAGATCGATGAATGAGAGCACGAGTAGATGTATCCCGTGAGCTGATTGGCTGATCTTACTTTGCAGATTTTCACCTATCGCGGGGGGATCCGGTCCACATTAACCACAATAAACGAGGGATCACTGTAGTGCCCCAAAGTAAACGCATTTTGCTGAATTTCGCTGTTTTGAAGCCAAAATTTTTAGCTTATTTTTGTGTGAATCAAACACACACAAGATTTATATGACAATATATATGACAACATGAAGCTAAACATTATTCATTTATTATATACTTAAGGCCAATTATTATTTTACATTTTTCGCCTCTAAAAAGACGTATATCGAAGCAAAATGAATCGGCATTGAATTTCCTTTTAGAAATACACCTTTATCAAAAGTTCTAAAAGGATTGTTAACAGAAAGAATCATTTTTTAAATTCTCAACACTATCCACTACATCTGACTCATTCTGGCTTCAAGGCTTCAACAACTTTAGACTTTAAAGTTTCTCATTGTCAAAGAAATAAAATTACTTTCATTTATAATTGAATCAAAAGGCAGTAAAGACTGAAGTAATACTGACATCTAAATAGTTGGAAGCCTTGAGTCCAAACTGGTGATTCATGCATGTACTTACTGGTCCCTCCTGTGGCTATGCGGGGGAGGGCATGAGGGATAGACGGATGCAGTGAAAATGAGAATAATGACAAGAGACCAATGCGAATGTGAACTGAAAACAACACGATGATGGAGAGATATGCAACACAAACGCTTAATAGGATGTAGACATGCCAGTTTCTTTGATCTGTACTACATTTCAAGCCGTTTTATATTGAAAGAACTCATGCAAATGCATTATAAACCGTATTCTGCCATCCTCACCGGGCTGCGATGTCATCGTCCTCCCCTCCCCAGCCCCAGTACTGATTCGGAAAGCCATTCATTTTGAGGTACTGCTCCGGAGTTACAGCAGACACCCCTCCGAAGTACTGGGAGTATGGAAGCCTATGGTGGAGTCAGAGCGTGATTTGGTGAGGCACAAAGGAATAAGGTCATCGGTCTCTTCATCAATCATTCCATCTGAAGTGTCACTACTTCCCCTGCAGTTTAATATTGGTCTGTGCCTCTGCATTACAGGTGGAGGGAAAACCTGAACCCCTTATAAAGGAACAACGAATGCTGATGAAGCTTGTGTTGCAATAACCCTGTTCTGAGCTACTTTTTAGAATAGCATATGTAAAGTATATAGTATATGTAAAAAGCAGTGTATAAAAATGGTTGGCACCCCTGAAAGTATTGCTTGAGGGAAAAAAGCTCATTTGACAATTTCACACAAAACTCCAAAAATGCACTGGACAATTACTGGCACCATTAACTTAATATTTGGTTGCACACCCTTTGGAACAAACAACTGAAATCAATCACTTCCTATAACCAGGGAGATTAGCTACAGTGCCATGGATTGCAAATTTCTTCACTGTGGACAAAGGAACATCTAGATCTCTGGATATGGACTTGTAACCTTGAGATTGTTGATATTTTACCTCAATTTTGGTTCTCGAGTCATCAGACAGTTCTCTTCTACTCTTTCTGTTGTCCATGCTTAGTGTGGCACACACAGACACACAATCCAAAGACCAAGTCAACTTCTCTCCTTTTTATCTGCTTTCAGGTGTGATTTCTATATTGCCCACACCTGTTAACGGTACTAACCCCAGATTAATTTAAAGGATCTTATTTATCCACAATTTTGAAAGGGTGTGAATAAATTTGTCCAACCCATTTTTGGAGTTTTGTGTGAAATTTGCTTTTTTCCCTCCTTTTTATAGTTTTTTTCCAATACACACAAATGGACTAAGCATGCGTATAGCGAAACGTGTTAATAAAATATTTAATTTTACTTTAGATTTCAGGGGTGCCAACAATGCTTGGCAAAATGGACAGTATACAACAGGGCTAGGTAAAATAACCCACAATCCAATAAGCACAAGGTGTAATCTTCTAAACTTTTTCCATGAATCATTATTTCAAACGGCTACCAAATGTTAAACACAAACTTGGACAACAAAACCACATATAATATGAATCATCATTAATGTGATTTAATTGTATTTCCATGTGTATTTGTACAAATTTGAAAAAATTGATTGTAAAAGTAACTGATGTGTGAGTTGAGTGATTTATATTACTGTTCTAAAGTTTGTTTTGTAATGCTCAACAAGCCAGCCTATAATTGATCAAATTTGACAATGGTTTGCTATTTTAATATATTTTAACATTTTATTTATTTGGGAAAAGCATATTTTTCAGTCTTCAGTGACACATGATCCTTCAGAAATTGTACTTTTTTTTGGTCCTCAAGAAACATTTCTTATTATTAATACTATTTCTTATTATGGTTGTGTAAACCATGATACTTTTTTTCCGGATTCTTTAATAACTAGGACGTTCAAAAGAACAGTATTTATTATAAATAGAAATCTTTTGTAACATCATAAATGTCTTTCACTTTTGTGTTTAATGCATCTCTCCTGAATAAAAGTAATTTTTTTAACCCAAAACTTTTGAAGGGTAGTGTAGCTGCGATCACTCACTCTACCTGCCCTCCAGAAATCCCTTGTTCACCTGTTCTAAATTCTTTAGAGCTATTCATTAAATTTTGAGTGGTAGCTAGATGAGCTACTGCTATGTATCTTTCTTCCAAATCTCTCTGTATTTCTACCCAAGGACTAACTCTCCGAGTTATGTCTGAATGCTTTACAGCCTTCAGTGTATTCATCACAGAGAGGTCCTGATGTTGTTCTCAGCCTTGGTGGACTGAATATATGGGTTGTTTTCTCTGCAATCTTTCCATTCTCAGTGAATGTTTATATCTAGGTGGACATTGTGGCTGCAGAGTACAGAAATGCAGACTCAGTGACCCAAAATGTGCAGACCTGGATGTCAATTTAGATGACCAGACCCGTTTCACCACTAATACTAAATTAACTTCATAGTCTATTTTACCATACGTGAAGAGGATTAACTTTTCTAGATGTTCTCAAAGATCTAGCTTATCGTATTATTTAATTAGGGGCCAAGCACCAAAGGTTTTACATCTCTAACTCAATTCCTCTAGCACCACTAATTGTAAACAGTTGCACTCTTGTTAATGCTAATAACTTTGGAACCATAAGGGATAGAAACAATATTTTTTCCTCTGATTCCTTAACTTCTAACATACTTTTTCAAACTCCTCCTAGACCATTTGTCTGATTTTCATTAAAAACGAACCAGATCATCTTCAGACCATGCCGACTCAAAAAAAACATAACTCAAGATGATTAGCCAACCCACTTTTGAATACAGTGCAAATGGATTAGACAAATAGCAAAACAGACATGAGGCTATATCTCGACAACAATTTAGAGTTTTCTGACCAAACTTCTTGTGTTTTGACAACCATGAAGGTTATTTTTACTACGAAATTGCCTGATTTTTAAAAATATTTATTTACTTAATTTACACTGCCATTCAAAAGTTTAAAGTTAAAAAAGAAATGTTTCTTGAGCAGCAAATCAGCATATCAGAATGTGACGTGACACTGAGCAACAATGTTGATAACTCAGCTTTAACATCATTAGAGCAAAATACTTTACATTTTTAAATAGAAACAGTTAATTTTTAATTTGACAATAATATTTCACAATATTAGTGCTTCTACTATATTTTTTATTGAAGTAATGCAGTCTTGGTGAGCATAAGATACCGTATTTTTCGCCATACAAGACGCTCCGGAACATAAGACGCACCCAATTTTAAAGGAGGAAAATCTGGAAATAAAAGATTCTGAACCAAATACTGTAGTAAAATATTTTATATGAACTGTATAAAGTTAACAGCAGTTTAAGAACAATTTTATGCCAACCATGTAACATATTAAGAACTATCTTTACTCTCATTAACAGTCAGTAAAGTCAGTAAACAGTGAAAGTAACAAAAATAAGGCTGTAATGTTTTTATTCGAACCCTCTTCTTCGCTGCTATCAGAAATGAGGAAGGACAGATCCACGCAGTCATTGTCATCACTTTCTTCCTTCTTCCAAAATTGTATTGGCATCTAATTTTGACACTGTTCAACTACCCACAATGTTTTATTAATTATTATATTACACTAACTATATAGATACTTAATATTATATTGAATCCTTTTATTAATTGATAAAATTCTTATTTAAATTGTAGTGTCTATACTAATAGGACTGCAAACATTTAGTGAATTTATTTTCATTCCAATAAAATTAGAGAAATAATAAAGTGCAAAAAAGTCCAGTCATAGTGTGTAATGTACCTGTATCTGAACTTGTCCATAGCCACGGAGAGATGTGTAGGGTACTGGGGGTGGCAGGTGTAGGTATTGTGGTCATTCTCAGGTAGCAGGTCAACGTCATGCAGGAAAATGCAGCTCCAGTCCTCCTCTTTCAGCGCCTCTCGCACTCCAACGTTCAGCAACTTTGCTCGGTTAAACGTGGAGTTCCCTGACTGATAACACAGACTATGAGGAAATCAACTGTACATAAATGCATTCTTCGGCAAGAATAAAACACTAATATAGCCTGACAATAAGCTATGAGGTATGTTTACCCTTTGTCCCAGCTACTTCCTCTAATTACTGCTAGGACTTTTTCCATACAATAGATGTGACAAGTCAGCGTAACGACAAACAAGAGACCTGGTGCACAATGTAAATGCCGTAGTGGACCTGCTGGCGCTGCAAAAAGGGGTGCAGATGGTAGAGGAGGGCGCGGAGGTGGGTCTGGCGGTTCCGGTAGGGGATCACAATGGCTGTGTGGTGCTGTGGCGCACAGTCTGGTGGGCGATAATGACCCCCTAAGGTCACCAAGGGGTTCTTCTCTTTTATCTCCTCCAGGGAGGGGGGTGAGGAGAGGTGGACAGAAACAGGACCCACTGGCAGACAGCAGGGGGAGAGCACACATGCATTTGTTGTACAAAATCTGTTCTACAACACCAAATTAATGGAATAGTTACCCTAAAAATGTAAATGAAGCCATTATTTAATTACCGTTATGTTGTTCCAAACCTGTATGACTCTGATCCTTTTTGTTGAACACAAAAAGAACATTTCTGAGTAAGGACGCACAATATATTGGAATATATTGTCAGTTATTGCACAACATCAGAGATTTATTTATTGCATTGTTCATTTTTTACATTTAGATTACCTTTGCTGTCATCTAACGCTCACTTAGTCTTTAAAACACACAAAAAATGGATTTGACTGTTAAAGGTAATGTTTTATGGAGGCCTAAGAGTGACAATTAAAACAAGATGAAGGTATCAATTTAATAATTCAAACGTAAAAAAATTAAAATCTTTTTTATTTTTAAAGTAATTTTTTCAATTATTTAATCAATATTTATTTCCCATTCTGTACATTATAATGTTGGGACGATTACATTCACTTGTAGTAATTTAGCTTTTAGATTTGGTTTATTTTTTCACACACAACTGTGGAAAAGTAATATTGATTGTCAGCAATTAAATGAAAATAACTGGCATTATTTATTATAGGAATTTAGTCTACATGCCAATTTTTAAGGTGCTTTTATGAAGCTTAAAATCTCCAGTCTGCATTGATTGTAACTGCATGGAAAGCATCAGCCAGCACATTCTTCAAAATATAAATTTTTGTGATCCACAGAAAAAAGTCAGTCACAAGTTTGGACAGATAATAGTGTAAATAAATGATGACAGAATCTTACTTTTTGGGTGAACTAAACTCATTAAAGTGTGTTTGGTACACTTACATTTAAAAACTGCAATGAGACAAAGTGAATGAACAAATCTAATTATTATTGATCAATGTCTTAAGCACTTCAGTGTGGATTTATATCTACCCAGCAGTGGAGAGGGCAGTGTACAGTCCCTGAGCTGCTGTTCTGGTCCACTGGGTCCTGGATGGTGGAGCAGCAGAGAGGTGAGGTTGGTGTAGACGTCATGCGGTCGAGAGTAGTCAATCTCAGGATCGGTGGAATGAACCAAAACAGACACTAGGCCACGAAAGCCTCCCAGAGAGAAGTACAGGACAAACGCAAACTGGAAGCCCACCAGCAGAGCCAGCGTGCAGGGGGAGTCCAGCGCTCGACCGCAGCACATCATTATGACATCCGACACAGAGCAGGAGTGGCAGAGGAAGGGAGGGTGGGGAAGTCAAAAGGGGTGGACAAAGGAGAGATAAAAGAAGAGAGATGGAGTGAAGGCAAAGCAAAATGCATGAGAGAGGGAAGAGTGGAAGGATAACAGGGGTGGCAAGGAGACAATAAGGTAAGCTCAGTGAGCTAAGGGAAGGACATCTATGGCATGGGTGGGAGTCACTGGAAAAACAGAGGAACACAGAAATCAATAGTGACAGATCCATCACATCTAACTAGAAAGGAGAACTTTAAAGAGCCAGTGTGACCAGGATCAGTGCCAGATCTCGCATGAACTCGGCAAAGACCACACAGTTTTTGGGTCATTCCTGTTACAAAGTCCCTTAAATAACAACATTAATAATAATAAAAAAATTGAAGTATTTCCATGAATACAAAAACTAAACATGCAGAATTATGCTCTGTTGATTTTTTGAACAGTGAAACAAAAACAATTTAAATAAGTTTAATGCATTTCTTTAGATGAGGTCGTTAATCTGAAGGTACTTTTGGCATCTGTAACAATCTTTTGAAATTTTGATAGTATGATAGCAATTTCAAAAACTAAAATAATGTTTTAAAGTAATATGAACATTATAATACCACAAAACAAAACTAATCTAAATCTATCACTAATACTTGCTTATATGTGAACTGTTGTTATAATCATTCCTGGAGGATGATGCCATTCAGTCAGTGGCTTTTATTAGCTATTATTTTATTAGAATTACCCATGATTTCCAAGCAATATTTAAAAGAAACCCTCCTTACTTTGAAACATTTCTATTAAAGAAAATATAAAGAAATACCTGCAATATTTAGTTGTTTTATTTAGAAATGCACGGCACACTCTGACTTTGCAAAAATGGAAACATCCACATAAATCAAATTTTAAAACACAGTATAAAACTCCCTCCCATGTTTACATAATTTTAATGTTGTCAACAGATAACTAACATGTTAACAAAACTGTGAGCACAATATTTTAACATACCAAGATATGTGGAAGTGAAAGTGTGCTGTTTAACAGGAATGAGCATTTTATCACTGAATGTTATTGAATCACATAGTGTTATTCCACTTGAGTACCTGTGCCGACTGGTCATAAACACAGGATGGACAGACCACTGTCCTCCTCCTCCTGTCCATCACAAAACATTGTGCACCTTGAAGAGACAAGACAGTTCTGGACTGAATACCAAGATCTCCTGCTTGTTTACAAAACACCTCATCTTTTGCATTAGGATAAAAATGAAATGTATTTATTATTAACAACTACACATGCAGCAACGACAAAAGCAAACCAAGGAGCAGTTACTGCGAAATAGGCGTCAATATGACGGATAATTTTATCACTTCAGGTTCAAGCGTTTCCTCTGACTCACCCGGATCACAGCGACGCTTCAAATGAGGCTCCAGCGGAAGTAGGCCTTTACTTAATATTAATCACTCGATTGTGAATAATAATTCCTTTATTGCTCACGAAACCGCTGTGGCGCCGACCGCGTCGCGGATCCTGAGCGCGTCAGACGCTTATGGCAGAGACCCGCTGACAGACATATTTCATGCGGTGACGCGCTACCGACGGGCATTCTTTGACGCTGTTACAATAAAAGCCCTAAGATACGTTTGTTAAAATCATAGTGCTGCCTACTAGTGAGAAAACACGACAGATTATCTTCTGATGACGATAAAGCGAAATTAATTTGATGAAAAAGGGACACGATTTGTAATCATGTGGATTATATCTAAGTGGTTATTGTGATTTTGTCATGTGAATTAGGGCGTCTGTGAAATTATTTCTGCCCTCATCAGAACAGATTCAATCTAATTTATGAGTACAAAAAAAAAATTTCATAATAGTTTAGCTGATTTTCTTGAAAAAAAAAACAGCAACAACATTTCTTGACCATTTTTATAGCCATTCATCTTCTGTGAGCTGTTCCTCACAGAGAATAGTTATTTAAAATATTTTGAACTAACAAACAGGTCTATTATCAAAAGATATAAATAATCAGCATTTTTCAAAAAAATACATACTTTCTGTGTCATGTTGGCCAAAACTATTCTGTAAGTTAAATTTAGGTAGTCAAATTGTCAAGTGTGGCTGCAGATTGTGGAGGTTTTCTTTGTACATGCAGCCAAAGCCACAAACATCAACATATTTAGTGGTCTTTAAATGCTCTTAACCAGTGTTGGGGAAAGTTATTTTTAAAAGTAATGCATTACAATATAGCTTTACTTCCTTAAAAAGGTGCGTTACGTTACTTTTGCATTACTTTTTGCGTTACTCTCAGTATGTTACTCTTGCATTAAATGAATGGGGGAAATCAAACATCTAAGACGCAGAAGTAAAATGATAACCCTATAGCACATCCATAATGTGGAACACTCATGTGACACACACACACCCACAAACAGCCTTTTATTACATAATCTAAAGAAAAAGAAAACACACAAAAAATGATACCACAATACACCCCTGATTGAGTAAACACACAACACTTTAATTTGGGCAGGAGCTTTGTCTTGTTGAAAAATAACATCTGATCATTCCTCTTCAGATAAGAGCTTTTCATTTATGGGAAGCAAGCCATTCTGCAATATTCTCTTACTTCAAAGCATTAAATGGCTTTTCAGAGTGAAGTAGTTCACCAATACAGCTGCTAAAAAGGCTCCCCACACAATTACACCTCTTATTCCATACGTCACTGTGATAGAGATGCATTTATTATCATATTTCTCAGCAGATTTTCAAAGACAGATCTGGAGCATCACCATGCAACAAAATTGTGATTCATTACTCCACACATAACTTCCCATATTCTGCCAAAAACTTTGTTCCGGCTCAGATTTTTTTCTGAGACAACAATGGCTTTTTAAGGAGTGCATTTGCTTAAATTTTGCTAATTTCTTGACCAATGATTTGTGGTTAAGACAATTAAAAGCTTAGTGATTAGTCATGTAGGTTATTTGTTTTTTGCCCAAGAGTGTGTGTGTATATATATATATAGTCATGGCCAAAATTGTTGGCACCCCTGAAATTTTATTGTTAATAGAAAAGTATTGCATTAACACATGTTTTGCTATACACATGTTTATTCCCTTTGTATGTATTGGAACAAAACAAAACAAAAAAGAGTTTTGTGTTTACAAAAAAAAAAACTACTACCCAAAACTCCAAAAATAATAATAATTCATTAATAATAATAATTACATTTATATAGCACTTTTCTTGACACTCAAAGCGCTTTACATTTGCAAGGGGGAATCTCCTCAACCATTACCAGTGTGCAGCATCTACCTCCAGGTCTCTCATATTGGAAGGACGCCTTTTCCCAACAGCAATTTTAGGTTTCTTATAGACTTATGTCCATTTCAGAAATCTCCAGAGCTTTGTTGCCATCCATTTCTGATTGCTTTTTGAACTATGTTTGGGGTCATTGACCTGCTGGAAGACCCACAATCTCGGATGCAAACCCAGCTTTCTGAAATTGGCCCCTAGATTGCAACCCAGAATTCTTTGGTAATCCTCAGATTTCATAATGTCTTGCACACAGTCAAGGCACCCAGTGCCAGAGGCAGCAAAACAACCCCAAAACATCTTTGAACCTTCACAATATTTGACTGTAGGTACTGTGTTCTTTTCTTTGTAGGGCTCATTCCATTTTCGGTAAATGGTCGAATGATATGCTTTACCAAAAAGCTCTATCTTGGTCTCATCTGTCCACAAGATGTTTTCCCAGAAGGATTTTGGCTTACTCAAGTACATTTTGGCAAAATGTAGTTTTGATTTTTTTTATGTCTCTGTGTCAGCAGTGGAGTCCTCCTGGGTCTCCTGCCATAGCGTTTCATTACATTCAAATGTCGATGGATAGTTTGTGCTGACACTGATGGACCCTGAGCCTGCAGGATAGCTTGAATTTCTTTGGAACTTGTTTGGGGCTGCTTATCCACCATCCAGACTATCCTGCATTGTGACTTTTCATCAATGTTTCTCTTTTGTCCACGTGCAGGGAAATTAGCTACAGTGCAATGGGTTGCAAACTTATTGATATTGTTGCGCACTGTGGACAAAGGAACATCTAGATCTCTGGATATGGACTTGTAACCTTGAGATTGTTGATATTTTTCCACAATTTTGGTTCTCAAGTCCTCAGACAGTTCTCTTCTCCTCCTTCTGTTGTCCATGTTTAGTTTGGCACATACAGACACAAAATGCAAAGACTAAGTCAACTTCTCTCCTTTTTATCTGCTTTCAGTAGTGATTTTTATATTGCCCACATCTGTTACTTTCCCCAGGTGAGTATAAAGGAGCATCACATGCTTGAAACAATCGTATTTATCCACAATTTTGAAAGGCTGCCAATAATTTGTCCAGCCTATTTTTGGAGTGTTGTGTGAAATTTGCTTCTTTTTTTTTGTTTTGTTCCAATACACAAAAAGGGAATAAACATGTGTATAGTAAAACATGTGTTCATGCAATACTTTCTTGTGAGCAATACTTGACTTTCTGGAAAAATTGCCAACACTTTTGGCCATGACTGTATATCTCCAAGAAATACATCTCTCACAACGTTTTAATAATTGTATTGTTTATTTTTTGTATAAAATCTGGATTTCCGCTGACATGGTTTGTAACAATTAGAAAGATGACCCATTGACATTGTGCTTGATAATTCACTCAATCAATATTTGGTGTTCATGTTAACTCAAGTTTTATTAGTCACAGCTTTCAAACCATGATGGTACACCACTTCTGCACCTGAAGTAAAGCTGAAAGATATTTTATTGGAACATGCAGTAGCGTGCAGCGCAATAGCCTACATGCATGCAGTAGCATTGCAAGAGAAAAATCCCACTAACAACACACTTCAAAGAAACGATTTGGAACTCATAGAGAAACTGTGCAAAACAACATTATTACAATCCTTTTCGGAATCAGCCTTGAACCCAAGAGGGCTGGGTGAGAACATTAGGCATCAAACTGACTGAATCTTGAAGACATACTTCTACTTTGTCTGTGTAAAGTTCCTCCACATACCATGTACACCCACAACAATAAGACCCCTGGAAGCAAGGAAGCAAGGCAATGACATAAAACAGGGGGGGAAAAGTCATCTAAAACTTGACAAACAACACAGATACACTTATTATAAGCACCATGAATATTTAAGTTTCAAAACCCATCCAAACCTTACTTTTAATAACACAACATAAACTAATATAAAATAATAACAATATAACAGTATATATCAATAATATAATTATAAAAGTGTCGATCTAACAAAGAGCCCTTTCAAAGTGAACTGATAATGGTAAGACTTTATGGTAACACTTAGGAAACAATGACCATTATATTGGTTTTGTAAATAGAGCCAGTTTTAAGAGTTCAAATTACATAGGATTCTTCTTGAATTTTCCAATACTTGCTCCTTCCTTTTCTCTTTAGACAAACACATCCAAAGATACATATTAAAAAACTATTTTGAAAATGTTTATTTACACACAACTTTGACCCCCGCTTTCTCAAATGTTTCTTCCGTTTTGCTTCAGTTCCAGCATTATTATTTGTCCCCAAACCCCCCTTTTATCCTTTCTCTATTTCTTATAGTTTCCAAACTGAATGGCCAATCGATCACTAACGCAGCGGAAGGTGGCAGGCTGCACCTCCCAGTAGTTAACTGGGTTTCCAAAGAGGCTGATGCCATTGTAGAAGCTCCTTTTCATGCTAAAACCTTGAGGGCAGAAGTCATTAATGGCCACTTGACTTATGTTGTTTGAATGAAGGTAGACCACCTGGAAAAGAAGCAAAAATCAATGATCATGCATTTGCGAATGGGATACTTTTTGTTCATCAGCTTGATATCTCGCACCTGCAGGTACTTCATGTCTGGCAGGCCCCTCGGGACACGGGTCAGCCGGTTGTTTTCCAAATGCAGCTCTCTCAGATTAGGGACATATGATAGGCTGCCATTCTCAATCATGCGGATATGGTTAAAACCCAGACCCAATCTGGCAAACAACGACAAGCACGACAATGAATAAGCAACATCCAATAGATGGGCTGCACACATTGTGACAGACCTCTAGTGAGGTGGAAACACAATAGACTGGAAACTGTGAACAGGCACTGGGTCAACTGCAGCCCCGCAGGACAAGCTGCACTATAAAAATCTAGCACACGCAGGATTTTTGAGCAAAAAAGGATTTTGTGTGCTGCCAAGACCAGGGTTAGTATAGTTTTGAAAATTTTACTTGCTCTTTTATTTTGGTTTTTAATTTCAATTTAGTTTTAATTTGTTTTGTGTAAAATGAAAGTGATTTTTTACATTTAAATTCAATACAGTGTTCATCCCATAGAGCTAGCATATGGTGTACCTTTTCGATGAAACAGGCCAGGCTCGCACCCCTCGCGGGATCGAAGCCAGTGTAAGCTGAGGCAGTGCGGCGTATCAGATTGTGGGGGTCACGGCTTCTGCCTTTTCTCATCCCACCACCCCTCCTGCTCCTTCTTCCGCCTCAAGAGAGAACCTGATGCTGAGTCCTACACATCGAGGTGGGGGATTCTGAGGGCGTGCCACCTCTAGCCACCACTCATAGAGGTTGTGACTCATGTGGTGGCCAACTGAAAATCAGGAAGTGCAGAAAAAGAGCACTTGATGAGTGCTTCCTGCAGAGCGCAGCCTGAGGTGTCGAGATTATGGAAAAAGCCATTCTTCTCCCATTTTTAAGTCCTAGAGTACATAATTACTCTTACATCATGGACTCAAAGGAGAGTGGTCAGAATACCAGGCTGAAATACTCAGGGAAGTAGTTAAAGGCAAGAGGGTCAGGCTCGATGGTATTAAAGAACTGCACTGGCCCACAGACCTCCAGTCTCTCCAGGCTACTAAGGAGACGGCTTGTGCCATCGGCCACTCCATGGCAGCTTTATTGGCTACGGACAGGCACTTGTTACTGATCCTCTCTGTCATCAAGGATAGGGATTAAACTTGCTTAATATGCCCTTTTCACCTTCTGTCCTTTTCAGCGAATCTGCCAACTCGTTGAGAGGTTTCAGGAGGCGAAGCAACAGTCAGCAGCCCTTAAGAGGTCCATCAATTACTAGGTTCCTCTAGGTTCCGTCAGCCTATAGCTCCACATTTATGCTCCCTCCCCCTCAAAGAGCCAGGGTGTCAAAGCAGCACTCTCGCCAGAGGCCTTCTAAGGTAAAAGCAGATCTGAGGACTGTTATTCTTTCAAGGGATGCATTGGAAAAGAGGTCCTGATGCCATGCGCAGGATGATCCCCCAGTCGATTGCATAGAAGCATGGACTTCTACCAAATAGGTCTCAGTGGATCCTTCGTATGGTGGAGAAAGAATACGGGATCAAGCTTGGGTTTTGTCTACCAAGGTTCAAAGGAGTGTTATGAACTATAGTTGACCCTGAGCAGGATCAGGTGCTCAACCAAGAAATTATCTGTTGGTGAAGGAGGCTTTAGAGTGTAATACTCCTCCTGAGAGGGAGTCAGGGTTCTACAGCCATCCCTTCATAGTTCCAAAGTAGTAAAACGTTTTAAGACATTGTTGGGGCTCATCGCAGGTGCGTCCAACTTAATACCTTTTGGCCTGCTGTACATGAGACCCCTGCAGTGGCTCAGAACCACTACCCTGCAGTGGTAGTTCATGTCCCAGAGCAGAAACCTGTTCTGCATGTTCTGTTTTGCAGCAATACCTTCGTACCCTTATTATGAGGAGGGTTCTGTCCAAGGGTCTTGTGTTGGGGGCATATTGTCATAGAAAAATAGTGACAACTGATGCGTCTCTCACGGGCTAGGAAGTGGTTGTGGAGGGCCGCTTCGTAAGGGGTTTGTGGATCATCTCCCTTGGCAAAATAATTGCCTGGAAATTGTGTGTGTATTTCTAGCTCTGAGATACTTCCTCCCAGACCTAAGGGGCCATCATGTTCTAGTACAAACAGACAATATGTCTGTAAGTCTCCGACATAAATCACCAAGGGGTCCTGAGGTTGCGCCTTCTGTGCAGACTGGAGCATCAGATCTTCCTATGGTCGCATCAGCTTCCCAAGTTGCTTTCGCTCAGAGGAATGTATATTCCTGAGGACCAGAATTTTGGGGCAGACATCCTGTTGAAAACGGTACTGAGGTCCAGGGAATGGAGACTCCGCCCAGAGGGAGCGGAGTTGATTTAGTACATTTGGCCAAGCAGAAGAGGATCTGTTTGCATCTAAAGGGACTACCCACTGTCAGCTGTGCTTCACGCATCCAGTTCCAATGGGGGTGGAACTTATATTAATTGTTAATTGGTACAGTTGGTATTATTATGGTATAATTGGTATTGGTATTATTGGTATTGGTAGGTATTATATTAATATTAATTGGTACAGGTATGGTCAAGGGTGCACCTATATGACGTTACCCTGATTGCTTTAATCCCAGGAGTTCTTGAGAAGGTCCTTCAGGACAGGGTAAGTCTACATCTAGTAGCCTTGTTCTGACCGACCCAAGTCTTGTTCTCAGACCTCATAGCGTGAGAGCGTCAGTTGGACCCAGTTAACTGCCAGGTAGCTTCAATGCTGTGGTCGACTAGTTTCACACATCTTAACTTTTATACTTTCAGTCAAGTTTACAATTTTTCAAATGTCTGTTTGAAACAAACAAGGTTTAACATTAGTAACTACATTAGTTATCATAAAGTAACAATGAAAATAATACTTCAAAAGCAAGATTTATTAATCTTAGTTAAAGTGTCATGAGACCCTAAAACATTTTTTTAGATGTTAACAGATATGCACAGGTTGGACACAATGGATTTTTATGTTACACAGAAGACAAGAATGTAAACCAAACATTGAGTGAAAGAATAGACAAAAAGTAATTATGCCTTTATTCTTTAGTCCCCCAACTCTGTTGTGTTTATTCTTTTCTCTGCTCATATTTTAATATTAATTTGTCTGTTTGATGAGTGTGTTTCAGGTCTAGGTTTTATTGGTTGTTTTCTCCCCTCTTCCCATCCTCTACACTCCAACTTTTCCCACCGTTTTACACATCCATTTTACTTTTACTTTTTAGCTGAGGTATGAACCAGGTTAAAACAGGGGGTGTTTCATCACACTTTAATATTAATTTCAATATTTACTAATAAATTCATTTGCACAATCAAAAGTTGAATTTGTTGATATTTAATGGATATGAGCTAACATGAACTAACAATGAATAGATGTATTATTAACAAACGTTAACGAACATTAATAAATACTGTAACATATATATTGCTCAATGTTTGTTAATATATTAACTACCGTAATGTCAACAAATAGACCTTATTGTAAAGCATTACTACAAAATGATTGTTTTATCAGCAATAAATAAATAACTTTGCACATCCCCGAGATTACTCAAATTAAATTGGCAATTGTGATTTTTGTGAAATTTAAAGGATTATACTTAATATAGAGTTTTTAATGAATCAAGACTGAAATAACGGTTTTCAGTAAATATAAATAATTTTCTCATAATACATTTTCAGGGGGCTGAGAAGTCAAACATACAGTATGGTCTATAATCACCTATGACAGCCAACAAGTTTGTAAGTATTATCTGTTTTATATAAAATAGTAATAATAATAGCTAAAAATAGTCTTTTTTTATTTTCCAATTCTTGAGATGTCATTCACCAGGTGGCACTGTTGCTTTACAGAAAGCCCACAGGCAGAAAAAAGGTAAATTGTGTTTTGGAGTGCAGGAGAGTCATGAGAAGGTTCACCTGTACAGGTGTTTATAGCGGCTCAGGTCCTCCATTTCAATGGCTTGGATCTGGTTATTGTCCAAATGGAGCTCATGAAGACTGTTAGGGAGGTCTGGGAGGAGAGGGACATTCGTCATAAAATCATACCACGTCTCTGCTCTTAACACTACATTAAAACTCTTGCAAATTGTGATTTATTACCAAGGATATTCCTAAAGCTCATTCAAGTGAGAAATTGCACAAAGAAGAGTATTCTCTTCCAAATGATCTTTTTGAAAATTACTATGAGGCTATAATTTGACAAGCGTTCACTCTTTAATGACTTGACTAATGACTAATTATCATAAAGAATGACCTTTTGGTATTCCAGTAAGTTTGGCCTCAGAGATGCGCAGGTAGTTGAGTTTCAGCCCTTTGAAAGCTCCAGGCTCAAAGCCGCTGTTCTGAATAGGGTTTCCGCCCATCTCTATAAGAAGCATTCAACATCAGACAGAAAATCCCATCACAAAAACCAGCAGGCTCCATCTAAAAAAGGAAATGGTCTGGTCAGACTGTAACCTCTATACCACATAACGGCGAGCGTGTATACAAACCAATGCAGTTCATGCTGCCCAGACCAGAGAATGTTCCTTCTGCAACCTTCTTAATACGATTCTCATGAATACGCAGCTCCACCAGGGATGGGGGAAGATTCTTGGGTATCTCTGTCAGGAGGTTCCGGGAAAAATAAAGCTTTTTTAAGTGTCGGAGGGGTGTGAAGGCTCGTGGGTGGACTTTGGAGATCTTGTTGTTGACCAGTGACAGGGCCTGATGGGAGACAGTAAGAGGTAAGCATTTGGTTCATGGAAACTCATGAAGACTCATTATTAATAGCTTGACCATCATTAAATATGTACACAAAATCAAATTACTTATAAATGATGATATAACTTAATGTCTTGATCTTTTTTCCTTTATAGGCCATGTCAAATATTGTGCTTGGTGAGAGAAGCTGAATAAATATTAGGGATAAATATTGGGGATAATGTGAGTTCTAACTAAAGGGAACTAAAACATTCTGTTTGGCGCCGGCATATGTTTCCAGAACTACAGGAACATTCTTCTTCAGCGACTTGAACTGTGTGAACATCCTGTCAGGCTTTGCACAGAGTGCCAAACGTAAAGTAATGCGTGCCGTGAACGACAGACCGATTTTTCAAAAGATAGCCAAAACATGCTTTAAAGTAAAGTTGCAGTTGTTGTTTCTTATGTAAAATAAAAATATTAAATATTAAATCTAAAATTAAAGCAGTATTATTGTGCTTGATGTGTGGCTTTAGCCAACGGCCAATTAAAATAAAGAAAGAAAAATAATCAAGCTCTGAAAATGGTGCACATACAGCACAAGAAAAACGCACAAGTTGTCGCCCTAAAAACACAAATAACAGGTAGCATTATATTACTATGGAGCCCGTAAATTGACATGGTGAAAAAAAATGATTTGATCGGAGGAAATATTACTTGGCAATGCTTCTGCGTTCTGTCGCAAATGTTTTGCATTCCCCCGAGAAACATTGTTTTAACTCACAAAATACACAAAAGTTTTGCGAGCAAAAGCAAAAGGTTTTGCAAGGGAACACAAATGATTTGCAAGTTATTGCAAAGTTACCATTTTTTTTTACCAAATAATTGTATTCTGTAGTTTTAGAGCATTTAGAACATTGTGAATGTGAAATGAACTGCTGTGCCCATATGAAAGTTGGTTAGGAAATCTGTGTTTAGAGTTTTGAAAAAACTACCAAAGTATTGAGAAATGTCTCTTAACAATTGTGGGGAAAAAAACGTAGATACCAACTCTAGCGCCACTCACCGGACATTTCATTTAAAACTGCGGTGATACGTACAAACAACGTAATCAAACGTTTTCAATCTGTTTCGATAAAACTGAACACGATTTTACTCCCATTCACTGGACATTTCACTTCATGTGAAATTATGTGAAATTTCCTTTTTTTCTCAAAACTTTGCAATACTGTTCTGTGAGCAATACTTGATTTTCTGGAAAGATTTCAGGGGCGCAAACAATTTTGAAAAAAGTTTTGAAAGTAAGCTTTGAGCATGTGTTATAAGTGATGACTGTTTTGAGTTGTGTCTAAAGTTTTGAAAAATGACATCAAGGTTCTGAATGTGGAGTCATGTTATGATTGCGAGCTCTATGCTTCCACCCTCTGGCCACCGGAGGGAGCTCTCACACATATACTGGCACACACACACTACATTTCCCATGATGCCGTTCAGTGGACTGATCACTGCACCAGCTGGACACTATTAGATCAACTATAAAAGACTCTGTTAGATCACTGTTAGTGCGAAGTCTTGTTTTGCTGTTAGTGAACTTTATTGAGCATGTATACCTGTGTCTGATCTGCCGTTACCGACCCTGTTGTTTTCCTGTTCTTGATTCTGTCTGCCTGTCCCGATCTCTGCCTGGTATTTGCGCTCGTGATTGTTCTCCACCTGCCCTGACTTCCCCGCCTGTTCTACGACTCTGATTCCTGCCTTTTCGACCCCTGCCTGGATTATCGTTTATGTATGCTCTCTGCCTGTCCTGACTATCCACCTGTATGACCATTCTTATTAAAGACACGCTATTGGATCTCTTCCAGTGAGTCCCTTCTGTTACAAGCCAAAATGACTGGGGAAAAACTAAGCATTTCAACAATGACAAAATGACAATTTTAGAAATTGACAGCAAATTGTGTAAAAACAACATGAATTGTGTTAATGGCATGGTTTAAAATAGGTGGATGTTAATTGTGTTTAGAGTTTTGAAAATGTGACTACAGATCAGACAAACGCATGTTAGTAACTGCTAAAAACTGAAACTGCTTGAAGGTAAATTTTTTGCAGTGTTTGTGTATGTTAGAAAAAGAATCCATGTTTTTTTTTAAATTAGTAGTCATTTGAATGCATTTTACGCCAAAGCAATGATAAACCTCTGTGTCTATGAAGTTTAGAAAAAGTGACCTACGTATTGAGACTTTGCTCTTAGCAAATGTAAAAAATAGTAATATTAAGAACATTCTCATTTGAATAATCACTGCTTTGAGGAACACATACAAGCCAAAAAACTTTACTATTTTACTCCACAACTGGCACTTTATGTCCACCCTCATCTATCTTTACTTTTCAACTTATCTTATTATTAATGAAGAGTAAAATTCATTAGTTTTCTTTAAGTGACCTGTCTAATTCTTATTTCTTGTAGTCAGTATCAGTGTCGTACATAGAGGTTTGTAAGTCCTTTGAAGTCGTTCTCCTTCAGTTCTGTGATACGGTTGTTCTGTAGGTCCAGGAGTTTGGTGTCTCTGGGAATGTCCCTGGGAACTGCAGTCAAACCTAAACAAGACATTAACATGTTTACATACTAGATTAAAGCTTATAGGTTATAGAACATACAGATCTGTAAACAAATCTCTGTAAAAAGACACCATTAGCTCAACATCTGGTCTGGATTTCCGCATGACAGGGCTTCTTATTTGAAATCCAAATAGCACAATTAAACTGCGAACACAATTGAAAGTGTTAAACCATTACAGCATGTCTTTGACATGAACCTGTTATTATGGCCAATTGTGCTTATTTGTCATTTTCCATTCTGTGTCACATCACATTTTGGGGGTATACTGTATGTTTATACTAGAGTGACCTGAGGATACTTTGTAACCGCTTTAAATGCACATTTTAAAACCATTTGGGTTCTTTTGCCACACATGGACCACATCATAAAAGTATATCTAAACTCCAACAGAACCACATCAAGAGCACAAATCCAGCATTGTGTCTGTTTTAGCAGTGCAGTGTCCAAGATTCTAAATCAGGCCAATGATTCATGACGATTTCCAGCAGAGCCCAATAATTTATACTAGACTGGGTTCAACCTCTGTTCCCCTCCAGCCATTTATAATGTTCTTGAGAACCACAACTGCCAGGCCACCTTGCTTCTCTCATGAGAGAAAAGTAAAATCATTGAGATATTAAGCACATTAAAGAAATACATTTTGGATTAAAATAATAATAACGGCATTACCTGTTGTCAATTACCACAGAAAATAATTTTGACTTCAATGTATGACCAAAAAAAAGCCTGAATACCTTAATCAACTTAAAAAAACTTTTTCAGAGAAAACAAAAAGAAGACTTTTGTGTTTCTGTGTGTTGTAGTGTGTAATATGCTCCTTATTCACATTCTAGGAAGGTGGTGTTATAACATTAGCATAGTACAGTGGTACCTCGAGATACGAAATTAATCCGTTCCGAGGCGGCCTTCGTATAATGAGTTTTTCGTATCTTGGAACACATTTTACATGTAAAATGGCTAATCCGTTCCAAGCCCTCCAAAAACACCCCATTAAATTTCATAATAAAGCTCAATTGACCTATAAACAATGAAATAACGTAAAATGTCGAAGCTTACCTTTCGAGTGAGGCTATCTCCGAAAGTGGCGGCAGAGGAGGAGGAGGACAAACGGCAGATAACGTACATACGTACGTACACTTAACTTTACGAAAACACATAAAAAATTAAAAGTTTCGGGTGCGGAGTGGCTGAGCTAAAGCACGCCAGCACGTACGTATAGAAGATGCAAGATGGGAGGGATGCTGTCCAATTAGAGAGAAGGATCTCATGGCTTGGCTAGCATCAGGAACCAATGGGAGAGCAGGAGGATGGTGGCGAGTCTACTATAACTAAGATGGCGGCGTGCGGCACGAGTTT
The DNA here is from genome assembly GCA_037043235.1 of Rhodeus uyekii. NCBI lineage: Eukaryota > Metazoa > Chordata > Actinopteri > Cypriniformes > Acheilognathidae > Rhodeus > Rhodeus uyekii. The sequence continues at coordinate 1,977,504 of JAWRVZ010000034.1, forward strand.
CAAAATTGTTATGGGGCGAATCTCTGACTTTCAGAAACCTTTCGTATCTTGAAAACTTTTCGTATGTAGAGCAGTACAATTTTTCGTCTTTGCTTTCGTAACTTGGATTTTTCGTAAGTTGAGCCTTTCGTATCTTGAGGTACTACTGTATTTTTGTTTGGTTAATATGTTTAGAATTGACATTTTTGGAAATGTCATAATTGTCAGGGTTCTGCCACATTCTGTATAGTAAATTCTTGTTGTTGTGGCAAAGCTCTAACACTACCGTAATGTCTCGTGTTTGGTGTGTGCGCACCCGGATTCGACGGTTCGAGCCGTGCACGCTCTTTTCGATGTAATGTCTTGTGTGCGGGTTATGATGTCCAGTCCCAATACTTTGGTCTGGTTCAGTTTCGGTTTTGGGTCGGGATTCGGACATTCATAACTTGTGTGTTTGTCCTTGTCATGAACGCGCGAGCCGATTGGTTCCTCTTTCTCGCGCTACGTTGTGTGCGGTTTCGGGCTTTGAGTGTTTTCATCGGCCGCATGCTTTCATGTTGTGTTTGGTGTTGCGCGCGCAGTTTGGTCGTCACCAGCTGTGCGCCATTTTTGTTTATGTGAACACGCAGCGTTGCGCGTCCACATTGGCTCCGTGTTCGTGTCTTGTCACTGTTACCCCCTCCCTCCTTGTTTCCTTGTCATTAGTTTGATTTGTCCCAGCTGTTCCGATTCAATTACCCTTCCTCTTGTGTGTATTTATTCCCTCTGTGTTTACTGTCTTGTGCTGTTTCATCATCATTTTTTGGTGATGTCTGGTTCCTGTCTTGTTCCTAGTCTAACCTTGTCTGTCCGTGTCAAGTCAGTTTAATCTTATTTTTCCCCTTTGGGTGGGTTTTGTTGTATTTTATTTTGCTTTTGTTATAATAAAATCCCCATTCTTTGCATCCTTGAGTCCTTGCCTCATCAGCTGCCGCACACAAAAAAATTGAACCCGGGGTGATTTGCATTCACAATGTACACTGAACACAAACATTCCTTCTAAAGAGGTAGTTTCTTGGCATGCTGCACATTTATTTTTTTATTTTTTGCAGGGAACACATCAACATGATGTGATATCAGTCTTACGCAGTATAGAAATTGAATATCTTTACTCTTTTCCTTTTATAATTGTTCTTCTTTAAGCCACCTGCCACTCAAACCAACAAGTGCTAAGTAACTTTAATAAATCAACTGCTGACGAACACAATGCCTAACCCCTAGAGTAAATCTGGTCTTTGACTGCTGCCCAGCACATCACAGCCCCCCAACCACAGCTTTACTCAAATCTGCAGCTCCTAATTAGGAACATATTTTATGATGAAGGCACATAACCACCTAAATACATCCACAATTACGAGCATCTGTTATGAATAAGCATCCCCATCAATTCAATTACAGCCTACATGGCAGAATAAATTTCAGATATAAGAAAGAAAATAAGAGAGTGCAGTGGATGGATCAATGTATTACAAGGAAATCTTCATCACAGTGGGAGGAAGCATATAAAGAACCGCCTAAAGCGAGGGCTGTATTTTTCGATTTTATATCAAATCCACAAGCATAAACAAAGATGCAATGACATTCACAAAAACAAAAACACTGGTAAAGACCAAAACACATGGCATAAAGCAGTCAGGCACATAGACAAACACAATCATAAACGCACAAACTAAAAAAAGAATACATATAATTAAAATAATAAGTTTTTGTTGCATCTGTCAGTTCAATGGATGTAAATGTTCTATGATGATCATAACTTCTGCAAACTTGGCTGGAGAAGGAGAGAGCGTGTGCTATAGCGGAGCTTCAATGGGTGCTGTTGGTGCCATGCTGAAGAAAAAAACCACACAAACTAACTGGATTTCTTAAACCTGCATCTAACACTGGTCTTTTCACATTCCCACATACTAAAAAGGCAAGCTTTGTGGGTATGCATGCATGGTGTTTGGTTTGTTTGTTTATACAATTCTTGTACATGTTTGTCCATCCACAGTTTGTGTATTTAGATTTGCACTGAAAAGAATGTAACATGCTTTTGATTGACAAAAAAGTCCTACAAGGTGAGGGTGAATGGTTTAACAAATCAGTTCAGTTAACAGTAATGTTTCCTCTTTGATTGTAGTTCTGTTATTTCATATCCTTGGAAAAGAAAACAAGACCATCTAGAAGAAATCACACTTAAGTGAAGTGGCCCTTGTCAAAACTCTACATTTTTAGGCCTAAATTAACTTTTTTGTTGTTGTTTTTTGGATGATCTGCTGAAAAGACATAACCAAAGACTACTTACAGTCATTCTGAAATAAACAAATCAAATCTTGTGCTTCCTCTCACATTCCTTCTTAATTTCCCTATCTCTCACACACTGTCTTCCTGTAAAACATCCTGTGTGTGTCATAAAAACAACACAGAACCGCCTTCTACATTTCAGTGGTGCATTACAAAGGCATTTTTCATTGTTTCTAATTCGGACCCCAGTTTTCTTTGAGACTTAACTGCAACAATGATGGATAGCTATTTGGATGTGGACTGTCAAACAGTCTTTATAAGATACCACTACTATGAAATTAAAACTAATATTAGCAAAAGATCCCCAAACCTTAAAACTATCTTTCTGATGATTCAATGTATAGTTAATGTGTAAAAAAGCCCATTCACTCTTAGAACTATAACCACACATAAACAATGACTATATTAGAGTCCACACCTATGGATGATAATGCTCTGTTTATTATATATATGCTTCAGTTATGTCGTCTAGACTCTTTAAGGTTGGGTAGATCTCATTTGTAAATGATTTTATCATTTATCAGCTTAAAAAAATCCTTCTGAAAGTGATATTCCAATGATATTGTTCCTCTGTGTTGTTATTATTATAGCTATGGTGTGGACTTCGATAGGCAGACAGAAATGTGATACTCACTCAGGTCTGAGCATTGCACCACATTGATTTGACAATGGCAACCAAAGGGGCAAATAGACACATCCGGTGGCAGCTCCTCCATAGCTGATCCCTCTTCATCTCTCATCATTACTGTCGTCAGATCTCCTCCTTCTCCATCCATTGCAAAGTCCCAGAATCCTCTCTGCTCAAAGGGCAGAGTCAGTGAAGGAGCAGTCAGGCTGCAGGCACTGAGCAACAGCAGAAGGAGAGAGCGGCCGGAGAACATCACTGAGATTTACACACACTGACCTGCAGGATCAGGAGAGAGCGATTAATCACTATTTGTTTAATTCAACATAACAGCTTGTATTGTATTTTGTGCATTCTTTTTTATAAACTCTTACATTTATTTTTTAACAGGCTTATTAAAGCTTGATTAGTTTTCTTTGAGTTAATGTGTTAAATACACAAGGGGAAATGTGTCCTGCAGTTATTTAAAGCGACTATGTCTTCTCTTCAAGTTCAACCCATTTCCTTAGCTCTGTTTATAATCATTAAAGCAGTTTTCACAAAGTACATCAAAGGAACAGAATGGAACTAGGATGTTATTTGGGGTTTTGGGAGGATATTATAATATTGGCATCTTAATATAAATACATCATTCAGCACAGGACACGAGTCTGAGAAACACTAAGAAACCTTTGATATTTGTCACGAGGGCACATTTAAAAATGACTCAAAAGCACTATTATCCAAAAGTGCAAGTAAAAGTTTGTTTCTTGATGCTTAAGATGTTTTAATAAGAGGAAAATTACTCAGTGCTACTATTTAGTTCTTCTTGTGGTATCATCTGCAGATTTTTAAAAATAAAAAATATAATGTAGGGGAAACTAAAGAGACAATTGTTGAGTGTGTCTGTAGCACACGTCTAGTCAGACGGTGTGTGGTGGTGGAAAATCTCAATCGGGCCTTCTAAAAACATCTTAAAACAAGCCATTCATTAGACAGGAAGGAGGTAGGAGGGAATATTCCTGACAGTCTTTGTTTGTGTGTGTGTGTGTGTGTGTGTGTGTGTGTGTGTGTGTGTGTGTGTGTGTGTGTGTGTGTGTGTGTGTGTGCGCGCGCATTAAGAAGGGTGGGGAGCCACCATGATGTCATTTCTCAATATGTTCCAGCTGAATCCTGTGACATCATCCAATTTGGGGGCTGAAATGTGGTTAAGGGTCTAGGGTCTGGAGAACCCACTAAAGGACCGAAAACCTCGATTCATCCGCATTCCCTCCAACTGTAAGTTCCTGGCTTAACCTTTGCCCTTGTGGTGAACCTAAACTAACTAAGGTCTAAAAAAATAAAGCCAACACCTGTTCAAAACCCAAACCTGAATTCTAACTCCGAATCATGCCTACTCTAATACCTCACACTAAGTGCAATATCTCATGGCAAAAGCACAAGCAACATGACAATTATCCTTTAAATCGATCCAGCTGGGATGAATATTTAGTCAATCTCACTGCCAGTGCCACCATAGTTGATTGTCTACACAAGTGAGTCTCCCGTGAGTTGCCACAACAAATTAATGCATAGTATTCCATACACATTCTGGGAAGAAACGCATGTGGATGAGCGAGAGAAGCCAGATGTTGTGTCACAAAAGAGAAACAATTTACTGTCACATTCAAATTTATTCCCTCAATAACAAAAGTCATAATGTGAAGATTGAAAAGGTATGAAAAGTATTCAGCCTCCCAGACACTCAATTTCAACAACAAAAAAGCTCATTTACATATCCTAGACTTTCTCTTTTGTGTTACTTTTGCGTTAGTCCTAATCTTTAAAAATAATATAATATAACATTTTAGTCCAAATTGAAGAACACCTCCCAAGATCTTTTTAAAATTAGATAATATATGCTGTATCATGTCATCTTTAAGTCGTTATAGACTAGCCTCAGTTCCTAAATATGCATAGCAAACTCCCAGTAAAGAGTCACATCATCTATAGCTATCCCACACAAGTGTTGTTCATGTAAATGTGTCTGCTGAGACCTTTATGTCTCCTATTTTCACACAGAGTCTGTGTCATTAACTGAGTAATGAGCATGGATGCTTTTGCCATTCCCCTTGGCTACTCCTCAATCATCGTCTTTGAACATTCACGCTTGTTGTCTAGGTCTGAGGCAACAGAAAGATCTTTGAAACGGACTTACAAACAAACATTTACATTAAAAATTTGTCACGGTTGCAAAAAAGTTCCCAGAGCTGACTATACGGCTGATCCAAACATTTGCTAAATATCAGCTCATCCAATGTAGGCATTAGAGCCTAAAGTATCCAATGGAATCCCATTCTTCATCCTGACGTGTTCAAGTATGTTCCTCTCATATTGTCTGTGCATCTTTCACTTTAAAGTCAAACACTTGGGAAAGCGACAGCCGTTTTTCATGCCCTGACCTGGAATAAAAGAAAACAGGGAAGAAAATGTACCCATTTGTAAAAATAGCAGCTAAATTATACCATGCTCCCCAAAAAAGGTCCGGTTTGGACCGGCCAGAGGAATGCGAGGAGAGGGCCGAGGCACAATTATACACAAGTCCTTGCATCCTGCACTCCACAGAAGAGTTTGAAAACTATATGCCTTATTTATGAACACAAACACCATAATATGCATAAGTATATGTGCCATTTTTATGGGGAAAAAATACTGTTGCTCTCAGCACTTCCACGCAGAAACTCTTTAATGAGCCGCTGCTCAACAAAACAAGGTGTCTTGAATAGGATTTCAATAGTTATGTTCACGCATCAGCAAAATACAATTGTCTGTTCTGTTTGGAGTGCAAAACTAGTCACAAATTAGACAAAAAGGGTCTCAGAATGAGTCAAATCTAGTTGGGAAAGACTTGTTGTTTGCTGTTGCATCACATTTATGCATTTGGCGGATGCTTTTATCCAAAGTGACTTATGTTGCATTCAAGAAACACATTGACATCGTAATCAGTTCTTGCTTTCCCTGGGAATCGAACCCATGACCTTGGCGTGGTTAACACTGGTTGAGCAACAGGAAAGCTCATTTACACACATTTCATCTCGTTAAAGTGTGTGCCAGTGTTTTCTATGCCACCAAGACACCAAACAACAACCATACCCATTTATTAATATACAAACCGACAGAAAAAAGGATTACAAAACAGTGATATTTAGCATATAAAGCACAAGCATAATTGGATCACTAATGAATGTTAGGGAAAAAATGTGTGTTGGTACACTATGGCTGTAGCAGCAAAACTTTAAAAAAGCACCAAAAAAAAGAAGCTTTCCCAAGAGGGTTTTACTGTACTCAAACTGGTTCATCCCTGTTAATAAATATGCTTGTCAACAGTGTCTATGTGGCGCCTTTGACAAAAACATATAAACACTAGCTAACACGAAGATAATCCTATCCCACGGCCTTAGCAAATACATCAGTGGACAATCCAAAGCTCATTGCACTTACGACTCTGACACCAGTCTAAAGATACTCTCCTCTCCAGCACAGAGACAGCCTAGACATAACAGTTGCTTCTACTGCTAATTACACTGCACACACTCCTCAATGAAGAACCCAAACAGCTATTTCTATCGCTCAAAATGTCAGTTAATCTTAAAGTCACATCTACATAGTTTTAGAGACAAAGAGAGAGAAATTAAGAGAGAAAACAGGTACAGAGGAGAGCAGCAGATGATGGCAGAAGCAAGGGGAGGGCGAAAGTGCTGTATTCTCTTGGTCCTAAATGTCCTAAAAAAGTCCTAAAATAAAGACAAAAAAATTATTTGAGTTTTTTTTTTCTTCTTCAGTGTTTACTCATTTATTGAATTATAAATAGATTGTGCTGTGTTTTTGGGTTGAAGGAAAGAACTATAAATGTAACAGAAAATGTACTGGTAATTTTCTGCAAATACATTATCCATTTTTCTGTGGACTTTCTTTCTTGCAGTGTATACCAGAGCAATAAAGACCAGTCCGTTTGTACTGGACTTGGACTGGTTGGACCAGTAATACAGTAATTTTACTTGTCCGACCAAACTATTCCTGGCAACAACATACACTCAAACATACACTAACACTACTACCATTCAAGTTACAATTTTATTTAAAACGATTTTAAAAGAAGTGTCTTGTGCTCACTTTTAAAAATACAGTATGAACAATAATACTGTGAAATATGATTACAATTTAAAATTATCTAATATAAAAAATAACCTATTTTAATATATTTTAAAATGTAATTTATTCCTGTGATGTCAAAGCTAAATGTGTTAGTCAATCAATACTCCAGTCTTCAGTGTCACAAGATCCTTCAGAAATAATTATGATGTGCATGATACATTTTCAGGATTCTTTGAAGACTAGAAAGTAATAAAAAAAAAGATGTATTCAAATTAGAGATCTTTTGTTACTTTACAAATAAGGCTACTGTCAAAAATCATTAAACCCCCAAACAAATAAAACCTATTTTTATGTTTCAAAAATGCACTTTATGTAATGCCGCTGTCTTTCCCAAAATAAATAAATAGAAAATTAACACATATTAATATATTCTTTAATAAATTTTGTTTCAAACCTGTAACACATTAAACACTCCTTTTGGAAAATGATGGCATAAGCAAAATATTATGATTTGTGTGCATTTTGCAAACATTGATGCTTCCAATTGTATTACGTAACTTTTGCAATTTTGACAATAATAAATGTTACATTTTACAAGACATATAAATACTGCATGTAAAATGTAAGCATTTAAACTTCTATACAATACAATGATGTTTTGTTGAGTTGAGGATTTCAGAAACTTTGCGGTGTAATAAAAAAATTTGCTATGCCATTATAAGACTGATAGTGTGCATATCTTTAAACACTGGGAAAATAATGCATAACAAACTTATGAAACAATGCTGTTTAATATAGACCAATACATCTTTTCTCAGCATGAAAACAATTAGTTACTGTCTAAATCTCCACCTAGTCTGGTGTTTCTAAAAAAGACAGATAGTAATTAACTAAATGTCAGATTTTAATAATAGAGCGCACAGCAGACGCCTTTCCAGAAATGACAGAGACTGAACAGTACACACACACACACACACACACACACACAGATCTCTCAGAACACCACAGCATGTGTCCCATGATTACTGTAATAATAATAATAACACAAATTAGCTTTAAAAAAGGGAATTTCACTCCAAACTGTAATGCATGTGTTTATGTCTGATTCTTTAAGACTCATTTGTAGAGTTAAGGCTGAAAAGCAAAAAGACAGCGCGATGGCGTGTTTGCATGCTTATACTGTACATTGAGCTGCAAACTATAAATGGGACAACACATAAGATTTGTAATTGATTTAAGTCACAAAATAAGCTACCCAAAAATCAAACATAGTTCACCTGTCATGCACATTATCATGTCTGTCAAAAACAAAAACTATAGTTTTAGACATATAGTTGCAAAGTTACTTCTAGATAGTAGAATGTCAAAATAAAGTGTTACCAAATGCATTTTCTATGACGAGCTGAATGTATAGAGTTAAATTATGGCACATGTCTGACTAACATACCAAAGTTGGGAGGAGAAAGTTGTTCAGTTTACTGCACTAACCGTGAGAGTCAGTGAACTCACATGACCCCTGGTCAAACTGCGGTTTGCTACATTACTTGGCAAGGCCATGAATAAAGCATTTCCCTCAAAACAGCTTTAAAACATTAAATGTGGTTTGATTAGGAGTCCAATGACACTCTTGCTTTCAGTGTTCAACAGCCAATAAAACTGACATCACCAACTAAATATATGAAGATTCCCAATGTAATCTGTTCTCGCAAATAAAGTCAATCATCTAAATTGAGCCGCTTTGTCTATTGCATGCACACATATATGGGCTAATTACTTCTCTGTATCTCACTGACTCACACTTTCTCTCCTGACACACCATTGGGTGTTTTTTTGGCTCTGTGCACTTGGAAGGAATTAACTGCTGGCTTGACTGTAATTTGTTAACTTCAGTCCTTAAAAAAGCTTCAGCCTGGCAATGTCTGTTACTGCACTGCTTGAATGTGGTGACTGGCACAATAGAGACTGAAGGCAGACCTGATCAAGGGAGCAGCTGGTTGTTGAAAGAGTTGGTTAGAGTGTGAAATGGTATTATTTTTAAAAGATATTGGCCATTTCCACAATTATTTAAACAATGGTGAGAGAGAGAAAGTAAGGGCAGCTAAAAATGGTACAAGTGCCCTGAAATGTGTGCTTTGGAACATGAGAGAAAGGATTCAAATGGTCAAGGTAAATAAAACTTGATATGCAGTAAACAATAAACAAACAAGCAAATAAATAAAAGAACAAATCATAAATGTCATTGTAAATGTGATAGAAAAGGACAGGACTTTCAGGACAGAATTTTTGTAGGTGATACTAGTGGAAATCACTGATCTAAAAGGGGGAAAACGCTTTTAAAAAAAGTGTTCCCATGTAGGGGACTGGTCTGGATGGATGGATGGATGGATGGATGGACAGACAGAATTTTTTTTTTATAACCAGACACAACATCATTCAACATTTCCTAAACATCAGTCTTTCCTCTTCTTCCACCCTTTCCTCTTTCAGTAGAGTTCACCAACATCCATTTATGTAGAGGGACAGCGAGAAAACATGAATTCTGTACATGAAGCTAAGTGCTAAGCTTTTGGTGAAGTTTCTTTAATCACATTAGCAAAATGTAACTTTTCTGCAATGAGTGCTAGTTAATTTGGTCTGATGGTGTAGCAAGAAAAAAGACAGAGTCCTGAGAATTTAAGAATTTTTCAATGTTCAACTATTTGATTACATTTAAAGTAGAAGAGGAATTTAAAAGATCCAAGAATGACATGCAACACCAGACCATTTTAGAGCATCAATATATTCACAACTCGTTCATCATGAGAACTGTGCATCTGAATAGAAAGAGCAACAAGTTTGCACATAAATGCATCTATAGTCTAATAAGAAAGTTTCATAATGCAATATTGGTTCCACGTGCTTTACATATCAGTATTCAAACTTTCAAAAAAAGAGGGATGGGTAGACAAATCAAAATAACAACATAACAGAACAAAAACAACAACAACAACAAATCATATACAACTCAAATAACTAGAAAACAGCTAATTAAATCCCCCTTACCTTAATTCGGGCTGCAGTAATCCCACACTGTGAGCTCCTGCTACCGTTTCCCTTCAGTGTTTGTTATTTGGGCTTTAAAGTATTCACTCGACGTGACTTGGTCTCCTAGCGTTAACTGTCTTAACTAACTCCAGTGGGTCAGCCAGCCTGTGTCTGTGAGTGAGGCGCAGAATGGACTGGTTTACACGCGGAGGGAATAGGCGAAGACAGGCGCTGGTTTGAGTGGGTTGGACAGAGCCAGAACTTCTGCCAAACGCTCTCAGGGATGCGCGCTCAATGTTTAAGCTACTTATTGCGCAACACATTTATGAGACGATTTCTTGCAGGTTTAAAGATCCCTGATTTGATGAGTGTTATACATCTTTGTGTGGAATCAAGTTTCTGACGTGGATATTAAATTCCAACATCGTTACCTTGGGGGGAAAAAAAATGCCGCCATGAGAGGCTACGTTTCCGCCAAAATACCATTGCAGCCTACCAAATCCCAATAAATGAATCAGGGGTATATAAATATATATATATATATATATATATATATATATGTGTGTGTGTGTGTGTTTTTTATCTTAGTTCGCCACGAAATGGGAAACTTAAGTTTTGAATTCACAAAACGAATCAGTTTGCTGTCAGCTAGGAAAAATAAGAAAATATATTATAATAAATCCTATAGGATAATGACGTTTATTTTATTTTATACATTTAATAATAATCCCAATAATCACTGAAATTTCTTTTTAAAAATCTACAGTAAAACAGTCATAGCTCAAGTGATGAGGATGTTTTGTGGGCACAGATGATGATCAGTTAGACAGGTTTGACTTCGAGGAATGTAATACCCTACGGTGATCGAAATTCATCCAATCATTGGGTGTTAATATCCGTTTTTCTTGTCAAAACCAATTACAAACGAACATTCATTTATTTGTAGTTGAGAGTCAAACTCTGTCTCTTTCAACAAGCTGAGGGAGGGGGGGAAAGTGTGTGTGGGGGGGGGGGTGTACAATGCAAAAATAAAAACTATAGTATAATCTCATATTAATATCAAAAAGTCAAAGTTCTATGTGTATTTTTCTGACCTCACAGCTTTTTCTTATTGTCTTTTCCACTTTGAAACGGTTTAACCACTTGTATTTAGTTAGAGGTAGTTAGTTGAGGCTTTATAAGTGTAGCACTTTCTCAGGAGACAGTCTACAGCAATAAAGAGATTCACTTAGATGCACTTTCTTTCTGCACAATGTAAGCTGCAGGCAGGACCTTAGTCTGCAAGGGGACATCAGTTATTACATTCAAATGTATCCTAATGTTGGACAGTAGAAATCTAAATAATCTAATATGATGAGTACTACTTTTCTTCATGATTTATGGACGTGCATGTTTAATTGATGTAATGCTGAGCTATAGAAAACACAGTTTAGCTCACGACGATGCTGTTTCAGGTCTGTTTCCTATTTACCACTGGCAACCTGCACTGTTATTCATTTCAGCATTTAGTTAATTCTACTGCCTGGACCCGCTCACTAACTGCAGCTGGAGGAATGAGAACAGAAACTGGCAGAATTTCTGAAGATGAACAAGGAAAATTATTTTGCCGATGCTATATGCATTATTTATGGGTTTTTTAAAGCGGTACAATGTCATTTATGTGGACACCTTTTATAGTTGGTTTAACAGTCCTTTCATTTGTCACACCTGAGATTCACCCCTCCATCATGTACGCATGGATCTTTCAGACTGACTGTTTAATGCCATATCTTCATTTTGTTTACAGTTCTGTTTAACTGTCCACTTCTTCATTGCTCACATTTCTTCCACCTTCTTCTTTCTGTAAGCTGTCCTCTTCATCTTTTTTGTGCGGATCATCTTTTATACTACAATATTTGTCTGTACTGTGTATGAAGCTGGTCAGCGGTCAGCAAAAGTATACTATAGTGGATGGATGCAATTGCAGAGAAGCGTGTCAATGCATAGTTGTGTGTGCCACGAATGCTGTTTTCTTGATCGTTTATCACTAATTCCATTTTCTTTTCACTCTCTCTGTGATGGGCCTCTGCCCCCTTCTTGCTCCTCTAATAACAAACACAGGAAGCTGCTGTCGCCAGAAAAGGGCAGAAGGAGGACAACACAGATGGGACAGAGAGTTTGTATTTCTAAAATGTTTAATTTAGAGCAGCATTTTATTTTTATACCATGTGTTTTTGAATATTGTCATATTCATTTGTGTTATTTTGACAGCAGGTGCATAGCTCGGATATGTTAGAAGATGGTACTTTTTATATTATTACTCTAATTACAATGGAAGTCTGTTTTTGCTTTAGATTATGACTATAAGATTATAAAAAAGTAAATTATTTTGTCTAATTATTAACGACTATAACACTCTTAATTAAATTGCGACTTTATAACTTGCTATGTAACATATTTCATAATTGTGACGTTGAATTCACAGCATATCTCACAACATGAGCCCCTACATGAACACATGAGAAAAATATGAGATAAGAGGAAAAGCAGTTTTCAAATTGTAATGCTTTTCCATTTGCTGCCAAAACTTTTGTATTCCTCCATAAACTTATATACCTCCCACCTCGTATTATTTACACAACCAGTTTCCATTCTCAAAGGCAAAGTTTCCAATTTTCTTAATTTTCTCGGTTTCTCGGTTTCTCGGTTTTATCCAACAATTTCTTTTTTATTTTACTTTGAGGTGAAAAGACAAAAGTTATTTATTTTGCTGTTGAACTTTAAAATGTAAAATTGTAGAATTCATCCATTTGACAACAGGTTGTTCTTCTAAACAAAAGTAACTGACTAGTCTGAGAGATATTTTTGCATTTTTGCATGAGAATATTCTTGCCTTCCATTGCAGAGCCCGCTTCACATGTGAAAACAGCTTGAGGCTGAGTAAAGAAAGAACAGTGCTTGTCTGTGGGCCAAAGAGGATATGAAGGATAAGACCGATCTCCTCTGAGTTGAAAAAAATGTATTCCCAGTGCCTATTCTCAAGTGGCAGAATCTGAGACTGTCACATTTTATGCTATCAAGTTAGCGAGTCCAGTCGACAATAGATCTCTGTACCATAATATAGATGGTGCCCTGCAGTGACACTACGAAACTCATGACAAACAGAGTAGGTATCATTTATATCAGGAAATGTTGAGATGGAGTTAAGAGTAAATACATTTTTTTGCTTTCTATATAAATATATGTATGTCACACTAAAATCCCTCAGATGTCATCTGAAAACCCAGCAGGAACATGAGCAGCATGAATTTTGTTGGTTGCGGTGGCCACTTTCTTAGACAGTAAAGCACTGTCTTAAAAATGACCGTACAATTATGTCAAATCGAGGTTATTTTGCGTGCAGATCGGATAACCAATTCTACTGGCCGGCTCAGTGGTGCTTAGAAGAAATGTGTGATTATATGCTCAGCTCAGGGAGTTAGAGAAAAGAGATTGTTGTACTTTTTTTACACTAGACATTCTGAGTTGTACTGCTTATTGTGTGGCTTACAAAACTCCAGATGTATGTAATTTTGTGTCATAAGGCGGCTTTTTGGCTTTATGGAGCACCATTATCTTTTTGTTAATTCATATGGTGCACAGGGAAGTTGTCTGTTTTTAGGATACAAGGCTTGTTTCATACCGCATGCATAAGAACAGTGTAAATGGGGCTGCAGAGTTATTAACGGCCATAAGTTATAAAAATGTTATCAGAAGAGAACCATTAGAACCATTTGCAATCGTGATTGTTACAACATATAAATTACATAAACAGTAGGATTTTCATATAGATTTTAATATATATATATATATATATATATAAATGACCAACATAAATATGTATAACGTAATTTATACAAGGAGAAATTAAACGTATTTTAGGTTACTTTCAATTAGTACTTTAGACTTCTTGTCCAGCAAAATATCTAGAATTGCTGCTAAAGACTGATGAAGTGAAGTTTCTGTGAGTTTTGTTGGACAGTGTCTTCTGAGAGGTAAACAGGGTAATTAAAGCATTAAGTCTGTGTGTGTGTGTGTGTGTGTGTGTGTGTGTGTGTGTGTGTGTGTGTGTGTGTGTGTGTGTGTGTGTGTGTGTGTGTGTGTGTGTGTGTGTGTGTGTGTGTGTGTGTGTGTGTGTGTGTGTGTGTGTGTGTGTGTGTGTGTGTGTGTGTGTGTGTGCGTGTAGTGACTAATGGAGATGAATAACGTTCTCTAAGCATGAGAAAAGTAGGATTACTAGAATCTCTCAAACTTCCCTCAGAAGTCTACTTGCTGTCAGATTATGCTATGAACAGGACTGTTCATGAGGAGAAGACACTATAAATAGAAGCCTAAGAGGACTTGAAAAGAGAACAATAATAATATATAATAATTGACCTACTGTGCATTTTACAGCAAGCACAGGATTATGTGCAAGTGAGCTACAAATTGGACAGGTCTTCTTAAAGAGGAAGGCTTTGGCATCCTGAAAGGCTGTTTTGATTACTGTGCATGTTTTTCATTAATGCTTACTAATAAAATGTCAGGACAAAGAACATCAAGAACTAAGAAGTCACTTTGTTAACAAAGCTGGAAAGACACCAGGGTTTCTGCACCATGGGCTGAAGAGGATCAGAAACCCTCAGCTTATGTCTTTCGGCTTGGTCCCGATATCCTTAATAGTATTTTTCCCTTTTGGGGCTGGAAGAATACAAGCATTGTGTTTTGCAAACAGACCGGTCACACTGTTATTAAACCTCTCTTCTATGAAAAGGATCACCAGGAAACATGCACATTTGAACCCCATTATCCTTAAACAGCAGCCAGAAGACCTGCTGCCTTTCATGTATTTAGACATTCAGGCCATGACACATTTGAGACCAACATTTGAGATCTTTTAAATCTAGCGTTTCTTTTTTCTTGCAAGCCCTATTTGAAATGTCCAGCTGCTCTTTTACTCTCAAGATGTTGATGGAGTCACATGATGTGTGTTGTTACACTGTTTCATGTGGTTATAGTGTAGTAGTTATTGTAAATTTTGCAATATTACATGTAACAAACCCTAAACAGGGTTATAACCAATTATAACAACTGTCTGATATATATTTACATATATATACACACACACTCACCTAAAGGATTATTAGGAACACCAAACTAATACTGTGTTTGATCCCCTTTCGCCTTCAGAACTGCCTTAATTCTACGTGGCATTGGTTCAACAAGGTGCTGAAAGCATTCTTTAGAAATGTTGGCCCATATTGATAGGAGCATCTTGCAGTTGATGGAGATTTGTGTGATGCACATCCAGGGCATGAAGCTCCCGTTCCACCACATCCCAAAGATGCTCTATTGGGTTGAGATCTGGTGACTGTGGGGACTAATTTAGTACAGTGAACTCATTGTCATGTTCAAGAAACCAATTTGAAATGATTTGAGCTTTGTGACATGGTGCATTATCCTGCTGAAAGTAGCCATCAGAGGATGGGTACATGGTGGTCATAAAGGGATGGACAGTGGACAGTGGTCAGAGACAATGCTCAGGTAGGCCGTGGCATTTAAACGATGCCCAATTGGCACTACGGGGCCTAAAGTGTGCCAAGAAAACATCCCCCACACCATTACAGCACCACCACCAGCCTGCACAGTGGTAACAAAGCATGATGGATCCATGTTCTCATTCTGTTTACGTCAAATTCTGACTCTACCATCTGAATGTCTCAACAGAAATCGAGACTCATCAGACCAGGCAACATTTTTCCAGTCTTCAACTGTCCAATTTTGGTGAGCTTGTGCAAGTTGTAGCCTCTTTTTCCTATTTGTAGTGGAGATGTGTGGTACCCGGTGGGGTCTTCTACTGTTGTAGCCTATCTGCCTCAAGGTTTGTGGCTTCACAAATGCTTTGCTGTATACCTCAGTTGTAACGAGTGGTTATTTCAGTCAAAGTTGCTCTTCTATCAGCTTGAATCAGTCGGCCCACTCTCCTCTCCTCATTTTCACCCACAGGACTGCCACATACTGGATGTTTTTCCCTTTTCACACCATTCTTTGTAAACCCTAGAAATATTTGTGCGAGAAAATCCCAGTAACTGAGCAGATTGTGAAATACTCAGACCGGCCCATCTGGCAGCAACAACCATGCCACGCTCAAAATTGCTTAAATCACCTTTCTTTCCCATTCTGACATTCAGTTTGCAGTTCAGGAGATTGTCTTGACCAGGAACACACCTCTAAATGCATTGAAGCAACTGCCATGTGATTGGTTGAGCAGATAATTGCATTAATGAGAAATTCAACAGGTGTTCCTAATAATCCTTTAGGTGAGTGCATATATATGTATATACCATTGATGATAATCTATACGCTGAAGATGAAATCTGTAACCTGATATATTAATGAAATTCAAACTTTGCAAACATTTTAAGACACTTAAGACTTCCCCTTTCAAGCAGATTACTGCAATGCTTTCATGATTTGTAATGGCTGTGAGTGGACTTAAAAGGACTTAAAATAAATCCAAATGCCTTCGGTATAATACAATTCAAACTAAATGTGTCATGCCATAAGATTTGATTTGAATGATCAGTCAAGGTCATTGGGGGCATCCACAGCTTGATGTAAATCATTCAGCACTGCGAGCTAGACATGAAGCTTAAAGAAACTCATCTTGAGGCGTTTTACGCTTTGATTGATTTCTTGGTTATGAGAATTCTGAGGTACTTATGTAAATTGCATTCAAGTAACCCATTCTCACCCAGAGGCAGTGCTGCTGAATGAGCACAGAGAAGCCCTTTTCAGAGCTCTGGGCATCATTCACACCTGAACGCAGCACACATCACAACTTATAAGTTCTATCTCATTACCTTTCCATTCAAACATCAACTTTGCTCAGAGGACTCCAACCGTTCACCTGAGGCTTCACTCAAGAATCCTAAAACCTGGAAGTCATGAAAATAAAATAAAAATGCTGTCACATATATATGTGGCGAGTAAGGCGGGGTCGAGGGACCGTGAGAGCGTCACGAGAGCTGGTGGTGTGATTAAGAAATGAGCGTCACCTGTGAGCCATCGGTCTTGAGTCTCACGGAGGAGCGAAAGCATAAAAGGATGAGCGACAACAGTGAGGGACGAGAGAGGACCAGGCCTGGATTTATGTTGTGTGCTGTGTTTGTGTAGTCACTCACGGACAACTGCCGCCAGTACTTTTATTTTGTGTTTGTTTTTTAATTAAAGTTTGTTAAATGTCTGCCGGTTCCTGCCTCCTTCCTCCCTGAACAAAGAACCGTGTTACAATATATATATATCAGGGGTCTGTAACCTTCAAAATTAAAAGAGCCATTTTGGCCTCTTTACTACCGAATAAAATTCACGGAAGCCACAAAACCTATGTGATCCCTAAAATTAAAATAACACTGCATTTAACAGTCACGTCATACTCCTCCTGTGTGTCCCTCCCTCCCGTGTTCCCGTAGTCACCCATGTAATCATACCACCTGTTTGTTATTATCCTGCCTGCTTATACCGTCTTGTCTCCCATTCTCTTTGTCTATTGTTGACGTTACCTGTGTCTACGTGTAGATTTACTACTCCCGAGTTTTTGCACCCCCGTGTGCCTTTTTGATTTCCATAATTAAAGTTTTTTCTGTTTACTTCCGTGTTCTCCTCGTTTCTCCGCATCGCACGCCTGCATTACCCGTGACAATATAAAGCTTTATATCCAGTTTGCAATACATAAATTAACTAAAGTGTGCAGCATTTATGAAATTACAGAACTACAAAAATAAAACTAATGACATTTTATTGCTGTTTGTGACAATGGAAAAAAAATACGGAACAAGATTACTCTTGATCTTGAAATTTAAGAGGTATACCATTGAAAAAATAAATTAATAAAATAGCTTTGCACAGGGATGAAAGAGCTGCAGGTTGCAGACCCCTGATATATATATATATATATATATATATATATATATATATATACACACACACACACACACACACAGACACACACATATATTAGCTGTACCTACCTGGGCTGTGAACTTTGGTTTCATCATGTCAGACAGCCCTTACAAAAATAACCTACAGGAATCCTGCAGGATTTTCATTTTTTCTGCAGGTATCCTGCAGGAATTATAAAATCCTGCAGGATTTTTTTAAAAATCTGCAGGAACTATAAAGTCCTGCAGGATTTTTCACTTGTACTGCACAGCAGTCCTGCAGGAATTATAAAATCCTGCAGGATTTTTTAAAAAATCTGCAGGAATTATAAAGTCCTGCAGGATTTTTCACTTGTACTGCACAGCAGTCCTGCAGGATTTTTTACTTGTGTTGCATGTTTCTGTTGTACTGAAGGGTTCATTCTAGAACATGTAGGAATGTCCTACACATACTGCTGCACATACTGCGCTGTACAGCACAAGTGAAAAATCATACAGGAATTTTAAAAAAATCCTGCAGGACTGCAGCGCACCTCACGCAGAAACAAAATGTTTGCTTACAGGAGTTTTCCCTGTAAATGAAAAATAAATAAGTCAAAAAATATATATAAAAAACCCTACAGGTTTTGGATTCAGGATAGGTTATGTCTAGACTAGAGAATAAAACTCTGATAGTTGCTGTAGTTTTATTCATACATTTTTTATTAAATTAGATTCAAGTACATTTCATGGAACTATTTTGGATATATTATGCTCTGGCTGTTGGCAGCAATGAGACAAAACAATGAGTCTTAACAAGTAAATTAAAAAAATTAAGAGTAAGAATAAATAGGCAATTATAAAAAATAAAAAAAACATTTCTCGAAATCATTTCAAAATTATACATTTCTGCAAGCATCCACGACATGTCAAAATTCAAGAGATTTGAGTCTGTATACTGTACATTTTTACCTTTTATAACATGAAGATGCAGCTATTTTGTTTTTAATCCAACTCCCATCTATTTGGTTGGATGCAAAAAAAATTATTTGCAAGACCTGGTAGGTCCTTGAGGTAGACACAGGTTGAATGTATGTCTGTGCATTTGATAAGTTCAACTGAGTCAATCCCTCTTTCTTTTAAAATGCTTTTTGCCGTTATCCCTGATTCTCTGTCTTTGCTGATGTCATTACTTGTTGTTTTCATAACATCAATGAAGGCATGACCCTCTCCTTGCGCATTGCCTACGTCTATAAATGATCGTACTAATGCTATAGACCCATGTTTGGTTTGAACTGCATGGTTGATTCTTTTAGATAAAGATTTAGCTCCTTTTGAATGAATTCGCTTGCCATTAACCACAGCCCTAGAATAAAAACTGAAAGCTTTATTTGCACTAAAACCTGACTCTTGAAGGATATGAGACTCTCTTGGGGTTGGCTGTCGTACATGTGGGCATCCAAGAAACATCACGCTAGAACTACCAATACACTTTGTTACAATATTGGTGCCTCCCAACATTTTTTCAACAAAGCTTTTGCTTTGCCGTGTTTGTTCATCATTGAATACAGCAGCAATGAGTCATGGAACATGTTGGTAAAGGTTAAACATGTTAACAATTTGTTCTGCTACAGCTTGTGTGCCATGAAAAAGTTTCTGAAGGTGTCCATTCTGGGACTCATATAAGAATGCACTGTGACTCCATAAAGGACCCCAATTTTTTAAGACACATGACACTTTCCATACTGAGACTCAAAATGGCCCACAAATGCTTTTAAAAGGCCATCAGCTTTGTCAATGTCGTGGGGGGAAATTGAATCTTGAAGGAGAATGTATGTAGCCTGTACTAGAAGTAGTAAATGGTCAAGATATTGTCTGGGTAAAATGCCGAACAAACAGGGAAGGCTGTAAAATAAGAGAAAGTGTCTGTATTCCGAAGCTTTCCAATATTTACGCAAAGAAATTGAACGGGGTGATCTTGTTATACTTGTAGGTGGTTTAATGGCAAGTAACCTTCTTTCAATCTGCTCGTTTTCTCTTCCAATGTACCAAGGCTCTGTATGGTATTTGGAGTCAAACCATAGGGTAGTCAGCT
Source organism: Rhodeus uyekii (assembly GCA_037043235.1). Classification (NCBI taxonomy): domain Eukaryota; kingdom Metazoa; phylum Chordata; class Actinopteri; order Cypriniformes; family Acheilognathidae; genus Rhodeus; species Rhodeus uyekii. The sequence continues at coordinate 1,997,581 of JAWRVZ010000034.1, forward strand.
GGCGACAAACACCAAGTAATATGCCATGCATGTAATCATATGCAAATCCAGAAACCATATTAAAAAACATCAACAGCATTAGAGGAGATGGACCTTTTACGCCATTTATGCATGTTCCAGAACCAACAGCTTGCTGAGCATCTTCAGTGTGTTTTCTGTGTGATCTCAGCTCCGGCCCTGTTGACTGCAAAGGATACACCCTAGTAAACCCATTACCCTTTTCTACAACTTCACCCTTTTGATAACACCAGTTACAACCATGCTCTCCATTAAATTGTTTGACATTCTGTACAGCACAACGAGCCACTGAATCACAAATGCAAAGCAAACTGTATACATGGACTACTGTTTTTTCACCTTTCCACTGACAAGGTAACCCTTGGTTTTCAAGACTACGCAATTCATCAACAAATGATTGCAGAAACGAGTTCATTTCTGGCTTTTTTGGCCCAAACCACAAACCGCCAAGAATGACATGCTTTGCCCTCAGATTAGGGGGGAGCTCGTTGATTGTGACTTGAAGAGGCCAGATATGAAAAGGAGAAGATTTGAAAATTGGAACACCATCAACATTCCAGGACACTGAAATATTCAACAATTTTGGGTCATTTAGTGCATCAATCGATTTGTACATAGTGCCATCAAATATGTCTTCAACATTTTGTGAGTTGCGCTTAGTCCTTGACCATTTGTAATTCAAAGACTGACAAAAATCTGTATCTTGAAATTTACCTCTTAATTGATCTGAAATAGATAACTTGATAAAGACAGAGCCAGATTTGATTAAGTTTTCCATGTCCCCTGGGGTACCATTGCATGAAGCACAATGGGTGGGGATTTCACTACCAAAGAAATGTTGGCAGGATGGGCAAATATACTGGACTTCAAAAGTGTCACAGTGAAAAGATTTCATGAACTTGTATAAGCTATCTGGAACACCATTGGTTGAATCAGGACAGTGGAGATTGATAAGATCTAACAAGTCACTCAAAGCCACTTTGGATGTTGTATGCCTGAGGCTGTAGGCAAGTATGCACAGCAGAGATTCTTCATTAGTGATTTTGGCATTTGGATATATTTTTTCCTCATTGGCACACTCCTCTCTTTCTTCTGTGCTTCCCTCACAAACTGCACTGTGGTTTCTGACAATCTAGAAAGTAAATATTGCACTAATTACAAGCTGACACATAAAGAAGTATGAGCTTTAAAAAAAAAGCATGAGGCTATAGACTAGATACATATTCTAAACTTTATTCTCACATGAGTCTGTGGAAAGTTCTCATCGTTCTGGCTGATAAAGGATCAAAGAATTGCCAACCTTATGACAACAAGGAAGCACAATTCTAAAGAAGATTAACTTTGAAAAATAAAAAAAATAAAAAGCCTATTCTCACATGAGCATCAGGGCAGTTCCTGTCAGATTTGCTGATATTGTCACCACTGTTATCATTGGAAATGTTTTCCTATAAGTATGAAATTATAAACATACAGGAGCATGTTAGACATGGTTTCTTGACTACAACAAATGGCCATGAATTTATCACTGAAAATGTTTTTTAGGCCAACATTAAAACCTGAAATACTTCAACTATATCTGGAATAAGCCATGTCTTGTATGATCTTCTCTTTTTTGCTCCTGAAGAAGAAAAAAGAGCAGATTTCTTGCTTATTTGATTAGTCAATATGCAATTGTACAATAAGAAACAAATAGCCTAAAATACAGTTATTTGCATTCAGCAACCTATTATATTCTGTGTCCATCGCCTTTTTGTAGCTGCGGGAACAGGTGCCTCTTCATTTAAGTACACTTTATACTCCATATCCTTCAAAAAGAAACACGTTAGTGTTATTTCTTTGTAAATATAATAAAGAATATATTTTTTGCAGTACCCGAATAGCTTAATCCAAATGAGAACATTTCCTAAAAATGACTACAAATATAGCTGCTAGCAGCCATCACGGGGCCAAGCGCAAGGAGGGCATTAAATGTCATGCCGACATGACTGGCATCATCAGACCAACGGCAGTAAGAATCTAAAGACATTTCAATATGACTTAAGTCTAAATGGCTGAAAAACCAACAATACGGTCTTTAGCAATTCGATTTAATGGTTTATCGCATTCAACCAACAGGCAGCGCTGTAACCAAATTGTAGTGTGTGGTACATTGAGAGTGTGGTGACATTGACACATGCAAAGTTTGCTTTCAATTGGGTAAACCATTGCTGACAGCACTAAAGTCATGTGTTTGTTAAACATAGCATCTTATAAGAAAAATCGAAATGGCAGATGCTCAAAATGGCCGATATGGGAAAATGTGGTATCACAGGACTCGGCATGACCAACTGGATCTAAAGACAGCAGTTTCATGATTTTTAGACAAAGCGTTCAGGAGTTATAATCAAAAATGTCAGTTTTTTAATATCTCCTGACCACTAGGGGGCAGAGCGCCAAAACTCTGCAGGTAGCCTCAGACCATGATTGACATAACACACACCTAGTTTGGTCAGAAAAGGCTAATGCATTGCGGAGATAAAGCCTCAATTTCAATTTTGCGACCATTACGTCGGATTCTTTCGCGAGTTATTCGTAAACGGTTTGACATATCAACTTTCTTTGGATAACTTTTTGTCATGATGGTCTGGAGATGATGTGGTTCAATTTTGGTGAAAATTGGACAAACGGTCTGGGAGGAGTTCGAAAAAGTAGGTTTTTAAAGAAAAATAACATGGCAAATCGGAGGTTTGGCCGAATATAACATATTTGGTATCTATGGTCTCGGCTTGACCCAATGAACACATTAAGACCATTTGTTTTACAATAGGTTAACGTCATCAAAAGTTATTAGCATATTTGTAAATTTGGTTATAACTTTTGACCACAAGGTGGCGCTGCCCCCAAACTTTTTGTGCCGTATCAAGATTAGGTGCCGAAGACACATATTGAGTTTCGTAACGATACGCCAATCCATTTGTTAAATATAGCAATTTATGACAATATTCAAAATGGCCGACGCTCTAAATGGCCGATATGGGAAAATTTGGTATCGCACGACTCGGCATGATGCACTGAATCTAACGAGACCAGTTTTATGATTTTTGGCCAAAGGGTTCAGGAGTTGTAAGGAAAAATGTCACTTTTTCATATCTCCTGACCACTAGGGGGCAGAGCGCCAAAACTCTGCAGGTAGCCTCAAACCATGATTGACATAACACACACCTAGTTTGGTCAGAAAAGGCTAATGCATTGGGGAGATAAAGCCTCAATTTCATTTTGGCGACTTTTACCTCAGATTCTTTCACGAGTTATTCGTAAACGGTTTGACGAATCAACTTTGTTTATATATCGTTTTGTCAACATTGTCAGGAGATGATGTGGTTCAATTTTCGTGAACATCGGACGAACGGCCTAGGAGGAGTTCGACAAAGTAGGTTTTTCATAAAATTCAAAATGGCGGGAAAATTTTCATGACGGAAAATGACGTCATAGGGTGCAATCGAATCGTCTTGAGCCAAGGAATCAGTGGACAAAAGAATTTTGTTTCTAGGACATACGGTTCAAAAGTTATTTACGTAAACGTGAGTGCAACTTTGGACAGTTGGTGGCGGTAGAGAGATTGAGTTAGAGACTTCAATTTTGCTATGGTCAATGATTAGACTCTCCTTTATGAGTGTGCCAACTTTTTTTCATTTTCCCGCTTACGGTTCTATGGGCTGTCATAGACTTCAATGGCAGAAGAAGAATAATAATAAATATAGCTGCTAGCAGCCATCACGGGGCCAAGCGCAAGGAGGGCATTAAATGTCATGCCGACATGACTGGCATCATCAGATCAACGGCAGTAAAAATCTAAAGACATTTCAATATGGCTTAAGTCTAAATGGCTGAAAAACCAACAATACGGTCTTTAGCAATTCGATTTAATGGTTTATCGCATTCAACCAACAGGCAGCGCTGTAACCAAATTGTAGTGTGTGGTACATTGAGAGTGTGGTGACATTGACACATGCAAAGTTTGCTTTCAATTGGGTAAACCATTGCTGACAGAGCACTAAAGTCAAGTGTTTGTTAAACATAGCATCTTATAAGAAAAATCGAAATGGCAGACGCTCAAAATGGCCGATATGGGAATATTTGGTATCACAGGACTCGGCATGACCCACTGGATCTAAAGAGACCAGTTTCATGATTTTTGGCCAAAGGGTTCAGAAGTTATAAGCACAAAAGTCAGTTTTTCATAACTCCTGACCACTAGGGGGCACAGCGCCAAAACTCTGCAGGTAGCCTCAAACCATGATTGACATAATACACACCTAGTTTGGTCAGAAAAGGCTAATGCATTGCGGAGATAAAGCCTCAAATTCATTTTGGCGACTTTTACCTCGGATTCTTTCGCGAGTTATTCGTAAACAGTTTGACGAATAAACTTTCTTTATATACCGTTTTGTCCACATTGTCTGGAGATGATGTGGTTCAATTTTCGTGAAAATCGGACGAACGGCCTAGGAGGAGTTCGAAAAAGTAGGTTTTTCATAAAATTCAAAATGGCGGGAAAATTTTCATGACGGAAAATGACGTCATAGGGTGCATTCGAATCGTCTTGAGCCAAGGAATCAGTGGACAAAAGAATTTTGTTTCTAGGACATACGGTTCAAAAGTTATTTACATAAACGTGAGTGCAACTTTGGACAGTTGGTGGCGCAATAGAGATTGAGTTAGAGACTTCAATTTTGCTATGGTCAATGATTGGACTGTCCTTTATGAGTGTGCCAACTTTTTTTCATTTTCCCGCTTACGGTTCTATGGGCTGTCATAGACTTCAATGGCAGAAGAAGAATAATAATAATAAATATAGCTGCTAGCAGCCATCACGGGGCCAAGCGCAAGGAGGGCATTAAATGTCATGCCGACATGGCTGGCATCATCAGACCAACAGCAGTAAGAATCTAAAGACATTTCAATATGACTTAAGTCTAAATGGCTGAAAAATCAACAATAGGGTCTTTAGTAATTCGATTTAATGGTTTATCACATTCAACCAACAGGCAGCGCTGTAACCACATTGTAGTGTCAATTCATGTGGTACATTGAGAGTGTGGTGACATTGACACATGCAAAGTTTGCTTTCAATTGGGTAAACCGTTGCTGACAGAGCACTAAAGTCATGTGTTTGTTAAACATAGAATCTTATAAGAAAAATCGAAATGGCAGACGCTCAAAATGGCCGATATGGGAAAATTTGGTATCACAGGACTCGGCATGACCCACTGGATCTAAAGAGACCAGTTTCATGATTTTTGGCCAAAGGGTTCAGGAGTTATAAGCAAAAAAGTCAGTTTTTTAATATCTCCTGACCACTAGGGGGCAGAGCGCCAAAACTCTGCAGGTAGCCTCAAACCATGATTGACATAACACACACCTAGTTTGGTCAGAAAAGGCTAATGCATTGGGGAGATAAAGCCTCAATTTCATTTTGGCGACTTTTACCTCAGATTCTTTCACGAGTTATTCGTAAACGGTTTGACGAATCAACTTTGTTTATATATCGTTTTGTCAACATTGTCAGGAGATGATGTGGTTCAATTTTCGTGAACATCGGACGAACGGCCTAGGAGGAGTTCGACAAAGTAGGTTTTTCATAAAATTCAAAATGGCGGGAAAATTTTCATGACGGAAAATGACGTCATAGGGTGCAATCGAATCGTCTTGAGCCAAGGAATCAGTGGACAAAAGAATTTTGTTTCTAGGACATACGGTTCAAAAGTTATTTACGTAAACGTGAGTGCAACTTTGGACAGTTGGTGGCGGTAGAGAGATTGAGTTAGAGACTTCAATTTTGCTATGGTCAATGATTAGACTCTCCTTTATGAGTGTGCCAACTTTTTTTCATTTTCCCGCTTACGGTTCTATGGGCTGTCATAGACTTCAATGGCAGAAGAAGAATAATAATAAATATAGCTGCTAGCAGCCATCACGGGGCCAAGCGCAAGGAGGGCATTAAATGTCATGCCGACATGGTAGGCATCATCAGACCAACGGCAGTAAGAATCTAAAGACATTTCAATATGACTTAAGTCTAAATGGCTGAAAAATCATCAATACGGTCTTTAGTAATTCGATTTAATGGTTTATCACATTCAACCAACAGGCAGCGCTGTAACCAAATTGTATTGTCAATTCATGTGGTACATTGAGAGTGTGGTGACATTGACACATGCAAAGTTTGCTTTCAATTGGGTAAACCATTGCTGACAGACCACTAAAGTCATGTGTTTGTTAAACATAGCATCTTATAAGAAAAATCGAAATGGCAGACGCTCAAAATGGCCGATATGGGAAAATTTGGTATCACAGGACACGGCATGACCCACTGGATCTAAACACAGCAGTTTCATGATTTTAGACAAAGCGTTCAGGAGTTATCATCAAAAATGTCAGTTTTTTAATATCTCCTGACCACTAGGGGGCAGAGCGCCAAAACTCTGCAGGTAGCCTCAGACCATGATTGACATAACACACACCTATTTTGGTCAGAATATGCTAATGAGTTACGGAGATATAGCCTCGCTTTTAATTCTATGGCCATTGTGTCGAATTCTTTCGCGAGTTATTCGTAAACGGTTTGGCGAATCAACTTTCTTTATATAACTTTTTGTCATGATGGTCTGGAGATGATGTGGTTTAATTTTGGTGAAAATTGGACAAACGGTCTGGGAGGAGTTCGAAAAAGTAGGTTTTTAAAGAAAAACAACATGGTGGACAAGAAGTTTGGCCGACTATGACAAATTTGGTATCTGTGTTCTCGGTTTGACCCAAGGAACGTATAAAGATAATTTGTTTTACCATAGGTTAACGCACTCAAAAGTTATTAGCATATTTGTAAATTTGGTTATAATTTTTGACCACAAGGGGCTGCTGCCTCGAAACTTTTTGAGTCGTATCAAGGTTAGGTGCCGAAGACACATATTGAGTTTCGTAACGATACGCCAATATCTTTGTTAAATATAGCAATTTATGACAATATTCAAAATGGCCGACGCTCAAAATGGCCGATATGGGAAAATTTGGTATTGCACGACTCGGCATGATGCACTGAATCTAAAGAGACCAGTTTTATTATTTTTGGCCAAAGCGTTCAGAAGTTATAAGCAAATATTTAACTTTTTCATATCTCCTGACCACTAGGGGGCACAGCGCCAAAACTCTGCAGGTAGCCTCAGATCATGATTGACATAACACACACCTAGTTTGGTCAGAAAACGCTAATGCGTTGCGGAGATAAAGCCTCAATTTCATTTTTGCGACCATTAAGTCGGATTCTTTCGCGAGTTATTCGTAAACGGTTTGACATATCAACTTTCTTTGGATAACTTTTTGTCCACATGGTCTGGAGATGATGTGGTTCAATTTTCGTTGAAATCGGAAAAACGGCCTAGGAGGAGTTCGAGAAAGTAGGTTTTTCATAAAATTCAAAATGGCGGGAAAAATTTAATGACGGAAAATGACGTCATAGGGTGCAATCGAATCGGCTTGAGCCAAGGAATCAGTGCCCATAAGAATTTTGTTTCTAGGTCATACGGTTCAAAAGTTATTAGCATAAACGTTAGTTCAACTTTGGACAGTTGGTGGCGCTAGAGAGATTGAGTTAGAGGCTTCAATTTTGCTATGGCCAATGTTTGGACTGTCCTTAATGAGTGTGCCAACTTTCATCATTTTCCCGCATACGGTTCTATGGGCTGTCATAGACTTCCATGACGGAAGAAGAAGAAGAATAATAATAAAGAACCGGAACAAAAACAATAGGTGCCTCCGCACCTTCGGTGCTTGGCCCCTAAATATAGCTGCTAGCAGCCATCACGGGGCCAAGCGCAAGGAGGGCATTAAATGTCATGCCGACATGGCTGGCATCATCAGACCACTGAAAGTAAGAATCTAAAGACATTTCAATATGACTTAAGTCTAAATGGCTGAAAAATCAACAATACGGTATTTAGTAATTCGATTTAATGGTATATCACATTCCACCAACAGGCAGCGCTGTAACCAAATTGTAGTGTCAATTCATGTGGTACATTGAGAGTTTGGTGACATTGACACATGCAAAGTTTGCTTTCAATTGGGTAAACCATTGCTGACAGAGCACTAAAGTCATGTGTTTGTTAAACATAGCATCTTATAAGAAAAATCGAAATGGCAGACGCTCAAAATGGCCGATATGGGAATATTTGGTATCACAGGACTCGGCATGACCCACTGGATCTAAACACAGCAGTTTCATGATTTTTAGACAAAGCGTTCAGGAGTTATCATAAAAAAGGTCAGTTTTTTAATATCTCCTGACCACTAGGGGGCAGAGCGCCAAAACTCAACAGGTAGCCTCAGACCATGATTGACATAACACACACCTATTTTGGTCAGAATACGCTAATGAGTTACGGAGATATAGCCTCGCTTTCAATTCTATGACCATTGTGTCGAATTCTTTCGCGAGTTATTCGTAAACGGTTTGGCGAATCAACTTTCTTTATATAACTTTTTGTCATGATGGTCTGGAGATGATGTGGTTTAATTTTGGTGAAAATTGGACAAACGGTCTGGGAGGAGTTTGAAAAAGTAGGTTTTTAAAGAAAAACAACATGGTGGACAAGAAGTTTGGCCGACTATGACAAATTTGGTATCTGTGTTCTCGGTTTGACCCAAGGAACGTATAAAGATAATTTGTTTTACCATAGGTTAACGCACTCAAAAGTTATTAGCATATTTGTAAATTTGGTTATAACTTTTGACCACAAGGTGGTGCTGTCTCGAAACTTTTTGAGTCGTATCAAGGTTAGGTGCCGAAGACACATATTGAGTTTCGTAACGATACACCAATATCTTTGTTAAATATAGCAATTTATGACAATATTCAAAATGGCCGACGCTCAAAATGGCCGATATGGGAAAATTTGGTATCGCACGACTCGGCATGATGCACTGAATCTAAAGAGACCAGTTTTATTATTTTTGGCCAAAGCGTTCAGAAGTTATAAGCAAATATTTAACTTTTTCATATCTCCTGACCACTAGGGGGCAGAGCGCCAAAACTCTGCAGGTAGCCTCAGATCATGATTGACATAACACACACCTAGTTTGGTCAGAAAACGCTAATGCGTTGCGGAGATAAAGCCTCAGTTTCATTTTTGCGACCATTACGTCGGGTTCTTTCGCAAGTTATTCGTAAACGGTTTGACATATCAACTTTCTTTGGATAACTTTTTGTCCACATTGTCTGGAGATGATGTGGTTCAATTTTCGTTGAAATCGGAAAAACGGCCTAGGAGGAGTTCGAAAAAGTAGGTTTTTCATAAAATTCAAAATGGCGGGAAAAATTTAATGACGGAAAATGACGTCATAGGGTGCAATCGAATCGTCTTGAGCCAAGGAATCAGTGGACGAAAGAATTTTGTTTCTAGGTCATACGGTTCAAAAGTTATTAGCCTAAACGTTAGTTCAACTTTGGACAGTTGGTGGCGCTAGAGATATTGAGTTAGAGATTTCAAATTTGTTATGGTCAATGATTGGACTGTCCTTAATGAGTGTGCCAACTTTTTTTCATTTTCCCGCTTACGGTTCTATGGGCTGTCATAGACTTCAATGGCGGAAGAAGAAGAAGATGAGGAATAATAATAAGAACCGGAACAGAAACAATAGGTGCCTCCGCACCTTCGGTGCTTGGCCCCTAATAATAAATATAGCTGCTAGCAGCCATCACGGGGCCAAGCGCAAGGAGGGCATTAAATGTCATGCCGACATGACTGGCATCATCAGACCAACGGCAGTAAAAATCTAAAGACATTTCAATATGACTTAAGTCTAAATGGCTGAAAAACCAACAATACGGTCTTTAGCAATTCGATTTAATGGTTTATCGCATTCAACCAACAGGCAGCGCTGTAACCAAATTGTAGTGTGTGGTACATTGAGAGTGTGGTGACATTGACACATGCAAAGTTTGCTTTCAACTGGGTAAACCATTGCTGACAGAGCACTAAAGTCATGTGTTTGTTAAACATAGCATCTTATAAGAAAAATCGAAATGGCAGACGCTGAAAATGGCCGATATGGGAATATTTGGTATCACAGGACTCGGCATGACCCACTGGATCTAAAGAGACCAGTTTCATGATTTTTGGCCAAAGGGTTCAGAAGTTATAAGCAAAAAAGTCAGTTTTTCATAACTCCTGACCACTAGGGGGCACAGCGCCAAAACTCTGCAGGTAGCCTCAGACCATGATTGACATAACACACACCTAGTTTGGTCAGAAAAGGTTAATGCATTGCGGAGATAAAGCCTCAAATTCATTTTGGCGACTTTTACCTCGGATTCTTTCGCAAGTTATTCGTAAACAGTTTGACGAATCAACTTCCTTTATATATCGTTTTGTCCACATTGTCTGGAGATGATGTGGTTCAATTTTCGTGAAAATCAGACGAACGGCCTAGGAGGAGTTCGACAAAGTAGGTTTTTCAAAAAAATCAAAATGGCGGGAAAATTTTCATGACGGAAAATGACGTCATAGGGTGCAATCGAATCGGCTTGAGCCAAGGAATCAGTGGACAAAAGAATTTTGTTTCTAGGACATACGGTTCAAAAGTTATTTACGTAAACGTGAGTGCAACTTTGGACAGTTGGTGGCGGTATAGAGATTGAGTTAGAGACTTCAATTTTGCTATGGTCAATGATTGGACTGTCCTTTATGAGTGTGCCAACTTTTTTTCATTTTCCCGCTTACGGTTCTATGGGCTGCCATAGACTTCAATGGCAGAAGAAAAAGAATAATAATAATAATAATAAGAACCGGAACAAAAACAATAGGTGCCTCCGCACCTTCGGTGCTTGGCCCCTAATAATAATAATAAGAACCGGAACAAAAACAATAGGTGCCTCCGCACCTTCGGTGCTTGGCCCCTAATAATAAGAACCGGAACAAAAACAATAGGTGCCTCCGCACCTTCGGTGCTTGGCCCCTAAATAGCTGCTAGCAGCCATCACGGGGCCAAGCGCAAGGAGGGCATTAAATGTCATGCCGACATGGCTGGCATCATCAGACCAATGGCAGTAAGAATCTAAAGACATTTCAATATGACTTAAGTCTAAATGGCTGAAAAATCAACAATACGGTCTTTAGTAATTCGATTTAATGGTTTATCACATTCAACCAGCAGGCAGCGCTGTAACCAAATTGTAGTGTCAATTCATGTGGTACATTGAGAGTGTGGTGACATTGACACATGCAAAGTTTGCTTTCAATTGGGTAAACCATTGCTGACAGAGCACTAAAGTCATGTGTTTGTTAAACATAGAATCTTATAAGAAAAATCGAAATGGCAGACGCTCAAAATGGCCGATATGGGAAAATTTGGTATCACAGGACTCGGCATGACCCACTGGATCTAAAGAGACCAGTTTCATGATTTTTGGCCAAAGGGTTCAGGAGTTATAAGCAAAAAAGTCAGTTTTTTAATATCTCCTGACCACTAGGGGGCACAGCGCCAAAACTCTGCAGGTAGCCTCAAACCATGATTGACATAACACACACCTAGTTTGGTCAGAAAAGGCTAATGCATTGGGGAGATAAAGCCTCAATTTCATTTTGGCGACTTTTACCTCAGATTCTTTCACGAGTTATTCGTAAACGGTTTGACGAATCAACTTTGTTTATATATCGTTTTGTCAACATTGTCAGGAGATGATGTGGTTCAATTTTCGTGAACATCGGACGAACGGCCTAGGAGGAGTTCGACAAAGTAGGTTTTTCATAAAATTCAAAATGGCGGGAAAATTTTCATGACGGAAAATGACGTCATAGGGTGCAATCGAATCGTCTTGAGCCAAGGAATCAGTGGACAAAAGAATTTTGTTTCTAGGACATACGGTTCAAAAGTTATTTACGTAAACGTGAGTGCAACTTTGGACAGTTGGTGGCGGTAGAGAGATTGAGTTAGAGACTTCAATTTTGCTATGGTCAATGATTAGACTCTCCTTTATGAGTGTGCCAACTTTTTTTCATTTTCCCGCTTACGGTTCTATGGGCTGTCATAGACTTCAATGGCAGAAGAAGAATAATAATAATAAATATAGCTGCTAGCAGCCATCACGGGGCCAAGCGCAAGGAGGGCATTAAATGTCATGCCGACATGGTAGGCATCATCAGACCAACGGCAGTAAGAATCTAAAGACATTTCAATATGACTTAAGTCTAAATGGCTGAAAAATCATCAATACGGTCTTTAGTAATTCGATTTAATGGTTTATCACATTCAACCAACAGGCAGCGCTGTAACCAAATTGTATTGTCAATTCATGTGGTACATTGAGAGTGTGGTGACATTGACACATGCAAAGTTTGCTTTCAATTGGGTAAACCATTGCTGACAGACCACTAAAGTCATGTGTTTGTTAAACATAGCATCTTATAAGAAAAATCGAAATGGCAGACGCTCAAAATGGCCGATATGGGAAAATTTGGTATCACAGGACACGGCATGACCCACTGGATCTAAACACAGCAGTTTCATGATTTTAGACAAAGCGTTCAGGAGTTATCATCAAAAATGTCAGTTTTTTAATATCTCCTGACCACTAGGGGGCAGAGCGCCAAAACTCTGCAGGTAGCCTCAGACCATGATTGACATAACACACACCTATTTTGGTCAGAATATGCTAATGAGTTACGGAGATATAGCCTCGCTTTTAATTCTATGGCCATTGTGTCGAATTCTTTCGCGAGTTATTCGTAAACGGTTTGGCGAATCAACTTTCTTTATATAACTTTTTGTCATGATGGTCTGGAGATGATGTGGTTTAATTTTGGTGAAAATTGGACAAACGGTCTGGGAGGAGTTCGAAAAAGTAGGTTTTTAAAGAAAAACAACATGGTGGACAAGAAGTTTGGCCGACTATGACAAATTTGGTATCTGTGTTCTCGGTTTGACCCAAGGAACGTATAAAGATAATTTGTTTTACCATAGGTTAACGCACTCAAAAGTTATTAGCATATTTGTAAATTTGGTTATAATTTTTGACCACAAGGGGCTGCTGCCTCGAAACTTTTTGAGTCGTATCAAGGTTAGGTGCCGAAGACACATATTGAGTTTCGTAACGATACGCCAATATCTTTGTTAAATATAGCAATTTATGACAATATTCAAAATGGCCGACGCTCAAAATGGCCGATATGGGAAAATTTGGTATTGCACGACTCGGCATGATGCACTGAATCTAAAGAGACCAGTTTTATTATTTTTGGCCAAAGCGTTCAGAAGTTATAAGCAAATATTTAACTTTTTCATATCTCCTGACCACTAGGGGGCACAGCGCCAAAACTCTGCAGGTAGCCTCAGATCATGATTGACATAACACACACCTAGTTTGGTCAGAAAACGCTAATGCGTTGCGGAGATAAAGCCTCAATTTCATTTTTGCGACCATTAAGTCGGATTCTTTCGCGAGTTATTCGTAAACGGTTTGACATATCAACTTTCTTTGGATAACTTTTTGTCCACATGGTCTGGAGATGATGTGGTTCAATTTTCGTTGAAATCGGAAAAACGGCCTAGGAGGAGTTCGAGAAAGTAGGTTTTTCATAAAATTCAAAATGGCGGGAAAAATTTAATGACGGAAAATGACGTCATAGGGTGCAATCGAATCGGCTTGAGCCAAGGAATCAGTGCCCATAAGAATTTTGTTTCTAGGTCATACGGTTCAAAAGTTATTAGCATAAACGTTAGTTCAACTTTGGACAGTTGGTGGCGCTAGAGAGATTGAGTTAGAGGCTTCAATTTTGCTATGGCCAATGTTTGGACTGTCCTTAATGAGTGTGCCAACTTTCATCATTTTCCCGCATACGGTTCTATGGGCTGTCATAGACTTCCATGACGGAAGAAGAAGAAGAATAATAATAAAGAACCGGAACAAAAACAATAGGTGCCTCCGCACCTTCGGTGCTTGGCCCCTAATAATAAGAACCGGAACAAAAACAATAGGTGCCTCCGCACCTTCGGTGCTTGGCCCCTAAATATAGCTGCTAGCAGCCATCACGGGGCCAAGCGCAAGGAGGGCATTAAATGTCATGCCGACATGGCTGGCATCATCAGACCAACGGCAGTAAGAATCTAAAGACATTTCAATATGACTTAAGTCTAAATGGCTGAAAAACCAACAATACGGTCTTTAGCAATTCGATTTAATGGTTTATCGCATTCAACCAACAGGCAGCGCTGTAACCAAATTGTAGTGTGTGGTACATTGAGAGTGTGGTGACATTGACACATGCAAAGTTTGCTTTCAATTGGGTAAACCATTGCTGACAGCACTAAAGTCATGTGTTTGTTAAACATAGCATCTTATAAGAAAAATCGAAATGGCAGATGCTCAAAATGGCCGATATGGGAAAATGTGGTATCACAGGACTCGGCATGACCAACTGGATCTAAAGACAGCAGTTTCATGATTTTTAGACAAAGCGTTCAGGAGTTATAATCAAAAATGTCAGTTTTTTAATATCTCCTGACCACTAGGGGGCAGAGCGCCAAAACTCTGCAGGTAGCCTCAGACCATGATTGACATAACACACACCTAGTTTGGTCAGAAAAGGCTAATGCATTGCGGAGATAAAGCCTCAATTTCAATTTTGCGACCATTACGTCGGATTCTTTCGCGAGTTATTCGTAAACGGTTTGACATATCAACTTTCTTTGGATAACTTTTTGTCATGATGGTCTGGAGATGATGTGGTTCAATTTTGGTGAAAATTGGACAAACGGTCTGGGAGGAGTTCGAAAAAGTAGGTTTTTAAAGAAAAATAACATGGCAAATCGGAGGTTTGGCCGAATATAACATATTTGGTATCTATGGTCTCGGCTTGACCCAATGAACACATTAAGACCATTTGTTTTACAATAGGTTAACGTCATCAAAAGTTATTAGCATATTTGTAAATTTGGTTATAACTTTTGACCACAAGGTGGCGCTGCCCCCAAACTTTTTGTGCCGTATCAAGATTAGGTGCCGAAGACACATATTGAGTTTCGTAACGATACGCCAATCCATTTGTTAAATATAGCAATTTATGACAATATTCAAAATGGCCGACGCTCTAAATGGCCGATATGGGAAAATTTGGTATCGCACGACTCGGCATGATGCACTGAATCTAACGAGACCAGTTTTATGATTTTTGGCCAAAGGGTTCAGGAGTTGTAAGGAAAAATGTCACTTTTTCATATCTCCTGACCACTAGGGGGCAGAGCGCCAAAACTCTGCAGGTAGCCTCAAACCATGATTGACATAACACACACCTAGTTTGGTCAGAAAAGGCTAATGCATTGGGGAGATAAAGCCTCAATTTCATTTTGGCGACTTTTACCTCAGATTCTTTCACGAGTTATTCGTAAACGGTTTGACGAATCAACTTTGTTTATATATCGTTTTGTCAACATTGTCAGGAGATGATGTGGTTCAATTTTCGTGAACATCGGACGAACGGCCTAGGAGGAGTTCGACAAAGTAGGTTTTTCATAAAATTCAAAATGGCGGGAAAATTTTCATGACGGAAAATGACGTCATAGGGTGCAATCGAATCGTCTTGAGCCAAGGAATCAGTGGACAAAAGAATTTTGTTTCTAGGACATACGGTTCAAAAGTTATTTACGTAAACGTGAGTGCAACTTTGGACAGTTGGTGGCGGTAGAGAGATTGAGTTAGAGACTTCAATTTTGCTATGGTCAATGATTAGACTCTCCTTTATGAGTGTGCCAACTTTTTTTCATTTTCCCGCTTACGGTTCTATGGGCTGTCATAGACTTCAATGGCAGAAGAAGAATAATAATAATAAATATAGCTGCTAGCAGCCATCACGGGGCCAAGCGCAAAGAGGGCATTAAATGTCATGCCGATATGGCTGGCAGCATCCGACCAACAGCAGTAAACATCTAAAGACGTTTCAATATGACTTCAGTCTAAATGGCTGAAAAATCATCAATACGGTCTTTAGCAATTCGATTTAATGGTTTATCACGTTTGACCAACAAGCAGCGCTCTAACCAAATTGATGTGTCAATTCATGTGGTATGTCCAGAGAGAGATGACAATGACACATGCAAAGTTTGGTGTCAATTGGGTAAAGCATTGCTGAAATACAGCATTATAGTCATTTTGACATCAAAGCACTTCATCTTGGCTGGAGAGAAAACCCTTTGTCTCTAAAATGTAATTGTATCAAATAATTTCACTTTAAGCATACACTGACAGTCTACTTACTATGTGCATTTTTAAAATGGGGAAAATAAACCCTGTAGATCCAATGTAGTTAAAGTCAAATTAATCATTGTATGATTTGATTTACAATAATAAACATATCAGTATTTTCTTCATTAGTCTGTTTTAATTCATGTAAACAGTTCTTGAAAAGAAAACAGCAACTTATTGATATATTATAAGAAGTATAATTATTTTTATTCATTATGAAGAGGTTTATTTTTATAGTTATAGTAAAAACAACAACAGAACTTTTGAATAAAACTAAATGTTTAATTGACTAATTTTCCTTAATGTATCATTTTCATCAATGTGAAAAGGGCAAATGACATGTTGAGTAATGTTCTGCTGACATTTAGTGGCTGTAGTTGACATTTCGAGTTTTATTGTCTTAAGTGAGAAGCAAAAAAGCTGTAAGCAAAAGCACCACTTTGTTTATATCTCCGGACCACTAGATTGCACTGCGCTAAAACTCGGCAAGTAGCCTCAGATCATGATTGACATGGCACACAGAAAGTTTGGTCAGAAAATGCTAATGCGTTGCAGAGATATACGCCTCGCTTTATTTGGTGGCCATTTGGTCAAATTCGATTGCAATTTTATCGAAAACAGTTTGGCGAATCAACTTCATTTCTATAACTTTTTGTCAACAGGGTCTGAAGATGATGTGATTCAATTTTGGTGAAAATTGAGCAAACGGTTTGGGAGGAGTTCGAAAAAGTAGGTTTTTATAGAAAAATAACATGGCAAATCGGAGGTTTGGCCGAATATGACATATTTGGTATCTATGGTCTCGGCTTGACCCAATGAACACATTAAGACCATTTGTTTTACAATAGGTTAACGTCATCAAAAGTTATTAGCATATTTGTAAATTTGGTTATAACTTTTGACCACAAGGTGGCGCTGCCCCCAAACTTTTTGTGCCGTATCAAGGTTAGGTGCCGAAGACACATATTGAGTTTCGTAACGATACGCCAATCCATTTGTTAAATATAGCAATTTATGACAATATTCAAAATGGCCGACGCTCTAAATGGCCGATATGGGAAAATTTAGTATCGCACGACTCGGCATGATGCACTGAATCTAACGAGACCAGTTTTATGATTTTTAGACAAAGCGTTCAGGAGTTGTAAGGAAAAATGTCACTTTTTCATATCTCCTGACCACTAGGGGGCACAGCGCCAAAACTCTGCAGGTAGCCTCAGACCATGATTGACATAACACACACCGAGTTTGGTCAGAAAACGCTAATGCGTTGTGGAGATAGAGCCTCAAGTTCATTTTTGCGATCATTACGTCGGATTATTTCGTGAGTTATTCATAAACGGTTTGACATTTCAACTTTCTTTGGATAACTTTTTGTCACCATGGTCTGGAGATGATGTGGTTCAATTTTCGTGAAAATCGGACAAACGGCCTAGGAGGAGTTCGAAAAAGTAGGTTTTTCATAAAATTCAAAATGGCGGGAAAATATTCATGACGGAAAATGACGTCATAGGGTGCAATCGAATCGTCTTGAGCCAAGGAATCAGTGGACAAAAGAATTTTGTTTCTAGGACATACGGTTCAAAAGTTATTTACGTAAACGTGAGTGCAACTTTGGACAGTTGGTGGCGCTATAGAGATTGAGTTAGAGACTTCAATTTTGCTATGGTCAATGATTGGACTGTCCTTTATGAGTGTGCCAACTTTTTTTCATTTTCCCGCTTACGGTTCTATGGGCTGTCATAGACTTCAATGACGGAAGAAGAAGAAGAATAATAATAAAGAACCGGAACAAAAACAATAGGTGCCTCCGCACCTTCGGTGCTTGGCCCCTAATAAATATAGCTGCTAGCAGCCATCACGGGGCCAAGCGCAAGGAGGGCATTAAATGTCATGCCGACATGGCTGGCATCATCAGACCAACGGCAGTAAGAATCTAAAGACATTTCAATATGACTTAAGTCTAAATGGCTGAAAAATCAACAATACGGTCTTTAGTATTTCGATTTAATGGTTTATCACATTCAACCAACAGGCAGCGCTGTAACCAAATTGTAGTGTCAATTCATGTGGTACATTGAGAGTGTGGTGACATTGACACATGCAAAGTTTGCTTTCAATTGGGTAAACCATTGCTGACAGAGCACTAAAGTCATGTGTTTGTTAAACATAGCATCTTATAAGAAAAATCGAAATGGCAGACGCTCAAAATGGCCGATATGGGAAAATTTGGTATGACAGGGCTCGGCATGACCCACTGGATCTAAAGACAGCAGTTTCATGATTTTTAGACAAAGCGTTCAGGAGTTATAATCAAAAATGTCAGTTTTTTAATATCTCCTGACCACTAGGGTGCAGAGCGCCAAAACTCTGCAGGTAGCCTCAGACCATGATTGACATAACACACACCTAGTTTGGTCAGAAAACACTAATGCGTTGCGGAGATAAAGCCTCAATTTCATTTTTGCGACCATTACGTCGGATTCTTTCGCGAGTTATTCGTAAACGGTTTGACATATCAACTTTCTTTGGATAACTTTTTGTCATGATGGTCTGGAGATGATGTGGTTTAATTTTGGTGAAAATTGGACAAACGGTCTGAGAGGAGTTCGAAAAAGTAGGTTTTTAAAGAAAAACAACATGGTGGACAAGAAGTTTGGCCGACTATGACAAATTTGGTATCTGTGTTCTTGGTTTGACCCAAGGAACGTATAAAGATAATTTGTTTTACCATAGGTTAACGCACTCAAAAGTTATTAGCATATTTGTAAATTTGGTTATAATTTTTGACCACAAGGGGGTGCTGCCTCGAAACTTTTTGAGTCGTATCAAGGTTAGGTGCCGAAGACACATATTGAGTTTCGTAACGATACGGCAATATCTTTGTTAAATATAGCAATTTATGACAATATTCAAAATGGCCGACGCTCAAAATGGCCGATATGGGAAAATTTGGTATCGCACGACTCGGCATGATGCACTGAATCTAAAGAGACCAGTTTTATTATTTTTGGCCAAAGCGTTCAGAAGTTATAAGCAAATATTTAACTTTTTCATATCTCCTGACCACTAGGGGGCAGAGCGCCAAAACTCTGCAGGTAGCCTCAGATCATGATTGACATAACACACACCTAGTTTGGTCAGAAAACGCTAATGCGTTGCGGAGATAAAGCCTCAATTTCATTTTTGCGATCATTACGTCGGATTCTTTCGCGAGTTATTCGTAAACTGTTTGACATATCAACTTTCTTTGGATAACTTTTTGTCCACATGGTCTGGAGATGATGTGGTTCAATTTTCGTTGAAATCGGAAAAACGGCCTAGGAGGAGTTCGAAAAAGTAGGTTTTTCATAAAATTCAAAATGGCGGGAAAAATTTCATGACGGAAAATGACGTCATAGGGTGCAATCGAATCGTCTTGAGCCAAGGAATCAGTGGACATAAGAATTTTGTTTCTAGGTCATACGGTTCAAAAGTTATTAGCATAAACGTTAGTTCAACTTTGGACAGTTGGTGGCGCTAGAGATATTGAGTTAGAGACTTCAAATTTGTTATGGTCAATGATTGGACTGTCTTTAATGAGTGTGCCAACTTTCATCATTTTCCCGCATACGGTTCTATGGGCTGCCATAGACTTTCATGGCGGAAGAAGAAGATGAAGAATAATAATAAGAACCGGAACAGAAACAATAGGTGCCTTCGCACCTTCGGTGCTTGGCCCCTAATAATAAGAACCGGAACAAAAACAATAGGTGCCTCCGCACCTTCGGTGCTTGGCCCCTAATAATAATAATAAGAACCGGAACAAAAACAATAGGTGCCTCCGCACCTTCGGTGCTTGGCCCCTAATAATAAGAACCGGAACAGAAACAATAGGTGCCTTCGCACCTTCGGTGCTTGGCCCCTAATAAGAACCGGAACAAAAACAATAGGTGCCTCCGCACCTTCGGTGCTTGGCCCCTAATAACGAATCTGGGTATTGATGAAATTGACTTAGAATTATATCGTTATAATGCTTTAAATTACTGTTTTGTTATACATTTCTAAAATAATGTGTATTTGTAACACTAAAACATATGAAGATGTTTTTCTTTTTTTGCTGTCAATACATTATAGGCCAGTATTATGTTATAGCCTATAACTACCATATACCGCCTACATCAAAACTTTTTTTAATAAATGACTATAAAAAGTAAGCCGTAACTACTGCTAACAAAAAACATATATTTTTTTTTTTTGCTAATAATTGATATCATTGTACCTTTTTGTTACCTTAGATTAGAAATTATCTGCACCGGACGAGACCGTGAGTCGCTGGCTGGCCTGGTAGGTAACACTGTTGTCATGGATACAATCAGCTGAAGGCAACAGATGAATGTGAATGTGAATGAGATGAAAGGAGACTTTTTAGAGTTTTGTACACCTTTGGATTAATAATTATATATATATATATATATATATATAATTATTATTAATGAATAAATGTATTCATGTTCGTTCAATTGTATGTATGTAAATATGTATGCATTTAATTATTTATTTATTTAGAAAATTAGCAAAACATGGGTTCTGGTGGAATGGAGGGAGGAGCCTCCCACCTATGATATTGTCCCTAAAAAGGACATACTAAAAAAAAAGTTTGAACCTGGAGATGTTGTGGATGTGGCTTATGAAGAGGAAAGTTCCCCAGCCACAGTTATAGATATTGATGGTAAAAGTTCAGCAAACAAGACTTAATCATGATATAGAAGATATGTATTTCCTAATTTATTTTTGTCCCTTCAGAGAGCAAAGATACCCTCAGGAGGAGGATGTTTAGGCTAGAGGGGAAAAGAAAAAATCAGCCATGTTTGCAAAATGATGCAAAAAGAGTAGCAAAGAAAAAAAAAACGTACACTCCAACTCAGTCCCCATCTCACTCCAAAACGTCCTCATCTGATCAAGAGCCTCCAGTCAAACATCAAGTAATACCTACATCTTTTAAATGGCTACTCTTATTTTTCATTATGCTTATTTAAATAACAAATATTAATGACACCGATATGACACTAATATTGTGTGTCCATCTTTAGCTCATCCACCGAAAGGACAGTATGTTAATGCAAGAGATTAACAGCATGGAGAGTCAAGCTGAAGAGCATTCAAGCCGAGAAACTCAACTTGAGAGAGAAATTCTCAAATTAAAAAAAGAAAATGAGAATCTAAGAGCACTTAATATAGCTCTGCAACAAGGTATTATTTTTTTCTTCATGTATTTCTGTCTATTCATCTATATAGTAATTTATCAGTCAGTGTGGTTGTCTGTTAGTAATCATTTATTTTGTATTTTTTTTAAGAAATTCTTCCAATGCTCAAGTGCAGCATGAACCAGGACACTCGTCTTGTTGCTCAACAACCACAAGATTCAAGTCAGAAGAATCCCCCTGAAAAGGTGAATACAAATATATTAGTTATATTCACGTAAAGTGTTGTGCAGAAGTTGTAGAAGGCATGTTAACTTCTTCATGTTTCATTTTACTTTTGTAACAAAATACACATTTGATATGATCACCCCCTTGACTATAAAACAGCTGGCACACTAAACCAAAATATATCACTTTTTTGTTGAAGAATCTAACAAGCCTAACACTTTTGCACAGTATGTAGTCAAAGTTATATGCTTTTAGATACAGTGTCCCTAACTTTTTTTCTTGACAGACACAGGGGCTAGGAATTAGTTCAGCTGTACTGACAAGTTGTGGACGGGGGGGCACATCATGTTCTGCCATGGTGAAAGATCTGGCAGTGGCAGTGTTTGGGAGAGAAACACTGGCCACACATGGGCTGTCTGGAAGGGCTGGCAATGCTAACACAGGCACTTTGGCAAAGCCAGCTCTTGACCAGAACAAAGTTATAATGATCCTAGGTGAGAAAAATGTCCTGCTTTTTTCTTTACGCAAACATGATGTTGCAGTTATAGTGCAAAATTGTAATAATGTTATCACATATGATAAGTGGAATTGCATTTACAGACACAGTACAAAAAAAGTTCCCAGATGTTCCAAAAAAGTTCATCAGGGCAGCACTAAGAGAAAAGTTAAATGATGAGCACAAGTTACGAATAAGGTAATAATACACACAACACACTCTCTCTCTCTCTCTCTCTCCTCACACACCCTCATGCTCTCTCACACACACACACACACACACACACACACACACACACACACACACACACACACACACAACACACACACACACACACACACACACACACACACACACACACATACACACACCCACACACCCACACACACTCATGCTCTCCCTCTCTCTCTCTCTCACACACACACACACACACACACACACACACACACACACACACACGCTCATGCTCTCTCTCTCTCTCACACACACACACACACACACACACACGCTCATGCTCTCTCTCTCTCTCACACACACACACACACACACACACACACACACACACACACACACACACACACACACACACACACACACACAGACACACACACATGCTCATGCTCTCTCTCTCACACACACACACACACACACACAAACATGCTCATGCTCTCTCTCTCACACACACACAAACAAATTTTTAAATTTCTCTTTTTTTCTTGTTTTTCAGGAAAACAGTGTAGAGGCTTCATTTGAATGTCGTTTCACATGGCTGTGAATTGGTCTCTGCTTCGCTCTACTCTTAGTTTCAATAAATACAATAAATAATTTGTGAAAATGCATTGTTTGTTGTGAAGTTATTCCCCCTGCATTAATCCTACAGAAGACATAAGAAGACCTGTATAATTGCATATATATCCACAACAGTCCTGCAGGAACTTTGAATATTATATTTTAAAACCCTGCAGGGATATAATTCCTGCAGGTATTCCTTCATAAAATTCCTGCAGGTATTCCTTCATAAAATTCCTGCAGGTATTCCTTCAGGAAAATGAGCTGAAAATCCTGTAGGAAATCCTGTAGGAAATCTGCATAATATTCCTGCAGGATTCCTGTAGGTTATTTTTGTAAGGGAGACAGTTCTTGAGTTACTGTCTTGAGTTTTAATTCAATTTTTAAATAAATGCATATCATATATATCAAGTGTTGTACATGAATATGATTTAATGTCACATCAGAATATGAAGACATAATAAAATACAATTAAATTATAAATAAAAAATGCTAAAATAATATGATCATTGCAAATGCACCAAAGTATAAATGAATACTGTGAAAGAAAGCTATTAATAACTGTCCGAGCCAGGGAGTTTCTGAGCCTGCTTGTGACATTACTTACAAGAAGAATGTTAATTACATCCAAAAAGAAACAAAATAATATATTTTATGAACCAAGTTGCTGAATATTGATCCATCCAAATGTGCATTTCAAGAGCAAGCATGCACATTGTTAATAGATATAATGGACATGGTGTGACTGACAGGTGGGGAAGAGGGGAGGCTGTGAAGGGAGAGGGTGATGTTTCTGTAGAAGTTCACTAGCCCTGTGATTGGCTCTGGGGCTCCAATATGATCTTGCTGGGGTCCCGAACGCAGGAGAAAGCAGCACGAGGAATTTTTTGCACATTGATGTAGTTGTACTCTAAATGGACAGTTGATAGGGGAGATTCCTCTGTCCTTTTAACCTTACAGATGGATTTCACTGGGACAGAGCTGAAAACACAAAGCCATACGTATGTTTCACTAGCAAACGTTTCATTGTAGGGATGTAGATATTATTTATATGTTTTGCAATAAAATATCTAAACAATTTTAATTTAAACTTAAAAATCTGAAAAGCAAAAGTGTGCCATGAATAACATTTTAAAATATTTTAGAGTAGCTTAGAGGACTTTACAAATAGAGGTATCCATGATTCTCCAGCAGTGTAAAGCTATGGGTTTGTTTCAAATCTTAGAGAGCTGACTACATTTAGCATTTTATGACATTTAAAGACATTTAGCATTTTATTCCACTTGTAAAAAGGATTATAAACACTATATTGCCTTCTTAGATACCTCAAGTTCTTAGCATTTAAAAAAAAAAATGTGAATAAGCCACCCAAGAATGCATTACAATAAGCTCAGTAAAAATTGAGTTCAGTGTTCTTGTCTTTTCATTCATGTGCTTGTTTTCTCCTATGTGAATCTCTGTGGATCAAAGACTTTATTTTATACTACCTGCGTCAAGCGCTTTGGATTGAACCATAAATAACATTACACTACCATTCAACAGTTTAATTTTGACATTTTTTGAAAGAACTCTCTTATGCTCAAAAATACAGTAAAAACACAATAGCCTAATATAAAATTTTTTTTAATTTAATATTTAAAAATAGTTTTCTATTTTAATATATTGAATAAAAATAATTTAATTCTGTGATGGGGAAGATGAATCATTACTACAGACTTCAGTGTCACATGATCTTTCAAAAATCATTCAAATATGCTGATTTTCTGCTCAAGAAACACTTGTGTGAAAATAGTTGTGCTGTTTAATATTTTTCTGGAAACCATGACATATTTTTTAGGATTCTTGATGATGAATAGAAAGATCACAAAAGCATTTAGCATGGAAACAGCATTATAAATGTATTTACTGTCACTGCCAAAGGTCACGGGTTTGATTCCCAGGGAAAGCAAGAACTAATTAGAATGTCAATGTGTATCTTGAATGCAATGTATGTTGCTTTGGATAAAAGTGTCTACCAAATGTGTAAATGTAAACCTGATAAATAATTGTCAAATTAAGGTAACACTTAATCATCATAGCATAACACCAAGTCAGCCAAATTTCAGTGATATTGTGTGTTGTCGCTGGCCATTTGTCTTTATGTAATTAGTTTATTCAACTCATGGAAAATAGAAAACATTTTCACAAAATATTTGTGTCTGCTATGTAATTTTTTGCTTAGAGAATATGAAGAATGGCTGCTTATGATAGTTACGATTCTCCCTTAGAAGGTAGCAGTCTATGTGAGGCACCTCACTAGGTAATGATCACAGCTTAAGTGTACATACCTGATACGGTTGTGGTCTAGACGCAGTAGCTGGAGGTTCTTGAAGTGGCGCATATTGTGGGGCACCCTCTCAAACCTGTTGTTGTCCAAGTGTAACTCCACCAATGTTTGATAAACACCACGAAATGACTTCCCCAGCACCCCATGCTCCTCTAACAGGTTGTGGGAGAGGTGTAGGGTCTGTAAGCCTGGTCGGAGGTGACTCAATGAGTACGGTGGAATGGAGTGAATGTGATTGTGCTGAAGCGAAAGTTGGCGCAAGGCCCTGGGCAGATCTGTGGGCACCACGGCCATCTGGTTATGGGACAGGTCGAGAGCTTCCAGCTTTCTGAGGAAACAGAGAGACAGAGATGTGGTTTTACATGACAGAGTGTATTAGCGGCAGGCGATATGACCAAAATTTTATTTCATGATAATAACAAGGTATATAATAAGATTCTTATGGTACCAATATTGTGGATACCAGTGAAAAAAACGATCCCACAGCAAAAACTAAAACCATAAATATGTAAATATGGTTAAATATGTAACATTTAACATGTGAAGAAATGGTTACTGAACTAATCAACACGATCAGTGAATGAATCTGAACATTTGTTTTTGATGAACCGATTTAAAATAGATGAATTAGTCTTTGGGATGAATTATTGACTTGTTCTAACCAGCATGGACCATGGAAATTCATGCTTGTCCAAGCTGGACTTTACAACTTATATTTGTGTAAACCATGTTAGAGTGTTTTGATGGTTAGTGCAAAATGGTTGCAGAATATGTAGAGAGTTTCTCTCAAGTGCTGGGGGAGCTTGTGAAGTATTCTGCTGTGTTTGCACAGAGAAAGAACCTCAAGGCAGGTCATTAACCCAGCATAAGACAGCTAGAGTCAAAAAAGCCTGAACGTCAACTTCGGTTAAGTGTATCTGAGTGCGTGTGTGTGCTCTGTGGAGGCACAAAAGCAGTAGAGCAGCAGGAATGAGTGCATGCGTTGTGGGGGTGGTGGATTTCCAGTGAGTTAGAGAGAGAATATCTTGAAAGTAATGGTAGCGTATGAGAGGCCTTTGTGTTTTCCGAGAGAGGTCTGGAGGAGGCAGCTGGTGTAAGTTTACAATGTTAGTCTCAGCAGGAGTCAGGAGCACATTTCCTCTGCCTCCGTAACACTGACGGCTTCCCAGTACACCAGCGCACTGAGGAGGGTCTCATATAGCAACGAGTGTTATTATTATATCAAAAGCTACACTGACCTCCATGTGGTTTTCATTCACCCAACAAGCTCTGATGCTGACCTTGAGATGAGAGATGAGACTGTAGATATTTACAGACTGAATAGCATCCAGGATATCTGGCAGTGAATTCAGCTGACAGAGTTTCAGTGGGAATCCTGAGCTATTTTGTTCAGTTGTAGTCATGACGTTCATTGCTCTTTGAAAATATGGGTAAATGCTAAGAAACCGATGGAATTTTTCCCTTTCTTTAGGAGATTTTTATCAACAGTTGGGTTGTTAAATAAATCCATAAATGTTTTATTATGCATGTGCGCAACGGACCACTGTCACAAGGGAGCCAACTATTTTTTTTTACAGCCAGACACACACTTTAGAGTATGAGCTAGCAATATTGTAGTATTGAGCATGAGCTAGCAGTATCAAGTATTGTTTGTTATTCTTTGATTATAAGCTAATTTTTATATTTTATTAGAAAAAGCATTTCACTGCCAATGCACTACATCTAAAATAAATACCAGAAGCCATCCAACTGGCAAAAGTCCCATAAATACAGAAATCATGATTAAAGAACACGAGAGCCTCAGATTATAATGCAGTTTTAGGGTTATTGGCTTCTGATGTAGTGACACAGATCTCTCCCACCAACTAGCCAATAACGGGAGCACTGCCATAACGAGAAGCAGAAGAGCACGGGTGCCACCACATGTACAAGGGCACAACGATGCAAGCGTTGCACAACCGCCCTTACGTAACCTGGCACGCAGGACAGGAAGACCACTGTCACAACGAGGCACATTTTGCTAGATCTCATGTTATATCATGCATGCATGAGACCCACGCTAAGCCAAACTCAGCCCCTTTATTTCGCGCACTATGATTCGAACTAGCAAGAGCAAGCAATGGGATAACTATCACCAGCTGTGGCTCCGCAAATTCATGCTTTCTGACAAGATTCAGAAGACAGGTTTTTAATTATTTTTTTATCTACTTGTGTGTATCTCACCTCAGAACCGCTGGCTTCTTGTTGTCTCCTCAGGCAGAGATACTTTATATAACTCATTATGAAATAAGATTGTGCATGTCTTGGTGAAACTGCACTAACTTGCATTTTTTGCCTCCCTGTGTGAGAAAACAAACAGCGTGTGTCCTCTGTTTCACCCCCCTGCCTCATTCCCGTAAGCTCTGTCCAGCTAGCGCATCAACACTGTCCTCGCCCATCCATCAAAATCCTCAGCTTCAGGTCATTGGCCTGCAGAGGAGCCCTCTCCCAGCATAACCTGTTCTTCACCCCAAGAACCAAAACAACCCTACAGACGACAGGGGGCCTGTGCTGTCAATGCACAAACACACAAAAACATTGTGCACCTATATAAACACACCAGCAAATAAACACTCACAGAGCAACATGGTCGTTCATCTCCAAGTTGCACAGATTCCCATGACATTTGGCTGCAGATTGAATTTATCACTTTTAAAGAAAGCAGCTAAGATAAATAAACCATGAAGTTTAAGTAAAAATTAAAAACAGTAATTAGACTTTATAGGCCTGGCACTTTAATGGAGGACAGAGTTCAGGGAGATACTCTCGCAATGTATAAAGGGTTAATTCACCCAAAAAGGAAAATTCTGTCATCATTTACTCACCCATAAGTTATTTAAGGGTGAAACTCATAAAACTTTTATTCATCTTTGGAAAACAGAAATTAAGAAATTTTTAATGAATGTAAAGAGGTTTCTGTCCCTCCACTTAAAGTCCATTAAAGACATCATAAAACTATGAATCAAGCGGATTAAATCTAAATGTAAATCTTGATATGATTGCATTACATGATAAATTAGAGGTTTATTTCATTTCTATAATTTGACTCTCTATGATTAATGCATTTACACCAAATATGATAAACTTAAACATGCATGCATCAAAATCTCACTGGTTCTTGTGTGTCACACACGGATGTTCAAGCTTTTGTGTTTACCATTTTTGAGTGCTCTATGTATTTTTGCTGATCCTGGTTTAAAAGTCTAAATTAAATCTGTTCATCGTGTAAATGCATGGACTGTCAATTAAGAAAAATAAATCTCTCAAGTTTATCTTAATTTGTTTTTCAAAGTGAAACAAAATTCTTATGGGATTGGAATGACATGAGGGTAAGTAACTGATGCCAATTTTTATTTTTTGAATGAACGTTTAAGTGTTTTTTATGGGCATTAAGCAAAAGGGATTTACAGGACATATCAACTTCACTTAATTGGAATTTGAAATTAAATGACAGGAAAAGGAATTTATTGAAATGCAATTCAAAATCAATGCAATTCCTTTAGTGATCACAGTCTATAAGTTAACAATGTATATATTATGTATGAAAATATGATGAAATTTAAACTAAAAGCAAATTGTATAGGAAGCATTTCAAATCATTTCAACTATTGTCAATTGTCTTTGAAGTCTTTAAACCTTAAAGAACTTAAAACTTTGCTTTTTCTAGTTTTAGCTTACTTAAATTCTAAATTCTGTGTCGTGTTTGAAATTCTAATTCAGGAATTCAATTTGGCAGACACATTTCAATTATGAATGGATCACAGAGTAGAACGAAAGCTAGAAAAAGAGTTTATTTATATAATGTCCATATCTGCACCATGGACCCAGTCTAAATACCACTGTAAATCCCAGTCATTTGTTTATGTGCAGGGGGTCTGTAATAGCTAGTTAATAGCATTCGAATGGAAATCCTGGCACAGAACCCCCTCCAGATGTATATAATTCGTCATCTTCGGTCCAAATTCTTACTTAATCATCTCATCTAGAAAATCTCTGATCACAGTTGGAAATTACCGATCACAGCTTCAGGAAAATATTGTCATGGCTACATCTTTTTGTATGTATATGTGTATGTGGCTGGGCTGCTAGACGAGTGAAAGTTTGAGAAATGGAGTAGTGAAGAGGCCTTGATGGAATTGGGATTTACAGCAGTAGACAGACTGGGTCTGTTGTGACGATATGGACATTATTTGGGCTGACAAGCACGTTCATAAAGGCTGAAGAAATTAAAGTAGACAGTAAAAGACCTGCCTTAACTCGGGGAAGTTCACAGACATGTGCAGAGATAATAGTATGGTGTTGCAGTGATTGGGTAGATCACAGGCTCACACACACACACGAGTGTGTGCACACAAACACACACATCTACAATAACAATTATCAACATAATTTGGTTACAGTGTGATATATAATTTTGTATTACAATTATGTTTGAAATAGAGAGGCTGTAAAGTTGAGTTGATGGCTGATCAAAGCTTACTTATGCAAAGGTAATTTTAAAAAGCAGCTGGAAAGCAAACTGAAAGAAAGAAAGAAAGAAAGAAAGAAAGAAAGAAAGAAAGAAAGAAAGAAAGAAAGAAAGAAAGAAAGAAAGAAATTCCCCCTTTAAATGGTACCGTTTCAAAAGGATTTACAATTTGCAAGAAAAGAAAATGAGTAAAAGATGTTGAAGATGAATAATGTATTAGTATGATTTGCTGACGGTATGAGAGTCAGTGTGAGAGCGAGAATGGAGGGGATGGAAAAGACAAAAAGCTTATGAAGCAGAGAGAGTTGTAATGAAAGGCCTCATTTTAATGTAAGCCGACACTTTGGTTTGCTTCTCACATAAAGCTATTGTATAACTTCAAAAGTCAGGCTACTTTTATGATAATGTTATGGTGCTTTTGTGTCCTTTTAGAAGCTTGAAAGCTCCAGTTCACATTCATTGTAATAGTGTGGTAAATAGTAGGGCCCTTTACATTTTATTTTTTCGCAAATTCTGTTAAAATCTTTCTGGATTTAGTTTTTTTTTCTGTGTGAATTTTTCTGGATTCCATTTTAAAGGTTTGATTCCATTTTAATAATCAAAAGCATGTCTAATTAATTGAATTCATAAAAACAACAATGTATTTATTTTTTAGGGGACTATGAAATGTTTTGTGCATTTTGTTTTTATTCAAACGAAGGCATAAAAGATTACTTTATTTGATCTTTTAATCATATTAATTGAAACAAAGTGTTTTGTCAAACGAAGTGCTGCACAACAGGACTTTACTGATGATTATTCCTTAAAAATAAACTTTTAATAATAATTGTATTATTAGCAGTCGCACTATTACATCAAGACATACATTATAATAATATATTTGTATCACAATTTCTTCAAGAACTTTTATTTTGACGCGTTGTTATACAGTAAATTCAGTGTTTATGAGTCATGTTTATGAGGCCCTAAAAGAGCAACCAGCACATTTATTTTTAAAATATCATCTTCTTTTGATTCTGCAATAGTCATACAGGGTTGAAACAAGCAAAGTAGATAATTTTTTATAAATGGATACATTTTGGATGTCTCTTTACAGTACAGATTACTTTTGCATCTATGCTTTTTCTAGCTTTCAGCAGAAGTATGGGTGGTTGTGTGTGCTAACCTTGTATCTATACTTTGCCAACTCATAGATTCTACAAAATATCTCTCTGCCAGAATGCTTGAGCATCAGTCACTCATGTCTGAATCATACCAGTGCCGTAAAGCCAAACATCTGCATTCACCACAGTACAAAAGCAAACTATTATCCATAAGTGAGATTATGCTTAATTACACAATTGATCCTAGTAATCTTCCATATACTTTTTCAGACAAAGTCTTTATTTCTCATGGAATTAAGTTTGGATTTCCAAACAGATGGGCCATGGTAAGTATCTCTGGCTTGTTTTTCTAACTTCACCCAATCTCTCAGTGTGTTTGACAGGAAAAAGGGCAGAGTGAGTGATGAGTGAGCTCTCTGTCACTTCTGCCTCCCGTATAACACGCTCCTGAGGATGAGTGATGTGAGGCCTTGGAGAAGCCTATCTACTCTGGCCGAATTGAAAATATGAGGCAGATGCAGGGTGACAGCAGAGCCAAAATAAATGATCACCCTCCTTCAAATGATTCTGATGATGACAAACACTCAGGAATTGTGTTCTACCAAAACGCATTTGTAGGATGAGTTAGACTGCTCTCACGTGTCATTTGTGCACCATCTAGTGGTTAACAAGAAATTTGTTCTAGTGCAGGGTTTCTTAACCTTTTGCCTATTGCGACCCACTTTTTTTTTGTATGACAGTCCTACGACCCACTAAGGCTAGAAATAAATGAAAAGAAATAGTAAATAGTAAGTAATGAAAAATAACGAAATAATTCGTTAGACCTAATTCGTGTGCTCATAATTAATTTCACAAAACACTTTTTCAAAAATTAGGCAGACTATGAAACGAACTGATTTATTTATTTTCACTCACGTTAATGTGACATTTGAGACTGCCGCTCTGAAAGGATGATATCCAGACGCGGTGGAATTGGGGAAAGAGCCACTCGTAGTGTCGCACTCAAACTAGAAGTTGTCAGTCTATTCCTGCTTTTTGTTTTCGATGCAGTCACTGTCGAAAATC
Organism: Rhodeus uyekii; assembly: GCA_037043235.1. Lineage (NCBI taxonomy): Eukaryota > Metazoa > Chordata > Actinopteri > Cypriniformes > Acheilognathidae > Rhodeus > Rhodeus uyekii. The sequence continues at coordinate 2,029,569 of JAWRVZ010000034.1, forward strand.
CCGACTCGCATTTGAGAATTGTATATAACCTTTTACCGGTTATATACAATTCTTCAGGTTCTATAATAAAATTAATATAGCAATATATATTTCATACATTTTAGAATGATCTAAAAATGTCGAAGAAGGTTGCCATTCGTCAAGCAATAAACATAAACTTATACTGTGTATTAATAAAGTCAGAAAAATGTGCATGTGAGACTCACGGCAGGTTGATCCAAGCCTCAGGGTACATGCTGTTCTCTTTCAGGAGGTTGTGACTGAGATCTAACACCCTCAGGTGGACACACTTATCCAGAAGCCTGTCCTGCACCTCCACTATTTGATTTCCCTGCAACTTTAAGTCCTGCAAACACACAATGACACATCAAAATATAAAACCCCCAAACTTACACAGAGAAGCAAGTGACTGAAACATTGGATGAGTTCCAGAACTGACCTCTAAAGATGCGGGTAATCCCGCTGGAATGGAACTGAATCTGTTTTTATCTAGTCGTAAATATTTAAGTGCCTTCAGAGGTTTGAAGGCCCAGGGTGCAACACTGCCCTCGTAGAGGATGTTTCCTGCCAGTTCCAAAACTTGCAGGTTAGCCAAACCTAAAAAAAGAAACTGTTATTAGTTATTTCAATTAAAAGTGTATCAATAATTGTTGTTTACTTTGAGCCGTCCTGGACTTCTGACACCTAGTGGTGTGGATGTAACCTCACCAAAAAAGCTAACTTTTAATAATTAAAATAATTGTACGAATGACCCATTAGCAGTCTAATTTAGGTATATTTCCAGAGTAACATTCTCCATCAATAAGTGACAGTTACTCTGATAAAGCAACAGTTATAACTATCGAAGGAACTGTCACTTGTTGATGGACATGTTGCTCGACCAGCCGGATATTACTTGCTTCATGCGATCTGAACGACTTGCTCCATGTACAAGAAAACATCATTATACATTATTTTTAACGTATAAAAGAACTATTCGGTTCTTTATCTGTAAAAAACATGACTAAAGAAGAGCTCTGACCGTGACTCTAATGTTTCTCTGACAATAATGTTTCAACATCTAAATTTGCATAAAAACATACCAAAGCCACGAATAAACTCATGTTTGTGCAGCTGGCATGAAAAACAGAACAAACCTTTGAAGCTGTGTGAAGCCAGTTGGTTAATTTTATTGCTGTTTATCTTTAGATCCTCCAAAGAAGATGGCAAGTGTGGAATTGTTGTAAGTTCATTGCCGTCAAGTTGCAGTTTTTTCAGCTTTGTCAGATTCTGTAAAACAAACATAAAAGCAGTAAAAACACCCACTTGTTTCAACTTTTGGCGCAGTGGTTATGTCCTGTCTGCTTTAGGCCTAGTGAATAGTTTCCACTGTGCCAACCACCAAATGAAAAGCCTCAGTTTTATACGATGGTTAAATTATTTAAATGTTATTTCAAACCCTGCTTGCCCAGGATTACTGGACCTGTATTATTTTTTTATACCCAGAATACCATAAATTGTCTACTTATTTCCCTCCTCAAAGAATATTTATTCTTCATGCTAATTTTACTGAACATTACATAGACGGAGAGCCTGTTTTCATGCTGCTTGGTTTGCTGTTTGGTCCCTTCTCAAGGTCTTCCAGTGGAAATCTGGACTTATCTTGGCCCTTACATATATTTAGCAGTTATAATTTGAAACTTCTTCCTTTTAATTTGTATGTTCTTAAAAATCCTGACTAAGTTGGGTCTTTTTTTAGGTTTCGATGTAGACATGTACCGTACTTCAATTGTAAGGATTATAGATGTATATAACTGGCGTAATTAAAGGGATAAAGAAATGGCAGTACCATAAAGAGACTTAGGTTGAAAGAGGAGTCGTCCAGCATGTTCATACTTAGGTCAATTTCTTCAAGATTTGGCAGTCCGGAAAAACCACTGGGAGGAATTCCTGTTAAGTTATTTCCTGTAAGACAGCACATTGGTTAAAACGCTGAATGGGCTTATTACAAGACATGAACCAACATAAATTATAGAGTCTCTCAGTGATCCGTATACTTATGTTGGACCTTTCAGCCTGTCCAGACCTTACCAGGCAGTTCAAGTATGGTGACTTCCGGGTTCGTGATGATGGGCAAGTTGGACAAGCCAATCTGCTTGCAGGATATTCTAGTTCCGTCCAATTGGCAGCCTTCTGGTAATGAGTCTATGAAATCATCTTGGGTCAGGGTGCTGTTAGAAGCATCATTCTCCTCTGCTTCAGCTTCTTCTTCTTCCTTTCCCTCTTCTGCCTCTCCCTCTTCTTCTTCTTCCTCCTCCTCCTCTTCCTCCTCTTCTTCTTCCTCATCATCATCTTCTTCTTCTTCATCTTCATCCTCTTCCTTTTTCTTTGGTTTCTGCTCCTCCCCTTGGTCCAAGAGACGTTTTTTCTCCCCCTTGAGTTCCCTCAAGATTGCATTTAGTTTTCCTGCTGCGCCACCCCATCTCTCCAACACCGCATTGAGCTCCACCCACACGGCCTCAGTTCTCCCCATAACGGACTGATGGGGCACACATAGGGAACATGGCAGGAATCAAGCCCATTAGTGACACAGGAACGACCAGAAACACACTGAACAAACTAAACAAACTAAATATAGTGGACAAATAGCACAGGCAGGAATAAAGGAGGTGGAAAATGAGAGGTTGTGCATTAAGACAGGAAGCAAAAATAGACTTATAATTAGCATTTATGGTATGGCTGTGCTATCTTGGACTGCCAGAATACACATACTTGTTCCACTGTAACAACAGTAGCAGCTTGTGCAGCAAACAGACATTACTATGGGACAGAAGTATGGCGATGAATTCAATATTTACTGTTTTCTATTTATTTCATCACACTATTTGAGGATAGTGACTCTTTGACTGAAGAAATACAGTCTCACCTGTGTATCTGTGGCAGTGTCGCTCGATTGCTCTGTTCTTTGTGCTTGATTGGCTCTCTTTTCACCTGCAAATTCAGTTATGATTCAACACAACAATACAGAAATCAGTGAACACAGAACTATGTGAGAACCAACAATTGCACTGTTGACAGATGGAGATTTTTAGGCTACTTTTATTCAGCAATTGATCAAACGTGATAGTAAAGACATTGACATGCTTTTGTGGAAACTATAATACATTTCTTTCAGGATTCTTTGAAGAACGAAAAGTTCAGATGTAAAGTTATTTAGCATCAAACTGGCATATTATAATGATTTCTGAAGGATCATGTGACACTGAAGACTGGAGTAACTATGGTGAAAATTCAGCTTTGCCATCACAGTGATAAATTACATTTATAAAATATATTCAAATGGACAGCAGTTATTTTAAATTACATTAAGATGTCATTATATCATTGTTGTGGTTTTTTTATCAATTAAATGCAGCCTTAGTGAGAATAAGAGACTTATAAATGTTGAAACAATAGATATCCTGTTCAAAATGAAGAGAAAGTAAAATTAACTCTGAGAGAATACATTATTTGTTTGCAAATATAACTTGCCTTCATACTTAATCTAACACAATAATTCATCCGTTTTAAATTAAAGTGCCATTAAGTGTTCAGATACTTTAAAAGGCTGTTCTAGATGCACACACACACACACACGCACACGCACGCACACACACACACACACACACACACACACACACACACACACACACACACACACACACACACACACACACACACACACACACGTATTCAAAATGTTTTGAGAAATTTCCAACCATTGAAATTGTTTTGTGTCAGACACACTCTTAACACAACGTTTTTTTCAGCAAGGAAGTTACTTTTTCCTCTATTTAATTATTTTCTCTCAAAATATTTTTTGATTCTCTTTAACTCATTTGTTAGCTGTATGTTACTTTTTATTGAGGATTTATCTCTTATAAAGACATTTCAATGAGTTTTATCCAAATTAAATAAACTACTTAGGTGGTCTGACCAGTCCTGAGATTTCATCGTGTTCCACTGCTTTGTAATCATAATTACTATAATCACTGCTCTACTCACTTGATCCTGAAGAAGAATCCACCGGTTGATGATGTGAGGATGAAACGTCAGTGTCATATGACAAGGTGATGAGTGAATCCAGATCATTCAGCGCGTCTCCATCCACAGCTAAAACTCCAAAGCACAAGCAGAACACCAAAAGAGTCTGCATGGTTCTGATCCGATCTGTCCAGATGCTCACCCTGTACCTGCAAGCTCACCTCTAGCTGCCCTTTTAAATTCTCTCTTAGTCAGCAGTGTGAAAGACGAGGAGGAGGAGGAGGAGGAGAAAACAGGGAGGAGATCACAGTACGTGGTTAGACGTGTACAAGGACCATCACTGCCAGGAGTTCACAAAATATCAACCCCTCCTTATAAAGTCAACGGTTGTGCCAACAAACACTAGAGTTGGGACAAAAAAAGAGAGAGGCAGGGAGATGACGGTCAATGTCAGTCACGTCATGCCACAATGACACAGTGTTCACACCTTGTAGCACTCGAGATGGACAAATGAGAGAGTTATCCAAACAAGAGGGCAGTGAGAGAGCAGCCTGACTGACCTGTACAGAAATCTCTCTCCGGCTCCATGTCTCGTCCTCAACATGTTCTTGTCTGGCACTCTGCCATTAGCACGTATGTAAGAAAAGGAAAAAGAGAAAGACATGGTTCTCTAACTCATAAAACAAACACATGGCGGCAGACAGGCATATAGACGAATGCAATGTGTTCTCAAAGCATACAACTACACACTCCTCTTGTTTATGGAGATTTTAGGTTATTGTAGATTAGGAGATTGTACATATATACAGTGGCTACGTCACATTTAAAATACCTGAATGTCATGGCATTGGATAAACTTCCTTTAAAATAAATGACACTGGCTTTAATACAGTGGAGTTCACTTATCTCGACTCACGGTTAACTCGCCAATCCTATTATGTCAACGTTTTTGAAGTGGAACCGCCAAACTCCCTATTTGTCTTAGTATTTTCGATTGTTAATGTCGCTGAAATTTAATATCTCAAGCACAAAAGAGGGACAAAATCGCCACTTCACATGGTTATTTCATGACTAATTTGCATACCTAGTTCACTGCGCACGTTTTTGTTTTGTTTTTTAGATGAATGGCGATCGTTTCATCAAACAAATCGCGGCAACACTGTTGTGTAAAAAGACACCAAAAACTTGAGCATGTACATTCTCATTTAATAACGCACAATAATTGAAGTCATGCGAGCAACATTTGAAGTTCGAAATGTGATCTTACACAAAAACGTTCATCAATCTATGGGTGTGGGTTATGTCAACTATTTTTTACACAAAACCCAAAACCTGCTGGCTATGAGCGTGTGGATTATCTGCATCTCGGGTTATATGTGGGAAAATATATGTTAATATATGTAAAATATGTTATATGGGTTATCTCGCTAAACGGTTATCTCAATGCTTTTTTGCAACACCCGAGGCCGTCGACATTACCGAACTCCACTGTATGTAGTTTTTTGAATGCTTTGAAATGTATACATTTTAAGTGTGGCAGTGTTGAAATACTTTATTTCAATCATTGGTGTGAAATCAGGGATTTGAGAAATCTAACTGACTGTGGGGGAACGAAGAAGGATGTTTTAAAAAAAATCCTGAGTTAAGGTTGGATGAGGGTCTCACACACACATACAAATAGACAGGCTCTCAGGGTCACATTGAATGGGGAGAGATTGTTTGCATTTACATTTACTCCATAAAGTATCACTGCAGAGTGAGATACTCCCTTGTCTGTTTAAATTTGCTCAGACAACACAGGCTACAAAATGGGCAACAACTCTGTATGTTGACATAGGAAGCATATTTTTAACTTGAGGGATCTTCCTATCTTTTTTATAGGCTTTTAAGCAGATCTTCTATTCTATTAACAAAAGCAAACAGCATTTGTGTTTTAAATAAAAGGTTCATGAGACACACACACACACACATCCACTAAAATTATAATTGAAAAAAATTAAAATTAATTAAAATTAAAATTAAAATTAATTTTCATAAATAATAACTGAGTATGGCTGTTTATAACTTTTTAAGGTTACTCTGAAGACATTTGTCACAAAATGTAGGCATTTTCAAAAATTCTGAAGTTCCCTGAATCTCTGCTTCTGTAAAAACATTTTAAATGTATGACCCTGTATCTCTGTCCAAACAAACAGTGGCTAAGAGTGAGACAGTATCTTTAATTTTACGCTATCTAGCAAAACCGCTTTGCCAAACTGCTGCTCCTTGTACAAATGTCTGTTGGTAGTGAGTCACTAGTGTGTGTTCTACTGACCTGTCCAGTGTCCAAACCCCTCTGTCCTCACTGTCCCACACACACACCTTCTGAACCGGCTCAGTGTCTCAGCTGTTCTCAGGATGAGGTGACTGCGGTCGGTGTATGCTGGCCCAAGAGAAAGCTGCTGAGAACATGAGCAGATATATAGAAAAAATAACATCTGATCATCAACTAGATTTCCCGAGTAAAAGCAAGAGGAGCTTCCCCTAATACAGCAAAAGTTTGCAAGCTGTGATGGCTAAATGAACCCAGATTATGCTTTGTATCCATGTACTTTGTAATCTCCTACTTTAAGAGTCTTTTAAGGGAAGGTTCATGGCTAGTTGGTGGTTCTTTATTTAGGCCAGAGGAATCCAGAACAGCATAGCATATCATTGTGATGTCAACTCTGGAGCCATTAGTCTATGCTTGATGCTTTCATGCTGGATGTCTTGTAGCCTAATATGACATTGATACTGTCTCGTTTTGGCATCAAATAGGGATATAGTTGTAGAGAATGATGAAGAGGAAAAAAGAAAGAAAAGAAACAGAAGGACTAATGTAAAAATCCACAAAATAAGTTCAGGCATAAGACGTGCCTTGAGTACTTGGTTCCATTCTCCAGACTTAATTATAGAAATAAAGGTGGACTTGTGGTGGAGAGATGCCTCAGTGAAGCAGCTGTTTATAGATCACTAACCTTAGGATTTGCATAATTAGATGTTTCCCCTGATCATTCAGAATTGCATTTAAAATGGTTACTTCAGGTCAAAAACATAATTCTTTTACCAACAATGGACAAGAGAAAAACTATCAGAGAGTATTTCCATATACTGTACATTTGATCCAAAAAACTGAAACCGTAAGTTAAAGGGCCTTTTCTTTTTTTACAAAGTGATTTAAAAGAAACATCTCCAACATGATTTGAGATGATCTGACCCTCTGATCGCACAAAGATCTCTTTTTTTTAGAATTATTTTTCATTTGACCTCCTAACATTTTTTGTTTTGTTTTTATACGTACATTTAACAAAAATAAATTGTTATCCAACTCCCACATTTTCAATGTGGTTCTTTGGATAATGAAAAACTTTTTTCATTTTCCTATTAATATATAATATAGTATTACTGTTGCGTTCTTTAAAGTACCCACACCCAAACATTGGTTAAGATTTAATAAGAATAAATGCGATTGGTCTCTTTGATTATAGTCTTGTCAATGCATGCATGGAACCTGTGCCTATACCACAAGAATAGAGTGGTGATGCTTCTCAACAATGATTGGCAAATGCAGGTGACCGGTGGATAAGTTTAGAACTTGATAGGGGGTTGTTTCGCAGGCTGCCAGAGAGACCAGTGCCAAGGACTTATTGTCATAACTCGAGTTCTCCTGTTGTCTCTGACATTCCTCCTCTATTTATAGCCCATACCATCCCTAACCCCTTTCTGCCTCGCTCCCTTTCCTTTTTCACCCATCCCTCGCTCTCTCAGATAGGGAAGGGGAGTGACAAAAGGCTTTGTCTTTTCTGAGCCATCCATTCCAGCCATAAAGACCAAGGCAGGTGACCCTAGGACTCTTTGTCCTGTGTCTGCCGTGAAGAGAGGAACACCGGGTGACTGGGCTTTGGTGCTGGATTACGTGTAAGGAGTTTACAAACAGTTTCAAAAAGAAAACCCCTAATTCAGGACAGCCATGGATGATGTATATAAAGCAGCGGTAAGTTACACATGCTATAGTTCTCAGCATTTAATTACACCTTAGGCTGCCTGAAAGGAAAGTGACCCTGTAATATAGTCCCATAATGTTTTTTTGTATGAAAGTGTCAACTAAATAGTTAATTTGACAGCTAGCCTGTCCTTTCTCTGTAAATGACATATTTCTGTATTTTAACTAATAATCTGCCAGAGAAATCAATCAGTGGAGTCGACTAGTTATAGCACTCAAGGTTAAATCAATAAATGAAAATGGGACAGTTGCAATTTGGTGTCCTTTTAAGGATACATAGCCTAATGGCATAGAACACACCATCAATAAACAAACACAACAAAACAATTGAAAAGTTTAGATTTAGCATATCCCACAATAGCTGGTGAAATAGCAAATGGTCATAGGCACTGAGACCAAAGCATTTAACAGCGGGGCAGATGGTGTTCGGTATCTTGAGGACTGTTAAGCGAGTGATGGCTGTCATTCCTGTAAAGAATAGACCTTGGTCAGTCTCTGACGAATAACGTGCTATATAGTCTTACAGCATATTGTATTTTTAGTTCAAAGTCAATTGGAGCAAGTTTTGAGCTCTCTCTTACACCCAACAGGTGGAGAACTTGACAGAAGAACAGAAAAATGGTAAGCATCTCTTTGTAATCTGTCTGTTTGAACATATAGCTGCATGCAATGTGATAAAAAACCCAAGAGTGACTTTTGCGCTGTTATCTTACTGTATTTGGCAGAGTTTCGCGCTGCGTTCGACATCTTCGTGCAGGACGCTGAGGATGGCTGCATCAGCACTAAGGAGCTGGGTAAGGTGATGAGGATGCTGGGCCAGAACCCCACTCAAGAAGAGTTGCAGGAAATGGTAGATGAAGTAGATGAGGACGGTATGTCAAATATTAGATGAAAATTTAACTTCATTAAACATTATCTCAATCATATTCATGTGTAGTTGATGGTATGAACTGGGGAACATTGTTGAATGGTTTCTGTGCTTTGTAGGAAGCGGGACAGTGGACTTCGATGAGTTCTTGGTGATGATGGTGCGCTGTATGAAAGAGGAGAGCAAAGGAAAATCAGAAGAAGAGCTGGCTGAGGTCTTCCGCATGTTTGATAAGTATGATCTGCATTTTTCCCAAAACATATAGAGCGGTGGTCCCCAACCTTTTTTGTGCCGCGGACCGGTAAACGCGTGATAATTTTAACGCGAGCGAGATTAAACACCTCCTCACCGCCAAAGCAGCAGCGTCATAAGCGGCGCTTGTAGCCGCTCACGGACCGGTCCGCGAATTCGATCCGCGGACCGGGGGTTGGGGACCACTGATATAGAGCATTTCACCATATTAGTATCTAAAAGCAATTGTATACTAAATATGTTTATCGTTGTCTCTTTAAGGAATGGAGATGGTTACATTGATTTGGATGAGCTGAAAAACATGCTGGAGTCGACAGGTGAGGCCATCACTGAGGATGACATCGAGGAACTCATGAAGGATGGAGACAAGAACAATGACGGCAAAATCGATTACGATGGTAAATGCAAACAAAACATTCAATAAATAAATATTGCACACTCATGATTTACTCAAAAAACAAAACATTTCAACAACTGAAATGCTTACTTTTAATACCAACAGAGTTCTTGGACTTCATGAAGGGTGTTGAGTAAAAACCCCACCTTATGGATTCAAGTCATTCCATGACCCAAACCAGTCTCTCTGCCATCACCACGGACACTCAACGTAGAAGCACTGAAAATACACATTTATTTTTGACATGTTAAAATAAGTGTCATGTACCACTGCCCAGAATAACCATGTGTTTAAGTAAAAAAAACTTTTCTGTACAAACGTTTGGTTCTCCATTATATTCTTCATTTTTGTGGTGTTAATCTGTGCACGAGCATTATATCGGAGCGCAAAAAAGTATTTTAAATGGGCATTTATGGTCGTGTGGAACAAATCAAGTGATTTTTAGTGTATTATGGGGAAAATTGATTTGGTATACAAGAATTTTTAGTTACAAGCTCACTCTTGGAACGAATTAAACTCGTAAACCGAGGTATTACTGTACTGGAATTTGTGTACACACGCACACTAAACTAACTTTACAGCAAGAAGCAAATAGGCAGAGCGGTTGAGCACATATTTATTAACATGTTACATCAAATTCATTGAAAACTACAGATTTAAACAAGCAACAACAAATAGTAAGGTTGCCTCAGAAACATGATACATTTCATCAAGTCACCACAACCAAACCATCTGTGTACCAATTTCCAAACCCGAGTTGTCCAGTAGTTTATGCAACAGCAGTAAAAGAGGGGCAACACACAAAAACTTAATAACCTTTATTACTCCCTGAAAGCACCTTCTTGCACCATCACCACCAAATTCAAATGGATTTCATTTGTCAGAATAGCGGCTTGTTATAGTTACAGGAAACAGAAGTTACAGATTCTAACAGAAGCTAGATTTACAAGTTATGACATGATTTTCAAATGTTCAGTCGGAACTGAAATGCACTCCAATAAACTTGCAACCCTTCAAAAACCACTATTGATGCAGTTTTAAAGATTTCAAGGTGGCAAACCCGATGATGACAAAAAGAAAAGCATCTCAGAGCTATGGGCGAAATACTATTGAATATAGTGCACAGGTTAGTGTATTTTCACACACACTACCAAGTTAGATATATCTGCAAGCTATGAGCTTCTGGAATGATATGGATGTGTGGGGTGAGCTTGTCTCCAGGGTCTGGGTTAGGAATAGAGAAAGGAAGGGTGTAGTTCAGGGTGGCTTAAAGAGTTTCAGTTGGCGAAGGTACGCTTGACAGCAGCAATGATACATTTGGCACTGATGCCAAACATGTCCAGAAGCTCCTGCGGTTTGCCGCTCTGGGGAACACGGCTCACAGCCAGCCGGTGCACCACAATGCCAGGCTCTTCACCCACTGCAGACAGGACAGCCTCGCCCAGACCACCTACAATGAGAGCATAGGAAACAACATAAATAACCTCATACCATAAGCGGGAAAGGGGGGTGTAAAAAGAGACCCCGGCTCACCCTCTTTGTAGTGGTCCTCTACAGTGATCACTCTTCCTCCTGTGGCACGAGCACTTGCTACAATAGTAGAGGCATCCAGGGGCTTAATGGTGAACGGATCGATAATTCGAATGTTTACACCTGGAAAACAGATAATATATTTAATGGCTTTGTTTTTTTGGTCCACAGCATGTCTATCTACAATTTTATAATAACTTAAATCTTTTTTTTTTTCTCATGTTATATTATTAAAGGACAGTCATGGGTCGAGTCAGACTGGTAACCTGAAGGACATAAGTTTGATTCTCAATACCAGCAGGAAATGAGTGAGGCTCACTTGAGCAAAGCACCTTAACTCCAATTGCTCCCTAGGCGACAAAGCAAAAATGGCTGCTTAGGGTGTGTGTGGGTTTTGCAGCGCCTGCATGTTCACTACTTCTAATGTTTGTGTGCTGGGATGGGTTAAAGGCAGAGGACTGAGTATGTTGCACTATACTTGGGCTTCACAAACTTTCACTACAAAGTTAACTTGTTTATTGTGAAAGTGACAAGTTATTCTCTAAAAGGAAACTGAGGTAGTTAATGACTAATGGCGCTGAACAAACCTTCTTTGGACAGTTGGTCATATGCTGCCAGTGCCTCATGCAGTGTTACTCCAGCGCCAATAACGGTCACCTGATCTTTGTTAGACTGTCGCACCACCTACAGGACAGAAAGAGAATTTTTAGTAAAACAGTTGTGAACCAGACCCTTTTCAGCTGCCCAACAGACTCATTTGCTCACTGCATTAAACATTACTCTGAACTGATAAGTTTCAGCTGGCTGCTAACTTTAGCCTTCCTTTGTGATTAAACCACTCAAATGAAGGGAACACTTAAAAAAAAAAAAAAAGGAAGCATAAATGATTGTGAATCAGTTTCATCTGCTCTGGTGCAAATGAAAGTGAAAACAGGTGCACTGGAGAGGCAACAGCAAGACAACCCCCAAAAAGGGAATAATTTTGCAAGGTGTGGCCATAGACTGTTGTTCTCTCCTAATTCTTTCTGACAGATTTGTCTTTAGTTTTGTATTTGTTAGGGTCCTTGTCAGTAACATGGAGTACAAGCACTCTTGTTCCTCCAGGATGGCACATCCATACATGACGTCACACGGAGGTTTGATGAGTTTCCGACCGTTTCAAGAGCATGGATATGACATCAAGAGACAGGCCGTTACACAAGGACAGCTGGACAGGGATATAGAAGGGCAACAACCCAGCAGCAGGACCAGTATCTGCTCCTTTGTGCCAGGAGGAACAGGACCACTGCCAGAGCCCAACAAAATGACCTCAAACAGGCAACTGGTGTACATGTTTCTGACCAAATTGTCAGAAACAGACTTCATAAGGTGGCATGAGGGCCGATGTCCTCAAAGGGAACTGGTGCATGATTATGTCCAGCCTCATGTGGATCATAACGGTACTATAATTTTGCTCTTAAATTATAGAAGGTACACGAATAAGGACTTTAAAATTGAATTTCACTAAGAGTTCCCTTAATATTTTTGAAGAGTGTAAATAACTATTAAAAGAGTGCTCTGGTGGATTTTTGTTTTTAATCCTCACCTTGGCTTTGCCAATTTCAAATTTCTCTCCAGCATCATAGATGACTGCAGTGTCAGGTCGACTGGTGCGGATGAAACAGATACCCTGAAGACAGAAAACGGCATGAAAACTAAGCCAAGGGACAAAGTATTAAATTTCCAGTGCCAAAAAAAAAAAAGGGACTGCTACTAAGTGGAAACCATAAACTATACCTTTGTATTGGCTGCAAGCTCCACGGCTCTCTCAGTAGAGACTCCATCACTAGGGTAAAACACTGTGCATGTTGGAATGGCACGGAACATTGCAAGATCCTCCAGTGCCATCTGTGAGGGGCCATCCTCACCTGGACAAAATTAAGTTATACAATTTCTAATAAAGAAAAAGGATGACATAATAGTAAAGCATTTTCTTTTTTAAATAAATTCAGATAAATGGCAAGAACACATGTACTTAACATCACAATGCCTTACCAATGGAAACGCCACAGTGAGAGCCGACCAGGTTGACATTAGACTGGGAGATTGCTGCCATACGGATGTGGTCATAGGCACGGGCAAAGAAGGCTGCAAAAGTGCTGGCGAATGAAACCGTGCGATCACGAGTGGCACAACCAATAGCCACACTCACCTAGATAGCAGCACAATTAAATACAAAATACATAAAACACCCTTTATCTAAAAATTAAAAATACTAGGCAAATATATAAAGGTTTGGGGTCAGCAATAATTTTTTTTTAAATTGCTTTTGTCTCTTATGTTGACCAAAACTGAATTTATTTGGTCAGCAATACGGGGAGAGAAGGGAAAAAAGTTTATTAAAAAAAAAAAACTTATTTTTATAGATTTAATAAATCTTGATGCATTTCTTGCAGTGTCCTTGAATAAAGTTATTTTCATCTCTTACTAACTATATACACGTTTCATATTATTTAGTAATAGATTTTAAAAAGTTAATAAATCAAACTACTTATTGCTGAAATTTATTTTTGATTTATTTGAAATTTATTTTGGCTCTAAATGACATGTTTATGGAGGAAGGAATTCTCTCAATGAGGAAAAAACATGTTCTTAAATAAATATTAATAAAGTGAATGGTAAAAGATTTTAAAAGGGTGAGGTCAGGGATTTACAACATGCTGTATGAATAGTGCGCCACACCTTAAACTCATCACAAACCCATTCATCCGAGACATGAACACTACCAGGCAATATACTTCTGCCTTACACCAACTCATGATGGCAGAGGAGGAAGAAAAATCTAGTTACACACCATGTTCTGCTCAGCAATAAAGCACTCAATGTAGCGATCAGGATGGGCCTTCTTGAAGATGTCAGAGAAGGTTGAGTTCTTCGTGTCACCATCCAGGGCCACCACACGAGAGCTGGCATCCCCCATCTTCTTCAGGGCTACACCATAAGCCTTTCTAGTGGACATCTGAGTGGGCAAACAAAAGTAGCTGCTTTATAAATCCTTCTGTTGAAGAACTTAAAGGAAGCATTTACTCTAACAAATAAATCAGTCAAAAATCCAACAGTTTTGAAGTATAACATCTCAGCTCATCACCTTGTCTCCAATCTTGTATTCTGGAGCAGTGAGCAGGTGGATGGGGGTGAGGTCAGCTGGAGAAGCATCCTCATTGGGCAATTGAGGGTGGAGGGGCTTATTGGGGGACTGGATCTGACTCTTGAGGTCATTAATCAGCTCATCCGCACGGTCTTTGGGCATTGGTTTCCCATGCCAGTTATCCTGATCCTCAATGCCTGAACCAAAAAAAAAAACAGAGTCAGCATGAGGACAAACAAACGTCATTAATGTGGTTCATGATGTGCTGCTGGTCTTGCAGAACAGGACATAAAAATCAATCACCTTTGAGACCTTTGCCTTTAAAGGTTTTGGCTACGATGGCAGTGGGCTTTCCTTTTATTTGTTTGGCATGCCACATAGCCTTGCACAGCTCCTCCACATCATGGCCATCCACCACATAAGTGTTGAAACTGAAGTAACAAATTGGTTAAATGTCAAACAAAATACAGACAAAAAGTGGTTGCATTTCAAACGGTTAGTATGCACATACATACACACAAATATAAAACAGCTTCTGAAATACTCAGACCAGCTTAGCTTGTCTGGCACCAATGACCATACTTGGTTTGAGCTTCATAAGATCATCTTGACCAGGTCTACATGCATTGAGTTGATGTCATGATGTACACAAACGGGCTGGTGAGCGCATTTACTATAGCAAGAGATAAAAACTAGCAGTACCCGGAAGACTTACCCAAATGCCTCACAGCGCTCCTTGTAGGCGTTCATGTTGTGCTGCAGTGGTGCTGCTTCACTCTGGCCCAGACGGTTCACATCAAGGATGGCCACCAGATTGTCAAGCTTGTAATAGGAGGCAAAAGCCATGGCTTCCCACACAGACCCCTCTGAACACTCACCATCTCCCAACAGGCAGAACACACGGTAGCTAATGAGACGGAGATAAGACAGACCATCAAATAACCAGCAGAAAGAGGCGTTTTCCTCTACAAGCGCTCTTTGGATTGGGCTAGATTTCTAAATGGTTGAGTAACTATTTATCACTCGACATTGTGACTTAGGGTAACAATCCAACATTTGAGTTTAGAGGTAGGTGTGTGTTTTCTACATGTGTCCACTATGTTACAGAAGGTCATCTGCTGTGCTTGCATGCATCACGGAGCAAAACCTTATCATTGGGGGCCATACCAGAATGAAATGTGGGAATCAAAATAAGAAAGCAGGCACTTGGCGAATACCTAGATTTATCAAAGTATTTTCCGGTGTAGGCCATACCGCAGGCAGCACCCAAACCCTGGCCAAGAGAACCTGTCGCCACATCCACAAACGCTAGTTTCTGAAATGAACAAAAGGTTATTTTCGTGGTAGAAGGTAATGTGAAAATCAATAAGGTATTAAAAAAATACTGGCTTAGTTTTTCACTTTAACTAAAAGACATTTATAAAGTTACATTACTATTTCAAGTATATAGTATTTTTCTGAACTTTCTATTCCTCAAACAATACTTAATGCATTACAAACTCCACAGAAATATTAAGCATCCCAACTGTTTAACACTGAAAATAGATTTCTCCAAGGAACAATTCTCAATAGATGCTCTTAACTATACAGGGAACCCCAGATGGTAAATTGCTGTAATATCAATTATATAAAATTAACAGTTTTGCATAGGCTACTTACATTTAAACTACACAAAGGGAAGCTTTAATAATTATAATTCTACTTTTTTTTTTCTTTCTTCCTACATAAAAAAAAAACCCCTGAAATAGTGGCTGTCAAAAACAAGAGTGATTTATTCAAACATGTAATTTAAGGAATGCGAGGAATGTGCAGTAATAGTGCAGATATTTAGCTAAATGTTTCTTTCTACAATTTACAATTTATTGGTTGGGGAGCCACACAACATCCAATCCATCCATATAAATTACATTATAAAAAAAAGTAACCATTTTACAACACTACTGTTTCTTGCTGCATTTTTGCTCAAATGCAGCCTTGGTGAGAAAGACTTTTTTCCTCTCCAACCCCAAACTTTTGAAAAGTGCATAGGTGGAGCTAAGAGTATTTTAACTTACAGGGGTGGGATGGCCCTCCAAGTCAGAGTCGACCTTACGCAGGTTTAGCAGATCCGACTCTTTGATGAATCCAGCCTCTGCCCAGGCAGCATAAAGAATGGGAGCAGCATGGCCCTGAAAACAATAATGTGAAGAGTGGAATACTATAATTTCATCTCAAATTATTAGAAAAATATTTTTTAAATGTGCAATAAAGCCCATAACCCAAAACAAAATGGCAGCCCACCTTGGACAAGATGAAGCGGTCATTGCAGGGGTTACGAGGATCATCTGCTTTGTAGCGCATGGTGTGGAAGAACAGCACTGACATGAGCTCTGCAGCGCTGCAGCACGAGGTGGGATGTCTGTGAGAGGAAACATCAGTAGCATCAAACCATCAACTATTAACCGTCAGCTCTAACATGCTGGATGTTAAAGACTTGCAGGTTATTTCACTTCCAAAACTAGAACATGATTGCAAATGGTACTAAAGGGCAGAAGTTGCAACTTTCATCAGCAGGGTTTGAGGTGTAGTAATAGATCTTGTCAGAATATAGAAGTTATATAATAATCAGTAGGACTGTAAACAACACAAAAGGTTAAAGACTCAAGCTATTTCACATGTCTTGTTCTTTTTTTGGTATAAAGCTAACATAATAGAACATGTAGATTCAAGCTTAATATACCGGTTTGGAATGAAAGAGTCATTCTTTATCACATTGAAAAAAGAGAAAAAAGCGACATGCACATTCCAAATTTCACCTTTTGTGTTCCATGAAAGTTAAACAGGTTTGGAAAATCATGAGGGCAAGTATGAAGGCTGAAACTTCTTTTTTTTTTTTAAGTGGGATGGAGACTTACAGAACGTCAAACAAATCAAACTGCAGCACTGGTTACTGTCAAACATTACAGAGGACCAAGACCTGACCAGGGTTAGTTTGTTCCCAAAGTGACTTAAATTGACAACGTTAAAGTCAGAGTATGGAAAACACTCATGCAATTCAGTGATCACAAATCTGCCTGTTGAAAAATCTGTTAATTTTATTGTGAGTCAAAATACATGCTGTCCTACATTATTGTTCAAGACACTTAATTTTCCACCACACACAAAACCATTGAATTACCATTTTTTGTCCTATAGTGTGACTCATTTAAGCTGAAATAAGAAAGAACGGAAAATATGTCAAGAAACAAATCTCCATTTATCAAATGCAGAATGAGGGATTCGATTTCAAGATACAGACAAAAGCCAGACTTCCTTGAAACCTTGTTTAAGCCATTACATGTATACTAGTGATAACTTGGGATGACGAAAGAAACAAACAGAAAAGAGAAGGAACAGAATAAGAGGAAGTGTCATAACAGTAAAACAAACAGTATCAGGTAAAAGTTTCAACACTCAGGGAAATTCCTATGCAAGACTTTCAATAAATAAAAAGATTGTTACATGCCAGAAAGGGTGTGTGCAGCGTATTGTAACAAATTAACTTTCAGATACATGGTCCACCACACAAATTTGCACATCTGTTAATATTTTTTATTTTTTAATATAGTTAAAGCATCCAATATTAACGAAACCATTCTATCCTTTATAGGTTTAAAAACTCCCCTTTCTGATTTCAGTTCATGTTGAGAAATTACCATCTGTAGCAATAAATTGGTCAACCTCAAAAAAAAAAAAGAGAGAGAACTGCAGAGATTATGCAATTGCAAAGCACAACTTTCCTTTTATGCAAGCTTCAATTGAACTCTACAGATCACCACATACTTAAAGCCATGAACCAGGCTTTATTCGCGGAGACCACCGGCACTTTAACCCCGAGCACACCGGACACCACGAGTCCTGCACGCATCCACGTGACAACCTGTCTGGGAAACGTGCAGCCACGAGCTGGGAGTATAATTGAATTAGTTATGGGAAGTCCGAATCATTTGACCCAACCGGTTCTTATGAACAGTTCATTTCACAGAACCGATTCCCCAAAAGATCCAACTCAAAAGAACAGTTCGCTCACGAATCAGACATCGCTCAAATAAATCAACTGAAGCTCAGCGCGTGCTAGACATGACTTAAACGCAACGGTTAATTTAGACTTTACAAACATTGACACTTTATAACCCCACTTGCAGTCCCACATACCCGAGCTAATTATAGGGCGATGAGAGCTAAGCCAATTTTCACTAGCCACTGCTTTGGAGGCCACGGTGGGCCAAAAAGCTGTGAAGTATATCGCGAGTCGCAACGCTAATGACTAAAAGGTCGAATGAATCAAAACTGTTACTTGGTTTTGCGTCCGGCCCCCTCGCCAGATTCACGTGTTACACAGCAACGTTGACTGAACGTTTGCACGACAAAACAGATAAATGAGCGAACATGGTTGCAAAATCTAGACGATAAGAATGCATATCAATAAGTTCAGAAGCTTTTACCCGGAGTTTGAGGCGCATGTTTGCTTGATGGAGTGAATCCTGAGCTTGTTCGCGATGTCTTTCAGGCCCTGCAGAGTTTTCTCGTCGGGTTTGTGATAACTCATGTTTAATCTGTGTCGGGGAAGTGAGATGAACAAACGAACTCGTCTGATTCTACGTGAAAGAGTAGTTGCTGAGATAAACGCGGTGACCAGCAGAGGCGAGCACGGTGTGGGGCGTGAGTGACGCGACGCGCCGACGCTTATAACAGACGCGTTACGTCAGCTGTCAACTCATCCGCCGAGGCCAACCATTGGACGAGACGCTTTCACAACAGATCAGAGACCTTGCACACACACACAACTCTGTTAAATATCTCATTTAAGGTTAGGGGGATAAAATTTAGTTAGCTTTTTTTAATGTTGAAGTAAATCCTTCATTTGCACACACTGTTATTATTATTTCATGTTACGAGTGTTGAAAAGTCAATGAAGGGGTAAGTGATTTTTAGAAATGATTCGTCGAGTCATGATGAAGAAGGAGAAAAGGCATGAGTGCGCGCGGAAACTGTTTAACCCTATAAAGCCTGCTGTATAATATTGGACAAACGACTAATCTAATCTAATCAAATTACTAAGAAAACTTTTCTGAAAAAACACTTATTCAACATCCCCTCTTCTTGATAGTTCATAATGTTTTAGCAAGTAAAAAGACTTTTAATATATATATACTTTTGTCCTGTGAAATCTTCATTATTATTATTTTTTTTTTTACAAAAAGAAAACATTAATATATTTTATATTGTCAATAATATTTCTAGATTAATTTTTTTTTCGACTGTGGCAACTTTATATACACCATTTATACACAATTCTTAGTACTAAATTGGGTTAGGAGATATAAGATATTTATGCTAATTTAATGTTAGTCTAGGTAAAATCTCAATGATTCACTTGAAACTATCAAAATGTCATCTCATCGTCATCTTCATAAAAAATGTTTAAAAAAATTCCACCATTGCACCAAATTGCATATTTTTTTCCAGTTTGGACCTCTGAATAAAACTGATGTGTTTCCCCAATTGTGAGCTCCATATTCTCAATATTTCAGACTAAATATACCATAATATATATATATATATATATATATATATATATATCACTACTGTCTATTTAATAAAAAAGAAGTTGTTTCTGACTACTGTCAGGCTCACAGGTTTAAAACAGGCTCTGCCCCTTTAAAGTGGGCAGGGAATAAACGAATTGAGGAAGTAACATTTTTTCTTCTCTCTTGAAGAGGGAAATAAGAACATGAATTCATTTACAATCAGGTTGCAAACCTTGAAAACCTTGTGTTTCCTTGTTCTCTTCATGATAGGCGTGTTTTATTTTCCCCCCAACAGCTACAGTTGAGGCTATATTGCATAAAACCAAACCAAAACGTTTTATTTTGATAGTAGACTTTATTGAATATAAAATTATATGTACAAGTATATTTCAATGTAGCACAGCCTACTCAGTAATCCTCCTGATCTTCAGCATTTTCGTTTTCAAATTCCTAAAAAAAATACATTGTTACAATAAAAAACTTCAAATATTATCTTAGAAACTAAATGGAAGAACAAAAGGATATGCCATAAACAGGTTGCGCACCTTCTCCTGGGCCACAGACTTATCTTCAGCTGTGATGGGAACCTTGTCCAGTTGCTTCAGGTTGGAGAGACGCGAGATCAAATACATCCTGTAATCATCAGTATTCTCTAAAGGGTTCTCCAAGAGCACAAGGGACTTCAATGTTTGCCTGACACTCACTAGATTTTGCAAAGCACTCTTAGAAGATAAAAGGTTCCCCCTTAAAGTTTGGAAAAAGAGGGTTTTCAGAGAGTGTCACATTCGCTTCCTCAATATCAGCCAGACTGAGAAAATGCCAAACCTGGGGTTATTGTATTTCTGTTACCTGACATTAAGATACTGGAGAGATTTCATGTTGGGGCTGATTCCATCCAGTGATTCTAACTGGTTATCTCTGAGGTGAAGAGTGTTGAGATGCTCAAGCTTCTCCAGACCCTCCAATCGCTTTAGGTTGTTCTGAGCCTAAATAGTTGGGTGAAAGTGCCAGATGGTAGTTCTAATCAGCACCATGTACTTTTATCTACCATAAACATCAATACAAGCAATTGTACCAGATACAAGTGGCGTAAGTTGGGGAGGTAAATGCCATCTGTAGTTTCCAAACGATTTCCTCTGAGCTCTAGAGTCACCAGATTGGTTAGATTATGATATTCCAGGCCCTGCATGGTCTGGATACCATTACCTAAAAATATAGACATGAAATGTTGCCGTTTAGTGCCGGTGAAGAAGCGTAACGTTCTATGGTTATTGTCTAGTACAGGTTACAATGAAATGTGGCCAGAACCAGCTCAGAATATGTGCTGAATCACATACTGAATGTTAGATATAGCTAAATACACCACTCTAGATTAGTTGAAGAAACCAGTGTGGTTGGTACAATAGTACAAAAAGATCTCATTGTCACTGCAAAAGTACAGAAACCTACTAAATGGACCTAACTAACCAGTGAGATTGAGGGTTTCCAGAGCTGGGCCTCCAACGCCCTTGACGTCCAACAGGCGGTTGTTGGCAAAGCTGAGCCACTGTAGGTGAGCGAGCTGGCTGAACGGCTGACCCTCGAACCTTTGGAGCAGGTTAACGTCTCCCTTCACCCACAGCAGCTGGGTGAGGCTGGCCAATGGAGAGAAGTCTGACAAATTATTGGAGGAGACATCCAAGTAGCGCAGATGGATGAAGGAGCTGATCAAGGCCAGGTCTGTCAGACCCCTACAGTAAGAACCAGTTTAAAATGAGTATGCTCAGCATTGTGGGATATAGTAAATGTGCATGGCAATATTTTTGGAGTGATGAGAATAAGAAGAACGTCCCAGATGAGCTTACTTGCTTTTAAGGTCAAGTCTGACATAGGCATGAGACAGACCATTCCCTGTGCGACACAATAAGGACAAGCTTTTTGCTATCATGTCCTGGGTTAGTGGACAGGACTCTACCTGATAATAAAGTAATAGAAACAAAATAAGAAAATCATGGCCAAATGTCACCTGATCGCTTATTAATATAATTTTAAATGAATATATCATAACATATGTTAATAATTAAAATAAAAACAATAATACGAATTACAATAGGATCAAATAAAATGCATTATATGTCTTGTTTACCTGATCCTCGCGTCCTGAAATCTTTTTCTCTACCTCTTCATCCTCTTCCTCAGACCCTGCTTTCAACAGCTCATCTTCATCAACGTCTGACATTATTCTGCTGTCTTGGTTACCTTGTTGATCAACTTCTCATGTGTGAAAATAAATTATTTTACATAGAAACGATCACTTCAGCACGCTAGCTAACTTTAGCTCGCTTGATAACCACTAAACTAACAATAGAATATAGGTTGCACCAAAAAGAAACAACTTGCTCTCATACAGTTTTAAACAAACAAACAGAAAAGTAAGGAATTAAAAAATAAATTACTTCAATATGTAGATCTGAACATGTTCTCGCTGTCTCTCACCTCGTGCTGAATCGTGTTTATGGGCGTAACCATAGCAACACCGAGCGCATAAATATGAGATTTCTTCTTCCGAAGAAGCATTTAAAATGCTCAATTTAAATGCTTATATCGCAAATCTTCGTTAAAACCTGAAAGGTGACGATACAGAAGCTATATTTCTTGTGATTTACTTCAGTAGAAATGTTTACATTCAGTTATATTGAATTCAACCCGATTTCAGATTGTGAAACTTCTATTTATACCAGTATGACTACTAGTTTGCCTTGACGTCAGATCAAAAGGAAAGCTGACAAATATGCCAGAAGAGTAAATATTCATTCTCCTGCACATATACATGCTTGTTTATAACGTGTGTAAACAAGGAATGCATACAAAACCAAGGCAAAATGAAGTCCAAATAATTTATTTCTGAAGTGGTGCTCAAAAGAAGTCCTTTTTTTTCAAATTTGCAAAATAAATAATGCATTAAATAACATTACACACTAAAAGCAGTAACTGTGTAATGACAACCGTCAGCAGAACAACAATCTCCTGTGACAGTGGGGAAAAATCCTGCATTTCACAAGAATCAAAAAGCAGTAATTGTTTGGATTATTTAATAGGATTAGAAATTGTTATTCATTCAGAACTTTTACCTCAGATCTTTGAATATAGAGGGGAAGACATAGATACTTTGTGATACTGCAAAATGTGATTTAAATATTGGCAATATGAGAATGTAACATGTAAAAGTATGTAAAACTGCATATATGTAAACTACTCAAAACACTGAACATGTTAGAAATATAGTCAAATTCTACTTTGGATAGTTTCAGCTTCAAGCTGGTGTTAGAACAAACCAAAAGGGTTTAAAAGTTTTACAGAAGTGCAACAACAATGAATTCTTCACAAAAAAATGTCTAAAAATTCAAGTGATTTAATTAATGCTGTAAAATCGATTAATTGCATCTTCCATAAAAGTTTGTGTGTATGCACTTTTATGTACATAGACATAAATTTAGATGCAATTACTTGATTTGACAGCACTAGTTAAAACGATAAACTTACTTTGTTAAATGCATGAAAATATAAATAACACTAAAAAACTACCTTTGATGTTCACAAACCCTGAGAATACTGTTGGAAGATGTGCTTATAATAAAATAGATCTATGGAGCAGCTGCCAGTGCGTTTATGGTTGTTAGATCTTCAGACAGTAAATCTGACATCTATGCTGGTAAATAATATACGTCTATATGAATCTATTGATTGCAACATTCTTCAATAGGTAAATAAAGTGTGTAGACCTTTTGTTGTAGTAGAGAACACGGTTTTAACGACATATACACACATACCACAGGATTGCATTTATGCAAAATAAGTCAGTTTTATATTATACGTTTCATCTAATTATCCCGATTGGATGTTCCCCTCATAGTTCTCCATGCAGATCTGGATGCGTCGGGTGAAATACCCAGGCTCAGAAATGGCCTTCAGAAGGTCGTTCTGTACCAGACACAGATCATACAGCTCTGAGGTGGAGGCTGTTCGAGTCTGCAAGCCCTCAGGGTCCAGAAACACCTGAGTGTACAGTGGAATGGGTGAGAAATATGAAACGCTCATTCTGCAGAAGAGAAAATGAACATCATGCACCTTAGGATGGACAATAGTGTCCTCGTCGTTTTGCCGAATGTTGTCATCAATGAAGATATGCTGAACTTTGGAATCAAAAGGATCAATCCAGAGTGGTTTTCCTCCTAAAATGGAGTATGTGTTCCGTGCCCACCTATTTGGGAAGAACAAAGGCTTGATACTGATAAACAATATAACTTAACATTAAAAAAATGGAAAAAAAGAGGCTCCTCACCAGTCAAAATGATCTTGGAAGCCGCCCAGACCCTCTACAGAGCTCAGATACTGGTACACAAACCGCTCTCCGCCCCGTGTGGACACGTGTTCTTCTCCACGAGTCAGTGTTGCACCCTTACCGCTGCACCTGATGCGTCCAGCGGTCACATTCACCTTCAGCTGTGAAGGGAGACAGTCCTGATTAAGCTTGCTTCATGTAGGACAACACAAAGCCTAGTTCCACATGTTAAATACCTTTAGAGACGGGAGATCGGGAAAGAGCGGATGTGAGCCGTGTTCGACAGCGTGCTGGATGGTAGTCAGAACACGGGGCAGATCAGAGCCAAATGTCCGGAACAGGATGGAGAACTCCACACCCTGTGAAGACAAGTCCTGCAGCACCTGGAAGAAGGATGGTAGGATCCAGTGATACAGCTTCCCATCTTCTCCCTTAACAGACAGCTCCTTATCTGCAGGCAAGTCAGACGGCCATCGGAGCAGCTCTAGATGTTCTTCCAGGAGCTTCCGGAATCGTCGACCTGGACCTACGGTGGTGAAGTTTGTGATTCGGCCAAACTGAGAGTAGTATGTGACAGCGCCTTCACAAGGCTGGAGGAGAGACGGTTCTTCTGACAACCATTCCCATTTACCTGCAAACAGAGAGAACAGACACATGATGGGATGCAAGGCAACCACTAAGGCCTGGTTTCACAGACAGGGCTTAGATTAAGCCTTAGTTCAATTAGGACATTTAACTAGCTTTTAAGAACGTACCTTAAAAAAACATCACTGGTGTGGTCTTCAGACAAAACAATGGCACTGAGATATTGAAGATATATCAGTGCAAGACGCTTTCAGTTCAAACAGCTCAAACATGTATTTTACTCTGGGACTAATTTAAGACTTGTCTGTGAAACCGTAGATATATGTGCTACAATATTAAGAGTAAATACTTAAAAATGAACACTCGTTGAGTGCAAGTTGTCTTACCTTTCGTCATGCGACCCCATGTCACTGTGGACAGGAAGTATTCAAGAGCACCTACAGTTCCTTGTCTCGTGACTGCGTCAGATACAAGGATTGTGTTGTTGAGATCAAAGTGAAGGACGATTCTTCTGGAAGTTCTCCTCGGGATTAAATCAGTAGGGTCTTTATCTTCACCTGTCCCGTCACTTCTGCATTCATTGGTGTGGTTCCGACCGATACTTGTTTCGGGGATGCTCTCCGAGTTATACATAGTGCTAGAATCTTTATATGAGGGTATATTTTAAGCTAAAAAAATTCTAATACAGACAAGTGGAAGGTACTTCAACGTAGACTAGGATAATTATCTCTGGCGACGAGTGACTGATGAATAATTACCTGATGAATGACAGGTTTCATACGAGATACGCGGATGACACTCATCTCAAATGAAAACAGATTGACCCGTGATGATCCCGTTCTCTGTCTTTCACGCAGTCAGTTATGGATTCATTCGTTGGCTCCATTTGTTTTAGACGGAACGTTTGACTAAAAACCGCTGAACTGTCCAAACCGGCTTTTGTGATGACAGCATGAATGACTTCCTTGCCAGTGTCAAATATCGCGAGAAAAAACAGAGTTGTCGCGCTAGGCAAGAGACGGTTGCGAGAGCGCCATCTGCTCCAGCCCTCCGGCTATTGGACAATGATGATAATAATGGGTTTGGAAAAAAACATTTATTTCATAATGTGACTTCCCTACCTTTTCAATTGTTTTACTGAATTCATTTGAATTAATGCTCAAAAGGAGATTTATTTCCACACTCATCTCTACTCAAATTATTGGGCCCCTTTGGTAAATATTTCATGGTTCACCTGCTGATTGTAATATTTTACTTCAAATGTACAATGTTGTGAAATACTGAAATTGAACTAATAAATATGCACATACATTTGTAACATTAAGGTTGTGACGCAAAAAAGTTTATTTATATTAACCATTTGTTTTATTCACAGCAGCATTCTTACGATCAAACTCCCAGTTCCCACTTACTATGCAGTCCAATACGAAAACCAGGAATGGGGAAACAAGACAATCCACTCCAAACTTAGAAGAAAAGAAAGAGATGGTATATGATACACCGTGCTAGGGCAATTGTAGGTCAACATGCATCTCAGCCAATCAAGCTTCTGCATTTCCACAGGATCTGACATGGAGTAAAACAAAATAAAATGTTCAATCACTGGATTGTCTGAGAAAGAAAGAACATGACATCAAATATAGTAATGGCCAGAGTGTGAGAGAACCCCCCCCCCCCCCCCCAACAATCTGCCTTGTTCACACTTAAAACTTCACCTACAACACCTGCAATAGTTTTGCACAACACTTCCAGACTCTTTACAGAGAAACACGTCAGGCCAGGCGACACTCCGGGAAAAGCAAAAACTCTTCTGTGCATCCAAACAAACCTTGTTGATCTCACTCGTTGACGGATTGTTTAAACCAAAGTAACAATTTGTGTAAATACAAGCAGGATAAACATTGTATTCGAAACCCATCATGTGAAATTGTGAATGGCATAACTCCTAGGTGTTAAAACGTTTACATATACATCTAAAAAAAAGAAAAGAAAAAAATTACAGATCTGTCGATTCCTCTTATGACAGTATTTAAATGCGTTCATCTTCCAGAATTATTTGTGAACGCATTTGAGGATTAGTCTTTAAGCATCCCCTTACTGCATGTCATCTGAACATACAGGCCGTTTAATCAGACTTTTCCCAACAGTCTATGTGTTGGAAATGTACACCCAGGCTTTTTTTCTCCACATTGCTAATGTAAATAAAAAACAAATTGAGCACCTTTGCCATGCTAGATCCACTTGAGAGCATTAATGTCCATTGAGTTTTTTTGAGGAAGCAAGTTTCCCTGTCTGGGTCAAGTTTCAATCCACCTCTTCCATGCTGCTGTAGGACGGGGCGGCGCATTCTCCAGAGTGTGCAAACATCTCAGAGGTCACTTCTGTGCTCAACTGAGCGGGTCCGTCTGGGTCCAGGTCTGTCCCAAACAGTGTCTGGCTAGAAGCCTGTAAAATAAACCACCATTATAGAGAGAAACTTTTTTTCCCCTGAACGGAGTACATGAACGCCAACTGCTAATTAAAAAAAAGAAATTCAGTAATTTCAAGACCAGGTCATTTTTAATTATTTATTGTTTGTGAAGAGCGTAGTACAGGCACTATTACAATTGAGCAGCATTTAATGTGGTCTCAGTTATTGCTAGGATATTTTGTGCAGAGTCATAAACAGCATGGACTTTGTCATTTTAAGATTCAATTTGAATAATCACTTTCCCAAACAAATTCAATTACTGCTTGAATATGATTACATGCATAAATAATGAATAAAGCAGTCCTGTGCCGTTGATCAAAGACTTATCCTTAAATTAGAACAAGTAACACTCATAATGACCCATAAGCTTAACGAGGTACAATAATATCGGATGGTTTTGTTTTGGTCATGATTTCCAGAGCTGAGGCATTCACAGAAGCCAAAGGTCTTTAGGCTTTGTAGTTTGGATGGCCACATAAAAAAAAATCATAGCCCACCAGCATCCCTGAGACTGTTGAAACTGCCACATACCCACAAACGCCAGTACCATTTATCTTACAAAATGTGAATCTACAACTTGTGCAACTAGGCATTGAATCAATGGTGCAAAGTACAGCAAAAACTCAATGGGTTCCCTAGTTGGGTAAAAGTAGTACAGTACTGAGCTGACCTGCCTTGCTGACTCAAATGCTAATCAGTCAACGCATTTTGAATTCTTATCAGACTACTGACAAACTTTGGCAAAAATCATTTAGTGGTTAAAAAGAGTAGATAGATAAAATAACTGAAGAAAAGCAAACATGAAACCATAAAATTAAGCAGCAGGATTTACCCCAAACACAAAGAATTTGACTCTTATTAATCTAAAGTCAACATTAAATGGGAGAACACACAGCTCATTTTAACTAATTACATAAAATAAAAACTCAGTACCTGATTTCATCTATTGGAAATGGTTGGTTTGCGAGAAGTGGGTGTTACACAGAATGGGGTCAGAATTAATTAAAAGTTTAAATTGTTATCTCGTTACCAACATTATATTTATCATCTGAAACAAAAACAAAATACCTTTCTGGAAAATAACATGCACAAGACCAGAAATATGCATCAGATTATATGGAGCAAGTGACGTGAAGGCCAAGTATGGCAACTTTGTCTTCTGCCTTTAACCCATGCAAATTAGTGCACACACATTAGGAAAAGTGAGTAGAGAACACACACACACACACACACACACACACACACACACACACACACACACACACACACACACACACACACACACACACACACACACACACACACACACACACACACACACACACACACACACACACACACACACAGTGCAGTGGGCACCCATTTACTGTGGCACCTGGGGAGCGATTGGGCGTTAGGGATATCCAACCATTGCGTCACAACCATAACTAGAGTGCAACTACAAATTATTTTGAATTCAAGCTCTGACATAATACACAAAGTTCCTCGACAAAGTTGAAAATGCCTTGATTATTTGGTTTATAATGAACACAACTGATACACAATGCAAAATTGAAAGTTTTGTTACTGATACACCCTCATGTTGTTCCAAACCTGCTTGAAAAAGATATATTTTGAAGAACGTCAGTAACCAATAGTTTTAGTTCTCATTGACTACCATTGTACAGACAAAAAATAAAATACAATGTCAGTCAAAGGGAATCAAAATTCTTTGGTTATCTTCTATTGAGTTCTGCAGAACAAATAACACAATACAGTTTTGTAATGACATGGGGGTGAAAAAAAGAAGACTTGAAAAGTTTTACTTTTGGATTATCCCTTTAATATTTGTAATTTGTAAGTTTTGATTTATTGGTTAGTTATACAGCAAAAATAAAATCTCAAGCCTGACTAAAAAGGAGACAACAAATAAAGTCCTAACTGCTTTTAGCGTTTTCCTGAGTGTTTTTTTTTTTTTTTTTACATTTTGGACAATGTTGTAAAACAACAAAAATCCTGACTGGCATGACTATATCAGGCTGTGTGACTCCCAAGCTAAATAACATTGAAGTTGCCATTAAAAAGATTAATGACTTGCAGTACAATCAGTTTAAAAGTGCAAATCTTTGTATTGAGGGTCTGCCACTGCAGTGAGTAGTAAATCAAGCCCAGTTGGACCAGTATAATAAAGGATAGATGAGGTTGAACAGCAATGCTAGGACTGCAGCCACAGTGCCCAAGATGAAATATCTCAGGCGTTCGCCGTCACAGTATTCGGAGATGCCATCTCGTCTGCGATGAGAAAGCCCTCTCCTTCCCTCCTCCTCTTCTTCCTCCAGCCTTGTCCTGGTTCTTCTTCCACGTAGACCGGGGCGGAACAGGCTACGAAAAGAGGCTTCTCGCTGCCCCTCCTCATCCTCCTCCAGTTCCTGCCATATCAGAGACGCCTACGATTGGCGGAAACCTGTGTCAGCTTCTGGGAAAGGGCCTTACCTCATCATTACACCGTAGAACACCAAATACACTATCAGAGAGCTCACTGCTCCAGTTTCATATGCCGCTCACACACTCAGATGGACGGATATGCAGATTAGCATGCAAGAGTAGATTCCAGAAGAGGAATTTCAATTTCAAGTCATAGCATTTTGATTCAACGGTACACACCCTGTAATTGATGCATCTACTAAATTAAAGCCAAGATGTTTCCCAAGATGCAACCAGAAATAATCAGTTCAAACTTTAAGGATGGACTACCAATGTTTAAATCGTGTAATGTGTGCCTCATTATCAATCATATAATTTTGCCGTCAAAGCTTTGCGTTGGTCAGTCACGCATTCAACTGAGCAGAGAGCAAGGTGTGAAGAAACATGTGAAATCCAGTCATTCAACAGGAATCTTTGCGTTTGGGAGTTTCGCATGAGGGTGAAAAAGTTCCCCATGCAGCTTTCACTCATGTTCATGCTAGTCACGCAAATCTCCTTCCCTGACCAACCGAAAGCTGCTTGGTTTGAAAGTGACTTTTGTGTGAGCAGTGCTTCATACATCACTGCGCTATTGTCACCATTTTAGCCAATGAAATATCACTGAAATAAAGCTAACGTGACCATACCTAAACACGCTGTTAAAGCCAAGGCTCAAATGTCACAGCTGTATATTGTTACTTTTTGAGATGCACAAAAACCATGAACAAAGGGAAAACATTAGAAATAAGTTATGAGATCCTAACATAGTCCATCACCATAATGCTTTATGATTCATCTATTAGTGTCACGACACAGAAGATATCAGAATATGATTGTACTCCAGAACATTTGAGAGAAAATAATCTCTCAAGAAACTGCAAATTAAATAATCATCATCTGACTTTGTTTAGGCATTTTTGAGAGACACCTCATTAAAAAAAGAACAAAGAAGAAACAGCCCTTTTTAAAATGTTGAGAATCCACCAGGAACATTACCCAATCTTATGCAACTTTAATGAACAAGTATATAGCCGCTCAACTAAGATTAAATGTTTTTCCATTGGGCTGCGGTGACATGAGAAGGTGCTGAGCTCACCTGACTGGCAGCACCACCAGTTGCAGCAGAGGATTCGGCGCCAAGGGGCCCCAGCAAGTGAGACGGCCTCTCCACTGGAGAGTTCCTGCGGCGGTAGAACAACACATAGGCGTAACGCGTCACCACCTGACTCTCTTCCACCGTAGTCACTGTGCTGTCATCAAACAAACGCCAACCTGAAACAGCAAAAGACATTCAGTGAAATGTTTCTCATCACAGCTGGTCAGATGCTATTGAAATAGAAGACCACATGCGTACCAACGTCGCTGCGCTGGCTGTTCTTGTCACTGGGAAGACGAGCGTAGGCAGTGTAGTGTCCTCCGATCATTCCTCCATAATGATTAATCACAGCGTAGAGGTCATAGATGGGGGGCTGCTGGATGTCACCCTTATGACCAATACAGAACTTACTCAGGTCCAAGTTTCTGATGAGAACAGAAAAAATCTTGGTGAAACATGCATTATATGGCCAACCCAAAACATTGACGATACATAAAAGTATTCAACTAAATGACAACAACGGTTTATACCACATTAAACTCTACATAAACTATCAGGATTATTTTTGCAAATGATACGAACAACTGAGATGCCACACGTATTAAAAGTCACCATTAACTGGAAGTTGCAACCGACTTTTCTTCAGTGCTGTGACATGTTTCCAGGCGAAACGGAACATTGAATAGAGGGTGAAATTTTATTTTATCTCAGTATTTGGAGTATTTCATTAAAATTATGCTTTAAAAGAAGTTAGAAAAGGACTTCCTAAAAAATTAAAAAAATTCTAAAACTATTAAATCAAAATGGAATGTACAGTGATCCCTCGTTTATTGCGGTTAATGTGGACCGGAACCCCCAGGCCTTGAAATTCACGACGGCATCGACGTCAAATGCCATCGTGCCTTTCATGTTTGGCGAACTGCCCCTATCATTTTTATGAAATCGACGGCAGAAATTTCTGCCCTTTTTCAGAAATGCCTTTTGCCCCTATCCCTTACAAGTGAAAGTATACTTATTGATGAATTATCCTGAACGAACTTAACAAAAATCAAACTACAACGTCTCCATTTTCGTAAATCTATTCACCAGTAGCAGCCATGTTTACATCCACTGAACAAATCCAATATACTGCAAAATGACGTCATGAAGTACACATCTGCACACGCGTTTTGGTGACTTGTGCGGAGCGAAGCATTCGTCCTGTTGATGGGGGGGGGGGGGGGGGGCTGCTGTGCGGAGCGGTCGTCCTATCGGGGCTTGCGGAACGGGACAGAGCCGCTAACTGAAACGTTTTTATTTTCGGGAGCTTCCGGGATGCTTCGACGGGTTGGCGACCATTGCTCTATAAAATTAATACCTTGTTAAACCAGTTATCTCTTCAAATCCCTATTATGAGGCTATATGTTATGTATAATTTAGGCATATTTAGACTATACACTTAGCAATAGACTATTTTAGTTCCCCTCTTTCCACAACAAATCAGAACAGAACAAGAACGAAAAATAGGCTATACGCAGCTCTAAATAAGCTCAAGCGAATTTAAACCGAAACTGAAAGTAACCGGCGTTGGGCTCAAGTAGCCTAAATCTCTCATTCAGCATGAATCAAGATGTTTCCATATTCCTGATATATTTGGATGCTAAACTGATTCAATGTGCTCCTTGAATGCATATGCAAATGCATAAATGTAAACTGTTATTTATTATGTAAGCTAGGCTTTGTACTGCATTTCTTGTATACAGTGTTATGTTGTATTGTTACTGCTGAAAGTTATGTTCAGTTATGATATGAAGTTATGTTCAGAAAAGTTACTTTTAACAATAAATCTTCCTTTAAAAAGAGCTATTACTCGTAGTATGTTAACTATTCAACTCTGTACCAATCACAAGAAAAGTGTTAAATCATCATAGATAATTATGTTTGGCATTCTATAGGGTGAAACATCAATAGCAGAAAAAATTAAGAGTATGAAACGGACAACATAAAAAGTAGCAAACATTATGCTAATGTACATAAAACCTAAACTGCCTTAATGCCCTTGTGACGTTTTCAATATTGCCTTTGTGCCCTTATTAGACAACAAAAAATGCCTTGGTGCCCTTTAAATTTCTATAATTTCTAAGGCAACCTGGCAGTGCCCTTTTCGCAACAAATTTCAAAGCCTGAACCCCCCCGCGATAGGTGAAAATACGCGAAGTAAGATCAGCCAATCAGCTCACAGGATACATCCACTCGTGCTCTCATTCGTTGATTTCGCGCCGGGAACCAATCACGTGCCTTGTCTGAGTGCCGTGGGCGTTTACAAAGCCTCTGAGAGAGTTTCTCTCTTTGTCTGGCATCCAAACAGTTTCTCTCTTAGTTTAGATTTTTTATTTTCGATAAATATATATATATATATATATATATATATATATATATATATATATATATATATATATTTTAAACGCGATGCACTGAGGCCGCGAAACTTGAACCGCGAAGTGGCGAGGGATTACTGTATATATAAAACTGTCTTGGGGGTCAAAATCAGCTTTGCCATTATAGAAATAAATATAAACACTTTTTAATATATATGGAAAAAAATAGCAATTTACTGTATTTTTTTCAAATAAATGAAGCTTTGATGTGCATAAAAAAAAACACTTTTCAACATTTAAAAAAATCTTACACTCCCCAAACTTTTGAACCTGTGTTAGTGAATGTCTGTGAGATGTTGAGTGTACCTGACTGGGAAATCGACCATATCATTAATCTTGTCCCTCCATATGAAGCTCCTAAATGAGAAGCGCTTAAGCTGGATGATGAGTACGTTGGGAAGGCGCCAAAGCAGCAGCTGTTTAGAGGCCTCCCTGTGTTGCTGACATTTAGGACAGTACCTGAACCACAACAAAAGAAGATTTAAATGGGTCAATCACATTTATGATGCCATTTAAAGTGCCCCTATTATGCAATATTAAAGGTTTCTAATTTGGTTTTAAAAGGCTCTTAGTTTTGTAAGTGGACATTATGAGAAAATTAAAGTGTTTTTTTGGCCTTGGATGCATTGCCTCTTTTCTCAAATTGTCTGAAATGGCTAAATCAAGGATCCAGTCTCTCTAAACCCCTCCATTTCCGAGATCCTGCTCAATTTGTTGTGATTGGTCTAACGTTAACAGGGCATGATAGAAGATGAAATGGCCATTACCATAATGGTCATTACCATTATCATCCCTCGGAAGCACATGCAAAGTGGATTTTGATTCTTGAAATGCCGACAACACAAACCAAACTCTTCAAGGCCTCGGCTACAAATAGTGTCGTGAGGGTGGCTCAAAGCAGGCGTTGTTCGCAGGCAGCCAATGAATACTTTAAGCTGGCATTACGCAAATGTATAATAAACAACATAGGCTTGTAACAAAGTGTGAGTGAAATTGCTGACGACTAGTTTTGGCAGTTCAGAATCGAAAAAGCATAATGGGGCACTTTAAACAAATTGCTACGGGCACTTCATTCTTCAAGAGTTTGAAATTGACGTGCGTGTCCGTACCATGCCTCTTCAGGGGCCAGCACCTCTGGTTTGGTAAAGAGGTTTAGGCACTGCTCTAAGGTGAAGTGTCCTGCCCTGGATGTCTCCGTAGCAGAGCCTGGGTCTTCATCAAACTCTAGCTCTTTAGTGCGCACTAGCACATATTCCTTCTGCCGCTCATTGTTCTTCCATACCAGCTCCAGCATGCAGTCATCAGGCAGCTCCAGTACCGCATCACCTGTAGGTGGCACCAGGATGAGGAAGATGCGCATCTTCAACACAAGCATTTTCAAAATTCAGACTGACCAGTTTAGACTGACCTTTGTCCTCAAGTTTTGTGTCCTCCTTTTGGTTTGAGTCCAGAACAGTGATGTAGAATTGAGATGCACGCCCGCTTGCAGACTCAGACGGCTGCTGATACCCGGTCACTACAGCTACCAATGAACATAAAATTATGGCTATTTCTCCATATACAAAGAACGACTTCAGCAAAGAGCTTTAGACCAACTTACCTTCCGGTTTAATAGCCTTTTCACATGATGTTTCTTTCTCCACCAAAGAATCTTGGGAGCTGGTGGCGAGCTCACAGCATCCAGAGTCAATGGTGTGTGTGGAGAGTGTGTCTCCATCTGGTGCAGAGGGCACAGACGCAGTCTCTGTTTGAGGGGCTGTGGTAGAGTCACCCTGCTCTGCCAGGTTTTCCGCTTCTCCTGCAGATGATGGCTCTTCCTCCTGCTCTTGACACTCTGAGGCACTGCTCACCGTGGAAGTCAGGTCAACACGGGACAGGCTGGCCTCTGGGGAAGTCCTACCGGACTGGAAAGGTGGCTGGAACACATTGACAGAGTACCTGCACACAAAAATGAAGGGTTAAACACAGTGCTACTGGATTTTTGTTTTTATGTCAGCATAGCCCAATCTATTTGCCAAAACTACTTAAAATTGCTATGAAAAATCATACAAATAAATAATTTAAGTAAATGCTATTATAAATACACATAATTATAAAAATTTAACAAAAAATAACTATATAAAATAATAAAACTGATATAAAATATAAATATGAGAAATACATTTATAAAGAATAACGATTCTTAATGCTACAGAATAAGTAAATAAATGATAAAATAAATAAGTAATTTGTATTAAAAACTTTTTTTTTTAAATCACAAGATTAAGAATTATGTAAAATATAAAAGCTAGGGAATATACAGAAATAACTTATAAAAATACTGTATAAATAAAATTACACCAATACATTTTATAATAAACAGACATTAACAAAAAATTATAACAAAAATACTAAAATGCTACCATTACTCATAGGTTACGTTTACACGACAACAATGGACAAGGTTTTCCTTTGCAATTTTTTTTGCAAAAAAAAGAACTTGCACTTTGAAAACAGCTTTTAAAAGTTTGTATTTTCAGGCCCCCAAAATGCTGTTGTTTTGTAAACTAACATTTTAAGATGTGTAATGTAACCTTCCCTTTCTAAAGCTGACCCAATTACCAAAATACAAAAATGGGTAAATCATTTTGAATCTAGTTGTAATTATACCTGGAGTAGCCTTCCAGAAGCTGTGTGAGGCGGGTGTAAGTCAGCCTAGACTCGGGCACAGTGATTAAAAACGGCAGTCCGATATTCTCGACATTGGGCCGGCACATGGTCTTGTGAGTAGGCCAGTGGTTCTTCTGGCAGGCCCTGTGATCAGAGGAAAGAAACTTACCACCAACTGAGCCAAAACAAAGTCTAAATTAAGCGTGATCTCAGAGCCAACACAACACATTCTCATGAACAGACGGAAACTCACTGATTGCAGTAGCCGACACGGTAACAGCGCGTACAACGTTTGAGCTTCTCGTCGTCAGAAGCAGGAGGCTTCAGGCAGCCAGCGCACTTTGTGATTGGGATGCTAGGAATCTGAGGTCTCTGAAGATAAAAGATGCAATAAATACATGAAATCATAGCAACAGAAGAAAAAAACAAATACTTAAACAATATTAACACAAACCCAGAGAACCTAATGAAAAAATAAATGATGGAAATGGTGTACCTGTTGGACCTTCAGCAGCACCACCCTCTCTTTAGCGAGGTCTTTTGACAACAGCTCAAAGCAGAAGAGCAGGTCATTGGACGAGACCGTGTCTAAAGACTGAGATGGTGAAAAGATTCTATGGAACCTACCCTTCACCACCTGAGAGAAAATATACAGGCTTATAAAACTTATGAATATCACAAGTTAACAGAATTAATACTTCATATTTATAATATTAAAATTAATAGAGTTTTACTGTCATTACGATTCTGGCTTCCAACGATTATGAAAACAAGATAATCAAGTTAAAAATAAAACCGAGGCGCATTCTGCGTTGCAACGTTTACATTGTTAATATCCTGAGTGTCTTAATGTACTAATGTTTTTTGGAGAAGAAAAATCTGAAACAGGGTTTATACGGAACTTCTTAAGTTGAATTTACTACCTTTTTACTACCTTTTTACTACCTTCAAAATATTTTTTAATACCAGCGTCACTGCGATTATCTTGACCAACATAACCATCCTCCAAAAAAGGAGGGATTTTTTTTTTAGGATTGGTTGAGCCTCTTGTCGAACAGCCCTGCTTGGTTTATGGTCTCCACCAGTTTTTCTTCTTAAAATATGGTGCAATACCAAATTTGATCATGTAAGCAGACTTATTCTTGCCTAAAGCGAAGGATTTCGCTATGTCGGAGTCCGGAAACATTTCTAAACAGCTCCCCAAAGCCATCGTTGGAATTGAAAGAGTGGCGTTTAGTTGCTAGATCTAAACACTACGGACTAGTCGACTAGTCGAAACGCCACTGATTTGTGAGTCATTTAAACTAAAGTTTTGTATCTGATCAGACGACTAGACTAAAAGTAAGAAGACAGTCAAAAATACATTTAAATGTATCAATAATACATTTAAAATACTGAATCTATAAATCAAGTAAAATATTAATGAATTTTGCTGAAATAAGGTTAGTATTAGGGGAGCGCGGGGCACAAAGTAACGCGGGGTAAATGGTAACACAGACGTTTTAGACAGTTGCACAGGATTAAATATGACGTACTAACGGGCTTTTCACTGTTTGCACACGTCTTCTGGCCATCTTTCGAGAAAGTTCAGCGAAGTTTGGATGAGAACCACAGGAAAAACTCTTTTGGCAGCATATAAATATTTTTTGTTGTAGTAGTTGTTTTTCGATTTTCAAAGTGTGTGAAAGTATGTTAGTCCAATAATTACCATCTTCTTGGCTAAAAGATGGTACAATTTTGAAAGATGTGAAAAACACATAGTGACTGCTAGCAGACCGTAAACACGACACCACAGGGTTAGTTGTAACATGATGTTACAACTAAGCCGCACATTGCATAGCCTATATCAATAATCAGATATTTTGCATTGTATTAACCTATTAAATTTAATTTTCAAAGCATAAACAAAATGTAAACAAAATAAAAATATAATATTTCATTCATAAGTTTTGCTTATGATCATCAAGACTGAACTTTTTGTAAGAAATAAAAATACATGAATCCATCCATTGCATAACATGCGTTACAAATAACCCTCTGTCTGTAACAACTAGCCCTGCTCACGGGGTAAGAAGTAACATTTTACTCATTTTATGCTTTTGGCGATACTGCACAGAAACGATAGGTCCCACGAACATGAAAACAGTGCTCATGTGTAGGAGAGACTTGCATGTTGTTTGTATAAAAATATGGTTTGTCTAACCCTATTACTTTGTTCATTATTTGGCAAAAAAAAAAAAAAAGTGTTACTTTGTGCCCCGCGCCGCTATTCGACATGCTTTCCTTGTGACGTCTCAAAACTGCTGTTTTATGTGTGTGTTTCCATGGCGACGCGTCATGCTTGTCAAGTGACGCACAGCAACCACAAAAAAGTATCGCATGCATTTAGTTTCTCTTATTTATTCAAAATATTCAACTTGTTCGCTGATAGTTTGTGTCGCAGATCGGAGAATCTGATCTGTCGGATTTACAACACGTAAATTAAGTCACTTCTAACGAAATACATGACAGTAAGTGTCCGCTGAAGTGGGAGAAGAATAGAGTGACTTTACTGCCGCACATAAACACCACAACGCCTCAGCTGCAGTGTAGTCTGTTCACTCTGCTGTTCACTCACCTCAGCTCGCAATGCACTGGGCGCGCGAACAAACACAACCTCACGTGATATTGCTCAGGTCCTAGTTTCAACATCTAAATAAATCCACGCGAATTTTAAAAGAAAGGCCTGCACTTAACACAAATTGAAAATATATCTAAAAGAAATTGGGCTCGAAAATTTAATACCTCGTCAAAAGACGTTTACTACTTTTTACTACTTTTTAATGGCCTTAATTTTGGCTGATTTCATTTACTACCTTTTACTACCTTTTACAACCCCGCGGACACCCTGTGAAAGAACATTTTTAAAGTTTCAAATAATTAATTAAAATAATCGATAAATCTCAAGGTGTTCCTGTCTTGAGCTGTGTGAGCATTCATGCATGAATGAATTCAATGGCAGTTTAGCCAGACTAAAATCTAATAAACAAGACAATGAATTATTAACTAAACATTAAAAGATATTTCCACTAAGACAAATTATGGCTAATAAACAACATGAAAAAGTAACATTGGAATTGGACTGAGTTTAGTTTAAGTTAAAATCTTAATTTTAGTAACTTTTTAAATTGTATCATTGCATCTCTTCTATCGTCACATAATTGAACTAAGGTTTAGAAATATATAATTAATCAAAAATAATTCAAATTTGAGAAATATTTAAGAGAAAAATGTACATTTAGTTTTCAGCCCGCATATGGTCATACACGCCTTTACTTAAACATTTTTGTAAAGTATATTCAACTGGCAAAAATTGTACTATGTTTTGAAGCTTTCAATAGAATGCACTACAGCATACTGTAAAAAAAAAGAAGAAAAAAAAAAGAGTGAAGTTTCCAATGACTAATCGTTTGTTAAAGATCGTATGACAAAAATAATTGTGCTTTCGACCATAATCAAGCAGCATCATCATACCTCTGCCAGCCTCAGATTCTCTGGTTTAGTCCTCACGCTGCGAGACATCGAATCCAGTACTTCAGTCGTGCTTGAATTCTCTTTACTGACACTAACCAAAAACTACAAATGATAGCAAAGGGCAAATGGTTTATAAATATTATTAAAACAAGAATGTCCATCTAAATAAAGTTAAACAGATTGTTATGGTGTTTTTACCCTGACTGGTTTCTTGTGAGGATCTTTAGCAAAATAGAAAACAGTCAGGACCTTCTGCTTCTGAGGTAGAGGGACAGGCAAGTACAGGAAGGGGTCAAAGGTTATGGAAACCTAAAAACAAAATAAAAAAGGAGGGGAGAAGAAGAAAAAAAGACAACAACAGATGAGTAATTCCCACGTCATAATTATCTGCACAACATCATCAAAAGTAATAAACATTTCCTAATACACTAAGTGAGATCCAAACTGGGGACCACTTGACTTAATTTAGATGTCAATATCCTGCTCCCCATTTAAAAAGCATTATCACAAATAAAAGAAACAGCTGCCAGTTTTCATAACATCATAGATACACTAGATAGAGATCACTGTTTCCACAAAAACATTTAGCAGAGAATAACATTTAACTCTTTTCAACATGTTCAAGACAATAAACACGTTTCTGGAGCACAAAATCAGCTTATTAGAATGGGTTAGAAGGATCATGTGACACTTGAATCATCAAAATTCAGCTGTCATCAAATAAATGAATTGCATTTTAAAATATATAAAAATATTTAAATGCTAATATTCATTTAGAATATTATTTACTCCATACTTATACTGTATTCTTTCAAATAAATGTAGCCCTGGAAAGTAAATGTGAGTATATATATATATATATATATATATAAACTGTAGTACGTGAATTAAAATCACAGGGAGGGTGATCAGACGTCCCGTTTTTCCCGCAAGCTCTGTCCCAGACGTTTTCAGTGTCCCGAAAGAGATAAACAAAACAAATCCATTGTCCTTTATTTCTTTCCCGAATTGTCTTTGCTAGGTGATCATAAAAGCAAGTAGTAGTCTTGTCATGTGAGAACAGCCAATCTCGTCATTGTACATTTTGGAGAACAAAATGAACATCATTTATACATTTAACGAGGACCTTAAAAAAAGAAAGAAAAATAAGTGATATTGCGCTGAATAACAGACACAAGAAGTGCTCTCAGACAACACGCAAACCTCAAATTAATTTCTCTTTGTGCCTGAATGGTCTAATACAGGCGGCACCCTTGCCCCAAAAGCTATAACAAAACATCCTTTTTCTTTAAAATGGTTACATTAATCGGGATTGGTATATTTTTTTATTAAAGTGGGAATAATATAAATGTGACTGCTTCATTTCCACTTTAAGCGACTGTAAACAGCTCGCCGAAAACTGTATGTGGGTCAGTATATTAGATCCAAGCATTCAATCGTAAAGTGACAGCAGCCTAAAATACCCGTCTGTGTCATTAACAATACTCAAACAACAAAAGATGTTAAATAATCATAGGTCTTGTTTTGCTCTTGATGCATTACCTTAGAACACACTGGGCACACCAGCTTTGACTTGTACTGGCCCTGAAAGAGGTCAACAATGAAGGAATCGTTCCTCATTTTATGCCTCTGCCATGCCTCTTCTGCAACAACCTGCCAAACAACAAACAAGAATAATGCTCATCATGTGTGTTACCTCATTCTTGATACAGTGCTGTGACTAAAGCTTGATACTACTAGTGAAAATGCTTCCATTTGTCAGTTGTAAAACTTATTACAAATTATTCTCTGTTCCAAATCCAAAATCGCTTCTAAAATTCAACAGCAACCCTTTTAGGTAATACTACTTAGGATATTTTGAGACAAAAATCAAGAACTTACTTCATCCTGACGGCCGTCTGAGTCAACGGTCTCTGTATATGGTTTGTGTTGGATGCGGTTTAGGTCCTCATGGAGCCCGTCCAGCAAGAAAGCCATGAACTCCTGAGCATCATGCTGCGCATAGCCTGTAAACTGACTGGCCTTACTTGCAACTATAGCCTATGAAGAGAAATGAAACAAAACCCAGTCATTACAGGTTTTATAACAAATCACATATGGAAAACTAGATGATTTAGTATGACAATAGTTTTGTTGCTGCATGGATACCTTTAATTTGGAGGGCTGAAATGCGTGGTGAGTGCCCTTCCACAGCGCTCGAAGCAGAACAGCAAAGCCAATGGCCAGTCGTCCACCCGTGCCCAATGGGTTACTACAGTTAATCTCTGACTCAAACGCCCGGTCTGGAAACAAAAACAACAAACACACAGCCAGGTAAGACACACAACCATTTGAAAAGCATACATTCATAATAGCATAAATGAAAAAGCAACTGACCGTGGAAATAATCCCTGAGCTCCCGTGTGTTGGAAAGTGACTGAATCACACTGTTCATAAAGCAAGTGTTTCCCAGATTGACCAGTCCAGTGAAGCCAGGGAGACACACCTTCTTCTCCTCCACTTCTTCAGCTCTCTCACTGCCTACAGGAGGAGTGTGAGTCATGGGCTGCACCATACAAGTGGGCTTGGGCTGTGGACCGATTAAAAGACAAGTCATTGTCCACTAGATTAACATGTGACATGAACATGACGCATTACTTAATGTATGCTATACTGCATTACCGTTGCAATAGTTGGTTCCTGCTTGAGGGACATTTGTTCTGGGGCTGAGCGAGGAGCCACAGCATCCAGACCAGAGTCCTCTGGGGCTCGAGGGGGTTTGGCTTTCTCCT
This sequence comes from Rhodeus uyekii, assembly GCA_037043235.1. NCBI lineage: Eukaryota > Metazoa > Chordata > Actinopteri > Cypriniformes > Acheilognathidae > Rhodeus > Rhodeus uyekii. The sequence continues at coordinate 2,071,579 of JAWRVZ010000034.1, forward strand.
CTCCCACACGTGGCTCTTCTTTAACAGGAAGTGCATGCTGACTGCTTCCTGGCTGACTTTTTTCGAGTGTGGAAGGGCTGGAGGGCACAGCAACCTTGGCGCCCCCCACTGCACCTTAAACAATAGACAAGAGACAATACACAATGGAGCTTATGGTTAGCATTTAAAAATCATAGCTTCATTCTTCAATAATTTCTTATAAATATCAATGTTAAAAAGAGTTAATATTTTTGTGGAAACGATTATACATTTATTTCAGGATTCTTTGATGAATAGAATATTCCAAAGAACACCATTTATATTAAATACAATTATTTTGCCCCTTTTGTTTAATTTAATGCACTTAAATGGTAGTGTAGATAAATATTATTTTAAAATGACCACAACTGAACAATCAAAACTTAAATTTGTTAAAAGTTAGCCTGGGTATTTTCAACCACCTCATAATACAATTCATTTTGTGATGCATCATTATATCACAATGTATCAATATATAATCTGACTGGCACAACCCAAGTGAAACTCAATGTTGGATTGGTAGCTAAATTTGAGAGAAGGCTATGTAGAGCAATGTGGGTCAGGAGCCTGGCGTAAAGACAAGATGCATATTTGGCTTGACTCAGTGTCACGCTCGTATTGGGTTACTGGATCCCACCCTGTAGTCACATTCCACTTCTTGACTGGTTCCCTCATTTCAGCATGTAAACAAAAACAGTCCAACTTTTCCACAGTAATAATGTCATGTGTATTCTTTGTTACACGTGTCAAAGCTCCCTGAAAAGATCAAGAGTCCAGTTGTACTTATTTAACCAAGCCTTAGTCATCGCTTTCGCTATCGCTTATGACAAATTATAGACAAATTCATGTGAATGACATTGATTGTAAAAGATTGTTCAGCAGCAAAGAGAATCCAGGCAGCAGACCTTGTGTGGCAGGGGCCTCCAGACCCCCCCAGCGCTGACTGTGTCTTTTCTTCAAAGTGATGTCGATTCGGGACGGAGTGAAGGCATAGCTGGACTGATCTGGCTGGATTAGATTCCTGAAACGTCAGCAGATGGAACCAATGAAGAAACCCTCAGAAATGCACTCTTGATTAGTGAGATTAGGATGCCCATCAGATCATCTTACCTGAGTTTAACCTGCCATTTAAAGACAGTGTTTGGTCCGCAATCCGGATGAAGGCGCAAAAAGTTGGGATCACTGTGGACAGTTTCAACAATTAACAGAGTCGCAAGAATTACTCACGAGCAAACTCATGCGTGCGGATGAATCTCTCACCTGGTCTGGAAGATAAGAGTGAAGTCTTGTTCCCTAAAAATCACCCTGGAGGTCTGCCGGCAGATTTCTTTCATATAGACGTTAACAACCATCAGGTCCGTCCCTTTCTCATAAGAGTCGTTTTTCACTAATTTCAAGTTCACCATTGGCTCCGGACCTTAACACACATTTGTTTGGGGGAGTCAGATTTTTTTGGAAAAATTAAGTTTCATAGTATATTAAAAATGTTCTTAAACTGACCTCCTGTCTCCTCCTCATGGTTCCCTGCATGTGGCTCCTCCTTGGACTTGTCTCTCTTCTCCTCTTCTCTCTTCTTAGGAGACTCCTCTGTCTTTGAGGATGTTGAGACAGGCTCTCCAGATCCTGAATCATGGGATGGTAGCATTTTAAGGATCTGGGTATCAGCCTGTGGCTTTTTTTCCTCCTTTCTGTTTTCCGTTTCATCTGATGCTATTTTTTCAGTGTTTGGTTTCACGGGAGAAGAACACTCCTGCTGTGTCACCTTCGATTCGCACACAGAGGAAACGGTCTTGCTATCCTCTACTTCAACCTGTAAACAACACAAAGGATGGACCACAGGATATGAGAGACTCTTTCAACCATTTTATTTCCTGCTGATTACGGTAATTACATTTTGGGTGGAGTCTCACCTGAGCATTGCTTTTTGGCCTCCTGTCCACTCCTTTTTCTCTCTGCGATGCCTGGCATGCTTGACCTTTGACCTGCATCTGAGTCCGGTTGTCTTTTGCATTGCTAGATGAAGAGGCACCACTGCTAATGGCTGATGTGTGTGTCTTGCCATTAACTGCTTGTTTGGATTGAGACTCCTTCGACGAGCAGGGAGAGAGAGGGGGCTCTTTTGTGTTTCTAGAGGGTCGTGTGGTGCGCTTTGCGCTGGGCTCATTGATCGGGTCTGCTTTATCACTTGATTTAATCTCTACTACCGTCACACCTGTGCTCTCAGTGAGCTCCACCTGTTTGCCTTTCATCCCTCGTTTCAACCCTCGGTCAGGTTTACCTCGTTTCTGCTCAGCAGAAGTCATTGCTGGCATTTTCTCAATGGTTTTGCCAGATATTTCAGGCTGCCCCGTGGTTGACTGCTGGTGGTGGCTGCCACTTTCTGTAAGGATGTTTACCGCTTCTGTCTTTTTCTTGTTCTGTTTAATGGGGAACAAGAAAAGATAAAGCTTTTTTGAGGGATCTCCGACAGGGTAAACATTCATGAACGATCAAAGCTGCCTGGTTGCATGACCGCAATGTTCTGACGCATCTTGCAAATCAATAAGAAATAACTAACTTTTTTTCCTTACAATCATCCTAATAACTTATATATTCCATATCATGCTATACAATCATATCTACTTCTAAATAATATTTATTGTTAAATATTACATGTTTTGCAAAATATTTGTGAAAAACTTAAACGTACAAGTTTTTTTACGTTTTCTAAATGTAGAAATAGACTAATATAGAATAGACTAATAAAGAAATTGCATTAGAATTAGTCAAGTTCAGTTTTTAAAAACGTAAAGAAATTCTTTGTAAGGAACGGCAGCCATAGCTGCCCAACAAAAAATAGGCTTTTGCTTAGCAATAAACAAAAACAAAGGGAAGTGGGAAGTTAGACAAAAAAAAGGAAGAAGCTTGCTTGAAAAGGAGATGGACAACAGGAGGAAAAGAGTGAGCTGGTGTTCTTACAGCAAAGGTGGGCCAGGTGTTGAGGGGGATCTTCTTGTGCATGACAAGCTGCAGAACATTGTTTTTTTCCTTATAAAGCAATTTACTGCAGGAGGCTTCAATCTCTTCATGGAGATGACAGCTCCATTCACGGCCATCTGAGAGAAAACAAACATCACAATACATACACTACTGTTGGTAGGATTTTTCAATGTTTTTTAACCTTAACAAGGATTAATTTATTTGATCAGAAACACAGGAAAAAACACCAATATTGTGAAAAATTACAATTTATAAAAACTGTTTGCTATTTGAATACATTTAAAAATGTAATTTATTCCTGTGATGGCAAAGCTGAACTTTAAGCATCATTACTAAAGTCTGCAGAGTCACACAATCTTTCAGAAATCATTCTAATATGATGATTTGCTGCTCAAGAAACATTTCGTATTATCATTTTAATTATTAATTATTATTATTATGTCATTTTAACATCTGTGTTGCTTACAACTTCTATGGAAACGTTGTATTACAGGATTCTTTGATAAACAGAATTTAATTTGAAATAGAAATATTTTGTAGCATTAAAAATGTCTGGCTGTTACTTTTGATTCCTTTATGAGTCCTTGCTGAATATTAACTGCCAAAGACAAGCACAGCACACACAAACAAAAACAAAAGACCAACATGGACCAAATACGATGGACAAGCACACATACTGTCCTTACCTGGCAAGCGGATGTGGCAGGCGGAATCAGAAAAAGCAGAATCGATATCTTCTACTCTCAGCACCCCAGCATCTCCACAGTTCAGCCTCACAATTACCTCGTAAGCATTCTGCTTCCAGTCCAGAAACAAATCTACACAGACAAATGAACATTTATGTAACGCTGGATCCCTCACAAACACATTACGTAATCTCATTGAAGAAAACCCAGACCTTAATTAAAAGTATTAGTCCATAAGCAGAGGGAAAAGAATACTGAAGTACAGAAAACACAATGAATTACTACAGTTCAAAAGCAAAAATCAAACCTGATTTCATGATAACGCTACACAATCTGATAGCCAGTCATAGCAGAAAGCCCAACGCCCTTTGATTTCAAACTGCTCCGTTACGGAGTTTAACATTGGTGCCTGTGAGCAAGCAGGTCAGAGAGAGCAGGAAAGAGCGAGAAAGAGAGCGTGTTTATCTCCAAGGATCAGGCTTCAGGGTCAAATGACAGCTAGTCCTGTCCCTTTACTCTCTCTCACTGTGACACACAAATCTAAAAGGTCATCAAGAAGCCGCAACACCCCATAGCTGGGCTTCTGTTCCACGTGATGTCATCTCTACTCTGCCAGTATCCCATGAGCCTCCTTTGCATGACAGACCTCAGCAGTTCAGAGATAGACTTCTCCCGCTGTTCGTGTAGGGATGGTGCTCTTCTCCGTCTCACAGAGACAAAACATGACATTTCAACAAGAGAAAGACAATGGCGCACCCGTATCGAATGCATGCAGAGAGGCCTATGCGGGAGGACGTGAAGTCTTCTCATGCATGTGCCAGGCAGAGCCACTCCACTGACCTTGACAATGCACTTCTTTACCGAAGCAGACTCACAGGCTTGGATTACAACACTTCAGCACTCAGCACAGCAGAGGCAAAACACTCAACAAACAGGGAACAGGCTGGCACAAAAAGCTAACGTACATTGTCAAGCCTGTAGTCATGCATCTCAACAAACATCGGTAATTGTAAAAATTGTAGGCGTCAATGTTTTTATTCCGTATTGTGACGTACATAAGAGTGAACCGATTATTCAAAAAAACAAATAAAATTGTTGGACAGGAGACCTTTTTCTATCTATCGGTTGTTGACTGGATGAAGGCAGATCTGAATAGGATCTTGTAGATGATTGTAAGAAAAAGGCAGGGTTTATGCAAAGTAAATGATTGTAGAAGTCAAGTTATGATACTTTTAATAAATTACAAGCTGAAAAGAATCGTATGCATGGATAAAACCTTCACAATATGATCCATCACATGCATCCCATTTCATGTCAGCAAGTATCATATCAATAAATATCAGACATTAATTCTCAAGTTAAAAAGTGTATGGAAGCTTGTTTCCCCAACTGAATAAAAAAAAAAGGTGCAACTTTAGCTCACAATTGACTTTTTTTACTTCTCGCAATTGTGACTTTTCTCAGAATAGTGAGATATAAACTCAGAATTATGAGATAAACTCATTGGACTTTATATCTCCCAATTCTGAGAAAAAAAATTTAATTACAGGATATAAACTCAGCAGCTTATGGAGTATTTTCTTAAGTAAAATACTTATAGACTTACATAAACATCCATTAGGACAAATATAAAATCATGCATGTGTACAAACATCTGAGACCATAGCATTAAAAAAAATAACCTTATTGTTGAAGGTTTACTTTCATTATCACTTTGTTTTGTTCAAAGATAATGACCGAGATGTTTATCAGAAACGTGTGGTAAATTAAACTGGATTCACTACATACCAACTAAAACAAGCTTCTAATGTCAGTACAGTACGTTTCACACAGTTTCACGTTAGGTTCAGTACGTTTCACACAGTTAATATCTGTTAACTTCCCAGTTCACCACACTACGCCACTACACACTGGAATCTATCCAAGCTACGCACATGAAAATAGGACAAGGACTATACCTTTAATGACTTTAACCTCTAGCTATGGGACAGACTGCTTTTTATTAAAGTCAAAAGGACATTGCACCACCGACACTTTTAGCAGCTCATATTGCGGGGCTCCAGACTAACTTTCTCATTTGGTCGACACCAGAAGATGATTTGGTCACACCTTTTTTTTCTTGCTACAACATGATATTAATCAATGCATGCTGATGAATAGTTATCTTAATCTGCATATCCTAGTTTTGCACTGACGTTAAAAGACTGACAGTGACAAATGATGGCAAAAATGTTTTACTCTCTAAAGGGCCAGTCACACAGAGAAAACGCATGAATCACGCACGAATTACGCACATCTGCGCGGAGCGTGCGTCGTATGCTTATTTCGTCGGTGGAACGAACGTGGACCATCAGTGATTGTAAGTGGATGTGCATCGAAGGCGGTTTGTGCGTGATTTTGAGTTTTGAACGGTTAAACATTTTTCCGACGCACAACTGTGCGTCCGTGTGCGTTATTCATGAGTCGGCGTGCGGTTTATGCGTTGAGTATGCGTGACTATGCGCGGGACACGCATCACCATCAGTGCTTATGCGTCGGAACTGGTTCGAAACCGCTCATGTCCACTGACGCCCCACCTTCATATCACTCATGAACGGCGCACGTATCACGTTCATTCCACTGACAATGTGGATTTTGAAAGTGCTTGTTCGTTGTTTGGACGCGCTCCGTCAGTGATTCATGCGCCAGACGTGCGTCGAATGTTCGTGGAATACTTTGGTCAATTTCTCGACGCACAAGCACGCACAAACCCAATCTGTGTGTGATTTGTGAGTGATTCGTGCGTGATCGGCTGTGTGACTGGCCCTTAACTATCAAAGTGAAAACCATAAAATAAAAAATTAATAATCAAAAAACCACCATGTACGTTTTTTAAAGATTGATTATATTTGCCTATATTTTGCCTTTTCCTTTATTCACTCAGTTCCTCTGTGTCCACACCTTTGCTCTCGTCGTGAGTTAAGCAATCAGTAGAGCATTGGTGTTTACAACACCATGGTCATGGGTTCAATCCCAGGAAAAGCAAGATCTGATTCAATGTTTTCCTTGAATGCAATCGCCGAATCGCTGAATAAGTCGCTTTGGATAAAAGCGTCTGCCAAATGCATAAATGTAAATGTTATGTCTGAGTCTTTATACTGGTTCATTTGCTCGTCCTTTCCACCAGCACCGTCGCCCTTCAGCTATTGACCTCTTCATTCACTTTTAAACAACTTAAGTCCTAAATATCCTGAATCCCTAATTTGCAAATCATGCGCGTCTACGTGACGGATAATAAGAATCGATAAAATGACAACTGCATTCGGTTACGTACAAGCAAATTTAACGGACATTTCTTCACGTTCTACTGTAACCGTCTACTACGGAAGAATAGCCGATTTGCTGAAGTCAAGTTGTTAATGTCACAGAAGGAGAGAAGTTCCTAATGAATGAATATGAGCTTCACGGTGTCACTGCAGCGAGAGTATTTATACTGGAAGTGTTCGTAAAGCCTCACAGCAGCAGCTCTAAAGCTACACCTAAATAAGCATTTCTTTACAAACACAACTAGCCTATACATTTGTTTTTATAAGCTGGTCATTTATAACCTTTAAACAACAAACAACCAAGAAAACACCTCGGATCATGTTGTTTCAGTCACACTTCGATATGTTTTTATAAGACAGCAAACTCAACTTTTATTCGTATTCTGCTAGTTTGCTTGAGTTTTTTTTAATAATCCATATTTTCACCCAAATAATTAAAAACAAGTTTAAATTGGTAAATCCTCTATAAACTTGTTTGATTCTCAAAACTCTGCTCCTTCTCAAGGTATGAATGCACGCATTGGTTAACTCGCACGTCAAGCACAGGTACGGGACCATAAACCTGTGCACAAATACGACCATGACCAATTTTAACTTGCACCATCTCAAAAAATGGTTGCAGAATGGAGCCCTGTATTATATTAGATGTCACTGCAGTAAAATTAGTTTATCCCACACTTTATTTTTGCCCAAACACATGAATCTGTCCCAACGACTTGAGTTCCAAGATTAAACGACAGAACACAAGGAAACACAAGAAGCCAAAGTACAATCAAAAAGATAAGAGGTTAAATGAATTGGGATAAAGGACCTGAGTGAGAAAGTAATTCAGACCTAATTTGAGTTTACAAACCTTTCCTAGTCTCCGTGCTGACGGCTGAGCCTGCCCGCTTGGCCTCCTTGCTCTCCTGGTTGACTCGGTCTTTCTGCTTCTTCTTGCTGGCACTGAGCGCATCGTCAGTCCCTCTCTGACCTCGCCTGCGGACCGATTCACCTGGTCCCGTACTGCTGCTGGCCATCTTCAGCCACTTGCCACTAATGGGTCGGCCGTCTCCCACCTCGCTCCCGGAGCTGCTTCCACAGGGGTCTGGATCTGAGCTGTGCCGCTTCCTGCCCGGACCAGCTATCTTGGCGGCGTTTCAAGCGAGAGCACTCCCAGAAGAGAATCAGAGGGAGACTGCAAGCAAAAACAATAGCGATGTATTTAATACTAATAGACTGGTTGATTGGTAGGGGTGGGAATCACCAGGGCCCAAACTATATAATATCACCACAATTCTTAAGCCATCATAATATGTACTGCAATTTATTACCTTATTTAAAAAGCAAATGTCTCAAATGGAAAGCTTTGTCTACATATCTTTTATCTAATAAGAAACATTTTATTGAGTTGCTCTGCCTGAACAAAAAATTTTATAATAAAGCAAAACACACTTGGTGGAATATTTGTGGAATATGTTTAGCAAAGTGTATTTTGATAGGAAAGTACTGTAGTGTCACAGTCATGTTTATTGATTAGAGTTTAATTTGCAATAAGAAATGAAAAAGCTCTTTTTATTTAAAAAAAAACAATTAGTGAATGTTTATTAGAAATAATATACGTCAAACCACCAACGCCGGTTCCTGTCAGTGTCCTGACACTTCGCTATCATTATCCAAATACAAGGTGAATTTGTTGAAAGAGAAGATATCTGACTTCAGTCATTTCAATATTTCCCCTCGTTTTCCATTTCAGTTGTCATACGACAAAACTAAATCCATAGAAAGTCCAGCAGGTCAAACCCCCACATCGCTCGCTAATGCTAACCCGACTAGCTTGACTCGATTCCGCACTCAAGTTCTCTTTAACTCAAAACACGTCACCGACAACCCGTCACTTAACGTTAATTTTTGTTCTAATGCTGCTTAATGTCGTTTGTTGGAAGCGTGAGGTATCTGAACGTTGTTTTGTGTTTGCTGGAGATGCCGGTTAGCCGTTGTTGTGTGAAGAGTGCGCTAAATCTCCGCTGAAGTAAAGCGAGGCCTGTCGCGAGCGTCTGTTAGCACGCGCTGCTCAAACGCGCGTATACCTGTAAGACAAGTGGGGGCATTTTACCACATTTGGATATGACAGCAATTGCTAAGATCTTACTATGTTTCGTTGCTGTTCTGTAATGAGCTTGATTCAGCACCGGGCTCCGGACACGGCAGCGGGCCGCCGATCTCCCCTGAGCCGCATCAGCTCGCCCCTAAAAACCCAACGCTACTCCACTGAACAAATAATCCTAACCAGGACCCATCTTATGGCGTTAAAACAGAAATCAAGCTGCTGTAAATCCGAACAAAGGCGGAAAGACAGCGCCCGTCCTTCACTCTATGAGCCGACGGCTGCTCTGTAACTCACACTTTGTTAGAGAACAAAAACAAACCGGGTAGCGACGGCGAACACGCCAACCTGCTCCACACACACAACACAAACAAACACACGGGACACTTCCGGGCGCTGACAACCACGCGCACATGAAAACTATTCTCTTTGATGCACCAAAATAAACGGAATAAATTCTGTTCTTTTGGATGAATCACATTTGTTTTTGTCAGAAATGTATTCGGGGTTCCATAAAAATATTAAGCAATAATACTTGAATCGGTTTATTAAATGGATCATGTGACAGAGAAGAGTAATTATTGCTACTGAAAGTGTAATTGATTCCATCACAGGACTTTTAAAAATATATATAAAATAGAAAAGTTATTTTAATTTATAATATTTCACAATATTTCCCCTATATTTTTTATCAAAATAAATGCAGGCATGGTGAGCATTAAAAAAACATTTTACATTGAACTATGCTAGATGAATGTTAAATAGTTTGTGGTTTTCATATAATTGCTCTAATTTTAAATAGGTTCTATTTAATGTTATTTATAAAAACAGCACTTGCGCTTTATAGATGTGTGATATGCAAACATGATTATTTTGTCAACACTATCAGAATATGGTGACAATTCAATAGACGGAGCTGAAAATCTATTTAAAATCACCCTGCAGTCTGGTTTCACTCTTTGAAGTGAATACCAGATATTTATAATATATATTTGATGCATTATATTTTACGTCTGATGCTGTTCACACGTTAGGTTTTTCTTCCTCGTTTATTTAGGTTTAAAAGTATAGAACGTACAATAAATCAAATAGGGATATTATTGCTTTTCATTTTTATAAAGTGTTATTTCATACTCATAAGAAACAATGTATATCAATGTACATGATGCACAACCAATGCCAACGTAACTCATTTTACTTCATTTAACAATGTCTTTGTCCATTGTTACAGTAGTTTCTCTTCGATTTTCAGCCTATTAAAGAAACAGTTTTTTTCTCAAAAGACAATAAATGTAGTGTTTCTCATTACAAAATAAGTGTTAATAAAATACCAAGCAATACCTGTTTTAATCAAAAAAGGGTAAGCAGAAAATCTATACACTACAACTTCCGTGCCACGATTCAGTGTCTTTTCGATTCAAGCAAACTCAGTAACTTCATCATACTGTATACAGTATTTTACAAGCAACTTTCTAATGACAAGTAGAATACTGCTCTGCCTTACAAAACACATGTGAATATCTGCATTTAATTCCACTCCATAATGAAAACAGGTTAATGTATTTTCTTTTGAAAGAAGCACATTATTATAGCAACAATTATTTGTTGCAGACATTGTGTCTGGTAGCAGTTTGTCATTGTCATCTTGTAGGTTTGTTGGCAAACAGTCTTTGTTGTAGCAGCCTTCAGAGACAGCAGCAGTCCAGCTGATGGGCGTCTGTCCTGTGATGGATTATTGACATGTGTTGTAGATCTGAATCTGTTTATTGATAGCATTCAGGACTGCCTTCATTTTATCTTCTAGGCCATCCAGCTGCCTGGCTTTGCCTTCCAGTACCTTCTGATTTTCCTCATAGTCCTTTTCAAGCTCTATGCATAAAACCAAAAACAACAACACAAAACCAGGTTAGATTTACAAGGAAATAAAATTGTCTTCCAAGAAAATGATACAAGATCAATATTACCTGTCACCACAAGAGGGCAGATATATCTATATGTACAGTATATGTGTCCTCTTGTAAATAGATTACAATTTGTAATTTAAATTAATTTTTATTATTAATTTAATTCAATCGCAGCACGCTTATAGTTAAATTAAGCAAAAAAAAAAAAAACATTTATTTTGTTTAACACATTAATTTAGTCATCATTTGCTATATCCAGCAAAGTAAATGATCAGATTGAAGGGGGATTCCCAGAACCCAATATTTTGGACACAAAATAATCAAATGATATAAGAGGTTCATATAATTAATTCATATATGCACACATAAGTACTCATGAAAAAATGGGTTTAACCATTTCTTTTTAATTACTTTTTTTCTGGCTGCAAGAATTAAGATTAGGTTCTTAACTTTGTTATTCCACCAATCAAAATAATATGAATAATATATATATATATATATATATATATATATATATGTATATATATATATATATGTGTGTGTGTGTGTGTGTGTATTTTTATTCAAGTTATTAAAGCAGAAGAAGAATAAACCAAATACTATTAAATCCAGAAATTACTATTAAATCCAAAAATTTCATTTTTTAGATTAAACTTTTACTTAAAATATATGATATCAGAAACAAATACAAAACCCAAGTATTTCCACTACTGGTCTCATGAATCAGTCAAACTCTGTTTTCATTTCTGACAAAAAGGTACTTCCAAATGCACAAAACTATGAGGGAAATAAAGGAATTGTTAGGATTTGTCTAACTGGATTGTAAGAATAGAATAGACTTCCTCTAGTTCTCTGTGCGTCTCCCACACACTTACCCGCCAGCCTCTGCAGTTTATCCTGGGCATCCTTTAGCAGCTCCTTTGCTTCATTTCTTAGACGCTCTGCTTTCTGCTTGGCATCCTGCATGGTCTTTGCCTTACTGTCCATCAGACTCTGAACTGTACGGTACTTATCGGACAGCTCGCCGTCCAGGATCTAAAACAGACGATAAAGTTACAAACATCTGGTAAACAAAACACACTATGACAAACAGAAGACTACCACATACTTCTTTAGCTTCATTGGCCTTGTCCCGGGCCATGGTGGCAGTCTCCTCTGCCCGCGCTGCATCCAGGCTGTTGTTGGCACGTTTGGTCTTTAAGGCCTCTATTTGGCGTCCCAGATCTCCCAACCTGTCCATCGCATCATTCAGATCTCTCTCACGAGCTGTGGTCTCTGACTGTATCTTTAGAATTTAGATTGCAAAAATCCTTGTTGGCAAAACCGATCAATTTAGAACCATGAAAATTCAAGTTAATCCACATTAAGGTTGTTTTACCTGTGCCAGCTGGTTCTGAGTTAAGCCAATGTCATTTCTAGCTTTCTGAATGGCCTTCTCTGCAGCTGCCTGGGCCCTACTGGCATCGTTCAGGGCCTTTTTCACACTCTCAGCTGTGCTCTTCACTCCCTCAGCCTTATTCCTATAGTGAAAGAATATGGATTGTATTCACATTTAAAAAGTGATGTGCACAAACAAGACAATGCAACATTATGTGCAGAAAGTCACCTCACCTGGCTTTCTTGGCATCCAGCAGCAGCTGTTCTGCTCTGCGGACATCATTCTGGGTCTGCTCAAGAATGGCGTCCACGTTGGACAGACTCTTTACACGGTCTTTAATCTCGTCTGCAAGGTGTCGAATCTGCTTGGGAGAAGCAGGGATAGACAGCTCCAGCACCCTGTTGGCCACCGCCTCAATGCTGTCAGGATCTGCGCCCTCCTCTGCAAATATTCAACATGGCATGTAGACAGTGACCAGAGCGCGAACATTAAAGGGTTTACAGGTTTCAGACAAGTCTGGAATAGTACTGAACCAAAGGTTGAGCTCAAAAGATTTCAAAGAATTATAAGTGAAGATACTATGAGAAGAAATAAAAAAAAATTAAAGAGAGAGAAAATATATTAAAATGCTAAAGTATTAAATGTAAACTAATCTGCCCTGTTTAATGTATTTTCTTTTCTTATTAATTTAGTTCTGTTTTATTCTCTTATAATATAACATAGTACACTGTAATATAATATAATATAAAAAATATATTAATTTAGTTCTGTTTTATTCTCTTATAATATAACATAGTACACTGTAATATAATATAATATAAAAAATATATTAATTTTAGTTCTGTTTTATTCTCTTATAATATAACATAGTACACTGTAATATAATATAATATAAAAAAATATTAATTTTAGTTCTGTTTTATTCTCTTATAATATAACATAGTACACTGTAATATAATATAATATAAAAAATATATTAATTTAGTTCTGTTTTATTCTCTTATAATATAACATAGTACACTGTAATATAATATAATAAAAATATATTAATTTAGTTCTGTTTTATTCTCTTATTATATAACATAGTACAATACAACACAATACAATACAATATAATCATTTCTTACTTTAATTTAATATAATTTTAAAAACTGGTAAGAAAACTAAGAAATGAAAAAAGAGAGAATTTAAGATAAAAAAAAAGTAAAATATTCTATTAAGTGCAAAGTAGAATAATCTGGCTTTCCTGTAGCTCAAAATCTAGACTGGCGCTAGCAACGCCAAGGTCATGGGTTCGATCCCCAGGGAAAGCAAGAACTGATTAGAATGTCAATGTGTTCCTTAAACAATGTACGTCACTTTGGATAAAAGCTTCTACCAAATGCTTACATGTAAATGTAATCTGCCATGTATTTTATGTTACTACTTTTGTTTACTTTTACTATATGTATTAGTAAAATAATATAATAATCAAAAACTCACGCATGAGGAATTCCCGAATTTGTTTGATGAGGTCCCTCAGGTCGTTGTTAGAATGATCCACCTTGTTCTTGGTATCATTAGCTTTTTCCAAAGCTGCCTGGGCTTTATCCTTAGCTTCCTGAGCCTTGGTCTTAGCATCTGCCACCTTAATAAGAACATCAAGACAACATAAGACGCAGAGAAAAGACTGGAGAACATTAATAAAACGAATTGTTAGCACTGAAAACGCTCCAATCATGAGTGTCTCCACCTGTTTAAAAAGCTCTTCCACCACTCCCATAGCTTTATCCAACTCTTTTTCCGCATGCTTGGATCTATCCAAGGCATTGCTGGCCACGGCAACAGCTCCATTGCAATTCAGGCCTCCACAGTGGCGTTTGCCCTCATCATCACGACAACCAGCACCACCACAAGGGCTGTCCACACATGGAGCGTCACCCGGTGCTCCACATACCTACAACCAATAATAAATCAAGAGCTAAAATAAACCAATTTAATGATAAACTGAATAAAATAAATAAATTATTTGATATTTTATAAATATATAACATTTAAATTAACAATTCAGTGCCAACTCTAAATTTGAGGTGCCCATCTCAAAGGCCTGCTTACTTTTTCATTGATTTTCTTTATGTCCAGATTCTGAGCTTTTGCATTTAAGTCTGTGAGTGTACGTTTGTTGGCAGCATTTTTGCGGTTAAAATCGTCTCTCTTTTGGCCAATCAGTCGCTCAGTTTTCTTGCGGGTGTCTGCCGATTGGCTCACTGTGCTGGGAATGTCAGTGGTAGATCTGTTGGCACGATGCTCTGCGTCACGTGACTTGTTGTACGAGGCACGGATGCTGTCATACGCACCTGAGGAAGGATAGCAAGTACTATATAGTATATTTTCCAATAACATAGATCAGTCAATGGATTGGTCATTACAGTAGGAGACAATAATAAATAAATTACACTTTTTGTTATATTGACATTTTGTTATACAATGCAAAGATGTTCAAAAATGTGTAAGTGTGGACTACACACTGTGAGTACATTTTAGGTACAGTAAGACAGCATCAAAAACTAACCCAAGAAGTTGGAGTTCTTGAGGATGTCAAGCTGATGGTTAAGCCGATCTGAGTTGAGGTTGAGCTCTTTCGCTTCTCTCTCCAGGGTACTTAATGCATTACTGGCCTCATAGTTACTGTCCTGCACAGCGGTCAGGTCTCCCTCCATTTGGTTCAGAGTGTCCGTGGTCTCACCAATCTGAGCTCTGGGAAAGGACATTAGAAAGAGAGCTGATGAGCCGATCAAACTGATCTCAAGAGTAAAAAAATGCTAAAATATGAAATTAACTTAAATATATTTATGTGAAAGTATGGGTAACGTCAAATTTGTACTTATTTACATTTGCTAATTACAGTGGAATCTGGTTATGTCGATGGCCTCTGGGGTTGCAAAAAACCATCGAGATAACCGAGGATCGAGATAACCAACAGCCAATATGGTGATTTATTTGATGAAGCGATCGGCATGCTATAAAAATGTACATACAGAATGTACTTTTTTTTATTGAGTATAGTAATGAATTAAATTCACCCTGCCCACCAACAGCCTCATAGTCATGCAATACAACAGAAAAGTTTGCCTGAAACCAAACTGTACCTGAGGTCCTCTATCATGCCCATCAGAATGGTCACAGCTTCTGCAGTGGCATTGCGAGCATTAACAATGTCACGCACTTGCGCCAGCATGTCCTCCAACTCTTTAAATTTTCTCTCGAATGCTCGAGTCAAGCCGGTAGTGTGGAGCTCTTTGGCTCGATCTGCGAGAGCTTTAGTTCTGGTTGCCAGATCCTGAACGATGCGGTCCCAGTCCCCAAAGCACTGGTGGCAAGGCTTGCAGTCAGGGAAGGTGCCAGAGAAGCCACGGGCACATTGATCACAGCGAACACCTGACACTCCCTGCTGGCACACGCAATGACCGGTCACACGGTTGCACTGAGATGACTCGATGCCACGGATGTCACAGTCACATGCTGTGGGAGGAGAAGTAACCAAATCAATTGGATTTTGAAGAATTATAATTAACTGTGAATCAAAAATGTTCTAATTAGAGCATTAGAGTTAACAATCAAATGTGTTACAATGTGTTAGCATTAGAGATGACATGGATACAGACAGAATATATAAAATGCTCTGAAAGACCTCGGCATAGTACTTTTGGGTCACCCCAGTGGTTCTCCTGGCAGTCTTTACAGGTCTTTCCTCCAAAGCCAACACGGCACTGGCACTGGCCTGTGAACTATATGAATTTGGGTTCAGAAAAAGCAATGTCAAGCAACTTGGAAATCAAGATAAATATTGTAACAGTAACTATTACCTTTACTAACATTA
Organism: Rhodeus uyekii; assembly: GCA_037043235.1. Taxonomy (NCBI): domain Eukaryota; kingdom Metazoa; phylum Chordata; class Actinopteri; order Cypriniformes; family Acheilognathidae; genus Rhodeus; species Rhodeus uyekii. The sequence continues at coordinate 2,087,794 of JAWRVZ010000034.1, forward strand.
ATCATTTACTAACACTGATAAATGTAATCTTTAGCACATTTCAAAAATGAATATCCATTATTACACTGTACATTATGTTGTGAAGCCTGAATTTAATTGTTGCATTAAAAACTTTTGAGATTAGTTTGTGTTTTACTTTTCATTTATTTAGACAAAATAGTATAGAAATGTAATATTGTCCATTAATAATAAATATTTGGTTAATAAATCAAGGCCTTTTAAAGTGAAGTGATTTGTTTTTGTAAGAAAAATATTCATTTTTATAATTTTATAAGCTATAATCATTGGATTCTGATAAGAGCCATATAAGAGTCGTGGTCTGGCGGAAGAGTGACCCAACGTGACGTGTTGACAGAAGTGCAGAGGATAGAGCAAAACAACACATCAGTTATGAATTAGGAATCTAAAATGAGAATTTTGAAATTGATATGTGCTTGAGTTTGTTGTCGCGAGAGGCATAAGCTCAACTAAGCTTACGCTGCTCCTGCATCGAGTCAGAATTCACTCTTCTGTAGGAACTCGACTTGCATTTGGTCGATTCGGGTGATTATAGTTTATAATATAAGTTGTAAATATGGATTTTTTCTTACAAAAATGCTACTCACTCCCATTGTAAAGCTTTGAAGAGCCAGGATAGTTTTAATAACTCTGATTGTGTTTGGCTGAAAGAAGAAATTCATATTCATCTAGGATGGCTTGAGGGTGAGTACATTATGGGATAATTTTCATAATCATAGGCCAAGCCAAAATATTAGGAATAAATAAATTCCTATACTTCTGTTCTAAAGTTTGTAGTTGGTAAGACTTTTATTCTTTTTGAAAGAAGTCTCCAATGCTCAACGAGGCTACATTTATTTGACCAAAAATATAGCAATATATAATATTACAATTTGACATGACCTTTTTCTATTTTTTAATATATTTAAAATGTTATTTATACCAGTGATGGAAAAACAGAATTTTCAGTATTATTACTTCAGTCTTCAGAAATCCTTCTAATATGCCAAACTTTGCGCTGCTTAATATTATTGTGAAAACTCTTTGATGAACAGAAAGTTCAAAAGAACGGCATTTATTAGAAACATTTTGTAACAATGTTCACTGTCACTTTTGATCAATTTAATGCATCCTTGCTGAATTAAGCATTTCTTTAAAATAAAAACCTTACTGACAGCAAACTATTGAGTCTGTGCTGTTTTTGTGAGTTGAGTGTACCTCATTACAGGCAGATGTGTAGGCATTGCTGGGGTCACAGTCGCACGTCTCACAGCCCCGCCCACTTGCCAGGTTCCAGTAGTTGGGAGCGCAGTGATCACAGGTTTGTCCAATAACATGAGGCAGACACTGGCACTGTCCTGTGGCACGCTGGCACACACAGTCATCTCGAGACAGACACTGACTGCGCTCCGTGCCCAAGAAGTTGCAGGTGCACTCTGGGTGGATTAAAGTGTTGATATGTTTATTATTTATTAGTGTACTATAATGTAGAAAAGTAATTTGAGACCCAGGTAAACTCACTCCGGCAGTTGCGGCGGGAAGCATCTCCATAATATCCGCTCTTACACACACTGCAGTCGGATCCTTCTGTGTTGTACAGGCATTTGAGACACTGGCCAGTATGCTTGTCACATGCTTCAGGATCCGATAGGTCAATGTTGTTACTGCAACGGCAAGGTTGGCACTGCCCACCGGGCTTAGATGGGTCACCGTAATAACCAGGAGCACATTCATCACAACGTGGACCTAGTTGATGGAGAAAGCAGGAGTTTAGCTGCATAAAGACAGAAAATCTTTATAAAGCATCGGTGAAAAGACAGAACTACTATCTACAAAAAAACTACTTTAATACATATGAAGGATATTTTTTAATCTTTCCCCGCCAGCTTTTAAAAAGAAAAGTTGTCAGCCATCACCATGAGTTCTTGATCATTTTCACAAAAATGTAATGGCCTTCAAAATATTGTTATATGAATATATCAAAATAAAGTACAGAGCCTCTGCTTTAAAAGGAAAAAGAAAAGCTTCATGCATTCTTTATTCATTTATTTTTTAACACTTCAGGGTGTTTCATAATTAAAAAAAAGACTACAAAGTGCATAAGCAATGCTTTTAACCCTCGTTTCTGCTCCTTTTTTACTGTTTTGAGATGCTGTACTCTACATAGCATATAATCTAGAATATATATATATATATATATATATATATATATATATATATATATATATATATATATATACACATATATATATATATATATATATATATATATATATATATATATATATATATATATATATATATAATCTATATAACTCGCTATAACATGAAAAGGTGAAAACAAATCTGTCAAAGAGTTCTGAACTGAAGATTAACATTTTAGCACTAAAATTAGTCTAAAAAAGACCTCAGCAGGAAAATCCACAGTCTTGGAATAAAGCACTTCCAGTTGCATGATTTTTCCAGAACCTGTGCAATTTATACAATGGTGAAAGTGTAAACTTTAATTAATATAAGCAATGATAGGTTCACATATCTGAAGGAAAAGGTGTTAAACTGAGTAGGAATTAACAGTAGAATCAAATATTTAATTCCTTTTCATGGAGTTTTAGTTTACCTTCAGTCACGTTTCCTTTGTTCCTACTGTCCTGATTAAACATCACAGCTCCTTATCATTTAGTTAATTATCTCTTTTTATTAATTCTCTCTGTTTGTATCACTCATGGTCAGTAATTGTTCTTTTTAAACTTTTTCTTGTTTTTGAACTTTGTCTAGTCTTTGTCTTTCTCATCGTCTGTGCCTTGGACAGCCAAAAGTGTGACAGAAGCTTAGTGTTAAAATAAATGTAATACGAGGCTTTGTCTATAAGGTAGTAGAACAAGGTTCAGTTATTATATTAAATTGTTATAGAAATTAATGAAATAAATATTTATGGAATGCATGTGCAAGTATACAACATATTTATGTAAAGCTCTACTAAGAATATGCAGTATATTAAAAGTGACTCTTCAGAAAATGTCATATTTTATTCTTAATTTCAAATCATAATGAGCCGTCACTGAGCCGTCTGAATACAAGAGTAATAATATCCTGAAGAATGATGAGGTACAAACCATCAGAGTGAAAATTACATCTTTTTTTCACATGGAAGTTTTTTTTCACACTTAGTTAGCTTAGCTGTAATATTAGTTCTGTCTAAAAAGGATGCCCTGGTTTATATTTATTCACTCTGTTGCTATGCTGCTACAGCACAAAAACAAAGAGAACACATACATCTCAACTAGAATGAAATAGTTGAATAGCATTTGAATCGATCAAACCAGTAAATAACCAGTAAATAACCAGTAAAACTATAAACCTAGAAACAATACAGAATAATACTCTTTTTTTGTTAAATGATTTAACCAAATAGTATAAGATTATTTTGTATTTCTGTAAAAAGGTCTCACAAAATAATAATATTCTGAACTTTTTTTAACCGGTGCATTTAAATTAAACCACACACTGAACTGGACTTCCCAATGCTTACTATGAGAGAGAGAGAGAGAGAAGATTTAAGGTTAGCATTTACTTAAAACAATATAATTTTGATCAACTATAAAGCTAAACACTGGAACAGCTTAGTTAAAAAAACTACTAGTAGCTAAACTTAGTTTGTTACTCCCCAATACTGCTCAGTCACAAGTGATTAAACTGGGTTGAGCGGATCAAACTGCACTTGGTGCAGTTTTACAGGGTTCTGCAAATTGAACAAGCAAGGTTTGAAGTGCGTGAGCCATGCGCAAGGGAGGGACGGGAGGGGTGATGGAGGTGGGGTGGGTCTCCATGGTTACTCACGCTTGAGGACTGCCCCTGCAGAGCGCTTTACAATCCCTGTGTCCAGTAGAGGGGGGACAGGAGATAACACACATGATCACGTCTGATCAGACTGACAGTGGCCTCAGATTATTACATTTTCTGCATCTTATCCAGATGCAGATGGACTCAGGGGGTGTTAAATGGCAAAACAAAGCCCCATTCAAATACTTATTAATTTGGGAAGTGATAAAATAACGACTCTTTTGTTGTGTATATGCAAGAAATGCATCAGCACATGACCCAGACCTCATCTTTATTCATTGTATTCCATTATCCCTGGAAAGAAAGAAAGAACATTCTGGGGTTAAAATTACCTGTGTAACCCTGGTTACAGTTGCAGACCATCTGGCGGTTACGATTGTCTTGATAACATGAGGCGGCAAAGTGGCGTCCACTGTTGGGGCCTTCAGGACAGGGGCAGGGTCGACACTGATTCCCTAAACCAAGGGTTGGGTTTCCATAGTAACCATTAGCACACCTGTGACAGGAGGTATTTATTGCAGTAGCATGGGCAGAGAAAAATCAATCATTTTCACTGTGTTCCTATAAGCTTTAAAAATCCTGCTGTTCTCAAATATTAACTGTCCTCTAATGTTAGTAATTATCATTTCAACCATAAAGCTTAAAATGTCAAGAATGAATGCTGTATTACTTGTACCTTTCACATTGGTCCCCTGCTGTATTGCTTCTGCAGTTGAGACAGGCTCCAGTCCTCTGATGGCACTCGTCAGCATGGCCGTTACACTGACAAGACCTGCAGTTCGGGAAGCCCCAGTGTCCAGCCTGACAACCATCACAGCGCTGACCAAATGCACCAGGCCGGCAAGGACACTGTCCTGTGTACTGGTCACAGAAACGGCTCTGAGAGCCCTCCAAACTACATTCACAAACTAAAGACAAAGAGAAAAATCAATGAAAAATCAATGCAAGCAAACAAAAAAAGAAGAAGAATGAAACAAATAAAACAAACAGCAACAATAAAAGCAAAAGAAAGAAGAAAAATAGAAACTAACAAACAAAAATAAATACAGCAAATCAAAACAAAAAACAAACAGCTACAATGAAAACAAGAGTAAGAAAAAAGAAAGAAAAAGAAACAAAGCAAGAAAAAAGCAAAGAACAAAGGACAGCAAAAAGAAAACAAACAAAAAATACACAAAAACAAAACAGCAAAAGACAGAAAAAACGATAAAATAAATTTTTTTGAAAAGTTATTGCTGTTCACTGCTGAAGTTGTATTTTTTTTAAGTCTCTTCTGCTGACCAAGGATTTTTTTTATCCAAAATACAGCAAAACATCGATATTGTAAAGTTTTCAACATTGATAATAATTTAAAAAAAAATCTTGAGCAGCAAATCAGCATACAAGTATGATTTCTGAAGGATCATGTGATGTTGGAAAAAATAATTAAACACTTAAATATACCCAAAGGGAAAATGGGTATTTTAAATTGTAAAATTAATTCACAATATTACTCTCTCTGCTGTATTTTGGACCAAATATATGCAGCCTACGTGAGTAGAAGAGATCTTACCCATTTAAAACATTTGCACTGAAGTTTAGGAATATGTCTCTTACGTTTGCACCCAGAAGGTCCAAAGCCATAAGCCCCTGCTGCACATTTATCACAGCGCCGGCCTGATATGATGGGCCTGCAGAGGCACTGACCCCCACGGACATCACACTCTGAACTGAGAGAACCCTGGGGATCACACTCACAAGCTGCGGGAGGAATGTACTTGTCTTGGTAAAAATGTATACAAAGGAAACCAAACAAACCCCAATATTCCCAGCTCAGCCCTTAATTTGATTGTTAACACTCACGCAGCGCGCCGTCGTTAATAAGGGCAGACATGCTGGTGATGAGTTTAGCACACACTTCACTCATTTGTGGGCGGGACACACTCTTAGCAGTCTCGTGGCAGCGGTAACGCTCATAGCTCTGCTTCCGTGCAACGGAGGCAGGGTCTCCCGCAGTAAACATCTCTAGAGAAGAGTAACGAGGGAGAAGGGCAATCTAGGAAGTTGAGGAGATGAAAGGAACAAGTCAAAAGGAAATAGAACCTGAAGAAGACCCGATAAATTGGAATAAAATCACAGATTTACACTTACAGAGTCAACAAGTACAAAAGCATTAGTGGGTGTGTGGATACTGTTCCTGTCAGCGTAACGGATGAACTCCACATGCAATTTGTAACTCACTTCTCTCTCCAAACACACCGGCTGAGGCAGAACCACAAACCTGCAGCAGTGAAACAGATATATCAGCCTTGAGATACGAGCATAATCCGTTCCAGGACCGAGCTCGTAACTCAAATCAAATTTTCCCATAAGAAATAAGAAAAATTAATCCGTTCCGGCCCTCTAAAAAACTCATTGTGCTAATAACAATGGAAAAAAACATGTTTTAATTGCAATAAAGACATATACACACATAAACAAAATTATAGTATATAAGGATTCCTGTGATATAAAATAAAATGTGGTTTTAATTATGAGCTCTTACCTTCGAGACAGACAATACAGTAGCGGCTATTGGCGGAGGAGGAGGAGGGAGGGATAACGTAGATAATGCAAACACAATATGGAAGTGTAGTGTTTCTTCCTGTGTAGTGTATCGGATAGCCTCAGAATCTCATATTTAATATTATTGAACACACAGAACTCTTGCTGCTCCCAACCTAATACTTGTAAATCACTCGTCGCCCCTGGTAACCCCCGCTGTAAGACACCTAACGTTGGCGTCTGTAAGCGTGCTCGTTTCTCAAAGCAAAATTAGCTCGAAGGCTTGCTCGTATCCTGGAATACTCGTATGTCAGGACGCTCGTATCTCAAAGTATTACTCTGCATTATAAAAATGACTTTCTGAGAAGATTCTGGTGTACAGAAGTAAAGGAAAACATTAGCTAAAATGTTGTCATCATTTTCTCACCCTCATATTGCTCCATACCTGTATGACTTTATTTCTTCTTTGAAATTAATTATAGTTTGAAAAATGTCCCAATGAAAGTCAATGAGGTTTTTATGTTGTGTTGAACTGCATTCACTGCATATCATATTGACAGAAACTATTGAAAAATACTTAACGAGTAAATAAAAAATTATTAATTGTGTGAATTATCTTTCTTTTATTTTGTCAAATTTTTGTTTTAACATACATAAATGTGTTTCACAGACCTTGCACCAGAGGGGAGTGATACGGTCAGCAGATCATCTGCAGGGATGGTGTTTCCACATGGACTGCTGGTAGGTATGGGGCCTGGTCTAATCACCATTACACGGACCTCCTCCCAGTCCCGTGGCATCTTTAAAAACACATAAATGTATACGAGTATAACTAGGCTATAACACACTTCTTATACAGCTAATGGGTGAACATGTAATGTCTAAGTGTACCGTTTACCTGAAGCTCGTAGCGAATGAGGACATCATATTCCATAGAATACGGAATGTTGTTAATGGCGAACTCCAGCGTACCACCTTCAGGAGCCCGTGCAAACCCAGTGCCTGTCCACAAGACAGGACGGCCCGGCTGGTACTCTCTCTCCTCAAACGCAGAGCCCTATAAAAAAATCTCAAAGTGAACATTTATTTTTCATGCTGTACATTGTAAAGCTGTGATGCCACTTACAATCACAGTTTTTAGTGTATTTATTTATAACATTTATAATATTTTATATTCATTTTTGATTTTATTAATATTAAATAATAACTAGTAATTCTAAAACTAGTAATAAGTCAGAAGCTTTATCGACCTCAATAAATATTTGATCATAATATCTATATTGCTTTCCTTTTTGCCCACTTGCCATGTACCTTTGATGTTTGTAATAATATTTAAAAAAAAATGCTTGTGAATCAGACAAGAATAAGAGTTTGAAAAAAACACCTTGAATCTTGAGAGACTTTTTCCCCCCAGTTCTGTACTTACTTGGCCCAGTTTGGCATTTTCAGCCTCATAGATATAGTGGTCGAGGGCCATGAAGAAATACCCAGACTCCACCTGGTTACACTGCCGTCCAATCATGTGACTCCGACAATGACACTGCCCTGTTTCCATTGAGCACCTGAAGACAGTCAGTAACACAAAGTATATCATTATTGTCAAAAGCCTGATTCCTCATAAACGAAGCAATACTGACCGGTTGTCTGTAGCTCCACCCACATCACAGTCACACCCTCTGCAGCCACTGGTATCATGGCTCAGGGCCCAGTGCTCAGGCTGTAGGAGAAGTAAAAAAAAACAAAAACAAAAACACACAGGTGTGATGTATTATAATAAAAACACCAATATAAAGATTTAATATTCAGATTGTTACAGGTAGAATACAAAACACTGCGAAAGAACCATGATATGCTGATGGAACACTGTGATACTTTGACATATTCCATGTTGTGCTAACAAATTACCATATCCAAACACCATTTTAAAAATAGTAATGAATTACCATGGAACAAATCCATAAAACGATGTGACATCACTCTAATACTAAAGGCATTTATTACTGGTCTAATTTCAGGATACAGTTCTTCCTTTCATTCCATTTTAAGCCGTGTGTAATCTACACCATCTGCCATAAGCCCCTGGGCTAAATGCAGACATTGTTGAGCAAACATTCTCAGTTCATGTTCCCACCCAGTAGAGACGATACAAGGTACCGGTAAAAGCATACAGTGCTTACTGGTGAATGATAACCCAAATGTTCTTAGAGAGGTCTGTGGGGAATAATAAACTACTAAAAAAGGCAAGCTCGTTTTTGCAGTTCTACTTACCAGACATTGGTTGCAGCTGTGTCCAGTGACCAGGCGTTTACAGAAGCAGTCTCCACTAACAGGGTCACACTGAGAGCTACCAGACACTGTACCTCTGGGGTCACATTTACATGCTAATGCAGAACAGTAAGAGAAAGAGAGTGGTTGTGAATCAAGAGTGAAATATACTGGGAAAAAAGATGGCAGTCTAAAAATGTATTTTCTAACTTTGAGTGAAAAAAAAAGTTCTAGACTTAAGACATTTTGGGTCAGTTTTTAAAGAAAATAAATTGATCAAAAGTGGCAGTGAATATATTTATAATGTTACAAATCTCAAAAATTGATTTTCAGTTCTAAATTCACTAGTAGCATTTAAAATGAATGTTTTTTACTTTTTAGTGTTTTACTTTTTATTCATTAAGACAAAAAAAAAATATATTTTTTTAATATGGGCCATTTATTTGTTTATAGCAAGAAATATAATTATCAGTGGATCGTCTTGTACTTACGTTGGCAGCCACGAGGGTCGCTAGCGCTGAGCCCAAAGAAACCAGGCATGCATTTATCACAGCGTGGGCCTTCAACGTTGTCTTTACAACGACACTGTCCAGCAATCATACGCGAAGAGGGGTCATCATGCCCGTCACAAATGCCACCGTTCAGAGAACCGTCTGGATCACAGTCGCAGGCTGCCAGAGAGAATAGATATAAACAATTGTACAATGCATAAACGTAAATGTTAAGCATTTATCTCATGCTTACCCACGCAGACCTCAGGGTCTCTGATGTCTCTAGTTGGATCCTGATAGTAAAAAGGTTTACATGTCTCACAGTTGCGGCCCATGGTGTTGTGGAGACAGTTGTCACACACGCCTCCACTGACATTCCCAGTAGCCAGATACACCGCCATGTCAAAATGACACTGACTGGAGTGACCGTTACAATTGCATTCTGGGAAAAAGAGGAATGTGTTAACAGTGGCATCAGAAATAAGAAATATCTGTATGCACTGCATGAGCAATATTATTATGTTATCTATTTTAATTACTCTTGCAGGCGTTGGTGTTTCGGCCCTCAGCTGGTCTCCAGGGCAGGTCATTATAGAAGTCATCACACTGTTCACAGTTCAGTCCTTTTGTGTTGTGTTTGCACACACATCTCCCGTGTACCTAGAGATGGAAACGCCAAACTTCACATCATCTTATAGTATTAACCTGTCTGGCAATGTAATGTTTGTCTCTTGTGACAATCCTGCAATGATGTTTCCATATTATGGTTGATAAATAAATGCTCTATATTAAAAGTCTATACTAATTTGTTGATATAGATAGATGTCCTAAATAACCGATATAGAAATAAAAAAAAACATTTTATAAGTCACAATAGGGAAGAAAATTTTACTTTTGTTTCCTGACAACTTTAAGGCAGCAAAGTTAGTCAATGTAAAATTAGGTGTAATGAGCATGTACATCTAACTACAGTTTGGTAACTCACCATGCCCTCAATGTCATCCCTGATGCCATCGACAGGAGCACACTCGGAGGCGTGGCCATAGCAGAAGCAGTTGCCCCTGACAACCAGCTCATACATGGCATAGTAGTATTTCTCTTTGATCTCGGGCCGTGAGTCCAGCAGATTATCACCCAGAGTGTGCAGCTTGGTGAAGTTCAGCCGGAGGTTAGTGATCTTCAGCTGGTCTGCAATATGAAGACACTGGTGTTAGTGTAGGATAGTGGCCTATAAACCAAGAAGAATGACATGATTGCCATTTTTATGTGAGAATGGATGAAAAACACCCTAAACGCTATAGATATTAGCAGATGTACACTACCGTAGGTCATTACTGTAGGTCAGTAAGATTTATTTAGGAAGAAATTAATGCTTTTATTCAACAAGAATGCACTAAATTGATCAAAAGTTATTTAGACATTACAAGGTTACAAAATATGTCCATTTCAAATAGAATCTTTTGAATAAATCTTTTTATTCATTAAAAAATCATCTTAAAACATCTCACAGAGCCCAAACTTTTGAAAAGTAGTGTATTAACTGTCTACACATAAATCTGTAAAAAAAATGTCATGTCTTAAAATGGCATGTACTGTGGTCTTGAACAGATCTGGCGCTGTTTAACAGAGAAATAAAAGAAACAAACAACATATTTTTGTTACAGAAAAACCTCATACAGTTCGTATATTTTCAGGTTATGATGCCTAAATGATGTTGGGAAAAATCGAAATCTCTGATCATAAATCACACCAAATGGCCATTAGGCATTCAATCACGACCACCCAATTATGAGAACATTCTTCATCCCCTGTAAAAGAAATCCCTGTTAACCAATGACCTCTGAACCCTTCTCCCCTGAGCCAATGGCCTGCTCTTCAGTGGGAGGACACAGTCAGCTGAGCGTGGAGGCCTTTAGCAGGAGTGTGGCAGATAGACTGCTGTTACGTTTCACAGACACTCAGGATTTATAAGGAAAAGAGTTGGAGGGAAAATCATGGAGTTCTAGTTGTGTGTTTGTGTGTGTGTGTGTTTGTGTGAGAGTGAGAAAGAGAGAGGTGCATATCCCAACATCATAGAATTCAGCTTCTGTGCACACGTTGTTTGTTCCAGTCACGCTCTAGATGTTCAGTGTTACAGAAAGTGAGAGCCACACAGAGAGTGTGAGATCAATTTATATTCACTCACTTTGTGCATGACTGAGAACTCACAGCTGTATAGGAATATTACACTGACTAGCTGAATCAGAAGTTCACTAATTCTACTATTACACACTGTGTACTAGGTCACCTAATATACACCCCTGTCTCTCTGTTTTTCTTTTCCTATTGTTTCTGTGTTCTCTTTTTCTATAGTTACCCTTGTTTGTCGCCTTGTTAGCCCCTTGTTGTGTATTTAAACCCCTGTGTTTTCCCATGTTCTTGGGGAATCCCTGCATTGCATGTAAATATGAAATGATGTGAATTTGTATATTTTAATGTGTTTGAAAGACAAAAGCCTTCCAAAGTCTGATTATGAGTATTTTAAAATGCCATATAGTCTTATTGGAAGACTCTTTCGTGTCTGTTTACATGTCTTCAGTGTGAACCTGTTCTCAGTCGTGAAGAGAATGGGGTGCTAATGGTGGACTTAGTAGACAACTTGAATGCCAATCAAGCTGGACATTGTTGAGCTGTGAGCACAGGTCCCACAAGAGGACGTCAGCCCCTCGTGCCACCCTTATGAAGTCTGTTTCTGGCAGTTTGGGCAGGAACATGCACACCAGTTGCCTGCTGGAGGTCATTTTAACTGTGCCAAGTGATTGGGTTGCAGGTACTGACTCAGCTACAGACAGTGAAGAGGATCCTAAGAAAACTAAACTAAACTAAAATTAAATAATTTAGGAAGAATAAGGAGAGCACAATTGTCTATGGCCACCACCTGCAAAATCATTCCCTTTTTGGGTGCTGTCTTGCTGTTGCCTCTCCAGTTCACCTGTTTTCACTTTTGCACCAAAGCAGTTCAAACTGATTCACAATCACTTATGCTTCCTAATTGGACAGATTCAAGTTTAACTGACTTAAAACTGACTGCTACAGTGATGATTAAGTGTCCCCTTAATTTTTTTAAACACTGTATAAATGTAGATAAATTAGAGCATTTAGAAGCAAGCTAGAAACTAAAGTTAAAACGAATTGGCTTGTGCCATGGACAACATAGCAAAACCATTTAAGTCCTAAAAACTGCGTCTTAAGTATCCAGTTGGAGATTAGGATTAAGTTTCACTTACTCTGAATGTTAGGGCTGTAAGGGTCTTCGATCTGAATAGCAGGGTCAAGAACACGATAAATCACCTGAGAGAAGAGGAAGTATAGTTCAGCATACAAATTAACTGATGCAAAGTATTCTAATTGAATAACTCTCACCTCTCCTTCTGTTGACGGCTCGATGTCAGAATATCTGAATTCACAGATAACATCATCAACCTTACGAAGAGGACCCTGAGAAATTCCTGGAAAGATGGACTCACAGTCAGAGGCGAAGTAACGGTACACCTGCCAGGTTCGACCAAAATCTGCAGATCGCTCAATCAACATGGCTGCTGGACGAAAGGTCTGTGTGCAAAAACAATTGACAAAATGAGGTTTCAAGGATGAAGGATATTTCTGATGGAAAAAAATCCTTACCTTAAATGTCATGATGAGATGAGTAAAGTGAAACTCTGCCTCCAGGTCCAGCTGAAGGTAAACATCAGACTTCCCTGAGGAGAGAAAAGCGTTCATGTTCACATTAATGATTCAAAGCGTCAACAATGGCAATCAGTAAATTCATAAAAGTCCCCTTTACTGTAATAAGAAAATTCTATCAAATAATGCTTACGTGCAAAAGGAAAAATACATCAGGTAAACATTTTAGATGGTAACATTAGCTGTATTTCTTTACTATTTCATCCCATCAAATATAACCAGTTTTCACACTGATCAAAATATCCTGTCTTAAAGCGCTTTTTCACAAATTTAATTTGTCAACTAGGCAGTGGACATAGGCTAAATAATATTGAAATTAATCTATTCAAATATTTCAATTAATATTGAAATAAAATGGGCAACGTTGTAATGATACTTTAATTGCTATCATTATATGTATGCTAAATACAATTAAATATTTTTTATACTTTTTACATACCGTAATTTAACTAAACATAATTTAACAGATTGAATGGAAATAATGCATAATAAGCATATTTTGTTAACACAATGTGACCCGCATATAACAAAAATATAAAGGTTAATGACACACTTTTATCACTTTAAACAGATCCTGATTATTATTTGACTTCTAGATGTTAGGCGAGTGTGTAGGAGGATGAGGAAGGCCAGAATAAGGAATAAACTGAAATTTCCTTTAATGACAAAATCAAATAATATACTTTAAATACAAAAAAAGGGCACTTCTTGTGCAGAACTAGAAATAAGAGTTCAACTATTAGCAGTCCAAGGGAAAGAAACACACAACTAACTTCCAACATAGACAAGATGGAGGGAAACACGGGGGGATATATACACAAGGTTTGATTAGACACAGCTGACAAGACTAACGAGATGATTGATTACTAAACAGGTGGATGGAAAAACACTGGGAGAATCATGGGAGGAAACAGTAAGTAGACAGAGACATGACAGAACTGTGACACTAGAAACATTCTGTTATTATTATATTAAAAAAGATAGAAAATATCAAGAACTCTGAGCTTTACTAACCGTACTCCAAACTTTTATTTAAACTCATCTTTGCTAGTAGACTGCTGGTGTTATTATGCCCTCAGTGTAATACAAAGTACATCTGAAATATAGCAACAACACTGGGGATGCGGTGAAAGATTTCAAACACTTTATCTGGAAATGTAATAAGGCTCTGACTCAGAATAACAATGCACAACAATATGCACTTTACAAACGCAGGGTCCTAGAGTGACTGAGCAGGGCTAGAAATAGATGGGGTGGTTTAACAATCTTCTTTTGTTCTGTTCATTTCCTACTTTGACAGTTCATTATTCATCTGGAGCGACAGACGGTCTGTATTCTGCAGAGCTGGCACTATATAGAGCTCACCTGTGCCTCCCTACATTACCATTACAAAGCTGTAACTGAGTCCACTGCAACAGCCCTTTGTGACTGCTGGATTTAACCTGCGTTTCATAATCAACGGTCAAACAGGAAGGAAAGGGATGCTAAGGAAAAGTGAGACCGGTTGTACCACAGTCGAAGAGAATGAGGGACTAGAGCGCAGAGAGACCCCAATGGAGGTCAAGTGGAACACAAAGGGAAATTGATTGAATGGCTTGCTGTTTTTTCAATTCATGTTTCAGTGTTTCGGCTGGAGGAGGAAGTCGTTAAAGGAGTTAAGCCTTAAGCCAGAGCACATGCCGAAGAGCCAAGAAAAAGACTACTTTTATGTGCAGTGCCTGATTTTCCTTATAGAACACATGATGAAATCAGGAGAAAAAAGCAGTTTTCACGAACAGGGTACATAATAGTGCCTGAAATTCTTGAAGTGATTTAATATTTAATTTTATTATTGATAGTTTTATTTTTTATAAATATATTTTCATTATTGAATTTTTTTATTTAAATATTCATTTTCTATTAATCAGGGAACCTATGTTACTATTTAGACATATATAAATAAACCCCCTATTTTTGTCGTCATTGTGAACATTAAATAATTATCAATTAAATAGACATAATTGCCAATAACAGGATTGTATTTTTGGTCAGAATTAAGATGTCACAAAGAATGGGAACTAGTCTGGGACAAAACTTTGGTTTATAGTTACTGATAAATTTACATTTAATGTATTTGATCATTTTCATTTGATAGTTTTTTTTAAATGCTATTAAAAGTAATTGCATACCAAAGTGTACCATATCTGGAATCTTAATATTCATATAAAACTAATAGAGGGACCACAACAGCAGTCACTTGTGAGACACACTCTACAAGAGCTGAACAACTGATCTACTGTTCATTACACGACATTGTTAAATAAAAGTCACTGAATCCATAGTGACCATAAGCAAAAATAGTGCCCATTTCCTAAGAATGGCCAAATATAATTCCCTCATTTCGGTGAGCACAGAGAAGACACATCTGACACTCATGAGGCCTCATGCCCTTACACTATAAAAGGAACTTTTTTAAGATGTGAAGAAGTACTGTTTTCGATAAAATTCTATATAAGATCTAAATATAATTTCAACCCATCAGTGTTTGGAAAACTTCTTTGTAACTTGCCAAGCTACAAGCTAATTAAAGTAGTAAAAAGAAGCTAACTTTAAACTATCCATATAGTTATATTGAGTACGCATTACAACATTGCAACGTGACATTAAAAACAACAATTTAGCATTTAACGTACAGCATTGCTACATGTTCAAAAAAGTAACTTGTTTCTAGAAAATCAACTTTTTTTTAATAGATCAACTACTATCATTAACTTACTATAGTTAAGTTAGTGGTGTTGCATCACGGTTTTTAGTTAGTTACTTCCCAACACTGCACCCCATAAGTGCACATAGCAGTAGATGCTGTGAGTGCATTAGGTTCAAATATTAGCAAGCAGCTTTTTCTTGCTCTTTTTAATTTTTCTGTCTTTCCATCCCTTTTCTACTCTAATAGAGTTTTGGTTTCCTCTTTTATCCTCTCTGCCTCTCTCTGTGGGTATGCCAGCAGTAGGCTGTCTGTAATTATCTCTAATACTGTAGGGTTTAAAGAGTGTGTGTCAGGGTGAGTTTGGACATCTGAGCCTTGAAACACAGCCAAATAAACCAACAAACTTACTCCGTATCTGCACTCTTATACATACTTCCATTCTGAACATGCATCATTCTTGTACTGCAAAAAGTTAGAGCTGTCAATTTAGTCAATTTGCCTGTGTCACCAATTTAGTGACTTTGTCGCTAGATTAACAACTTTTCAAACAAGTAGTCATTATATCATAGTCTATCCATTGCCTGACAGAAAATAAGTAAATGAAAACAGCTTTAATGGACATTCTGCTAAATGTTGAATGTTAAAATATAGAATGTGAGCACAGATTAGGAGAGGACATTTAGCTACTTTTTGAGCAGGCTTGAACTGCTTTCCATTGAAAATAGTTGGCATATAATTATTGGCCCCTAAATTTCCTATGAGACTATAGGCTAGTTATTATCTTATGTTAAAGATATGGAAATATCTTCGAGGATTCGAGCCGCGCGCACGCGTGTCTGTGACGTCTTTTGTACGAGTTATGATGTCCGGTCCCGATACTTGGGTCTGGTTCAGTTTCGGTTTTGGATCGGGATTCGGGCATTCATAACTCGTGTTGTTCTCGTACCTTCAGCAACCCTGACACTAATATCTCGAGCACAAAAGAGGGACAAAGTCGCCACTTAACATCAGTTATCTTGATCCCCAAGCCTAATGATCGTACTGAGTTCACTGCACATGCGCTGAGTTCGCGTTGCACGTGCATCACGGTCTGTATGGTTGCTCACTCCAGTGACCCTTCACTCACTCTTGCAGCGTAGTGCCGTGCAGCCGCAGAAGAACTCGCGAAAAAATCAAGCCTTACAGATGTTATCTTGGAAGAGGAGGCACAGGAGTTCACCATCAGTGTCCAGGAATTCCCAGATTATTTTTAGACTTTGTAAAGAAACCATAGTAACCACGTGTACAATACTGTGAAATTGTGCTTGCAATGTTGGAGAATATAATTAAAGTTTTGTATCGAGAATCGAAGGTGGTTTTTATTGTATAATGGTGAATCTTGCAAGGGCTGTCAGAGTGGTTGACGACTGCCCAGATGTTAATTAAACTGGTCACACAAGCTTTATAGTTGGGTTTCGTACCAGCACACTCTTCTCAAACATGTAAAGAGGGTAAGTACAAACCAGGAAAAAGAAAACACTCTAACAAACATCACAAATAAAAGAAGGAAAATAGAAACAGTAGATTATGCTAAATAACAGTCAGTAGTAGAGCAGCCTCCTCTCTCCTCACTCCCCGTCACACCAGAACAGTGTGCACAGAACTACATACGCCGTCTTAAAGGTATATTCCCAACATAAACAAAGTAGCCATTACAATCTCTGCTATTAGTTGATGCACATATGCCTACAATGTATGTACATTTTTATAGCATACCGATCACTTCATCAAACAAATCGCCATATTGGCTTTTGGTTATCTCAATCATCGGTTATCTCGACGATTTTTTGCAACCCCCTAGGCCGTCGACATAACCGAAATCCACTGTATGTACTTACATTAATCTACAGTACTTACACTACCATTCAAAAGGTTTGGGTTAATTAGATGTAATGTATTTGAAAGAAGTCTCTTATGCTCACCAAAGTTGCATTTATTTGAGCAAAATACAATAAACCGTAATACTGGGAAATATTATTAGTTTTAAATAAAAGTTATCTATTTGAAAATTTTATCTAAGCATTATTACTCCTTCAGAAATCATTCTAATATGCTGATTTGGTACTCAAGAAACATTTCTTATCATGAATGTTGAAAACAGCTACCTAATATTGTTGTTCCTTACTCTCACTTTCGATCAATTTAAGCTATATACAAGTATTAATTTCTATTATTTTATTTCACTTGTTCTAATGAATTGTTTTTGCCCCAGTACTGGGCTTCAGTCTGAGTGCATGCATCTCTCTCCCTCAGCCTCTGTGTTATTAATAGACACTCTGAACATAAACCTTCTAATAATACATGTGAAGAGTTTGCAGGCCTTGCCAAGCAGCTGGGTTTGGAGGGCTCAGGGAGGCAATCAAATTTCCTGGCAACATATTGCTCTTGACAAATGAAACCAAACGGATGTGTGGATCGCCATCAAAACATCATTGAAGCTGTAGATTAGCATGCATGGTTTTCTGTATGCCTTAATTAATAGTTGGCTGAGGTCAGAGCCACGGCACAATGGTTAGCACAGACATGTTGAGCTGTGATGTCGTATAAAATATAAAAAAAAGCCCAAGAAAGTACAGCTAACTGTGAAAGTCTCATTCTCTCACCATTCTCGGACTGCCACCAGGACTTCTTGCGGTGTGGTTTGAAGGTGGTGATCACATTCTCGATGCGGTGACTCATGGGATTGGAATAAGGATCATAAGGTCGCCTTGAATCACAGTGGAAACACTTCTTCTCTTCCTACATAAGGTCAAGGGTCGAAAATGGAAAGGATCAGCTCTATAGCATCAGCATACTCACAAAATGCTCAAAAAAAGTCTGAACTGGTGACCTGCAGATGGCTGACAATGCAGTAAGGTTCTCTCCTGCGTAAGCCACAGGTGGACGAGGCTTTCAAGTTCATTTCCCGACCCACCAAGAGGTCACCGGTTGCAGGATAACAGCTTCCATGGGTACAGCCGTGGGCAAGATCAGGCTCCTGTGCACTGGCTATTGACAGCACTTTTAAGGAAACAGAGAGAGATGAAATAAACATGATGAGTAGAACATGATTGTATTTTTGTAAGTCAAATATTTGTTCTCTTGCCAATTTGGCCAACCAGACCTCAGCAATTTCCTATTAAAGCTCAGCAAATGCCAAGTTTCCACAAAAAGTCAGTTTAGGCTGTGGTGGTAAGAAACAACAATGCTAGTTTAGCATATTGGGAAATGATTTTGCTATATCAAATTAAGCGAAATTATGAATATTGTTTTTTTAATTTGGCTATTCAGTTTATCAAATACTGCCATTAGACATAGAGTTTGACAAGTACACCTCAATACACCTGCTTTTAAATGAATCAGGTGAAACTTTTGTAATTAATCAATTAAAAAATAATCATTTAGTAAAATAAAGATTATTTATTTAATTATTTGTTAAATAAAGATAAATAAGCTTAATACCCCTGTTTGGGCAATATAAGTGTCACGATTGGGGTGCTGGTGTGCAATGCGGAGGAACCAAGACGAGAGTGACGGGATCAAAATCCAAACTCATTTAATAATAAACAAAAACCAAAGACTTTAAATACAAAACAAAACGGCACACTTGTGCAAAATTGATCATAACAAAACACTGGAAACTTTAGACTAGACTAGACTAGACTAGACTAGACTAGACTAGACTAGACTAGACTAGACTAGACTAGACTAGACTAGACTAGACTAGACTAGACTAGACTAGACTAGACTAGACTAGACTAGACTAGACTAGACTAGACTAGACAGCAACAAAAACTTAATTAACAACCGACAAACACGAGGGAAATGCAAGAGTGATTTAAACACAAGGGAATTACAAACACCTGGGAGACTAACAATCAGTGATTACATGACAGGTGCAGGGAGTGAAACAATGACCCGATAGACAGGAAGTGAAACAATGACAAGACTGACAGGAAGTGACAAAGAAGACCCAGACAGACAGGAACAAGTGTTACAATAAGTGAAAATTATTCTTAATAATGTTAATTTACTGAAAAATACTATATCGGTGCCGTTAGATTGAATTTTCTATACATTAAATATTTTAAACCTTTCTTTTTGGACAAAAAGATTATTACTCTGACTGAAAAAACTCTTGAAATATTACCAAAAGGCTCAGAAATATAAAAACAATATGCCTTTAGCTCTACTGATCAGCCCAAAACACTTATGCTCTTTGCAGCCGTGGTTAAAAAAGGGTCAAATATAGTTACTACATGTGTACCTTTAATGAGAGAGAGAGCAAGAGAGATAGAAATGAAGGCTGCGAGATTTCCGAAGTTTCAGATTAGCCTTTTACATCACCCAACAGCTGCTAAACATTCCTCCCAAACAAACTATGTGAAATTATATTGGGGTTTGGAGTTAAGAAAGCTCAGACTGTACTCTGTGCGTAATTTTTCTCGATGGATTTCTAGCTTTAAATGTCAGAAATCAATTGTAAGCTAACACATAGAATTAGGAAAGAGTGGTCACGTGAATGGACTTGAGGAGCCTGGGAAAACTCTTGTTTACAGCATTTATCCATCAGAGATCTGTCCCTTCAACACAAGACAGCTGCGGCTGTTTGGCACAGCACCATCTCTCAACCTTCTGCTTCCAAAAACACGGACACAGATGAATAACGGCCTCACACATCAACATCCGGAAATACACCCACCTGGAGCCAAACTACAAAACAAGCCTTAGAGTGAACTAAAGGAACTGATTGGACAATTTCTGAAATGACCAATTAACAATCAAGGGAAAACCATCTCCATCTCTTTTCCAGGCAGAACAACAAACCACAAATAAGTCTAGATACACCAAATGCAATTTCGGAGCAATGGAAAATCTGGTAATGGTATTATATTTCATCTTTATGGCACTGTGTTGACCACAAAAAATGAAGAGCTGAATTATGGGATGCAAAGACTTAAATATAAATGAGTGGTAGAGGGATTCCACTGTTAAAAGGATAGTTCACCCAAAAATTGAAGTCATATCATAAATGTACTTTATGCTTTATGTTTCACATTTTGGAAAATCTCTTAAAAAAAAAAGTTAATGGTGTCCATTGTTTGTTGACCCTGTTAACTTTCATTGTATGGACAAAAATTCAGGTTTGAAATTACATAAGGGTGAATAAATGATGACCCCATTTTGGATGCACTAATCTTTTAAATATTCCTGGCTATACAAGACCCAGCAGGTGGCAAGCACAAAATAAAGTAACTGACAAATGGAAATAGTTTCTCATTTAGTCGCTACATCCAAAATGAACTATGATAATAAATGGTGACAGCGAGATCACAGAGTTCATACTGTTGCTGTCATATTTTTTTGATGATGAGACCAAGTGGCTTGGTTCATTTAGTAGCCTCTCACTCATATATGCAGGTTTCATACGAAGTCCGAAGGTCTGCTTGAAGCTACCCTTCAGCCAGTGTGTGACCCACTCGCTGCTTCTGCCTTACATGGATATGCTCTCAGGAATGTGGGAGGACAGCTGGCACAGCAGACATACCTCAGAGCTAACAAAGACCTGCTGTTGCCTTACTGTACTCACAGAGATTTCCAACTAAACACCCCATAGTCAAGGTAACAGAGATACATAAAATATGCATACTGTTCTTGGATGGTGTTAAATAGAATATACTGATTACAATGAATTAATACTACAAAGTAGTCATTACTTTGTTATGTGCCTTGCAGGGGGAAAATGTAGCCTTTCATCATGACCACAAATTTACAATTCGTTCCCACGACTCACTAACATGTCAACACTAATTTGTTCCTTTGTTTAAATAAATTATTCGCACAATTTAATAAATTGTTCCCTTGCTTTTTTAAATAGCACACACAATATTTTAATTAGCTCCCTTGTTTTGTGATATATGTATTGATATTACTTATATATAACTTACTATATAATATTTTTTTCCATACAATGAAAGTTAACAGACTGTCCACAAAGTCTCTCTCGCTCTTTTTCTCTCTCTTACATGCATTCAGCAAGACCTGCAGATATGATTATCCCCTTGCATTGATGGATAGATAGATATATAGATAGCTAGACAGACAGACCTGGGTGATTCGTTTTTCTTACTGCGAATATATGAATAATGTAGGGGAATGCTATACTGGCTGATTAGTGGTCCTGACAAGAACAAACAAACTCAGCCTGTCGTAGGCCAGGGTGTCACGGTTCGCAGATTCATTGTCTCCTATTACTGCCTGTGTATGCATGCGTGGTGAATGTGGGAGGCGTGGTTACTGATCACTGCCGCCATCACTCATCATCACACACCTGATCCCTATCTCCTTGTGCCTACTTAGTGCCCGCTCACCACTCCCTTGTTGTCGAGTCGTTGTCTTCCATGTTCCACGCCGACCGTTCCTGTGTTCCACTGTTCCAGCGTCTCATCCTCTGTGTCAGCGTCTTCCGGTGTTCCGTGTCAGTGTCAGTGTCAGTGTCAGTGTCAGTGTCAGCGTCAGCGTCAGCGTCATCGTCATCGTCATCATCTCCGTCTCTGTCAGCGTGTTCCGGTCTGCTGTTTCGTGTCCACTCTCCACGCTTCGCACCTTTGGACTACACTGCACTGCACCATCTGTCACCTGCCCATTGAGTCCCTGCGCCGCCTGCTTCTGGACATTGTTCTCACTATTCATTCCATCAATAAACCAACATTTGCTTTTGAATCCTGTGACTCTTGCTTACTGACAGAACGACTCGACCTGGATGGATTCAGCAAATGTTCCCGACTGGCAGGAGTTTGTCTCCAACAACATGGCGCGCCTGGACAGGCAGGAGGAACAGATGCTGGCCACCGGGCACGCCATACAAACACTCGCGGCGCAGGTGTCCGAGCTCGCCAGCAGATTCCAACAGATGCCTGTTCCCGCTGCGCCAGCTCCACCGCCGGTCCCCTCCCTCACCAGCCGTCCCGCAGGGCAGCCAGAACCCCATCTTCCACCTCCAGAACGTTACTCAGGTGAGCCTGATTCCTGCAGAGCTTTCATTACGAAATGCTCTATCTTCTTCTCACTTCAACCTCAGACATACGCTACTGAGCAGGCAAAGGTAGCGCTCGTCATCTCACAGCTCTCGGGACGGGCAGCTAAATGGGGAACGGCGGTGTGGGAGAATCAAGAACCATGCTGCTCCTCGTTCCAGGCCTTCTCCGAGGAGATGAAAAGAGTGTTCGATCGGTCTGCGGTCGGCCGCGAGGCAGCTCGGAGACTCGCAGACCTCCAACAAGGCGACAGGTCAGTCTCCGAGTATTCCATAGAGTTTCGCACGCTCGCGGCCGACTGCAAGTGGAACGAGGAGGCGCAGTGGGACAGGTTCCTGCATGGGTTGGCTGACCGTGTCCAACGCGAGATCTACGCCCTGGACCTACCTCCACGACTCAACGGACTCATCGAGCTGGCGCTGCGAGTGGACGCCCGACTGGAACGCATCAAGTTCCGGCCCACTCCAGCCGTAGGTCCAGGGTCCCCGATGACATCCTCCGCAGTCCATCCCGGCACGGTCAGTCCCATCCCCACTCATGAACCCATGCAGGTTGGGCGAGCTCGGCTTTCCCGGGAGGAGAGAGAACGTCGCAGAGCCCTGGGGCTCTGCATCTACTGTGCCGGGGAGGGGCACTTCATCAACCAGTGCCCGGTAAAAGCCCGCGCCCGCCAGTAAGGAGGGGGCTACTGACGGGCGCGGTCAAGGTCAATCGGACTCCCTCATCGACTCTCCTCCCGGTAAGACTACAATGGGCCAACACTTCTCATCACTGTCAGGCACTTCTGGATTCCGGGGCTGAGGGCAACTTTATGGATTTCTCTACGGCACTAAAACTCAAGATCCCCACTGAGCACCTCACACACCCCATTGCCGTCAACGCCTTGGGCGGACAAAGCCTACCGGACATTTCACTCAAGACCACTCCCCTCAGACTCACCACCGCCGGTAACCACACTGAGACTATTGACTTTTTCATCACTGACTCCCCCCTGGTTCCCATCGTCCTCGGTCATCCCTGGCTAATCAAGCACAATCCCAGGGTTGACTGGGGACACAATAACATCATGAGTTGGAGTGATCAGTGCCATGCCTCTTGTCTTGTGTCTGCATGTACGTCTGTGTCTCGTTCTGTGTTGCAGGAGGAGTCGACGAATCTGTCTAACGTGCCCCCTGAGTACCTCGACCTGAAGGAAGTGTTCAGTAAGTCTCGGGCTGCTTCTCTTCCTCCACACCGTCCCTATGACTGTGCAATAGATATCCTGCCAGGTATGTCTCCGCCCAAGGGCAAGTTATACTCGCTTTCTGTTCCTGAAAGGGAGGCCATGGAGAAATATATTTCTGATTCTTTGGCTACCGGGTTCATCCGCCCCTCTTCTTCTCCAGCGGGGGCGGGATTCTTTTTTGTGGGGAAGAAGGATGGATCCCTGCGACCTTGCATTGACTACCGGGGCCTGAACAACATCACGGTGAAGAATACCTATCCTTTACCGTTGATGTCTTCTGCCTTCGAGAGGTTGCAGGGAGCATCCATCTTCACAAAACTGGATTTAAGGAACGCTTATCATTTGGTTCGCATAAGAGAGGGGGATGAATGGAAGACAGCATTTAATACCCCTAGGGGCCATTTTGAATACTTGGTCATGCCTTTTGGGCTTTCCAACTCCCCAGCTGTCTTCCAAGCACTCGTCAATGACGTGTTGAGAGACATGATTGATCAGTTCACGTATGTTTACCTGGATGACATACTGATATTTTCCTCGTCTCTCCAGGAACACGTTCAACACGTCCGGCGAGTGCTCCAACGGTTACTTCTGAATGGGCTTTTTGTCAAGGCGGAGAAATGCGTTTTTCATGCACAGTCTGTTCCTTTCCTAGGTTACATCATCTCGTCGGAGGGAGTGTGCATGGATCCCGACAAGGTTAAGGCTGTGATAGAGTGGCCAACCCCGGACTCTCGCAAGGCCCTGTTGAGGTTCCTGGGGTTCGCCAACTTCTATCGACGTTTCATTCGCAACTTCAGCCAACTAGCCGCTCCTCTGACAGCCTTGACCTCTCCCAGAACGACGTTCAGGTGGTGCGACGCCGCCGAAGCGGCGTTTTCCAAACTCAAGAGCCGCTTCGTTTCGGCTCCCATCCTGATCGCCCCTGATCCCACACGTCAGTTCGTGGTGGAGGTCGACGCATCAGAGGTGGGGGTAGGTGCGGTTCTCTCCCAGCGCTCTCTCTCAGACGATAAGATGCACCCTTGCGCGTTTTTTTCCCATCGTTTGTCCCCAGCGGAACGAAATTATGACATTGGTAACCGGGAGTTGTTGGCAGTCAAACTAGCTTTGGAAGAGTGGCGTCATTGGTTAGAGGGGTCAGGGGTGCCCTTTCTAGTTTGGACTGATCACAAGAATTTAGAATACATCAGAACAGCCAAAAGACTAAACTCCAGGCAGGCTCGGTGGGCCCTTTTTTTCGGACGTTTTGACTTTTTGCTATCTTACCGCCCGGGTTCTAAGAACATCAAACCCGATGCTTTATCGCGTGTTTTTGATCGATCCGACCGCCCGTCCACTCCCGAGTGCATTTTTCCCGAGAGACTCATTGTCTCCACACTTGTATGGGAGGTCGAAGCGAAGGTCAAATCGGCCTTAGAAGGGGTAACGCCTCCGCCCGGGGGTCCACCAGGTCGATTATTTGTGCCGGAGGAAGTCAGATCCGAGGTCATCCGATGGGGTCACTGTTCCAAAATAGCCTGTCACCCAGGGGTCACTCGCACTAACTTTTTAGTCAAACAGCGATTCTGGTGGCCAAGGATGGCCCGCGACGTCCGGGATTTTGTGTTGGCTTGTTCCGACTGTGCCCAGGGTAAGACTTCCAATCGCTCTCCAGATGGGTTGCTCCAGCCGTTGTCGGTGCCTTCGAGACCCTGGTCCCATATCGCTCTCGATTTTGTCACCGCCCTCCCACCCTCCCAGGGGAACACGGTTGTTTTGACCGTAGTGGACCGGTTCTCGAAGGCAGCTCATTTCATACCCTTACCCAAATTACCTTCTGCTAAGGAGACAGCGGCGTCTGTCATTGAACATGTCTTTCGCATTCATGGCCTCCCGACAGACGTGGTCTCTGACAGAGGGCCCCAATTTATATCCAAATTCTGGAGAGAGTTTTGTAGATTACTGGGAGTGAGCGTTAGTCTGTCTTCGGGTTTCCATCCCCAGAGCAACGGCCAGACCGAACGAGCCAATCAAGACCTCGAGAGGTGCTTGCGGTGTACGGTGTCACAGAATCCCGCTTCCTGGAGTCAACAGCTCCCGTGGGTTGAGTACGCACATAACTCGTTACCAGTGTCATCCACGGGCCTGTCGCCATTTGAGTGTAGTCTAGGGTACCAGCCACCTATCTTTCCCAGTCTGGAATCCGAAGTCGCGGTCCCCTCCGCCCACGCCTTCATCCAGAGGTGTCATCGCACTTGGAGTAGAGCCCGCGAGACTCTACTGCAGGTGGGAGCGCGCACCAAGGCCCAGGCCGATCGCCACCGGTCGAAGCCTCCCGTCTACGTCGTGGGTCAAAAAGTGTGGCTTTCTTCCAAGGACATTCCTCTCCGCTCCGTATGTAATAAACTTGCCCCCAAATTTATTGGCCCGTTCCCTGTCACCAAGATCATTAGCCCGGTGACAGTCCGCCTCAAATTGCCTCCAGCGTACGGGAGGATTCATGCCGCCTTTCATGTTTCCAAAATAAAACCTGTTTTTCGTTCTCGCATTAATCCGCCCACCCCGGTTCCCCCACCGCCGCGTCTCGTAGATGGGGAACCTACCTATTCGGTAAACCGTATTCTGGATTCGAGACGGAGGGGACGCGGATTCCAGTACTTGGTGGACTGGGAAGGTTACGGCCCGGAGGAGAGAAGTTGGGTACCTGCTAGAGACATATTGGATCACTCCCTTATTGATGACTACAATCGACAGGTAAGTGCCCCTGGGAGCGTCGAGAGACGCTCCTAAGGGGGGGGGTACTGTCACGGTTCGCAGATTCATTGTCTCCTATTACTGCCTGTGTATGCATGCGTGGTGAATGTGGGAGGCGTGGTTACTGATCACTGCCGCCATCACTCATCATCACACACCTGATCCCTATCTCCTTGTGCCTACTTAGTGCCCGCTCACCACTCCCTTGTTGTCGAGTCGTTGTCTTCCATGTTCCACGCCGACCGTTCCTGTGTTCCACTGTTCCAGCGTCTCATCCTCTGTGTCAGCGTCTTCCGGTGTTCCGTGTCAGTGTCAGTGTCAGCGTCAGCGTCAGCGTCATCGTCATCGTCATCATCTCCGTCTCTGTCAGCGTGTTCCGGTCTGCTGTTTCGTGTCCACTCTCCACGCTTCGCACCTTTGGACTACACTGCACTGCACCATCTGTCACCTGCCCATTGAGTCCCTGCGCCGCCTGCTTCTGGACATTGTTCTCACTATTCATTCCATCAATAAACCAACATTTGCTTTTGAATCCTGTGACTCTTGCTTACTGACACAGGGAGTATAATCTATAATCTCTGAAAACACAACCACAGACCACAGTGATTGTGGACTGGGCATATCCCATGATGCTCTCTGGTGTCCTGTTTGTCCTGTCTGAGCTAATCTCCTGGCAGGACAAAGAGAGGGCTTCTCTTTCTCTGTTTTTCTCTCTCTTAAATACAGTCAGACTTTCTACTGCATTTCCATTGCATTTCTAAGATTTTTTTCTGTAAATCCAATAAACCTCCCTCCCTCTCTTATCTGCAGTCTTCAGTTTCTGCTGGTCTGCGTTTGGCTCTGTGTGCCAGGTAGGGATTATTACAGCTGGGACTGTCCGCTTTGTTCAAGAGTTCCACTGTTTCATTTTCTTGCGTCTCTGCCCCTCTCAGCTTTCAGATGGGGGTTGTTCTGGACCAGGGAAAGCAGAGAATCGCCTCCTTGTGTCTCTAACCACAGAGAGTCATTTTATCTTGGTGACTGTTCATTTGACGGGAGGGGAAAAAGTGACACTAACATGGCACATTATTCAGTTGTTGAGTGACAGAAAACAGCTGTTCACTTCCTAAATAGGCCATTAAGAAGCAGAGAGGCCCTTCTGAAAGCAAGGTTTTTACACAAATACTTATACAAGCAGAAGAGCCACTCCACAAACTACCACAGGTCAAACGCCAAAAGCATTTCAATTTTAAAATCTTGGTAATCAATACGCATTGGCCTTTGACGTACTGTCCACACTCGTCCACCTGTGGCTGGAGTGCAGAAAATTAAATAGGAATCCTCTAGGGATTGATGGACTGAAGCCATGTACTCCTAAATAGATATCTTTGACCCTCCCTGTGACCAAGCTTCTAAGAATTCAACCTCAGATCTACACACCAGGTGTCAGGGTTCTGTCACTTTGGTCTGGATTCCTAGTGTTTTGGTGGACAGAGCTCTAACACTGCTCCTTCATGGTGTCTATGTGAGAGTGCGTGGCTTCGTGTGGTACGCTCTCTTGTCTGCATGATTTCATGTGGTTCGTGTCGTCATCTTTCATGTAAACACGCGGCGATGCGCGTCTGCATTGGCTGCGTGTTCGTGTCTCGTCATGATGTAACCCCGCCCGTCTTGTTCCCTTGTCATCCTTGATTGTTCCCAGCTCTTTCTGCTCGTTTGTTATCCTGTGTCTCGTCGTTGTCATTTTCCTGGTTGTTCCTGTCTCTGTTTGCACCCGCTCCATGCCGTGTTCCATTCGGTTTTCCTGTTTAGAGTTTATTAGTTTAGTAATGGTTTCCTCCTCGAGCCAGTTTTTGTTTGTATGTTTGTTTTATTTTCATTATAATAAATAGCCTGCATCTTGAGTCCTCGCTGTATCAGCCATGGCATCCCGTGACACCAGGTCTCTAGCGTCACTATATGCATCAGGGATGCGGTACCCGCTATCAAGGGTGTAACTCAAGAGACTGGGTGTCATGGTTTAGGCAAGGACGAAGATGAAGATCCTCGGATCCTAAGATCCAAGAAAACAATAAATCCTCTATGCAAAGATTTTTAGATGTGGCTTGAGTGACTACATTTTTGTGGCTACTGTGTGTGACAAAAGCAGACAAGGGCAGACATAAACACAACTGGTGTGACAGTAAAATCCCCACAGTTTCAATCTCCTCACAGTTCTGACCACTGTCACAGCCTCAGCAAGACATGACAGTAATGATGATGCAGCATTCAGATGCCCTTGTGGGCAAATGTGAAATATAGAGAATACATGCGGATACAGGATGTTGCTGTTGGTAATCTTGCTCCCTTTTCACTGAGTTTATTTTGGCACCGTGAGTCTAGTTAGTCTGACGAGAGGTGTCTGCTATTTGGAGCTCACTGTCCAGTCTCAAAGTCTGCTCCCTTCTCTAACCCTGGTGCTATTTCCAGCTCCCTTCATATCAAGCTCCTCTCCAGTCACACATCCACATACACCTCTCCTAAAGTTTCCTTCCTCGGCTCCTATGGCTCCCCCTTACCGAAAAACAGCGGCAGCCCAGATTAACTGATGTCACCAACGAGAGATGTCCTTATAGAATTACAGACAATCAGTCTTTAGATACTCCTTTTTTTAATTGTTTGAGTTTAAATTAAATACATAGACCTTTTTGCAACAACAAAAAAACTGCTGGGAATTAAGCAGGAAGAGCATAAATTGAGTGTAAAGACGATAAATCACGAATAAAAGGTTTAAAATGCTTAACATAGGTTTATCCAATCCATAAGGACAATAATATAGAGAAATTATGGAAATTAGTGATTTATCAATACCATTCAAAAGTCTGGGGTCAGTACGATAAAAAAAAAAGTTAATACTTTTAGTCAGTAGGAATCCATTAAATTGATCAAATGTGACTATTTGTAAAAATTCTATTTGTAAATAAATGCTGTTCTTTTGAAACATTCTTTTTATCAAAGAATCCCGAAAAAATATATCACGGTTTTCACAAATAAATACAACTGTTTTGATGATAATAATAAGAAATAAGAAAACACTGATGATAAGAAGAAATGTTTCTTGAACAGCAAATCAGCATAATAGGATGATTTCTGAAGGATCATATGAAACTGAAGACTGGAGTAATGATGCTGAAAATTCAGCTTTATCATCACATGAATAAATCTTAACATTTGTTCAAATTAAAATTGTATTATAAACAATTCTTGCAAAAACATTTTTAAAATTAAAAATTTTAAAATCTTACTGACGGTAGTGTAAATCCTAGCAAAGTATGTGAACTGGCCTGTTAACCTTTCCTTAGTTCTCAAGGGTGTAACAGTTGTCCTCTTAAAAAGCCTCTGCATAGTTTAGAGATGAGAGATTTCTATTAACTAGTAGTTCTCCTTTGTCATAATGTCCCTGCTGGTAACTAAAGTAAATAAATTGATCATACTGTAAATTGATACAGAATTATAAGTTGAAATGTTCTTTGAAAAGGTTGCTGGATCTGTTCCAACTCGTCAAAGAGGATGTTCTGTGGGCAGGTACTCCGGGGGAAAACAAGTACAGCATGAATTAAAATGTTTCTGCGTACCTTCCCTTGACCTGCATGAGACATGAGATCCTTCTCCATTCCCAACATGACAGCCTGTTAATATACTTCATATCCTGACAAATCACGTATGGAGGAATATACAGCTGTGACACATACATGTCCACATCTGGACTGAGAAAGTGTAAGAAATGTGGGAAAAGTGGTTCAAACAGTGAATGAATCATTTTCAATATTCCAGATTACAAAACTGTTCTTAATGATTGGTTCAGAAGAAAAACTTTTAAGGTGCTTTTAAGTACTTTTGAAGCGCATGGAAAAGCAGTTTGACATAAGGGTGATTATACAATGGCAATTCATTTAATTAATTACACAATTTTTAAATTAAAACTACCATATTCCTCAACAACAGAACTTTTTATTTTTAATTTATTCTCTCACCATGTGCGGTTGATACACAGCCATGGTCAAAAGTATTAGCGGTAATATAAATGTTGTGTTTCGCAAAGTTGCTTATTCGGTTGTTATGGTGTTGATTCACATAATTTCAAGAGTGATTGGATGTATTTATAAATAAATAATTTCAAAAGGCTTCTTTGGCAAAACAAAAAGGAGGGAAAAAATAACTAGCACAAAATGACCAGGGAACATCATTTAATTTACATTTATGCATTTGGCAGACGCTTTAATCAAAAGCAACCAACATTGCATTCAAGGAACCCATTGAATCAGTTCTTGCTCTCCCTGTGCTCGAACCCATGATCTTGGTGTTGTAAACTCCAATGCTCTACTGATTGAGCTACAGGAAAGTATTTCAGCAATCATATCATCAGTACATGGAAAAGCGAACAAGTACTGGTAAAATTACTCTATCATTCTGTTAGATTATAAGAGCAGACGGGAAGGAGGGAATAAGGAGGGAATAAGTTCTTCAAATCATTGCCCACCTCCAAAAAAAGACATGCAGCCATCATTAAAATGGCCTTACATGCAAAGAAATTGCTGAAAAGAATATTGAATCTTAAAGAACCAATTACTGATTCATCAAGAACTTAAAGGAGAGAGGTTCAACTGCAGTGAAAAATGCTTCAGGAAGTCCCAAAGTGTCCAGCAAGCACCTGGACCATCTCTTCCTGAGGAGTCGGCTATGGAATCATGTCACCACCATTGCAGAGCTTGCTCAATATTGGCAGCAGGTGGGTGTGAGTGAATCTATTTGGACAATTGGACAACAGACTGATGTCAAGAAGGACAGCAATGAAGCCACTTCTCTCAAAAGAGAAATACCAAGGAGTCAAGGACAGATTGAAATTCTCCAGGAAGTACAAGGACTGGGCAACAGATACCTGGTGCAATGTTAATTTCTCTGATTAAGGCCCCTTCTGACGCATTGGGGCATCTGGAAAAAAAATCGATTGCCCGGAGAAGAAAAGGTGACCGCCAGTAAAGCATGGAGGAGCATATAGTTTATTTTTGCAAATAAAATCCTTTAAAACTTATGAAATGCTAAACATTGTATTCCAATATGCCATAAAAATGTGGAAATTAATCCACAAATACTGAAGTAGCAAACTGCGAAACAGAAAATTAGTCACTGCCAATACTTTTGACCATGGCTGTTCAATCTAAAGTTTCTCTCTTTAGAAATCTCTTTCCCTAAGGCGGAAATCTTACTCAACTCACATAAACAGACATGTTTCTTTGCCTTTCATTTCATCACCTCTCCACCCCCTGCATTAGTCCTTTCTTCTATTTTCCCTCCTCCTCCAGCTCAAAGCTCTATTGAAGTGTCATATTGCCCCATTGTTATGGAGTGCAGAGTTCTGTGGTGCTAATCAGTGGCAGCATTCAAGCGGCTCTACGGATCATAGCCACCGTCCTGAATGTGCCGACCTCTACCTGTGTCCCCACCGCACAGCTGCACACTGGGGGATGTATGATCTCAGCACACATCAAAGGAATGAAAAAAAGTCACAAGGCAAACAAGCAGAAGAAAGAGATTAAAAGTAGGAGAGTCAAAAGGGATTTTTGCAGTTTCCTCTCCTCCGCATTGCACCAAAGCTTGCCTTTAGATGAAACCTACGAACAAAGATTCCTTACGGCTTTTCATGTTCTTTTCATCTGAAGAATTTTTACTGGATTAATTCATGATTTTTGGAGAAAGACTATGATGGAATTTTAGGGTCCTCTAACACAAATAAAAAGTTCTTATATATTGCATTCTTAATTCTAAATGATCGGCAGACATTCACACAAATATCACAGTGTGGCCTTTAACACTAATCAGCCATAGCTTTTGAAAAACTGACTACAAAAGGGATGTGCTGCAAAAAGATGAATTATAATTGAACAAAAACTTTATCTAATAAACATTTTTGATGAGAGAGCCAGGCTCAATATAAAGATGGTCTGCTGGCCCTAACTTAGTTAAAAATATGTAGAATACAAGTGTATATACACTGCTCAAAATAAAAATGGAAAACTTAAAACATCACATTATAACACCATGTCAATCAAACTTCAGGGATATGAATCTGTCCAATTAAGAAGCATAAGTGATTGTGAATCAGTTTCACCTGCTTTGGTGCGAATGAAAGTGACAACAGGTGCACTGGAGAGGAAACAACAAGACAAACCCCAAAAAGGGAATTTTTAGGTTTTTAGTTGTTGTTTTTTTGCATGATAATGCCCGGCCACGTGTGGCTAGAGTTTGTAGGCAGTTTTTAGATGATGAAGGCATTGATGCCATTGACTGCCCCTCACATTCCCCAGACCTGAATAAAACTGAGAACCATTGGGACATTATATATCAGAGCATGCCGCCAAGTAGCACCACAGATTGTCCAGGAGCTCACTGATGCCCTGAACCAGGTCTGGGAGGAGTAACACCATCTCATCAGGATCATGCCCAGATGTTGTTGTGAGTGCATACTGGCATGTGGAAGCCGTTTATACTACTGACGTACATAATGAGTTGCTGTGATGAACTTCATGCAAGTTGAGTCAGCCTGTGACTTTATTATTCAGTTATTTTAATCCAGCCCGCAGTGTGTTGATGATATTGGTTTCCATTGACTGTTATCACATTATTTTGTTCTTAACAAATTATAGAATGTTCAGTTAGATCCATACATTTGGACACACAATTTTTGTTTTTCAGGTATGTACCAAAACATCTAGTTATACACTAACCTAAAGGATTATTAGGAACTCCTGTACAATTTCTCATGAATGCAATTAATTAATCAACCAATCACATGGCAGTTGCTTCAATGCATTTAGGGGTGTGGTCCCGGTCAAGACAATCTCCTGAACTCCAAACTGAATGTCAGAATGGGAAAGAAAGGTGATTTACAGTTTGCTACAATTTGCAATTTGCACGAGCTCACCGAAATTGGACAATTGAAGACTGGAAAAATGTTGTCTGGTCTGATGAGTCTCGATTTCTGTTGAGACATTCAGATGGTAGCTTCAGAATTTGGCGTAAACAGAATGAGAACATGGATCCATCATACTTTGTTACCACTGTGCAGGCTGGTGGTGGTGGTGTAATGGTGTGCGGGATGTTTTCTTGGTACACTTTAGGCCCCTTAGTGCCAATTGGGCATCGTTTAAATGCCACGGCTTGCCAGAGCATTGTTTCTAACCATGTCCATCCCTTTATGACCACCCTGTATCCTCTGATGGCTACTTCCAGCAGAATAATGCACCGTGTCACAAAGCTCGAATCATTTCAAATTGGTTTCTTGAACATGATAATGAGTTCACTGTACTAAAATGGCCCCCACAGTCACCAGATCTCAACCCAATGGAGCATCTTTGGGATGTGGTGGAACAGGAGCTTCTTGCCCTGGATGCCCTGAAATCTCCATCAATTGCAAGAAGCTATCCTATCAATATGGGCCAACATTTCTAAAGAATGCTTTCAGCACCTTGTTGAATCAATGTCACATAGAATTAAGGCAGTTCTGAAGGTGAAAGGGGTCAAACACAGTATTAGTATGGTGTCCAAAATAATCCTTTAGGTGAGTGTATATTGGATGTGGGCTTAAAAGTGCACACTCTCAGATTGAATTTAAAAATATTTACTTCCAAAGCGGAGGAAGGGTTTAGGCTGTTACATCTCTTGAGATTACCCATCCCCCTTTTTCTAGGGACCAAAATTAATCAGACAATTAATGTTCCTTCATTATTTCTTCATCAATTAAGCAGGTAAAAATTCTGGTGTGGTGTTTAAGTGTGGTATTTGCATTTGGATGCAATTGCTGTGAATGTGTTCAAAGGAGCTCTCCATGCAGGTCAAACAGGCCATCATTAGGCTTCAAAATCAATACAAATCCATGAGAGATGGCAGGAACATTAGTAGTGGCCAAATCAATAGTTTGGTAGATTCTGAGAAAAATGGTGAGCTCAACAACATAAAAAGGCCTGGATGCCCATTGAAGACTGATCTGAACACTGCAGCTCGTCTGGTCTTCAACGAACCCAAAAGGGCCCACGTTACACCTCTCTTTATCTCTCTGCACTGGCTCCCTCTTGCAGCTCACATCAAATTCGAAGCACTGACACTTGCTGATGGATCTACCACAGGCTCAACACCCTCATACTTCCACTAGTACTACAAATCTATATACCTACCAGAAACCTTCGATTGATCAATGAGCAACAAATCGTAGTAAAACATGTTTTAAAATCCTTGTTTTCACCATTCTCCAGGCTTATACATCTTCAAGCAATGTTCAAAACTCTGTATTGAGAGCACTCTTGTGTACTTTAGGATCTTTCAGTATTCCTCAAATTTTAAGTCGCTTTGGATAAAAGCATCTGCTAAATGAATAAATGTAAAATGTAAATGAATACCACAGTGGTAAATGATCACAGTATCCTCTCCATGGTAAAGAAATAGAGAAAAACCCCTTCACAACATCCAGCCAAGTGAAGAACAATCTCCATGAGGTCGGCATGTCATTGTCAATGTCTACAATCAAGAGAAGACTTCGAGAGAGCAAATACAGAGGGTTCACCACAAGATGAACTTTGTTAAAAAAAACATAAAAAAGCCTGAGCAGTTCAGGAAAAGTGTTCTTTTGGATGGATGAAACTATGAAACTGACAACCTGTACCAGAATGACGAGAAGAAAAGTATGAAGAAGGCTTGGAACAGCTCATGATCCAAAGTTTACAACATCATCTGTAAAACGTGATGGCATGGGCATACATGGCTTCCAGTGGCACTGGATCACTGATGTTTATTGATGATATGACGGAAGACTGAAGCAGTTGGATGAATTCTGAAGGGTATGTGGATATACTGTCTGCACAGATTCACCCAAAATGCAGCAAGGTTAATTGGATGGCACTTCATGGTACAGATGGACAATGATCCAGCCATTGAGTTTTTGAAGGAAAAGAAGAGGAATATTCTGCAATGGCACCTGATCTCAACCAAATTGAGTATGCATTTCACTTACTGAATGTGAAACTAAAGGCAGAACTACCCACAAACAAACAACAACTGAAGACAGCTGCAGTTAAGGCCTGGCAAAGCATCAGAAAGGAGGAAACCCAGTCTTTGGTAATGTCCATGGGTTCCAGACTTCAGACAGTCATTGCCTGCAAAGGATTCTCCACAGAATATAAAAAAATTACATTT
Source organism: Rhodeus uyekii (assembly GCA_037043235.1). Lineage (NCBI taxonomy): Eukaryota > Metazoa > Chordata > Actinopteri > Cypriniformes > Acheilognathidae > Rhodeus > Rhodeus uyekii. The sequence continues at coordinate 2,123,536 of JAWRVZ010000034.1, forward strand.
TTATTTATAATTATGTTCATTTGTCCAATTACATTTAAGCCAGAAGAAACCTGTTTGCATGTAAATTGCAACAGTGTATATGCAAAATCATGAACAAAATCAATCATGATAAATTCATGAAATGCTGATCAAATCTAAAACCATTCTAACTATATCTGTTGGCCAACTCGATGCACATTCATGTTAAATTAATTAATTCATTCTTCATTAACAAGTAACCTCAACTGTCTGTGAACAACGTGGCTGCAGTCACACAATCCGTGAACAGTTTAATGGCTATCAAAATTAAACACAGACAGACAGTAGACGATGAATATGAGAGGAACTAAATAAGAGCATCTTCTCTTCAGCTGTCTGCCTCCTACAAACCTGCTACTTTCATTACAGGCTCACCAAAAATAACACTCCCACTGCTCTGCCTTTGACACCTCCACATTCTCTCCAGTTTTATCAAACCTCTGAGACACAGAGGCTCCTTGTGAGCTCTGCTGCCCATCACCTACACAAAACTTTCAGCGAGGACAGCTGGACAGTAATGCGATAAATGTACCGAGGGCATGGTGTGAGGTCTGGGGTATATATGGAAATGAGACTGTGACTCTTATTAATATGGAAAATGTAATATGGAAAATTCCTCTACTTGGATCTTCTTAACCTTACTGTGGCTTTTTTTTTAAAGGACTACATATTGAATCTAACTCAAATCTTCCTTCCAAGTCCAAAAATCTTTTATATAATACTTTTGTTCAAATAGCTTTTGTTCTATGTTGCTAGAATTTTCATTCACTTTCATTTGTTATTTCTAATCACAATCCAACTGAGGGTCATTCAAATAATGGCCAACTCCTAATTGTGAAACCCTGGCGAGAAAGAAAAAGTTGAGAAAAAGGAATGTGAAGGTCAGTTTACTTGTCTCAAGTGAACAGCAGTTTACTTTTCTCAATCTGAACAGATTTAGTGTCTCATATCCAAAAGGTGTGCTTAATTCATCAAAGAACATTCATCAAGGATGCATATATTTGTTTAACGTTATTATAAAGACCAGAGAACCTGAGTTCAGTTCAATGAGTGAAGAAATGTTATTTATTAATCCAATACACATGGCCTCTCCGTAACCTGCTGACCCCTTGTTTGGCTTTTAGTATGCCCGTAAATTAGTTTCAACTTGATCTAGACAGACAGAGGAAATAAGCAAATAAGCTAAATGGGCGCCGAAGGGGGGTAATAACATGGTCTGGAAACCTTTGGCTTTGAGAAACACAGTGCTAGTGTGGAGCATCACAAGTATACTGAGACATTGATAGAGAAGACTATAGTTATATAAACAGGTGCAAAGCACTCATGGGTCTTGTATGGGGTCAAGCACAAAGACATTTGGTAAATGATTAAACTTGGCCATACACATTTAAATATAAAGAATGCATGAGTTCCTTCCTTCATACCCTAGATGTAGGAGAAGTATTAGACCTGTGCTGAAGGTTAATACTTCTGGCCATATACTGTACATATTGTCTATTAGTCTGTGTCAAAATGAGTGGCAAACTATCAATGTATAGAAAGAGATTTTCTAATATATAGTAATCATCTCTGGGGGGGGGGGGGGGGGGGGGGATCTCAAAAGTCTCAAATCGACTGCAGAGAAAACAGAGGCCATTGGAAAACAAAGCAATAATTTTTAAATGCATTAAACATCTGTATAAAACATATGTACATACACTGTAAAGTAAACTAATAGGTTACTAAAAAGGCATGCAGATTAAATATAAGATATTACGAAAAATAACCACATTATTGACACTTGCTCTAACAGTACAAAACCACAACATCATATATTATAATAAAGCATATTATTCACGTATTCAAGCTACACTTACCACAGATGAACGGTAAGAGAAGCGCGCGCATGGTGCGCTTTATGATGAGCTCCTGCAACTGCCGCGCGCCTCTAAAATATGAATATATCAGCTGTCACACAACTTCTTAATTTCTCATAAAAGCTTTAGCAACATCAGAAACCAAGCGCAAACGTACGCGTTTCTTTAGTAATGTTGGAAGAGAGAACTCACATGTTTACTGTGATATTGGCGATGGTCAAGCTGTTCTTTAAGCCAATGAGACTTTGAGCGATATCAGAGACAAGACGGACTTTCTGAAGTCATGTTACAGCTGTGGAAATGACTGATGGAAAACATGCGCTGGAGCACAGACATTCCCGCGAATCGTAAAGCGCAACGGTCCTCAGGGAATTTCACTCAGTGCCCAGAAAAACTAAATCCACTACTTGTTTTCCGGAGCGCCCTGCACATGAACGCGCTCCTCAAAACTGAATCAAAAAGAGTCGCAATAAACAGTAATAGCAAAACGCAAAACGCACATGCAATCATAATGTTATTATTATTTTTAAACTGTGTTTGGTTAAGGAAAGCTGCATGATTGTTTTACGCAACAATGTAGTCTAGATATTAAAGCAAATAACAAAAGAAAGACGTATTAAACCTTGTCTGGTTATGTGAATTACAGTTCACAAAATGATTTTATTAGTAATTTATTTCAACCAGTGATATTCAAGCGAGACCCTAGTAACATAATATAGCCTAAGTTTACTGATGTGATCTATTAAATATATTTTTTTCTAATGAATTTTACAACATAGGAATATGAAAAGAAGACTTGCAAGAGGAATTAAAATTGTACAAAATATATGTTTACACAAATATATATTAAAGTGGTATGATATGAATCAAAGCTCAGGGTCATCTAAAGCCACTGATCCAAGCACAGACAAGATTACACATGATACAACATATCCTGCCTAACAGTAAAAAACAGAAAGGGTGACGCAGGGATAAAGAAGTTATTGGACACAACTTTAAAGGTTCAACATATAATACTGAAACAACCTGAAATATGCATTAGAATCTTAAATATGAGGACTAACATGTTTCATTGTAATATGTCCCATAGTCTGTTGAATGTTTTCTACCATCTCTATTGCCCCCTCCTGTAGATCAGATGCAATTCATAAAATAGCTATGTCTGTTTCTTTATATAAACAAAACAAAACAACTTTTAATTCCATATCAAAAGGTTTAATGTTTTCATATATATTTTATACACAATATAAAAATTAAGATATGGTGTTAGGCACTTCACGATGTCTATGTACACCATCGTTCAAAAGTATGGAGTCGGTAAGATTAAAAATAAATGTTTTTGAAAGACATGCTCACCACAGCTACATTTGTTTGATCAAAAATACAGAAAAGCAGCAATATTGTGAAAGTATAATATTAATTTATTATTATTATTTTAGATATTTTATCCAGTACTTTTATCTGATATATTACCAGATATTTTATCCAAGACATTTCTTATTATAATCAATGCTGAAATAAAAGCTTAATATTTTTGAGAAAATTAAATATTTTTTAAGGATTCTTTGATGAATAGAAAGTTCAAAAGAACATAATTTTATTTGAAATAATAAAGACATTAATAATTGTTATAAAAGATTTGTCACTTTTGATTAGTTTATCGCACTCTTGTGAAATAAAAACATAAATTTCTTCTTTTTTAAAACCTTACTGACCCCAAACTTTTGAACAGTACTAGGTTACACAACAGTTTATTTGATAGTGGTCCTCAAACAGTGGTTTGATTTGTTTGACTTATTTAAAAAAAATAGTTATTGAAAAGTAGTAACTCATTAAAATGAACGAACTGATAGCATTAACATTGTTTAATGTATGTGTAACATAACTGATGGTTCTGTTTCACTGTGTTTCAACTTAGCAAGCCAACAGTCAGCTAGTTTCAATGAAAATGAGAACAAAACAACAGTTTAAAATAAAATATGGACTGGTGATCCAAGGACATCAAACGAGACATGGCGTATTAGACGATCCTGAATTCGCTTTACGACTTTCCGATGCCTGAAAAAGTTTGAGAACCACTGATTCAGTAGGAATCAGTTTTGAAAAATCGTCATTAATGTTAGAAAAATTATATAGTGAAGTTGCTGATTCATATTGAAATTTGGGTATTGTAATGGAATCATGATTGACTCATACAGGGAGTGATTGAGAGGATCAATTGATTACAAATTACAGAATTTTGTCATTTATTTAAGGTTCCTACTGACAGTTGTTATACTCAGTGACTTTTAATCGGATATATTCTCTGATATCTGTAACATTTTTCTCCAGATCTGCCAGCTCGTCCCGCTGCCGCTGCATTTTCATCTCATTCTTGTTTAATTTTCTCTCCAATTCTTCAGAGGAGGGAAATAGAAAAACAAGAAAAACGAGAAGGTGAGAAAAGTGCCAAATAGAGATTAATATAATCAAATAACTTAAAATGGAGTTTAATAGCAAAATGACAGTACTTAATGATACTCGCAAAAATACAGATTCACTTTAGCTGCCATAAAATTTCAGTGCTTTGGTTTAATAAATGTTTAATGCAATCATACACATACTTCTGAGGGTTTCTATGCCCATGGTGGCATTCTTCAGCAGTTCCTCTGCTTCCTTCTTCATCTCTATGGCTCTCTGGTTAACGTTACCTTCTCCGGTTCCTCCCACCGAGTCTACTTTCTCTTTCAGTTCCTTATACAGATTTTCAGCATTTGTCAGATCCTGGTAAAGACAGGCGTGCACATACAAATGACATTAATATCAATGCCAGAAGCACGGAACAAATACAGCCAGATGTTCACACACATACACAGACCTCTTCAAGTCCAGCAGCCTCTTGAGTTGCATTGTCAGACTGGGCTTTGGCATCTTTTGCCATCTCCCTGTTCTGCTCTGTTTTATTCTTCAATAAATCCACACCATGCGACAAATTGGTCAATCGCATCATCAGCTCCATGAGGCTGTCGTCTAAATTGAAGATTTTGGCATCAACCTTTTCAAGAGAGGAACAAAAAGGAGATTAGACTAGATCATGCACTACTGTTCAAAAGTTTGGGGTCAATAAGATTTTGTTTAAAAAAGATTTTTTTTTTCCATTTGATTTAGTGTATTTAGTTTTAAAATCAAATTTATCCACGTGGGGCGAGTGATCCACTGCGTATGAAATCCTCCACATGCCAGCAATCCAATGAGAAAGTGCAATAATAATGACGATTCATGACAAAAAATTATCTGTTTAACTGAAGGTATTTTAAGAAAATTACCGTTGTTTGGCAAATAAATAAATGACGGAGAATTACATGTTTTATTATGTAGGCTTTATGGAACACCTCAATCAAGGGAATTTATAGAAATGGATAAGTATAATTTAAAAGTAATTAGCGAGTCCACAAATGGCTTGGGTATATATATGGCTTGGCCGCTGATATTTGTATATAAAACTGTTTAAAGAAGAAATTAATACTTTTATTCAGCAAGTGCACAATAAATTGATCAAAAGCAACCACAAAGAAATGTATAAAAGCAAAAGAAGACATGTTTAGAATGATTTCATATTAGAATGATTTCTGAAGGATCAGGGGTCTCATTTATAAACTGTGCGTAGGATCCCTACTAAACGTTTACGTACGCCTAAAAGTCAAAAATGGCATACGCCAAAAAATAAACAAAATTTAACCATCTGGTTCACCAATTCTCTTTGTCTCCAGAATGTGCGAACGCACAGCTCAAAGTTTGCTTCTAGGTCTGCACATTCTCCCATCAAGTTTGTTTTTTATAAATCACAACCTTTGCGTGGAAACTGGCGTACGTACGTTTCCAGCCCCGTTTTTGTGCGTACGCACGCTTTATAAATGAGACCCCTGAACACTGAAGACTGGAGTAATGATGCTGAAAATTCATCACAGGAATAAATTACTATTTACCATATGTTTTATCAAATGCAGCCTGCAAAAAAATTGAGCAAAAGGTTTACCGTGGAAGTGATATTCTGGGCATGCTTGAGGTTTTCCAGGGCTGTGGTCATTTCCTCCTCAGCTTTATTTATAGCATTTTGAGAGGTTTCAAGTGCTTCTTTAGTTTTATTGATATTATTGCTCACTCCTTCAGCTTGTGACCTACGCAAAATCACACACACAAAATATAATTTACAGTATACAGATTTCTGTGTAAAACAGTGAACAACATCCTCTCACGTACTTTGCATCTTGTGCTCTTTTAAGCAGATCCTTGACCTTGGCCAGTTGCTCTGAGGTTTGGTTGATCAGTCCCTCCACATTGGTGAGGTTGTCAATGTTTTCTTTGATTTGTTTGACTGTGTTGACTATCACAGTCCTGTTGACTGGCAAAGAGATTGCCAAAACCTGCTGGGCCACTTTTTCGATGCTTTCTGGATCTGCTCCCTCCTCTGAATAACACAAGTTTTACTATTAAAAAGGCTTTTTATGGATTTCAAATATGGACTAATTAGGCATTTGTCATAATTAAACATATTAAACAGTTCATGCAAAATTGTAAATGTATTCACCCTGATGTCATTTAAAATTTAAATGATTTTATTACTTCTGTAGATCATAAAATACAACATTTTGTAGCATGTCAAGCTACTCTTCTATACACCAAAAGTTGATGGCGATCCATGCGATACTCTTTCTTTTTTTAAAGAAATTAATACTTTTACTAAGCAAGGATGCACTGACAGTCAAGTGACAGTAAAGAGACGTATATTGTTACAAACGACTTCTATTTCAAATAAATTAAGTTCAAAGAATCTTGAAAAAAACTGATTATGATTTCCACAAAAATATGAACCAGCTGTTAAACACTTATGGTAATAAGAAATGTTTCTTGAGTATCAAATCAGCATATTAGAATGATTTCTGAAGGACCACGAGACTGGAGTAATGATGTTGAAAATTCAAACTTTCCATTGTAATAACATTTCACAATCTTACCGTTTTAAATAAAAATACTTTTTAAATAAATGCAGCCTTGGTGAGCATAAGAGACATTATCATAAAAAAATATTACAGACTGAAAGTTAGTATACATCTATTGTACTTTTATGGAACTTTTTGGGGACAATCTGCAAAATATATCCTTTAAGCTTCCAGAAAATTATAAAAATATCTTAATTTCAAACAACATGAGGGTGAATACGTTTTCATTTTCCCCCCTTTAATGCCATTGCATTTCACAACATAACAGCAAAATTGAAACATAATCACACAATCACTGACCATTCAAAAAATCTTTAATCTTCTGAATGAAGTCTTTGAGTATCTTGTTAGAGTTCTCAAAGAGATCTTTCTTGCTCTGGGCTTTATCGAGAGTGTCCTTCGCTTGAGTCTTCACAGCCTCGGTGAGTGTAGCGATGTCTCGAAGCTGAGTTATAAGCAGAGATTATTTCAGGCTTTTTTCTCCGCACACACACTGCACATGCTCAAATAGACAACTGTTTACCTTTTTAGCCATGTTTTGTAACTCCTCGGTGGCAGCGGTCAGGTTCTTATGAAGATCATCAGCGTGGCCAAGAGCCGTCATTGAGGCACCAACGGTTCCACGGCATCCTTTCCCTCCACACTTCAGCACACCGTCTTGATCACGACAACCAGCTCCTCCACAAGGGCTATCTGGACAGCTACTATTTGCACTAGCATTGCCATGGCCACCACATACCTTAAGGCAAAATAGAAATAAGGATGTGTCACTGATCTAGCAAACAAATCTCTCCCCCTCCCTTTCAGATCTCAAGCTCAAAGTTTTGCCCAATGTCTCTACCTTGTTGCTGAGATGATGGACCTTTCGGTCTATCTCGTCAGCTTTTTCCTCCAGTTCAGACAAAGATCTATTGTTGGCTGCAACTGTACGCAGGAAGCGGTCCTTTGTCTCTTTTAGCAGGACTTCAGTGCGGTTACGTGTGTCTTGAGACTGTTCCACGGGACTTTGGGGTCCGTATACAGAGGCATTGCAGCGCTGCTCTGAATTCAGTGAACTCTGGTAGTACTTGCGCACATTTTCAAATTGCTCTGCAAACAAACAATAAAAAAAAAGAATGGGAAAAGGTTGTCTGGTCATCAGCAGGCCCTGGTGTAATCTATATAGATTTTCTGCACGTTTCTCTGGGCAAAATCTATGAAAAGATCATGTGGACAGGCTTTAGCAAGTCATTTTCTACCCTAAAATGACAGTGAAACAGGATATTCAACAACAAAAAGTATTTTATTTCTATAAATTGGATGGAGAAACGTGTATATGGCAGAATGGAGTCAGAATTAACGAGAGCTAACTAAAATAATATCCAAATAACAATTTTGTAATTGGTTAATATTATCCAATAGCTTACATGGCCTAAGAGAATTAAAGTATTTTCAGGCAAAGAGATTTTGCTGAAAAGACTACAAAGCCAAATAATGCATTATTTGGAATGAAATCCCTTTCATCTGTCAGTTTTGATTCAATTTGTTTGTTTATTCATATAATACTTGCAAGAAATACGAATTTACCTGCCAATCCAGCAGTGAGGTAGTTCTCCAGCCCTTTGCGCAATTGGTGAAGCGTATTGTTCAAGTCTTTCAGTTCTTTCTCCAGTGCAGTTAGGTTTTGTTTCAGAGCATTGTCACGGTCTGCTGTCACATTCAGTTCCCGAATCACACCCATCAGACGCCCATCAGTCAAAGCTATCTCTGCTCTGAAATGATGTTCATTTAAAATGGACAAAATTATGTTTGGCGAAAAATAAATCAACTTTTGCAACAATGCATGGTTTAAATTGAATTGCAAGAACGACAATATTAAATGTAAGTGACACAAACAAATCAGACGATTCAAAATATTAATTTTTAAGAGCGTAATGCCATTTACAGTGCTGCCCACCGTGTGCAGGCTTTACCTCAAGTCATCAATAGCCTGGCTGATTAAGTTATAGGTTCCCTCTTGGTCTCCATCTTTGATCAGATCTTTAACCTGTGCCAGCTTCTTCTCCAGTTCACGGATGCGGGCGTCACTGACTCCAGGCACCTCACCCTTCTCCAGAATCATGGCAATAACATTCTTGATGTGGTCTAGATCTCGGCCGACCTGGCACACAGCATCATCCCATAGCTGGAAGCATGGATGGCAGGGAATGCACTTGGGGAAGTTTCCAGTAAAGCCACGGGCGCACTCGTCGCAGTGACGTCCTGAAGCCCCCTCCTTACACTCACATGCGCCTGTTACGCGGTCACACTGAGCCGTCTCAGACCCCAGAGGGTGGCAGTTACACTCTGATCAGAGGGAGATAAAGCACTCATGATCTGACACAGAGAAGAAAAGGAATTAGTTGTATATGTGCAATACTCACCTTCACAATACACTCTGGGATCCCCCCAGTGGAACGGCTCACATGCATCACACTGTCGTCCTCCAAAACCTGGCTGACAATGACACTGGCCACTGAACTACAGGTATGAAGAGAGACGGAAGAAAGGAAATAGGGGGTAGAAAAAGAGGAGAGATTAACAGTATATTCGGCCATTGTAACTATATGCAAAAATTATAAAGTCCTAAAAACAAATCCCTCTTTGGTGAAAAAAAGGAAATCTACAGTGTTTAAATTAAAGATAAATACAATAATTATCATATAATTTAAATTAAAGAATCAAATTTAAGTCAAAAATATTTACTACAACTGTTTAAGGTAGTGAATAATTTGTTTTGATTTGATTTTACATTTAGTTTTATATTTTAAACTTAAAAGTATTTTGGTGTATTGAAATTAAAGTATCATTCAATAGTTTGGTGTGTCTTATGCTCACCAATTAAAAACATTAATATTGGGAAATATTATTTTTAAAAAAAGTTTTCCATTTAAATATATTTAAAATGTATTCCTGTAATGGCACAGTCTTCAGAGTCACATCCTTCAGAAATCCTTCTAATATGATGATTTGATGCTCAAGAAACAATTTAATATCAACTTAATATTATCAATGTTGAAAACAGTTGTGCTACTTAATATTTTTGTGGAACCTGTGAGAAAAGTGACATTTTCGTAACATTATAAATGTCTTTACTGTCACTTTAACTAACCAAATTAAAGTATCCTGAACAATAGAAAGTTTCATTTCTTAAAAATATCTTTCTGCTAAACTTGTTAACAACAGTTTATAGTTATAAATCTAATAAAAAAAGTTAATAATATATTAAAAATTGACTTTTTTAGAAATAGAAATCAATTAATATGTTTTGCAAACAACATTTGTTGATGTTTTTATAATTTCAAGCTTATAAACACATTTTTATCACACATCAGCTTTTATATTTCATCACTTCATGTCATATTATACCTTGATTTATGTTTATTGTTGTAAGGTTTTACCCTGCCAATTTACCCTCGTTTCTTTCAAAAAAAGAGGTTTTAATCTTGAGAGACGAACCTTGATAAAATAAAGATATAATCATGCAAGATATAAATATGAAAAAAGATGCTGTATAGCATAGTCCATACCATATTGCAATGGGTGCTGAGGGCATTATCCTGGACGCATCCACATGGTTCACATCCAAAGTCCAAGCCGAAGTTCCAGTGGTCGGGTGTGCACTGGTCACAGTTGTGGCCCATAATGTTTGGTTTGCAAGGACAATGTCCAGTCTGCTTATCACAGTGACATACTCCATCAGTACAGTAGTCCTGTAAAGTACCAGCAGTTACACAAGTACAGCCTGCAGGATGAGACAGAGTGCAGAATTAGATTTCAAAGCATGAATTCATTCACAGTATTTTTTTTTTATAAAAAAGGCTGCTTTGAAGATGTCACTGTACTTACGCCTACAGTCGTGAGCAAAAGCATTTCCATAATAACCCAATTTACACTCAGAGCAAGAGTGTCCATCAGTGTTATACAGGCACTTGAGGCACTGGCCAGTCCTTGGGTCACATGACTCTGGGTCTTGGGGGTCAATATTGCTGTTACACTGGCACGGCCTGCACGTCCCGCCAGGCTGCTCAGGATCACCATAGTAACCAGGAGCACAGCGATCACAGCGAGGACCTGAGAGAGGACACGATTAGTTAACCTACTAAACGAGAATCAAAAACTACTGATTTACTGGCTGTATTTTACCTGCATATCCTTCATCACACTGGCAGAGAATCTGGTTAGAGGCATAGTCTGCGTGACAGGAAGCTCCGTTGGAGTGTCCGCTGTCAGGGTATCCTGGACACGGACAAGGGCGACAGTGCTCACCAGAACCCAATACTGGGTTACCATAGAACCCGTTTATACACCTAAAGAAAGGACAGAAAAAGTAATATAATTGCTGTAGATAATATTTTATACATTTTATTTCTAATTACTTAAGTTGCTCATAAAAAATTAAAAATGTTTTCACTGGGCAGCCAGGTATTATATTTGCATTTTTACATTTATGCATTTGGCAGAACACTCACATTGAATTCAAGAAACTCATTGACATTAGCTTAGCATTGTAAGCGCCACGTTCTGCTGTTTGAGCTACAGGAAAGATGTCTATTAGCATCATACCACACTTTATTATTTATTGAAAATATTTAATATCGTTTTTTGTCAATATTATCTTTCAGAAATCAGTCTAATATGCTGCTCAAGAAACATTTCCTGTTATTATCAATGTTGAAAACAGTTGTGCTGCTTAATATTTTGTGGAAACCAGAAACAGGATTCTTTGATGAATAAAAAAAGTCCAAAAGAACAGCCTCTACAGTCCCTTTTGATTTTCTTGATTATTTCTCTTCCTTAATAAAAGCATTAATTTCTTCTTTTTTTAAACAACAACTCAAAACAAACACACACACATATACTACTGTTCACAAGTTTGAGGTTAGTATCTACTAAGTAGTACAGATATTTTTAATTAATTTGCCTTTTTTAATTTGCTGTTGTAGTTGAAATATAGTTTGTAACTGCCTCATCCTCCTTTGCAAAGCATGCTTTACATTGTGACTTAAATCAGTGACCCAAATGTAATTTGTCACATTGATTTGGTCTCCCTGAAGTAGACAGTGTACGGTTTCTCACCTCTCACACAGATGTCCAGCTGTGTAGTCTCTGCACTCTTGGCAGGCACCTGTTTCAGGGTCACAACTCTCTGTATGGCCGTTACATTGGCACTGCCTACAGTTGGGGAATCCCCACTGACCTGGTTGGCAGTCTGAGCACCGACGGCCAAACGCCCCATGCCGACATGGACACTGACCAGTCACAGGGTCACACTGATGCCCTAAAGAGCCCTGAGAGTGGCAGTCACATTCTGTTGCAGACAGAGAAATGTGTCAAGTTTAATTTAACTTGTAGAATAACATCTGTGAAAAAAAATACAATATAAAATGTACATCAAATAAATATTGTCTCTGACAGTAAAAAGTGTCTCACCAGAGCAGCCATAGGGCCCAAATCCATACGTCCCCGGTGCGCACTGATCACATTGACGGCCAATGACATTGGGTTTACACTGACATTGACCTCCGACTTTGTCACAGTCTGAACTCAGTGAACCCTGAGGGTCACACTGACATGCTGCAGAAAGGAAGCCATTCATAAGAATCTAAACAATAGTTTGAGATTTATCTGAAGGAAAAAGGAATGGATATGTTATAATGTGACTTGTTTCGACATTTATCCTTTAAGCCGATCACAGTGACTCACCCAAGGCTCCATCATGAATGATAGCAGAGATGCTGCAGATGAGTGTAGTGCACAGCTCAGCCATTGCAGGCATCGGCAGGGTCATGAAGGAATCCAAACACATGTACACCTCCATCTCCAGCCGTCGCCGCTCATCTGGGCCGTCGTCACCCTCGAAACCAGGAAGCTCCTCATACCTCGGTATCAGCACAAGCTGTAAGGAGAGAGAGATGGAATAAAAAATTCTCATTTAAGACATTTCAACCACCAGCAGGGGGCAGCACCTGTTGTCTGTGGTTAGGAAATTGCAGCACCTTGTTTCAAGCGTTTAATAACATGTATAAATGAGAAAGGATCCATACTGAGTCTATCAGGATGAAGGCAGTGAGATGTCGGTGAGACACGCCATGGCGCTGAAAACGGATGGTCACCACATACTGGTTGTTTGGCTCAAAGCAAAAGGGCCTCGGCATTTCAATGAACCTGCCAAAAGTTACATGCCATCATGAACAATACTTGTTAATGATCTATTAATGCAGATTTCAACAAGATATTTAAACTTTAAATTACCAAGACAGACAAGTCTAAGCATATGCAATGGGATAAAAAAAATAATACAAAATCAGGTGGGATCCAATCAAAATCTTGAATTTATTGTCTAATTTAAGCTTGAAATTAGTTTTCATTTTTTTGATAATTAAAAAAGCAACATCACATAAATTGGCACAGTGAACTATATCAATAGACCATAATCATGCAGTTGTATTCCTATTTAGAAAAAAAAAACACATAAAAAAATGTTATACCAAAAAAAATTAATGAAATATATATGAAATCACTCACATGCGAATTTGATGCTCAAGAAACAATTCATATGCCTGTGCAAACCATGATATTTTTTCAGGATTTTTAGATTAAAATTATCAATATTTATTTGAAACAGAAATCTTTTGTAACATTAAAACTATATTTAATTCTGATACATTTAATGCATACTTGCTAAATAAAAAGAATCTTAGTAGTAGTACTATACATGTGATTATTATTTATATTGACCAACTATTAGTATATTAAACAAGCTTTAAAAAGGTAGAGTACATGGCTCTGACCGTTAGTAAGATGACAGTTACTAACTTGACACTTAGTACATACAGATGCTTACTTTCTCCACATCAACAACCTTCATTAAAATCCCTTTCAAGCTCCAGAGAGCCACCCTTATTTAGTTAACTACAGATAAACAGAAGCTCCACCAGCCATAATAATATCTGTGAAGTCTTATCTCCTGCCTGGGGTTTTTATCCCCATGGAAAGACTTACAGTAACATATCCTTATTAAACTTCCGGAACTCACCTGACACTACCCAACCCCTCCTTTTTTTTCTCTTGTTTCTCTCACTTTTTTCTAATTTCATTCTAATTTCATTTTTCTTTCCTTCAGTGTTTGCTCAAGAGGATATGCAGCTTTTGATAGAATCTAATTTGTTCCCGCATTCCCTGAGCCTTGGGACGAGGCCAGAAATCAGATTAGAGTCAGATTACAATGGCACCCAAAAACTCCAGCCATGCTGGAAAATGATCAAAACAACTGCCATGGAACTAGGCTTCCCATGAAGAAGTGAGGGTAGGCTATACAAGGTTTAAAATTGTATTATGTACATAATTCATAATAGAACACTTGCTAAAATAAAAATGTGTACTTGCATCCAAAAACAAAGGATTCACGATATGTCAGGCAAACAAGGACACATACAGACATAGACACAATGATATTACCTTTTGTGGTGGGGCATTGTGACTATGTACATTTGCTCTGTGGGTAGCATGTTTCCACAGCGGAGACTTGAGGGTAAGTTCAGGGATGTCACACTCACTACAGCCTCCCAGTCCTCTGTGGACTGCATGCAAATAAAAATAATTGACAATATGATTTTTAATATCATTCCTTTTAAACCAAATATCAGATGGGGGATATTCATTAAATGTAGAGTCCACTCAAAAAGGAAAATTAGTCTGTCATCGTCATCAATTCCCATTGACTTTCATTGTATGGGCAAAAAATTGAATGGAAGTAAATGGGAACCGAAAGTTACCAACATTCTTCAGAATATCTTCTTTTACATTCCATAGAAGAAAGAAAGTCAAGTTACAAATACAAGTTTGGAACAACATAAGGGTGAGTAAACTGCACCGTATTTTCCTGCATATAACCCGCGGGTTATGTGGGTTATATAAGGGTGCGGGCTATATCCCAATTTTTTTACACGTAATAATATTTCAATATATTTGTTACGTCCCTAAAGACGTAAGGTTTTTTTTTGCCTTATTTTCTTTCTATTTTTCTTTCTTGCGAGGGTTGTTGTCTCTGGCCCTTCACTCTGTACTATCACTCTGATAGGTGGCGCTGATATGCTGTCTGACCTGTCAATCATGCAAGAAGCCATGATTGGCTGTGCTGCCATGAGGGCGTGCTCTTCTCCTCTCATCCAATGATCAACACCTGTAGAATACGCTTCTTAAGGGACGTGCTGCTGCACAGCGGGAGAGACTGCTTTTTCTTTTTGTTCTGATTCTGACTTGTGTTTGTTTTCTTATTGTTTGAATTTTGCGCACAAGCACTGTGTACCGAGCCTGAACAGTTATGGATAATTGACGTCATGCAAAATGTGAACTTACACAAAAAAGTTCATAAATCTATGGGTGAGGGTTATATAAGGGTGTGGGTTATGCCAACGATTTTTTACACAAAACCCCAAAACCTGCGGGCTATATGAGGGTTCGGATTATCTGCGTCTGCAAGTTATATGCGGGAAAATACGGTAATCAGCTACCATTTTCTGAAACAATATATCAAGCTTTTTGGACCACAAACCTCTGGCTCGTATCGAATCATGATATCATATTCCATGGCGTAAGGGATGTTGCTAATGGTGAACTCTAGGCCAGCTCCATCTTTAACACGAGCGAAGCCTGGCCCGGTCCATGTGACTATCTGACCTGGCTGTCTCTCTCTGTGCACTATGTTCACGCTGGGCTGCAAACAGTCAAAGATTCACATTAACATATTATCACATTAACAGATACATCAGTGTAAGGTATATAGCAACTGATGAAGCTGGAGGTGAAGTTTTCTGAAGGGAAACTCACTGTTTGTTGCAACTGTCGGATACGTCTAAGTGCTGCCCTCTGCTGCTGGGCGATGCGACGGTGACGTCGATGTCTTCTCAGCTGATTATTGAGATGCTGCACACAGTCGGTCTCAGCCTGAGGCCTCAGTTTGCCCTAAACAACCAGCACACAAGGTATATAGTGCTCACCCTAATACTCAAGATACAAACCCGCTTCCAAAAAAAGTTGGGACATTGTACAAATTGTGAATAAAAACAGAACGCAATGATGTGGAAGTTTCACTTTTAAATATTTTATTCAGAATACAACATAGATGACATATCAAATGTTTAAACTGAGAAAAATAAGTTGATTTTAAATTTCATGGCATCAACACATCTCAAAAAAGTTGGGACAAGGATGTTTACCACTGTGTGGCATCTCCTCTTCTTTTAATAACAATCTGCAAGCGTCTGAGGACTGAGGAGACAATTTGCTCAAGTTTAGGAATAGGAATGTTGTCCCATTCTTGTCTAATACAGGCTTCTAGTTGCTCAACTGTCTCAGGTCTTCTTTGTCGCATCGTCATCTTTATGATGCGGCAAATGTTTTCTATGGGTGAAAGATCTGGACTGCAGGCTGGACTTCAGTACCGGATCCTTCTACGCAGTCGTGATGTTGTAATTGAAGCAGTATGTGGTCTGGCATTGTCATGTTGGAAAATGAAAGGTCTTCCCTGAAAGAGACGACGTCTGAATGGGAGCATATGTTGTTCTAGAACTTGGATATACCTTCAAGCATTGATGGTGCCTTTCTAGATGTGTAAGCTGCCCATGCCAAAAGCACTCATGCAACCTCATACCATCAGAGATGCAGGCTTCTGAACTGAGTGCTGATAACAACTTGGGTTCCTTGTCCTCTTTAGTTCGGATGACATGGCGTCCCAGTTTTTCAAAAAGAACTTCAAATTTTGATTCGTCTGACCACAAAAGTTTTCCACTTCAATTTCAAATGAGCCTTGACCCAGAGAAAATGTCTGCGCTTCTGGGTCATGTTTAGATATGGCTTCTATTTTGACCTATAGAGTTTTAGCCGGCAGTGGTGAATTGCACAGTGGATTGTGTTTACCGATAATGTTTTCTGGAAGTATTCTGAGCCCATGTTGTGATTTCCATTACAGTAGCATTCTTGTGTGTGATGCAGTGCCGTCTAAGGGCCCGAAGATCACAGGCATCCAGTATGGTTTTCCGGCCTTGACACTTACGCAGAGATTGTTCCAGATTCTCTGAATCTTTGTAAGATATTATGCACTGTAGATGATGATAACTTCAAACTCCTTTCTAATATTGCTCCGCTATTTTTCGCCGCAGCATTGCGCGATCCTCTGCCCATCTTGACTTCTAAAGAGACACTGCCACTCTGAGAAGTTTTTATACCCAATCATGTTGCCAATTGACCTAATAAGTTGCAAATTGGTCCTCCAGCGGTTCTTAACCGGCCTATTATTGCTACCTGTCCCAACTTTTTGGAATGTGTAGCTCTCATGAATCCAAAATGAGCCAATATTTGAGCATGACATTTCAAAATGACTCAGTTTCAACATTAGATATGTTATCTATATTATATTGTGAATAAAATGTAAGTTTATGAGATTTGTAAATTATTTGCATTCCTTTTTTTATTCATAATTTGTACAGTGTCCCAAAATTTTTGGAATCAGGTTTGTATAACATTTATTTACACTGGGATATAGAGTATGACTACACTATGTCCAGGATGGCATATCACCATACACTCATATTAATCTTATAATAGGAAGTAAACTATATTTTTATATTTTATATATATATATATATATATATATATATATATATATATATATATATATATACTGTATACAGTAACAGTATATAACAGTAACATATACATATATATGTTACTGTTCAAAAGTTTAGGGTCAGTATGATTTATAATATTTTATTAGTTATATATATTTATGATTTAATAATATTATTATATTACACTATACCAGTCATTCCCAAACTGTGTTCCGCAGTTGGTCCGTAATATATGTATATAATATAATAAAAGAATATGTAGGCCTATATTGATATAACATTTGCATTAAATTGTCAAGTTATTGTGCGATTACTAGTTATAGTAGTGCTAGTAAGCCTATTTAGAGGTGCGGATTAATTCAGGTAAGACTGTGTGTAGAGACTTTATGTGTGTTATGAGGTGGTCCGCAACATTTTTTGATTACAAATAGTGGTCCACACACACAAAAAGTTTGAAAAACCCTGCACTATACAGTATGCAACAAAAATCTCTTTACAAGCGCAAATGCAAAAACAGATCACAACAGATCCCTTTCTGAAGCAAGGGAGTGAGGTGGCAGGCAGTGAAAGTGTAAACTGTAAATGATGATGGTGGAGAGAGTGAGAGACTGTGTGAACCAGACAGTGCTGGTGTGTGTTTATATGTGTGGTGGGCATTAATAACTCGCTCTGACGGGCTGGAATCTCTTCTGCTCTCTGATCTTATTCGGGGTCACTTCAACTATGGACCGTTGAGCATGTATAAAAACTTTTTTTTATAGATTTAAAAAAATGTACTTTAATTGGGAAATTGGAAGACAAACTAGAAGGCAAAAAATAGGTTTATTTATTTAGTTAATAAATAAACTTTCATTTATAAACAAAAGCTATCACTAAACCTAGAAGATATGATGGTATCAGACAGGCATGCAGCTCTGAGTGTTTTGTGTCACACATATCAGTGGAAGTGAAGGTACCTGAGGGTTCAACTCACACGAATGTAAACCGACAAAGGGGATGGTTTTACATTTAACATATTACATCAACATTTAGTTATGTTAGGGGCTGAAAGATCCAACTGAACCCAAAAAACAGGGATTTCTTTCACAGACATACACGTATTACTCTCTCTAGATCTATGTGCATGATCCTGTTTCCATGGCCCATGATACCAGCATCACCCCCCCCCCCCAAGAGAAGAACAGACACCTATTCATAACAATAAGAAGATTTATAGCTATACCCGGATATGATATGAACTTTAGGAGTTTAGTCTGCCAAAAGGAAAAACAAACCTATATTAGGTGCTGATATGATCTCTGTGAAGAGGAGCATTACTCACAGGAAGAGCGGGATCATCAGGGGAGCGACCTACAGCTCCCTCTGCTTCATATTTATAATAATCCAGAGAAGCACAGAAAAACGCAGGCTGCACTTCAGAACACTGCCGACCAATCAGATGAGGCCGACAGTCACACTGACCGTTGTCCATCATGCATCTGAAGGAGAAAGGGAAAACAGTGTATGCACAATTGTAAATGATAACACTAAAAAAATAGTTTTTGATTTAGGTACCTATCCTAATCAAATCCAAGAACAATTTAGTCTTTAATCTTGGTCTATCAAAACTACACCCAGATACCAAACACTTCCTTATAGCTAATCGAGGGTAAATAAACTAATTTAAATGCAATAACTGGCATCAGTGATTCACCTGCTGCTGGTTGCTCCACCAAAGTCACAGTCACATGGTCTGCAACCTGCCAGATCATTACTGAGACCCCAGTATTCAGGCTTTACACAAACAAAAATACATTAAAAAATAACATTAGAAAGTAATATGATAGTTATTGGTTATTATTAAGGAGAGAGATGGAGAGCATGTACCAGGCATTGGTTGCAGTAGCGGCCAGTTACGTATCTTTTGCAGGAGCAGTCCCCACTGATCTGATCACACGGAGCCCCCAGCATGGTGATGCCACGGGGGTCACAGTTACATGCTGCCAATGACATACGCATACATGTAACACATAAATGTCACATACAGTGGCCCATAAAGGTATTTTCACACTAAAAAGTAGGGTAGGCAATGTTCAATGATAGGATATCCTAACTTGCCTGTCAATCTAAGACTCAGAACCAAAAAAACATCCACATTTGTTCCTAACTGCCTGTCAACCTATGTATTTTTATTCCTCCAAGCACACATGAGGACACTGAAGATTATGGCTGCATAAGCAACTTTTTCAGAAACATTACAAAATCTGACCAACACCAAACTTTTTAACAATAGTGGTTTAAAATGTCTTGATGTCAAATGTTAGTTTAATATGTCCATAGTTAATATGATACAAACTTTCAAACATCCATCAAGCACATGCAAACACTTACGCTGGCATCCCAGTGGGTTGTCAAGACTGAGACCATAGTGTCCCTCTTTGCAGTAGTCGCAACGCTGACCCCTGACGTTCTGCTTACAGCGACACTGACCCCCAATCATACCCAGATCAAGATCAGTATGACTGTCACAAACTCCTCCCTCTACAGAGCCCACAGGGTCACAGTCACAGGCTGCAAACACACAGGAAACAACATCAACAACAGGTAGGAGAAAACTATGCAAAAACAAAAAGTTTCACGAAAAGGCTTTTTCTCAGTAGATTATCATGAACAACTTACGGACACATGCAGCCGGGTCTCTGATGTCTCTAGTTGGATCCTGATAGTAAAAATGTTTACACGTCTCACAGTTGCGGCCCATGGTGTTGTGCAGACAGTTGTCACACACGCCTCCACTGACATTCCCAGTAGCCAGATACACCGCCATGTCAAAATGACACTGACTGGAGTGACCGTTACAATTGCATTCTGAGAAAAAGTCAGATAATAAAACATTTTTTGTTAACATTTCTATTAAGATAAGTGGATTTGCTTGAACTTCAACATGCGTGTGTATTTTACCCCTGCAGGTATGTGAATTATCAGTCTCGGCAGGTCTCCAGGGAGCATCATGGTAGAAATCTCTGCAGTGCTCACAGTTTAATCCCACAGTGTTGTGCTTACACACACAACGTCCATGAATCTGCCCCATCAAAATTATAGGATATATTAAATAGTGTGCTTCCTTCACGATTCATTAATGCAAGAACACTTCATTTTTATTTGAAACTGACACCCACCATGCCTGAATCCCTGGTGTTCACACCAGGTACTGGTGCACACTCAGCCGCGTGACCATAGCAGAAGCAGCTCCCGCGCACAACCAGCTCATACAGCGCATAGTAATACTTCTGCAGAACGTCAGGACGGCGGTCAAGCAGGTTATCACCCAGAGTGTGCAGTTTTGTGAAGTTTATCCGTAAGTTAGTGATCCGCAACAAATCTGAGGGGAGATTGTGCACCTGCTTTACTTGTAGTACTACAGGGTCCAAACTGAACACTCGCTACAGTAAATGTGAGTTATTTTAACTCTCAAGTTAACATTAGCAATCTCACTGCAATAAAAACAAATACATTTTATGTAATAGATAATGTACATCTAGCCAGTTTTTAATATCAAAATAAAAGGGTGAAGTATATGGGTCATGTAACACCTTGATGGGGTTTATTTTGCAAGAACAACTGACTGTATGTACTTTATCCACTTATTACACGGCTACTTGTCCGAATAAATAAGTAAAACCAAATAAGATTACACTTTAAGGAGATGTTGCTACAGTGCAATTAAACAAATTCATATTTTAACCCTACCCTTACTATAGGGTTAAGATTATGGTTAATTGCTTGTAATTGTGCAAAATTTACTGTTATTACTATAGTAACTAGTTAAGGTAACTAAGGGTAAATAAGGTGAGAAATTTTCATTTGAGTTTAAATATTTTATTAGCTCATTATGCGAAAAGCTTCTGTGAAGAGTGTTACTCACAAGCAGCTTTGAATCTGTATGAACGATGAAGTCAAAAATTTAAGGGATAATGTACAATTGTATTACTTATTACACAGCTTTTCACCACGAAAAATAATGATGGGAATAATGATGAAATATTGATTTGAGAAGAAAACGCTTTTTTAAATTTTACCTGTTTGTTATCTTATAATCCATTACAGTGTACAAAACAATCAATCTAGCGACAAGACAAAAACTTGAACAATATTACCATAGGTCTACTATTAATACTGAAGTCTGGTTTTATTTTACAGTAAATACAGTATAGTCAATAACTGAGGCGCAAGATGGCACCAGCTGTGTTTGAACAAAATGAGAGCGAATCCATGGTGTGATATGAGCATCAGCTTCAAATTCCAGGATGGGCTGCCATTATAAAGTAATGCTATTTGTAACAGTCATTATCATTCAACAACTGAGCTCAGAATAAAGTATTTCAAAAAGCCGTGTAATAATAAAACAATAATCCACAGAACAGTTAGATGGTAAAAAATGGTTATACTGTACTGCACTAACCCTGAATGTCAAGACCGTATGGGTCTTTGACATGGATCGCAGGATCCAGCACTTTGTAGATGACCTAAAATAAAAATAAAACAAATCACATAGTAGGAACGCTGCATCCAAAAGAAACAATAAAGCAGACTGAAACACATCCATATTCAAATACCATCAGCTCACACTCACCTCTCCCTCAATGGATGGCTCAATGTCAGAGTAGCGCTCCTCACAGATGACCTCATCAATAAACCGCAGGGAGTGGGCAGGAACCCCGGGGAAAGTCTTGGTGCAGTTGTAGGCGAAGTAGCGATATGGCCTCCATGTACGGCCAAAATCAGAAGAACGCTCAATCAGCATAGCAGCAGGCCTAAACGTCTGTGGAGAAGCAAACAAAGGTTAAAGTTAAAAATGAGGAATGCTGGCTTTACTTTTATTGACATACAGTTTCATTCAATTCAATTGCTGATGTAAAAGTTGAAACTTGACGTGATACTCTTGATATCCATTTATATATATACACCTTAAACTTCATGATGAGATGAGTAAAGTGGAATTCAGCCTCAAGATTCAGTCGAATACTGACACTCTCCTCTCCTGTACACAGAAAAACAAAAGAAAATAATCTACTAGTATTCAATTGAACTCTCACAGTATATATTTTTTCATTACAAATTATTAAGTGAAAAAATTATTTAAAAAAATAACATGAATTTCGTAACTTTTAGGTAGTAGAATTACTTTGCATGTTACAAATTAATAATGTATGACAATGTATTAATTTAGTGGGGAGCACAAACCTGAGACCACTAGCGAAAATGTTTCCATTCTGTTTTTTCTTTTCAAGTTTAATATACAGTATACACTAACTAACATAAATGCATTTAATAATAATAATAATAATAATAATTAAAACAAAAGTTGAACAATTATTATTATTATCATCATCATCATCATCATCATGTACTAA
The DNA here is from genome assembly GCA_037043235.1 of Rhodeus uyekii. NCBI lineage: Eukaryota > Metazoa > Chordata > Actinopteri > Cypriniformes > Acheilognathidae > Rhodeus > Rhodeus uyekii. Next base: position 2,146,431 of record JAWRVZ010000034.1, read on the forward strand.
AGAAGGCAAAACAGAAACAACAAAACAAACCAAGGACCACGAGTGAAAATTTGTTCCATTTTTTAAATGTAATATACAATACACATTATTAATAATTATTAATATGACATTAATATACTTATTTATATTATTAATTACTAATAAATAAATAAATATATATATATATATTTATTTATTAGTAATTAATAATATAAATTACTATTCATATATATATATATATATATATGAATAGTAATTCATTTGAATAATAATAATAATAATAATAATTTAAATAACAACACAATTCTTTTTTATTTTCTTATTGTTCTTTCCAAGTCCTCAAACTTTAGTTTAAGATAGGAAATAAAACCTTTTGGTTTCAAAAAACACATTCCCACACACCATTTACAGATTGCCACCAGGTCAGTTCTCCTGTGCTGTCTCTCTGGTAGATGACATTCTCCACCATGTGACTGTTTCTGTGATGATAGGCATCGTATGGCTCTTGGGAGTTACATATAAAGCACTTATCGGAATCCTGAGGACAGATAGGAAAAAAAAAGAAAAGAGAATAAAAACAAAAGCCCATTTTGCAGACATCAATGCAGTCTGACAGGAACCTCTTCACATCTTTTTTTGGTAGTAGTATTTGAGTTTATTGCCATCTCAGCATCATCGGCTATTACATGGCAGATACATATTAAACATTTAATAACATAATATCATAAATACAAAACAAACAACTTTTTTCCAGGTACAGTTTCATTTGTAATGACTTAAACCTGCATGGTTGGCGGCTCATGTAGCTGCCAAGACATACAAAAAAATCCTGGGTCATAGCCTGAGCAAAATGTTCTCTCAACCTGGAAGTGGAGGAAGAGAGGGGAACGGGCCTCCTGGATTCAGGTCAGAACATGAGAGTTAGCATGGATGAATGCCAGAGCACTTTGTCTAAGCGGAGTTGTTGTCATGGGCACCAAAACCTCCAGCAATCTCCTGGCTAAAACGAGTGAGACGTGTATTCTTCAGCACCCTTTAAAAGGTCACAGCAATGACCAGGAAACCTCAGTGTCTATTTCAGATCTTCACAAGCTCTGCAGGAGACGGATATCAGGACTTCTACAATATTGTGCTTACCACACACTAGAGACATGCTTACTGGGGTAGTTTTGAGTGTGAGCTGCCAACAATAGGATTAGCAGTGATCAACCAGATTATGAACTACAGGAATGCTATGCTGGGGCCCATGCAAAAAACACATTGTTAAATCTCTAGCATGACTTGGCTCTGTGGATTCACACAGTTTAAGTGTATGGACTGAAATGGGGTTAAGAGAGATAAAGTAAGAACCTTTCTGAATATTTGCTATAGGCATTGTTTTCTTTTTTTAAACATGATACTTTTTTGATGCCAGAATATACACAATGTGTGTGTGTGTGTGTGTATACACACACACACACATTGTGTATATTCTCGCATCAAAAAAGCATCATGTTTTATAAAAATGTTTTATGTTTTTAAACATAAACAGAGCAGTCAATTAAAGCTAGTATTTCTATTTGATACTCATGATGGATAAATTACACAAACGGAAGTGTGGGGAACTCGGCAGACATAAATTGACAGAGCGCTGACAGGTAACACCTGCGCTGAGGACAAAAAGGGTGTAACTCTTGGTCTAGGATGTGTGGTGCCTCCAGGCAGAAAACAGTCCATTTTATACACCCAAAACACTTTAATGAGAGGTGAAATACATAGAGCCTAAAAGCACACAGAACATTTTAAATAGACATTCATAGAACATTAAACAGTCAATGAAAATACAATTTATGAGGGCAGAAAAGAGTGCTTTATAGACACCAAAAAGGAAAAGGGAGGAGTAGTGTTTCAGGATAAAAGAGGGAAAGCAAATAAGAAATGAATACCAGATCTTTTAAACCACACACGTATCGAACAGAAAAGCCTTAGGCAAAAGATTTGACTGCTATAAAAGAGCAGTGGCATAGTGAGCAATACACGTGCAAAAGTTCAACATGTGCAACATCCTGTAATCTAACAAGTTTAGCTTAACTCCATAACAATGATGTATGGATGAATGGAAAGTTTTCATGTTTTGTAAAAATACCTCATAAAAAAAACTTCTTAAGGGGCCCATGCACAAGCACATCTATCTTCATATGACAAATAATTTCCGTCAACACAATTTCCAGGGCAAGGCCATACATGCAGGAGTAGAGAGCATGAGCATGGTATACAAAACATGAGATCATGTTTTTGTGACTATATGAAAGAGAGTGAATGGTTCAGAAATAATGTTGGGTTTACCTGCAAATGACTGACGATACAGTACAGCTCATGCCCATCCAGGCCACAGGTGGAGGTGGCGGTCAGATTAATAGCTCGGCCAATCAGAAGGTTCCCTGTTGCTGGGTAACAGCTCCCTTCCATACAGCCATGTGGGGATGATGGGAGCTCCTGAGCCACAACTGGGAGAACTGGAGAAGACACAGACAGGAAGTGGGAGGTCATTAACTTCACAGTGTATTCTGTTTCACAGTATTCAGTGCTTCTGTATAACTTCACTTCACTTGTCTTTTTTTATTTTTTATTTATTTTGAAAGCCCAGCATTGCATCAATAGTGCATAGTTTAGCATGAGGACACAATATATAATAATAATTATAATAATATACATATAAATGTCAAATTAATTACACCAATTAACATTAATATATACTACTAATACTTAATTCCAACAATAATTAATGAACAAAAATTCCAATGAATGAATGAATGAATGAATGAACAAACAAATGAATTAGTAAATCTGTTGTTATATGTAATATGTGTAAAACACATTTTTATTTTAGTCAAAATGGCTTGAGAGTAAATTTCCCTTTCCACTTCCTGTGAAATTATTTCTGATATTCATATGCCCCACGTTGTTTGCAGTGCTTTATGGACATATTCACATATACACTTCCTATGATTACAAATCTCACTTAGATGACCACAATCGAGTGAATGGAATGTAGGAATGGGTGAATGCAACTGATCTTAGTTAGTATCTTAACTTAATTAGTATGCACTTTTCTTTCCAAAACGCCACACAACAACCAATCAGGGGATATTATCATGGCTTCTGTTTGATGACCTCATGCAGCTCATGGTCCCACCCAGGCGGCAGTATCAAAGACTGAGGGTTTAGTTTTTCATTGAGCTAGGTACATAGCTGGCTTTTTTCCACATGGTTACCTCTGCAAAGAGCTCAAAAACGCACTGTTTGCCTTTTAAAATCCACACTTCATTATAGGGTTATTTGACAGTCAAATCCATATATGTGGGAGGTCCTGCGTGGATTTTGAACATTCACTTCTAACGTTGTGGAACTATCATTAAAGAAAACTAGCATGTAACCGCACCTTCAAACTATAATACTGCAGAAATCTAGGGTTTTGCAGCAGGAGAACGTCAATAACTACGTGACCATAAATCTCAATGTGTATGACCTCTTTATCATTGAGAGACTCTTGGAAAGGCAGTGTCCTGGTCAATATTTGGGCCCCTCTGTGCTACCATTTCTCACACATCACTGACTCAGAATAATAATGCCATCATCTCAACACAGAATATTGAGAGAATGAGTGAGTAAATCATGCAGCACAGGACCTGGTGAAAGGCGATGGAGCAGACGTCTGAAAAAGACATTCAGAAAAACAAGATGACTGATTTTAAAACATGTATTATTTTAAATTAGATTTATAGTTTATCAGTATCAGACAGTATATTTAATTAATAACACTGTGTTAGTGTTGTGATGCCTACATTTAAAATGATTGTTATTTAATTCATTTAGACAAAACAGGGTCCAATTTTAATATAAATGTATCAGTTCTCAGACATAACACGATAATAATTATTAGCTTACCAGTGTCTGGCAGAATATTGGTGCATCTATAGTAATTATTTAATTTATAATTCTTGTAACTTCTACAATACAAAAATATACAATATATTAAACAAAATTATTTGCCTAACACTTTCACCATACATACAGTTTCAAAACAGTTTTACAAAAAAATCATAATGTTAGTGTTTATAACATTTTTATATGTTCATGCCTTATAGTTGGACTTATATATATAATAGTTGGAAAAATATAAGAGCTGGGTGATAATATGGTTTACAATGTAAACGAATCAAGAAGTTGAGATTTGCTCTATATGTATGCAAGTTGGATATACTATTCATCCAACTTATATATTTTTCCATAGTAATTCATTCGATTACTCAACACTATTCTTTGCACAAGAGTGCAGATAAGCCTAAAAAATTCAAAACAACATTCAACCAGCCCCTTCTCAGGTCACACATACACACACACGTATGTTTGTGCATGTCTTTGTGTACGGTCTATGTTTGTAAGTGTGAAATTCACATTCTTGTTAGTTTTCCCAGTAGACAGGGGGGTATTTCAAAGGTATTTCATCAATTGCGAGTTCAGTTTGCTAATTATAGGACTGGTGTCTGAGGAACTTTCATAAGCACAGAGTGTGGTTCTTTATAGGCCACACACACAAGAAAAAACTATTCTGCAAAGAGTTTTTTGTCTAATGAGACCTGATGGTGTGTTTGGGGCGAGGGGTAGGCAAGAATAGGTTTTGACTTTGTTTTGTCATAATCTGTTTTGAGTCTTCACACATTCTTTTCCTTTCTTCAAAGTGGGAAAACAAATGTCAAAAAGAATGATAGAGAAAGAAGCTTTAACAATAGAAAAATGAATGAAGATATGTACAAGCAGTTGATTATTCCATCCATTCAAGTCTTTCAATAGATTAATTAACTACAATTAAACATAAACTAAAATTAAAACTGATATTATCTAATCATTTAGGGCCATGTAGAAAAAAATAAAAGCAGCCCAGTTTGTACTCACAAACAGATTAAGCTTCTTAAGGTTAAGTTCTTTAAGGTTAAGGCAGGTACAGTACGCGGTTGCCTCTCCCTGCATTTTCTAATACACCCACAAACTGCATAAACTAACACACACTCTCTTCCCTACATGCCACAATTACAGCATACAGAGACAAGCTACAAGGGGTCCCAGAGGCCGACGTGCGCATCCGCAAAGTGAAGACAGTACAGAAATGCCAAGCCAGGAAAATGTCATACATTAAGAGAAAGATTCCAGGTGTAAATATCTCACATGGGTCTTACAAAATGCCCATGTGTAGCTAAGGAATGGCATTCCACGAGTCGACGACAAGCCTCCACATGTGCTGTACTGCCTGTCGAAAGGAAGCTGAGACCACCTCTGACGTATTGGCCATCACCTATAAGCAATATGACTGTTCTTATTAGACATTGTCTATCAGTTTTGGTACATCGTTTGTATCACAATGTGGTAATCGGTTGATATTAGATTTTATTTATCAGTTAGTATTGGATATTTATTTGTGCATGCTCATTTAGATCATCTTTGCTATCAGCTAACACTCACTTAAGTTAATCTCTAAAAACATAAATGATTGAATTACTTTAGCAAATTATTTTTCATACTGTACATTTTAATGTTATGATGCCAAAATTCACTTGTAGCATTTAAAATGACAAATTTTACTTTTTATTTAGACAAAATTGAGTGGAAATTCAATAGCATTTATCGGTTACCATCCATTGCATGAAAATAATTATCAGATTGTTGCAAGAAAAGATTGAATTGAATGGAGTCAAATTGAATGGCTTCGCGGACAAGAAAAAAATAGGATAGGACTTAATTTTGTCAATGGGAAATTGCTCAAAGTTTCATTGTGGTTTGGTTTTACTGTGATTTCATGTGTTTGACAGTGTGTCAGGCCCTTGTGTCACTTATAATAAAAATAATAATGTTTATTTCATACATTGCCTTTCTACCAACTCAAGGACACTTCAAAATAGAGCAATGGAAATATAGAACAATAAAGCAGGACAGAAAAGGAAAAAAGTACAAAATACAGCAAAATAGAACAAAATGCAAAATACATAGTGCAGAATACCACAATGAACATGAACACATATACGATCAAGAAAAGCATTTAAAGAATTTATCAAATAGATGTCACTGCAAAGAGGAAAGGAAGTTATTTTATTTATACAATTTTATAATTTTTGGAAAACTATTCCATTTTAAAAAACAAAAGTTTTGTCAATTTTGTCAAAACAAAAGAATTGTCAATTAGATTTCACAGATTTAAGATTAAAGGAGGTATAGCTCAGACAATGCACTGTCAAACCCTAAACTGGAATGTGAAAAATCAGATAGTGAACCTACAGGTACAGACAAAGTAAGGCAGTCATTGTTGTTTTGAAATCAAACAATCCCAATCAAACACTCGACAGATCATAATTAGAATGTTCCTCTGCAGATAATACTGATATAACTGATGGTACAATAAAGCATTTATGAAGTAGGTATAAGCAATGCACCTTAAAGCTGGCAGACCTAAAGATTTTGTCTAGATGAAGTTTATTCCAAGCAAGGACAAAGTTCACAAAGTACACATGCCCTAAGACGCAGAGAGACATTCCATTACAATGGCACATGCTCACACACCTTGATCATATTCCTTGTACAATCATTAACACACAATCTCACTGACCCACATTGAGTAAAGGGAGCACAATGGGCATAGATCCCACAGCTCCAGATAATGAACTTGTGAAGTTATTAAATGTTTGCAAGTTCCTGCCTCCTTCTTCCTTGAACAACATACAGCTTTACAATTTGCTTTTGAATTCCCGGTAAACAATATACACAAGTTATGAGTGTAACTTGCCCTAAAAACAAACCAACTTCCTGTCGTTCAACATTTTATAGTGCCCTGCGACATGCCATCAACTTTTCTTTCTTTTTTTTAAAATCAAGTCATGGTTCATGTTTATAAAACGTATCACATACATTCAGATGATTAACATCATGGGTAGGGCTGCACGATTTGGTTAGGGAGGGTGAACTTCAAATTTGATTAAGTATTGGGCCTAGTCATGCTTCCCATGATTGTGATTAGAACATTATAATGTCAGATTAAATGCCATTGTCCAAATTTCATAAAAAATATCAAACTGCTACATAATAGTCTAATATTAAACACTAAGAAAAGAGATCTTAATAAAAACAGCTAGATTAGAAAAAGTAAAAACACAATGAAAATGAGTGACAAGAGTGAAAGTTGACTCCTGTATAAGAGTTTACTGGAAGTTTTTTTAACACCCTTTCATCAAATATGTGGCTTTCCAGACACTACTTAAAATATCTTAAAAAGCCACGTATAGAAATCAAACACCTGAGACATTCCTCTCACGCTCTAAATTCTGGCTGAACCTTTAAACACAGCTTTCTGATTCCCAGAAACAAAGAATCAACATTAATAAAATTATTTCAGCATCTCAGAATTAAACTAAAATGGGGTACCTAGCATTTTAGGGGGATTTTTTCCCCTTTAATGAGAGAGGAACAAGACCAGGGAAGGTCTAATCCGGTCCTGTGTTCGAACACGCAGACTAAATAAGTTTGAAAAAAGTAGCATGTCTGAATGTATTCATAAAGCAGTTGGCAAAAGGTACATGGACAACTTACTACATCTGTCGAGACACTGGTCTGATGGACACTATCCATGAGGCCACGTGAAAGGTTTTGACAAGATAAGTACGTTCTGATTCATACTATATAAAACATACTTTTCAACAATCACAAAGACCCTTATTAATAATAGTATCTACTCATACAGTATTCAATTTCAGAGGCAAATCTATACTTAACCCATGGTCACCAGAGGTGCAACTGCGCCATATATTAAAGTGCTACACAAAAGGCTATAGCTTAAACTAAAGCAGCATAAGTTTGCTGACTACTGCTCAAGAACAACATCACACTAGGAGTGAACCTACAATATGATGTCTAAACATGCCATATGGGTAGGGAACTCACTAAGGTTTGGAAAAGAGCCAGTGTTACAGTGTTTTTTTCCCATTTCCAATCCATTTTTCCAGACATTTAATCTTATAAGTATAGTACTTTCAACAGGGGACATACATTTAAACATCTAGCTAAATGACTAGTGATTGAGCACATAAGGATCTTGATAAAATAATAAATGATGCACTGATAATTGCACTGTGCTACAATGAGAATAATGGGACAAAATTAAAGTGCTGATCCCCTCTCGCTCATGTCAAAACTAATGGACATCTTCAACACTGTTCTCATTCCATCTCAGTGAAGCACCCTCACTATTGAAATCCTACTCCCCACTCTTATTCTCCACTTCTCTCCCTCTTGTTCCGTTTCTCACTCCCTCTCTTTTGATTCAATACATAAACCCGAGAGTGAATATGACTGGCACTTGCATTGCACGCATAAACACCAGGACTACAAGTGTCAGAAGCATGTGTACTAACTGTTAGCCCATCAAATTACAGCTACCTTGATAAAGAAAAAAACATTTTATGATTCCACAGATCTAATGTGCAGCAGGCAAATAGCACTGAATCTATAATGAGTCTAATTAAAATAAAAGGAAAGGCGCCAAAAACTTAAATTAAATACAGCGCAGCACTGCTTCAGTGCATTAAGCACCTTGTAAAACTGAATTGCAAAAGCTTTATAAATACATTAGCTTCATTTTTGCACTAGTTTTTGTTTAAAATCGCAAGACAGTAAAAAAAGGTCTAGATGTCAGGTGTCAACAAAAACCAGCCCGAGGGGGGAAAAACAAGACTCGACTGACTTGATCACTGGACTAAAGGACTAAAGGACTAAAGGACTAAAGGACTAAAGGACTAAAGGACTAAAGGACTAAAGGACTAAAGGACTAAAGGACTAAAGGACTAAGGACTAAGGACTAAGGACTAAGGACTAAGGACTAAGGACTAAGGACTAAGGACTAAGGACTAAGGACTAAGGACTAAGGACTAAGGACTAAGGACTAAGGACTAAGGACTAAGGACTAAGGACTAAGGACTAAGGACTAAGGACAGCAAAAACACCACCATAGTACGATGACAAACCAGCACAGGACAGGAAACAAGAGGGGAATAAATAGGGAACATGAGGCAGGGGGAATATGGAGAACAGGTGGGGCAAATTAAACAATAATAAGGGAACAAGATGGGCGGGGTTTCACAATTGACAGGACAAGACATGACATGAACACGCAGCCAATGTGAATGCAATTAGCCGCGTGTCCACTTGAAATAAGACAAGACAGCACGCAGCTAGTGAAACACAAAGACACGACAATAGGGTAGTGTCAGAGCTCTGTCACCAAAGCACAAAAAACACGACCAAAATGACAGAACCCTGACACTAGAGACACGTTTAACTCGAGCACCACATCAACAAGATGTTGCAAAAGATGTAAGATGTGAGCATAACAATTTAAAAACATGAGATGCAGGGTTGTGGAGTGAAAAAAAAAGCTTTATGTTTTTAAAATCTGAGCTACTTTTAACTTGTGTGGGGAATGCCATGTCATGCATGAGACTGCCAAAGACATGAGACATAAGCATGGTCAACCATGTTCATCTAACACACAGAACATGTTCTTGCATTTAGAAATGAGAGATGCAAGGCAGTGCAATGAAAAAACACGAGACATTTGTTTTTGTTTAACAAATTTTAACTTGAGTGCTGCATTTTTACAATGGCATTTTATGCACAAGACGCAGCAAAACATGCGCGATGCGGGCACAACAGTCAGACATGTCTCTACAAGCAAATGTCAGAAAGAACAATGAAAAAGTAGTGAAATGTAAAAATGTTTGTTCTGTGCAATTTATGAATTTGAGTCATGTGTCTATTTTGCTTGACTTACTTAGTAGAGTTTGCCGCAGGTGTTCAGTTTCATCTCCATAATACATATACCTTTCATTATGAAACACAAAAAGCAAGGACAAGCAAACACAATGCCTCTGATTGCTGCTCATCAAAGAGTGAAAGGACAGGCACTGTTGCTAAAGAAAAGATAGGGTTAACAGGTTGGCCATGTTTTCGTTTGCTTAAGTCTAGATTGTTTTGTTGAAAAGTTCTCTCGTAGGAGCTAGCGTGAAAAAGACCTCCCGGGTGGGGGTCTGTGTGTTTTGAACTTCACTTTAAGAAGCTTATCCCCTGCTCACCTTACTGGGGTAGTCAGACTTTGATAATGACATGGAATTGTATGTGTTGTCATCAGTCGTTTTATGATCCCACCTTAAAGGTTTAGTTCACCCAAAAATGAAAATTCTGTCATCATCTACTTACCCTCAAGCTGTTCCAAACCATTATGTTTTTCTTTCTTCTGCTGAACACAAAGGAGCGTATTTTAAAGAATGTGAGTAGCCAAAGAAATACGGTAGCCCTGGACTTATTGTATTTTCCCCCCATACTATGGAAGTCAATGGCTACCGTTTGGCTAAACTGTTTGGTTACCCACATTCTTCAAAATAGATTCTTCTGTGTTCAAATAGAAAAACAAACAGGTTTAGAACTTGAGGGTCAGTAAATCATTTATCAGAATTTTATTTTTGGGTGAATTAACATTTTGACTGACATCTGTAAGGTAAAGACATGACCACCATACTCTAATTTATGCAGAAATATGTTCAATTTCATTTGTGACTTACCTAAAAGCAGAACACTGAAATATCTGGCCATCATCATGTGCTATCAAACAGTCATGAGTAGCTGATTTCCCGGGAACTGAAATACAAAGAAAAATAATAAGAAGATTGAAGTGGTTCAGCAGCTGACAACCAAAATTCAGCATCATGTGCTAAAGATATTAATACAGTGCATTCATAATTTTATATGATTCATAATTCTATTAAATGCAGTTTGCATTACCTGAGAAAAAAAAAAACAGCATCTGAATGTGAACCATGCTTTTTTCAAAGATTTCACAATCAATAGATCTCATTTTCACAATATTTAACTGTTATTTGGACAAAAAATTACTATTAGGATTTAAAATGCTCTTTAATGGTTCCATAATAAATTTAACTAACTTTTAATTTTAGTTCATTTGGGGGGGGGGGGGGGGGGGGCTTAACCAGAATTCAAGGTTAGTGATTTAATTAAGAATATTATTATTATTATATAGTGAATATTATTGTTAATATATCAAAATAAAATATACCTTTTTTGACCACTTGCACACTCTATATTTATAGATTATAAATATGTTAGCACATAAAACATTTCACCAAATTACTATTAAACTTTTACATTTAAAGTGAGGTAAACATGAAGAGGTGAGAGTGAGGCCTTGCAGCTTTCGTCTGGTGGGACCACGAGTGTGAGCTCAAAAGATGAGCATCGGGGCCCCGGCTACAGGCTCTTCAGTGTGCTGGTGAGAGGACTGACAGGTCAGCTCCAATACACAATGGCACAGCCTCCCACAGTTTCCCACACAGCTTCCACTCCATATTTCACTGCCACTAGATCCTCTCCCACTCACTCAACTACTATACAGAACAAACTGTTTCACTGATGTTTTATCAGTCAATAAATTCAATACATACACAGAGCCACAAAAATTCTATAATGCTAACTTAAGACCTGCTATAAGAACTCTATTATTGAAAAACAATTTACATAATTGTATAATTTCAAACCCTTTGAAAATAATTTACTGTCATATGAGATATTAAATAAAATAAAAAAATCACAGTACTTAAAAATTAGTCTAGACCATACAAGTGTGCAACAGTATGATGCCTGATGCATAAAAAAACACAAAATGGCATTGTCAAATAAAAATTAAGGACAAAAGACAGGAATTACAGAGCACAGAGACAAAACAACAGATAAAGCTAGCATGACCTGCATTTCACCTGCATCTGTGTAGACCAACCAAAGCACCACAGACCCTCTGATTCTTTATCTAAAATAAAAGAAACATTTACTACTTACGCAACTACACAAGTTGATAAGTATCCTCTGGACAGGGAAGGCTCTATGAAGGTTCCCTTCGAGGCACAAAAAAGGGAACGATTGGTTGTGTGTGTGAGACATATAGGGTGTGTAAAAAGTGTGAATGTGTAAAGTTAAGCGCAACTGGCCTTTCCGGACAAAAACAGAAGGAATGGCTTAAGCCAATCAGAGGGGACAGAAAACGCTTCCCCCGCCCTCAGCGCAGCAATGGGATGAATGGAGAGTGATTCTTATTCAAATGCAGCTGTCACTCTGAAAGCCACTGTTTGAAAGGGGGAACCGGTCTCCAGGCTGACGGAATGCACTGAACCATTCTTTAGGGGGGTGTTGAGCTGGTTAAGGGGTACAGAGGGGAGGGCAGTGATGCTTTGGCTTTCTCTGACCACACACACCCTCTCTTCCCTTCAAATACAACATTCAGTTTGAACTCACAGAAGGAAAAACTCGAAAGAGATGCTGAGATGAACATTTTAGAGTTGAAGTTAACATAATAACAGCAAATCTCCTCAAAAGAGTTTTGTATTTATTACAAATTTGTCATTTTGATGCAATGATCTATCTATCTGTCTGTCTCCATTTGGACCACTAGCTAATATTTTTTATTAAGTTAAAAAAAGCTAATAATTATATATACATTATTATATATATATATTATATATATATTTTGTGCAAACAAACACAAAAATCACCTAAATGTTAGTCCCCCCCCCCCCCCCCCCCCCCCCCTTTTAACTAATGCAACTACTTGAAACACACTTTTGTTTGGAAAGCAATGACATTTCTTGCAAATCTTTTATGTTTCAAGTTCAAAGACCTTTGACAAAACTTCACTTGACAGCTAGCTAGACGGTGTTATCTGATTTATTGGTGATAACTCAGTGCTCACTCTCCAACAGTGGTCAATACAGTAAACTACGTATCAAATATATAACACAAATGCAATATTACAGAGATCAACGTTAATGTACAACAATAAAACACTTCTTACACATTCACACATTAAATAAAGAGACTAAACTGATACTGGTCTTCAAATGTTCAATGTTCAGGCTGCTAGCACCTCTGAGATAGCAGCTTTTAAGACAGCAGCTAAAAGACTTTATCTGCAAACATCAGCAGAATTAAGGGCAACCTGACCACATGAAGACAAAGACTACAAATCTGCAGTCACACTGCGGATGAGTGACTCATAAACCAGTGCCGATGGGTATGAAATGTGGTAAACCATCTATTTCCTGAGATAGGGGAGAGTGGAATGCCAGTTCAATCACTGTAACGATGGTTATCGGTAACTAATTGAAACATGTATTGGGAACATTTCTGGAAAAATAACTATTTCACTCATTTATTTTGTACTGTAGTAAAAGTATAGGACTGTTTTTCTCACTCCTTAACATATCAGAAAATATAGTTTGGGATAGGACGATTGATTAATAGTGGAATTCACTGAGATCTTCAAAACTGGAGGAAAAATACTGTTCAATGTGCCTCCTTCAATAATAATGTTTTCATACAGTACTTTTTAAGATGATCATAAAAACACGACTGGGGTTAACATGGGAGACATGAACAGACAAAGTCCAAACACAAGCTTGCTTAACTTTGCATTAGACTCTACAGGATTACACAAGTAGTTTTTTTTTAGATTACACTGATTATGCTTAATGCAACTGTATAAGACAAGTTAGCACAGTACACATGTGATCCTCAAACACTGTATTACCACAACACCACTGTGTCTCAGGCTGAGATAAAAACAGCTCAAAAGACCTTGAACTTTGGGCTTGTGGTTCACAACCTTCAAAAATTAAAATAATCCATATTTTCCAAGAAGGATATTGAATCTTAATGAAGAACAGCAGGCTGTGGATCCTGTAGCTGGTTTTTAAGACCATTTATTACCAAGGTTAATCTCTAACCAGACAACATGAGTGCTCTCACGTGAGCTCACTACCTCTGACTTTTCTAGAGCAAAACCAAACAGTAGCCAAATGTAAACTTAAAACCTGTGCTCACCTTTAGATTCGTTCACAGAGCTATTGCCCTTCCTAACATTTCCTTTTTCCAGTAAATACGCAAAAACTCACAATTAAGTGGTCAATGACTATCTGAACCAACAATCCACTAATTAGCTAAAAATTGTTTTATTATGCTATTCGAATCTGTTACTTGTTTCTACCTCAGGATGCACATCCCAGAGTAACTACAGTTTGGGCCAGCTCCAGATTGGATCCATCCTTTTCAATGTTTTCAGACGACACCAATAACTGCAATGACTTCAGATGACAGCAGCTTTGGATAGACAAAAAATGTATCCTAATATTGTAATATTATTCTTATATTGTAATCATTATGAGAAGTTATCATCTGTTACGTTAGCTTAACTGAATTTTTTTTTAAAAAGAACGAAAAAAGGAATATAGAAGCTTCTGTATTATTACCGTAATCAATACACGGACCATTAAATGACGATGGATTATGGAAATTCAAGAAAAATGTGATTTCTACTGCACACAAAGCTGTGCCTTCATGCAACAATATAGCACTATGTTTCTTCAATTTCATGTGTGCAGGATGATGAGTAACATGAGGTCTCATCAGGGTTCTGAGGAGAGACTGTATGTGCACGATCAAAGAACCAATTTCATGGTACAAAAATTCTTTGTGTTGAACTTGATGATCATCTTTGAACCAGGGAATGAGAGATTGAGGAAAAAGTCCAGGTCAAGAGGGTCATTCCAGAATGTTCAGTAGAGTGACAAGTGATGTTTACGGAACCATACAATTCCCTGCATTCCTCTCAGAATGCCAGAGAGATCCACATTACTCTCCATTTGGAATGAGACGACTCACCAAGGCCTTGATATATTTCAAATATTATATGAATATTTATTTTATTACGTATTTACATATATGCATTTGGCAGATGATTTTATCCAAAGCGACTTACACTGCATTCAAGAAACACATTGACATTCTAATCACTACTTGCTTTCCCTGGGAATGACCCATGACCTTGGCGTTTCAAGCACCACACTCTACTGTTTGAGCTAGAGGAAATAGTATCATATTTCCATGACACAACATGCCTGATCAATGATAGGGTAGTTGAATTCTCCCCATTAACTAATTGCTTATTAGCTTGCAAATTATTAACATATTGGCACATATAAACCAAATATTAATGCTTTATTCTGCATGACCGTATTGTCCATCTCTATACCTAAACTTAACCTCAACAACAACTTCTATTTACTGCTAATTAATAGTTAGTAAGTTAAAAAAAAAAATTGTTTACTGAGGCAAAAGTCATAAATAGTGAATATGTTCCCTAAACCACTGAAACTAATACATACTTCTATCTAACATTTTCTACGATTTTTCAATTAAGTAAACATTTAATAACATAATTTTGGTGTAATTTGTAAATATTTGTAACTGCAGCTGTATGTAATTGCTTTTAGAGGGCTTAGAAGAATTACATGGGTAACTGAATTCAGTCAAAATAGTGCTTTTTTATTATTATTTTAGTGAATGTTACCAAATACCTGTACTTTTGTCTTCACTACAACACGCTATGCAAAAGATAGTGATGGATACACAGTAATGTATTCCCTATGCTTGTAAAGGCAATGTGGCTCATAGCAATTCATAACAAAAACATCAAAGCACCAGAAATTGTGTGTATATTTGCCAATTGTTATGTCTTATACCCAAAACTTTAGATCCATCATGTGTTTCATCATGTCTGGCAGTAAAGAATACCTCAATAGACTGATGAGACTGCTCATTTGCTGCTTCAAAAACCTGAAATTCCCAAGCAATCACAGGACTGACGTTTTAAATAAGGCTCTAGAGAGAATGACCGGCCAGCAGAGGCATCATGAGAGACAGATACGCATAATATATTTTGACAGCTTTTCCTACAGCTGCGAGTAATTATTGCAGAGCCTTCAGACGTAATCTTAAGATTTCCAAAACATGTTTAAAGTAATCTCAAGAGTATCTGTGTTTGGGAGGGAGGATTTGCAGGTGGGCATTGCTAGGCACAACTAGGTCTATATCAACTGGAGAAAGTCATCCATTAACATTCATATTCATTTTAATTGCTTGACTGGTGTAATTACCAGCATCTATCAATAAACAGGGTCTGAAGAACATGAAGCCCTCTCAGAGGTCTAGAAATCATGAAACTCACTGTCACCCACAGCAATGTGGCTAAAGGTAAAAAAAGAGCCGATTAAAGCTGTACTCAGAAAAAGGGATCGTTTCCCATGCTTTATGACTCTTTGCCTTGATTTGCCCCGTGTCTGAATGTCAGCTTACACCCCTTAAATGGTTAGTTCAGCCAAAAATGTACATTTTGTTTTTAATAAATAAAAAAAATTGTGTTACCCTCATGTCGTTACAAATCTATAAGAATTTTGTACATCTTTGGAACACAAATGAAGATGACATCTGAGAGCTTTCTGTCCCTTCGTTGAGAGCAATGCAACTACCACTTTGACTCTTCAAAAATATGTTCATATATCTAATAAATGTTGTAAAACCAATCCATATGAATTGGAATGGTTTATTCAACATTTTCTGAAGAGACTCAATCGTTTTATATGATAAAAAGATTTTATTACTTTCAATTCATTAAAAATCTCATGTAAACATAGATCGGCAAACATAAAAAGCACAACCGAACCAGCTTTGCATGCGAGAACAAACTTCATTGGTTTTTGCACATCAAGAAAAACAATTAGAGTTTCTGTTTACTACAACTGATACGTGAGTTGATGGATGTTCATGTGAATAAAAGTCTAAATTCAGTCTGTTCAGGATATAAAGCAATTGTGTCTTTTCAGTAAATTCGGACTAAACCACTCGATTCAAATGGATTAGTTTTGCGATTTCTTTATGAACATTTTGAAGTTTCAAAGTGGTAGTTGCATAGCTGTCAATGGAGGGACAGAAAGCTCTCACATTTCATCAAAAAGATCTTCATTAGTGTTCTGGATATGAGCAAAAGCCTTACATGTTTGTAATAACATGAGGGTGGGTAATTAATGACACAATTTAGATTTTGGAGTGAACTATCCCTTTAAGACTCATTAAAACATGTTTAAAAAGATTATTGCATTACTTAAATTATGTCTGTCCAAGAAATTCTGAGCCCTCAGAACAATCATGCACATTTGACAGCTCTGACAAATGAAATGTGAAACACTTCTACAGAGCGTTCTGCAAAAGAGCGAAAACATGCACATCTTTGGGAATGCAGGAGAGCGTAAATAATCATTCTTTACTGATACAGACAAGTCACTTCAAGGTCAATCCGTTACTGGTGTGTCTGATGTCTCAGAGGTTTCTAAACTTTTAGAATGAAAAAGAAAGAATCACATTCACTACATCATAATGTGACGTCACACTAATTAACTCCAATTATACTGTTGGCCACACAAACAAAATGACGGCTGTCACAGTGACAAAGACATTCTGTGAAAAGATTGAATAGAACACTTGGAAAATTAAAAGGATAGTTTAACCAAAAAGGAAACTTCTTTCATCATTTCCAAAGAAGAACACAAAATTATGAATGTTGGTAATCAAACCGTTTTGGTTAATACCATTATAGGGAATTTAAATAAATAAATAAAAATAAACATTTCTTAAAATATATTTTTTTATGTTCCACAGAAGAAAGAAACAAAAGAAAGGATTAATCAATACAGAATTTGAACTATCCCTTTAAGGAAGGAAGCAATCTGAGCTTCTCTTACATTCAGATGAAAGCATAAAGGAAAATGTTTGGTAACATGGAATGTCTACAGGTGATAAGCTGAAGACTTCACCCTTTCCCTGAGAGTGCAAGGGTAGGATTCAGTTTATGGTTTAACCCTTTTTTATATAAGAAAATTAGAAAGCAAAATTCAATGACCACATGCATCAAATTTCCTCTGTGCAAAATAATACATAAATACACGATTATATGCTTGTAGCTGGTCTATTGTAATAGATGTACACACTGTACTTTTTTTAATTTATGCAGCAGTCATTAATATCCGAATGTCCTTTATTTCATCTTTTTGCAATGTGTTTTTGAAAATGAGAACAGAAAACAAACCATGAGGGTCCCATGTCATGGATAGTGAAACTAATTCTCATAACAGATCTCCATCTACAACCCCGCATGACAAATGATTTATCTCTCTTCTTCTGTCTGAATATGTTTTTCCATTTCAATCCAAGGAGAACGAGTTTCCAAAAGGAGTCTATGACAGAGACATGAAAACGCTGCGAGCTTTGCATTTCACAAAAATTAATCAATCGCATAACGCTACATATGTAAGTGACAAGACATGACACATTTATTAGTAAAAACCCAAAGTAACAATGTAAAGTATGCAGGATTGCACTTGAAATAAAAAGATCGTATAAACTACATGGTGCCCATTTTCGACATATTAAGATTTTGACGGCAAACTAAACTTCTTAAAATAATATTAGAAAGTGTAAAAGTGGCAGTAAACCAAATAACAGAGTTAAACAGTATAGTTTTAACTCTTACCTGTGGTTTGACTCTCTTAAGAGCGCTCCTTTCGCGAGCTGCGCGCGTCCACCTGTTCACGCGCACAGTTCAATCCTGAAGGAGGAGTCAGCGCGGGTTTTCCCTCGAACTGTATAAACAGGTAAAAGTGTTTGTACGGCGACGTCATTGTTTGTGTTTTAATAATCCTCAAATAAAATGTTTAACATATATACCCACTCGTAACTTAAGGGTGGCGTACGGAGGTCTGAAATAAGGAGGCAAAGTTTGCTTTCTGCGTTTGTTCTTGTATAATCCTCGTTCATGTTCCAGATCTAATCGACATGTTTGCGATTTCCAATTTTGAGTCTCAACATTATAATTTATTACACTATCAACATGAGGCGATGTTCAGCTTATTGAGAGGCAAAAGTGAACCTTTCTGAGGAGGGAGTTGTTTCAGTTGCCAATCCATTTCCAGTGTATTGATCCATTCAGGCTATTTTAAGATGCATTGATATGCGTGCCAATTAGCCAATCGTGGCCTCTCACGTGACTTCTCACCTGTTTGCAGGTATACCTGTTGCACAGCGACAGTTGCTTTAGTAGAACGATGTATGCAATTGCATTGTTTGTCAATTTAATAGAGTCTATATTAGTGATGGCAAAATGAAGCCCCATGAAGCAGTGAAGCCCTGCAGGGAAATGCTTCACACACACATAGGGGCTTCAAGATGATTCATTTGCTCGACTACCCCATCATGTGGGCAGAAAAATGTATAACATGCTTGGTGCTTGCAATAAAATGGTGGGATGTGAATCATGCTCTGAATACAAAAATATTATTTGAAGAGTTTTAACATGAATTGTTTTGTGTTACTTTGTTTTTGCTTCTGCAACAAGTGAAAATGTTAAATAAGGAGGTAAAATAAAGAGTTTATTCATTTTTATTTAAAAACAATTTTTTCCACTAAGGCTTTCAAAGTCTAAAAAAATATAATTTATTGAATTGAAAAGTATTGAAATGTGATAAAGTGCTCAGCCAAGTCAACCTTCTCAGCTAAATTGAATTACATATGTAAGAGTTAAAAAAACAACTATACAGTGTAGTGTGGGGCTATGAATATAAATGGGCTACCTGAGCCGGGTTCAACCTGGTTGGTTTCCTCGTTGCCATGCAAGACTCAGTGCCTTAGCATAGTTGAGGTGTTATTATTATAACTTAGCTCCTTGGAACACATCAGATGCTTCAGCTACAAGTATTCAGAAAAGTTGTCACATTTTATTTTATTCATTAGTGGAATCTATTACATAGTAATTGCAGGTGCCTTACATTCTTAGGTGAGAACAACTCAAAGTGCTCCCAAACAGGGGAAAATCTCCTCTTTCTTGCTGGTTCCATCGCAAAAAGAAGCTCGAATCGAATGCAAAACAGCGCAATAAAGGGACCCAAAAACACAAAAAGCAAGGGGCAATCCATAGTGTTTCACTGCCGCTTTTACTTCGAGCTGCACTCAAACCTAGCGAATCCTTTCCTGAAGCAGTCACGTGGTACACCCGCTACGCGGGGCTTCAAACGTCAGCACTTACGTCAGCAACACGCGCATCGACCCGCGGTTCATGAACCACTCATCTAGATTACTCGGCACACGCTTCAGGGATTCGAACCGAGAAGCACATCACTAGTCTATATCACATACTTAGTTATGTGTATATGCCTGCTGGTAACATTTAGATAAAGATCATCTATTCTTTGCACATACTTGTCTCAGTTACAGCAGATTTGAGTTTCTCCACTGTGTGTTTAATACAAACCATCCCTTTTAAAATGAAACACATTTAGATTTTATTGTATGCAGGTTAAGAGATATTATAAATATGAACATTAGGCATCTTTGATTAGGTGTGATGGAAAACTATTTTAAAGAAATGCTGCAGTATATTTGATCAAGCCAAATTCTGTCATTAATTACTCACCCTCACATCGTTCCAAATCCATAAGGTTTTTGTTCATCTTCGTAACTCAAATGGAGATCATTTTGACAGTTCATCATATAAACCGTTCGTGTCGCTTTAGAAAATTTGGACAAAACTACTAAATTCATATGGATTAGTTTTATGATTTCCTTATGAACTTTTTTAAGCATAAAGTGGTTGTTGCGTAGCTGTCAATGTGGGACGGAAAACTCTCAAATTTCATCAAAAAGTCTTATGGGTTTGGAACGGCATAAGGTGGTGTAATTAATGACAGAATTTTAATTTTTTTGGTGAACTATCCCTTTAACATGTGCATGCTTGCAGAGGATTTAAGTACAGTATTACAAATTCAGGGCCTTCTTCTTGTTGGCTAAACACCCGAAGATACTTGGCTTTCTAAGATGTAGCCTTTACGATTGAGGCACAGGGGAGTTTAAGGTAATGCGAAACATAAAATAAAAATATGTCAAATTCTATATTCAGATCTTTATATACTTACAAATATGCCACCACTACATTACAGAAAATATTGAAGGGTCGCAATGGTCATGCTGAATTTTTCTCATGGCAAATATTGTTTGTTTTCTAAATAAAGTGTTAGCTATGCATGTAGCTACTGTAGTCTAAAGGCAGTGAGTAATGATGCATGAACATCAGAGATCAGGGGTCATCTAGAGTGCAAAGTGTAAGGGTTTCACAATTTGAGGCATTTTAGGGTTCCAATTTCAGAAAGTGTGGTTTTCAATTGATGGGTTGCATCCCAAAGTGATAGATTCCCAAGAAAAATGCTTAATGCAGTCAAATATAATTATAGGTAATGAGGTTAGATATAAAAATGCATCTAATTGCACAAGGTTAGAGAAAATATGACCTAGAGGACAATATACACAGGTTATAATACTGTTTTTATATTGTGTTGGCTAAGAAAAATCTGGGTCCTAAAGAATAAGAATTGTTTCAGCACTGAGACTAAAAGACAAATTTACAGTTTGCTGCCTCCCTATGGTAGTGATGGGCAAGTACAAAGCCTACTCTAGTGCAGCACATTAACTGACTTATTTACTGGGTCAAGCCTGTGCAAGTCTCTAATGGGATAATAGAACAGTGAGTGCTGGAAAAATTCTGTAATTTATTTAGTAAAGTTTGTCTATGTCCTAAATTGCTCAACTGAGGCATATCTCTGCTTTCCGGTCCCCTTTGTTTTAACTCATGTGTTTTTTTGGGAGGGTTGATTTGGCATTATGGGCAAAAATCACTTCAGTCCGTTATTTATCCCATAACCAAAAGGAGGGTTAAGTTGTAGAAGGACGGCAGAGATGGCTTGGTTTTGCTGAGCACAGCGGAACATGTATTTCACTCCTGCTAGATGAATCAGATGGTCCTTTTTCATTAGCGTCTTCCAGTCTGTCACCCTTCTTTCAATCTGGTGAATAAGAGGAAAATATAACATTGCTGGTTGTCTCTTAGGAAAGACACATTTGGAGATCTCAGAGCTGATTATTAGCTGGATGAAACTGGAGTTGACCTTATTTGTGATCACCACTGAGGGCTCAGTGTTTGATTCTTGCAGTGTCTGTGCGGTGCGTTGTCTCAGAGCGTCCCACAGGGCGACTGCACTCATGTGATCTAATATCAGAAATCACGCTTAATCATCTTAAATATTTCTTATTTATTTTATGTCGTGACATTTCTATCTTTTTTTTCTTTTTTAGTTTTACCAAAAAAAAACTTTATTTTTACTACCATTCAAAAACTTGAGGTCTGTAAGAGTTTTCGAATAAATGCTGTGATTTTGAACTTTCTATTCATCAAAGAATACTGAAAGAAATGTATCATAGCTTCCACAAAATATTAAGTTGTTTTCAACATTAATAATAATAAGAAATGTTTATTAAGCAGCATATCAGAAGGATTTCTAAGGAGTCATGTGACTGAAGACTGGAGTAATGATGCTGCAAATTCAGCTTTGCCATCACAGGAATTAATTACATTTTAAAATAGAAAACAAATTGCATTAATCTTTCAAAATATTACTGACTTTTTGATCAAATAGATGCAAGCCTTGGTGAAAATAAGATACTTCTTTCAAAAACATCAAAATAATTGTACATGATTATGTAATCATAATCAAGGTTGCAACATTATTATCTTATTGCACATGATAGTAAATATACCCAATAAATCCATCTGTAGAAAAAAAAATGCAAATACCTTTCATGTCGTCTTTTAGCTGGGAAAACCAAGGGGGTATTTCCTTTGAGCAAGAGGAAGGGCTGAGGAAATACTCTGCTGTCGATTCATCAAACAAACTAACAGACAGATTGCCAGTTGGTCAAATAGTAAGAACAGTCATTTAAATCGTCTGAAACATTCTTCAACTCACAGCCGTTACTCAGGCCCACCACCAAAAAACACATACCTGATGAGGTATTGCTTGCATTTTAGATGGCAGTCATCTTGGATCTGTTGATTTTCCAGAATCATGTTTTGTTCCATCATTCTAAAGGCGTTTTGACAGCACAATTGTGAGCAGACAGAGGATGTTACTTCTTAACAAAAACAAAAAACTGTAAGAAAAAATCCCTGCCCTCTTATATGTATAATTCTATTGTAGAATCACCAAAGAAAAACCTAATAATTCAGGTACAAAAGAACTCATCAGCACACAAATCTTATAGACCAAAACTTTAGCAGCACAAATGCAAATACAGCAAAAAAAAAAAAAGACACATTCTCTCCTGTATTCAGCCGGTCTTCATCTGTGACTTTCTCCCTGTACTCTAAGAAACTCTCAGACATCCAGCTGAATGATCTGAGATCAGTTTGAGATAGATCTCAGTAGGGCCGTGCCACTCAGTTCAAGCAGCGGGTTGGTTATGACATCCATGGAGATCTGGTAACCCAGGTGACTGAAAGCACCTGATTCCTCTGAGGAATGAGGACAAATAGAGTCCCATCCCTTCTGATACTTGCCTCTGCTGTCCAGGGATTGTGGGAGAGTATGTGTTGGCCCAGAAGTGATGTGTGCGTGTGTTTAATGATTGACTTTACAGCTGCGGGTCCAAACATGTCCTGTTAATCCTAAAGCTGATGAGCGATAAAAAAGAGGCAAACTGATGAGACAAAGTAATGTTAAACCCTTTAAAAGATATATCTTTGTACATAAAGAGTGCATATTAATACCTCAAAGGTACATGTACAAAAAGTGTACATGTTAGAACCTTTTTTTTAAAGGTACTGTCAGCTTTTGTACCTTTTTCTGAGAATGAAGTATGAAAGAGAAATTCAGTCTGTCAATTAAAAAAACAAATGTATTCTGTACTTATTAAAAATAATAAAATCATAGCATAAGCACATATATATATATATATATATATATATATATATACAGTATATATAATCATAAAATCATCTACTGTATGTTAGTTGTGATGACATATATTTCAGTTGCCTGTCTGATATAATTTAAAGTAACATTGTAATGAAAAAAAAAACATAAAACCTTAAGCATAAAATATTACAGACTTTAAGATGAACTCTTATTTTGTAAATTAACATTGAAAGCAGTGTGTAAGAAGCTTTTGTGACAATAATTCACCATGGACTTCTTTAATTCACCAAGAATTTTAGTTTTTATTATTAATGGTCAATTTTTGAACCTTGGATTTGATTTTCAGGGGCATTTTTACTTATTACTGGTTTTACTTTTTACTTAAATGATTTGTTTTTTTTTTATAGTTTTCCATTTTCACGAAAAAACAGCACAATGCCTATTTTTTTCCGTTATCTGTTTTCTGAATCAAATACTGAATCAATGTACTGAAAAAAATTCTCAGTCGGAAAAATTGTCTTTTAATCAATCATCATCAATGATAAAAGGAGCTCTTAATAATGCACATTATATGTTAACATGGTCATTTCTCTGCTAGAATACATTTTCAATTATTAGAATGTAAATATGTAAGTGTCAGAATATGTTAGATTACACCTTGGTTAATTTCTGACCTCCAATGATTTATATGTTTACAGTATTTAACCTCACCTCAACCATTTCCTGTCTTTTCACCAGCTACAAAGTGGTCTTTGGTGTGCTCATGTGAAGGGGATGGCGTGCCTTTCAGCACGACCGATTTCAAATGGTGCTAGAAAACCCCAGTCCAATCTGAACACCAGAGGAAATCAGTCACGCTACAAAAGGTAGAAGCATAGTGGAGGACTGTTTTTGTGTGGCACCATTAAATGAGCTTTTAAATAAGTAGTGTAACTGCTTTCAAAGGTGAAAAACGAATCAAATGCCGGTGCCACTCAGTTGAAACGCATGTCTTCTAATGAGAGTCTTCCAGTCTCATTTACTCATACAGATTTATGGATTGCTTCCAGAGGGCCTTTCCGTAGATTGAATCCACATTGTTTTTGGTGGTCCGTGTGTCTCTGTGGTAATTGGAGGGCCCCTCTGAAGGACGCTGCAGTGTGTCATAGCAGCTTAGCCATGGACCATCAGTGCTGAAAAGAGGGGACCTCCCAGAATCAGCATGGCAGCGGATCTGTATGAGACATGGGAAATAACCAGCACAAACACACACACAAATTTGAAATTGCTAGCTTTATTTGATTTCAAAATCATACATTTTTGTATGTTTCACATCATTTTGATACTTAAACTGAAATTACATCCTTCAGTCACTCAATTTTAAATGCACAGATATAGACACTTAAAGGGGCCATTCATCCAAACTTGTCACCCAAAATTGTGCTTTTTTTACTCACCTTCATGTCGTTCCAGACCCGCATGCTGTTATTTTTCAGTGGAACACAAACAAAGAATTTTTTAATTATTGTCAAGATACTCTTTGTCATAAATGACACTTTCTAGTACCTTTAGCTGACAAAATAAAAAATAAAGACTAGGAAATGGGCCCATGCGACTCATGCACTATATTCCAATTTTTCTGAAGTCTTACAATAGAGAGCAGCTCTCAAATCAATTATGGTGCAGTTTTTAATGCCGGCGCTTGATGTTATGGATCTCCAGCCTGTGCCATAACTGCCATTTTCATATTTGATTTGAGATTACCTGTGATGCAGCTTCAACTATAACTTTAAAGTCTTTCATATTAATCAAAGACTTTAAAGATGAATAATGACTTATTTTTAAACCCCTAATTCTAGAAGTAAAAATCACTTTTGCAATTTGCAATATGTGCACACCTGTTATACATCTAAAAACAAAACTTTTCGGTCAGATTTACATGAATGCAGTTAGCCACACCTGTACTTAACCAGACAGATTTGAAAATAAAAGACAGATTTTATTAAAGACACACCTGTTGTGTGTACACAAATCTCTACATGTTTGCAGTCATTAAAAATCACACAAAATTGAAATTAAATTTTGACTCCACTCTTTAACATTTCTATTAGAAATCAACTGACATAAGATTTATATTGATGTTTGAGAAAAGGAAATATCCAAAGCTACAGTATTGTGAACAGAAATGCCACTTTCTTGATATGATCTTGAGAGACATCACAAGGATTTATGAAGGCACAATTATATGTTAGAAATTGAGTCAATCTACTGATTTATAAGATGCTAGTAGATGTTGCAGCTGTTATTTATTTATTTTCTATTAATGCAGTATAGTTTTTAAAGCTAGTACTCCACATACCATCTGCAATGTCAGTCAGGGTTTAAGAACTTGGGGCACATCAAAACAACATACTATAATGATTTTTGCATTTCTATCAAGGTATCTGATCATGCAAAGTCTTGATAAAACTATAATGCATTTGAAGACACCATGGTGGTTAGCGTTTTCTGAGCCACATTAAATTAAATCTTTAACTACTACGATCTAACATTTAAATTAATAATTTGATATAATGCACTCATTGTGTACAAGCATGTTTTTTTCTTTGTACTTATATTTAAAATACCATGTAAATAATTATTGTAATTACATCTGTATGGTAATTACACTGTTGACCCTTCCCTTACCCCTTAACCCACCCTTAAACATAACCATACCACCAAACCCGTCCCTAACTTTGAACAGGTTTTTTTTTTCATGTACTGTAAGTACATACTAGTTAAAGCCAATAAAATATGACCATGTTTTATTTGGGAACTTTTTATGAATTTTGTACAGTATAATATCATTACAGTGTCTGTCAGAACTGATTAGAATGTCAATGTGTATCTTGAATGCAATGTAAGTCGCTTGGATAAAAGCGTCTGCCAAATGCATAAATGTAAATGTGTCACACTAATCACCATAATGAAACCCTATTTACGTTATTATCCTACAATGCAGAACAACATGGCTCTTTTTTACAGTAATTTGTTATCATTGGAAATGAGTTTGCATTGATTTGACAATAGCTAGAAAAAATACTGTTAAGTTTCATACAATTGACTAGCTTTTTTTCTTCTTTTTCTTTTTTTAGGATGAGGGGAGATTGGGGGCTTGTCTGGCTAGTCTGTCTAACATGAACTAGGTCAGTGCTGTTTTCTGTCCTGGAAACCATTGCTGCTTGTCTGTGTCCTCCACGTGCACTCAGTAACCAAGACTCAAACAGATATGAACTGACTTGCCCACTGGCACACCCTTATCAGTAATTACTGGAGCTTCTCAATTATAAAAAGCAGGATGGATCAAACATGGCCTTTTTTTCTTCTTCTTCTTCTTCTTCTTCTTTGAGGGTGTGATCTCAAGTAGAGCACATGGCAATGGGATTTGACCACAAATTCATGTGGGTTTAAAAATGGGGTGTCACGCAGAGGATTGGGTGTAAATAAATACAGCGGTTTTAAATATGGATTACTGTAATTGACCTGAAAGTCATTTAGGGTATCAAATGTAAAGCATATTATTTGAGTCCCAATATTTATTATAAATATTAGCTTAAGTCAACAAGAACCTTATTTAACACACTTAACGTAACATAACACACTTAAATAATGTTATGACCATAATTATGTATCGTAAATAGGAATAAATATAGTTTCTTATAACTTGACAGAATGAATATCTTTTTCCATCTATGTAACACTCAGCTGGTCTGAGGGAAGACGTTGGATCAGCAGCTGAATGAATTTTATTTTTTCTATACTGTATATAGGTTTATCAACTTTCAAGCTGTTGTGAATAGTCTTACCTTTTGATAAAGTGCAATAAAAGAAATTCAGAATTCTTGAAGATCTCTTATATTGAAGAACAGACAGTCCCAGTAAAGGTACACAGCCAGTGTGTCGGGTGGCCATGTGCTCATCCTTCATCAGTGATGCCGTCTTGGCGTGTGTGTGTTTATGTGTGAATGAGTAAGAAAGAGGAAGCGAGGAAGAGTGAAATAAATTCTGTGCTATTTTTAAGACAAATGTGGTTAAAAATGAGAAATGAGAAAAAATGGAAAAATACCTGGACGATTAAAAACAAAGGAAAAGGCTGAGAGAAGAACAGCATGATATGAGGATGCAGTGGATGAGAGATGAGAAGCTAAGAGAAGCATGGAGGCTTGTATGTCTGGAAACAGTCTCTCAGACAGACTTGACAGCCCCCCGCCCATGCCCCCCAAACTGCTGGCTTTGAAAACACCCCTACACCCACCAAACACCCCTCCCCTCTCTCCCTACCCTCACCAATAGCCATGGCAATTCCACAAGATGGCCTTTGTGTGGAGAATTTCGCTTTTTTTATGATGCACTTTTACTACTGTTAATGAACTAAAACAGTTTTATCTCAGAGTCTATTGTTAAGAAGCAATGTGTTTTTAGGTCTGTTGTCTCATGACCCAGCGCATGTGAGGTGAATATGGGCCAGGGTGCCCTCTAAAGGCCATGGCTATAAATAGCAGAATGGTACTGGAATGAGAGCATGTGATTACACTGTATACCTGCACTGTCTCAATTCTTGGTGTGTTGTTCTCATTATATACACTGATGGTCTTCCTAACCATCAAGATTGGTCTAAATTTATCTGTGATTGTGACACAGTTTCTTTGATGATTGTTGAATGGAAAAAATAGCAAACACAGATTTATAGTATTATTGTAGTAGCAAACACAGATTTATTGTTTATAGTGATCGCCACATTATGGTATTCCATGTTATTTGCATGATAAATTATAACGTTTAAAAGGATAATTTGTCCAAAGTTGAAAATTCATCCTTGCGTATTTCCAACCTCTCTAAAATTTCCTCCATCCATGGAAAAACAAGAGAAAATTTAGTCAGATTTTTTCATACACTAATGTACCTAATTTAATTTTGTTCATTTAAGTTGCATAAATGAGATTTGAGACCTACAGCAGAGGGAAAAAATGTCAGTAAGTAACAACTTAAATTTATATGTAAAAATGTATGCAATAGTCCAGGATTCACATGTTTTATTTTTAAGGAATTTGACAACTCCTGGACACCATTCATTTTTATGTATGGAAAGAGCAGTGTAATCTGCATGAAAAACATCTTGTTTAGTGTTAAAACTTAAATCACCAAAATCAAGTTTGGAATGACATAAAGGTGAGTAAATGACATCTTCATTTTTGGGTGAACTGTGCCTTTAAGTTGAATTGGAGCATGTAGAAACATTCTCTTTTGTAACTTACATTATCTGTAAGAACGATACATAGTTTCCTCATGTTTTCTATTTAATGCCTGCCATCAAGTGAAACCACCAGTTTGCCTGCACAGTCCAACCTTTCTGCTCGCAAAGTGCGATCTGCTGCAGGAAATGATTCCGAGCCTCGTCCTCCCCTTGATCCTGCTGTAGTGCAGTACGCAAGTACCGCATATCCTGTGACAAGCTTAGCTCAGGAATCCCCGTGAGTAACATTAGAGAGAAGAGCGTGACAAGAAGGCGAGACTGAGACCGGAGGGATAGATAGGCATTGATACAAGTGTCCTAGAGAAAGAACAGATACTTGATGTTGTAGCATATTTTGCATATATATTGACCTGTTTAAATCACGTGCATTAAAGCATGATTGAACATACACATTTGTTTTATTAGGGACCAAGCATAAACGGTGCTGAGACACCTATTGAAACCGTTCCGGTTCTTATTTTTCTTCTTCCACCCAGGAGTCTATGGCACCCCATAGAACCGCTTGCAGGGAAAGTTATGAAATTTTGCACACAAATAGAAGACTGTCCAATCATTCACTATAGCAAATTTGGAGTCTCTGAGTCAATCCCTCTAGCGCCACCACCTGTTATGTTAGTATCTTTTGAACTGTATGTCTTAGGCACAAGACGATTCGATTGCACCCTATGAACATTTTTCCGCCATTTAGAATTTTACAAAAAACGTACTTTTTCAAACTCCTCCTAGATTCGTACATCATGCCGAGTCATGCAATACCAAATTTTCCCATATCGGCCATTTCGAGTGTCGGACATTTTGAATTTAGTCTTAAAATGCTATATTTAACACATTTACATATTGTTATACATATTGTTTATATTAATAATATTCGTCATAGTTCAGCTTTATTTGTGCCAAAAAACTATTCTTAATAATTTTGGCTTTCATTAATTTGGTTACTATAACAACAGCAACAGCAACATTGGTTGCAAGGCCCTGTAATACTGAAATGATTTTGACAGTGCAGCAGAACATACCATAAATCTCTTGAAGTAAAGGCTCGGACGGCCTTTCACCCTTCCCATAACGTACAGGAAGTCAGGGGTTAGGACAAAGGGCACCCTTTCTCTGTTAACCCCCATGAAGCTCTTAGTGTTGCCCAATATATGTCCAAAATCAATATGGAACAAGTTGCCTGAGAAGAACAGAAGACTTAATATTTGTAAGATGCTCTGCAGACATTCATTAGTAAAACGCAATCTGTTCATGCCCATGTTCTGTGCTATTGAAACCATCTTTCCATAAGACTTTCCATAGTAACCAGCTGTAATGAGCTGTAATCTTCTTGTAACGTGTTTATCTGCATAATTTACTGATTTTGCAGACTTTTAAATATTACATCATGCTAAATTATTGTTTTTTTTCTTGTCAGAATCAAAATAAACTTTTACCTTGATCAGTAATCATAATGTTGTCATTGTGGCGATCACCTATACCCAGCACGTATGTGGCCACACAGTAACCGGCACATGAGTTCACAAATTTCTCCATAGCTTGAAATTGCTGTTTCACCAAAGTTCAAGAAATAAGAAAGAGAATTATCAGATACCTGCTTATCAGACTTCAGAGACCTCTCATAAATTAGAAATCAGATCTGATGGAAGGTACTATATATGCTTACTTTTTCCTGTAATGGGCATTTCTTCTCAAGCCAGTCATACAAGGCATTGTTTTTGAAAGCTCCTGCCATACCTCCTTGACTCTTCTGAACTGAGGCAATAGTGATCGCATCTCGCACAATCTCAATCATTCCTGTGTCAAAGACAGATATATAGAGCTAAATGTCAGAGACAACAGCCACTTGATCAGCTTGTTGGTCATTAGGCTTTTGTGCAATCCGCAATTCTACAGAATATATTATCCCTGATTGTTTTGTCAAAATTATTATTCTTTTAATTATATTTTTGCTTTGCAGTCAATATTTGTTAAATATTTTAAGTGCTCTCATTGCAGACTTTATTGCTGTTATAAGAACAAAAGTGAGACTGATGTTATACCTATGTTATATCCTGTTGAAATGCATCCATATGGCACCAGATTTAAGTCTAAACCTTTTTCTTGCCAAATTGAGTCCATGACCTTGAGAGTCTGAAAAAAAAAACATTTAAAAACCTTTAATTTCTTGATTTATTCAGCTTTTAGTTGCTAGTGAAAATCAGTCATATTTTTGACTAGCTGTTAATTTACCTGGATGATGAGCATGTCCTGTCGGAGGTCATCTCCGTGCTTAAAGATGATGCCGATAGGAGGAGAGGCTGAAGCTTCTGACTCTTTGCAGGAGAACTCAAGCCAGAGTGGCTTTTTCTTGGAGGCCATCACCTTACATCTTTCCAGCTGTGTGAGATATAGTTTAAGTTAAAGGGATGGTTCACCCAAAAATTTTAATTCTGTCATCAGTTACTCACCCCCACCCATTTGTCATTCCAAACCTGTATGACTTTCTTCTGACAAACACAACTGAAGATATTTTGGCTAATGTGTCAACTGTTTTTTTTACGGTATACTATATATTGAAGGGCTCATTTTTTCCATATCAGTTCATGTTGGGAACAAGTTGTAGTTTTTTTGGGAGTAAATCAAACCCCCAACATGCAGAAGCTTATGCTTGCTATACATTTGCTCAAGCATATATTGGAAACTATATCTTAAGATAAATATGATCAACTCACTATGATACTTTCTGCTCTGACACGAGGATCAAATGGCACCAGGAAGTCAGAGGGTAAATTGCACTCCTCCAATAACTCCTGCAGCTTCTGAGGAGCTGACACACATACATGTAATTATATAATGTAGATGAATATATAAAACACGTAAGAGTACAGAAGGCAGCGTTGTTTGAACTTTACCTGTTGATGGAAGGTCTGTCCTATCTGGGTAGAGCATCTTCACTGCAAGAGCCACATCATGTAGGCAATTGACGACTTGTACTTGATGCTGGAATTCAGTCAGCATTGCCTCTCCACAGCCCAACAGGTATGCCTCCAGGATGACTGCCATACGCTGGCGGAAAAATGGGCATCCTGCCACCTCACTTCGCAAATACCAGAAAAAGAAGTGTCCAATCCGTCTGCTCTGTGATCCAGGAAATGGCAGCAATACATGGAGTTAACCTCTATCTTATATTTTGGGTGAAATGGTGTATGTGTTTGTTATGAACATTATAGAGATGTGAAACATTGTCTGTGGTATGAGAGTAATTAGACATTTTTTGAAGTATGCATAGATGGAAACGGATGACTCACCCTTAGTGCTCTTTTGAGAAGGAATCTTGCTAGACAGCTATCATGATATGGCTCGACTTTAAGGGTCTACAGAAAATGGAATGCTTTATTGGAACTCAAAGTTGGATAAAGACCCAGCAAAGAGATCTTAGGAGGGTCATTACTTTGACATTGGATTTATTGTATGGGTCAGTATACTTCTACTGCAATTTACCTGAACCAGCTGCAGGAGGTACTTAAGCACCTCATCATTGGATAGCATCTCTAATCTTTGAACTGCCAGTCTTCTGACCTTCATGTCTGCAAAATCCACACTCAGAAGCTCAAGGGCCACATACAGCTCTATGTCATCTGGCTCCCAGTGACTCAACAGCCAGTGGACATCCTGGACCGCATTTGGCATCATCCAGTCTATCTTACGACGAAACTGAGGTAAGTTTGAGGCATAGTGGACACTTTCTTCTTTGAGCCTCCTTAGGCAATCTGTCTTTGTGACAGGTGTTTTTGTTGGAGCCTCATTGGATGGTGAGGATTCTCCTGAAAAGTCCAGTGTGGAAGAGCCTGAGACAGGGGATGTACTAGTAAAAGAGGAGCTCTTGCCATTCGGCAGAACCACAGGAAAGCTGTATCGATCTAGCATGAAGGTAATTGCCATTGATTTAGCTACATCAGGGTTAGTAGCAGTAGAAAGCTTTTCCGCTTCGTAAGTGAATGACTCCTCGTCCCATTCTGGGAAAGGCCACATGTGCAGAGTGTGTGGACCTTGGCTAAGAAGGGATCTGTGGTCTATCAACTGGAGGTTTACAAAGTATAGTACTTGCCTTTTTCCCTTCTGGTAATCTGGTACTTTAGAGGAGTTTGACTTTGTGTCCTTGGTTGAAGGACTTTCTGTTATACCAGCATTAATCGTGAGGCCTAATTTCGCGCCGTGAGGGATATCCCTGATAAGAACGTCAAATTCCAGCCAGGTGTTCCACAGCACTTCATCTGTAAACTCTTTTCGAGTTGAACAAACCGATGACACAATCTTTCTACCATATATTATGGTAGCTTCCACATGAACAAGTGGAGGTACCTTACTAGGTAGTTCTGGAATGTCAAATCCTAAGAGTTTGACCCTGAACTTTCTACCACAGTCCCACATAGAAATCATCACAATGTCCTCTACTTCTTTCCAGTTAAGGGAAAGTTCCTCGTGGGAGCTTGAGAGACCAGTGAGACTGTCCACCAGTGGCCAGTACTCTTTACTCACTGTATTATCTGGAAGGGATGAGACGGCAACCACTGATAAATGAAGCTCCAGTGAGTTTTTAAGGCAGTTCCCGACCCACAAATACTCTGAGAGCCTAAAGTCTCCACTCAAGAATTCCTCTCTGCCACACACCTTGAGGACATGATCAACAGACCATGCTTCAAATGACAGGTCGCCTTTTGGCAATGATTCCCAGAAAATCTTGAGAAGATCACTGGGGGTATGTGTCAAGTCAGCTTTAATGGAAATGTTCAAACTATTATAATAAAGAGTCACTGGGAGTTTCCGCTGAAGGTGACCTTGCTGGTCATTTGGGAGCACTGTGGAAGTTATCCATGGTTCAGTGGCATAAGCTATAGGATCTCGCTTTTTCAGTTCTTCACTTCGCGGTGTGGCAAACTTTCTTCGGGTATAGCCTAGCTCACTTAGACGATTAGTGTCTGAGGAGTCCAAATCATAGCCAATTAGTTCGTTCAGAATTTCCTGTAAGCGAATTCTCTCCTTAGAGGCTGTTTTCTGAGCCAACACAGTGACATGGACAGTCTGAAGTCCATCAGTACCCTGAAACCAGGGTGCATCCAGAGTTCGCAATACCTGAAAGTCATCATACATTTCATAACATTCATCCTCCTTGTGGTATAACAGACTGTATCGATCTGGGTCCAGAAGTGCAAATGGCTCCAAAAATATTACTTTATTCTCTTGTGCCAGCATACACAGTCGCACCCGAAGCTGATGGACGCTGCATTGCGCTGGGAGTTTGATTTGAACAGATTCCTGGCTGTCTGGGGACTGGAATCCTTCCCTGGTCTGGAACTTACAAATAAATACAAGGCTATTATCGGAGCAAGGTTCCTGTTGCTGGTGTGCGTCCCATTTGTTCTCCATGGATGCTGGAATGGAAGAGAGTTAGCATGAGCACATTCAGCTATACCTTTCACAACATGGAGTGTCTTGTGTTTTAGGTTGTACAGAAATGAATATATATCAACTAGTATTCAGGTTGGGATGAATGGTAACTTTAGCCATTTGTTTAAAAGGAAATTATGCTAAGGTGCTTTGACTGGGCTAAGGGAGGTTTCTTAAACTGATTTTAATGTTTTGTTATGCACTTACTAGGGTACTAAGCTGGGAAGTTAAAGGGACCAACAAATCTGAATTTCAATGATTGTAACTTCTGTAATATGATCATATATTGTAGCATATTTTCATACAATAAAATATTTTAAAACACGCTAGTTGTAGAAAATTTAATTTCCAACAATGTTGCTGGCAAATATGAGTGTGGCTTCCTCTTTGCATTTCCCTATCTTTGTGAAGCTATATATATATATATATATATATATATATATATATATATATATATATATTTATATATATTTATTATTATTATTTCAGAGGGAAAGTATAAAGGCAGACATGATTTTTTATAATAAATGTATGTACGTTTGTGTGTATAATCAATGTGGGTCCATTTGTTTTGACATGAAACCCACTGGACATTGTCTTTGTGTTTCTCTCACTTACAGACAGATAGATAGATAGATAGATAGATAGATAGATAGATAGATAGATAGATAGATAGATAGATAGATAGATAGATAGATATGATGGTTAACAAAAAG
Source organism: Rhodeus uyekii (assembly GCA_037043235.1). Taxonomy (NCBI): domain Eukaryota; kingdom Metazoa; phylum Chordata; class Actinopteri; order Cypriniformes; family Acheilognathidae; genus Rhodeus; species Rhodeus uyekii. Next base: position 2,181,593 of record JAWRVZ010000034.1, read on the forward strand.
GTACACGATATATGCAACCTAAAATTTCTAACATAACATTAATTCCTAACATGGCATTTCTTACCCCACGCTCTCTATTATTAGGTTAGGTTTTTTAAATTACGAATGTGTGAATTATAATTTAGAATTTTCATTTTTGTGAAGTTATCATTCCTGACCCATTTTAAACAAATAAAAATAATGATAATAATATACCAGTTGCACCTGTTAAAAAAATATTTAAAAAGCAGGTTCAGGAAGATAACTACAAATGTTTTGTAACACACAAACTGGTTCTGCCAGCCATTCAGGAAGAAAATATCAGTCTTGAGCATTGCCCTGCTGAGCCAAGCCAATAGAAACAACAGTCTTCTGGAAGTACTATACTATTCCTCACAAAACGTTTTACAACATGTTTAAAATACCAACTAAAGAGCAGCTTATGTTGCACAATTATAATGAATCAGTAAAATTGCACTTACCTATACAGTCTGTATGCCTTTGGTTTCAGGTCAGTTTCTGTGGCTTGTGTGTGAGTCTGTGAGCAACAGTTCAATTTCCCTTACTGCAGTGCATCAAAGTGAAGTGACTGATTATACAACGACACAATCACTTCCTCATTCCTTTGTCTTTGTGCACCTGAGAGGAAGAGAAGTTTTAATCACTCCAGGCTTGTTTTCTTTTGTTGGTTTCATTTAATTCAGAATGGATTTCTCATGACCAAATTATTTTATGTACACTTATTTTAATGACCTATACCATCTATCTGTATATAAACCAAAACTTTAATATTACAGTCAAAAACTCTGTATCATTGAAAAGGGGGATTTAAACCGCATTAGAAGTGCTTGAACTGAACAATGACTCTGACGTGTTACTCTTTTTATCCACTAGATGGAACACAGCAAATAGTTTTTCTCAATGGCTTTGGCACAATTTTCTTCACATTCTCTAAACTGTGAGTGCAAGTGTCACAACTGTTTGCTGGAACTTTATTGCATATCTGCAAAATGTAGTTACTCACCCAAAATATTGAATTCATGCTTCAAAACCTAGCTAATGTGTCAGTAATTTGTTTTGTTTTTTGGCCCTCAGGCAAAAGGTGTCTTTGGAAGCGCAATATAATTAACTTGAAATGTAATATATCTACATTTCTGTATTTAAATTGACATTTTTCCACAAAGGTTCAAAGGATATGGTTAATCAAGCATAATAACATAGACCCGTTATTGACTGGCTTGCATTAGGATTCATTCATGCAGTTGTAGAATCAGTGACCACTCAAGATAGATAACAGGGATTTAAGGAGAGGACAAGAGCAAGGGCGTATGCTCTCTCCTTATTTAGTTTGCCACACATCTAGTTGTTCTCGAAGATTCAGCTGCTGTCATTAAGAATGTCCAAGAATAGAGCGAAGAAAAAAAGGAGGAGTGTTAGGCAGAGAGACGGGAATGAAAGGTTGACAGTTGCTGCTGTCATTTACCTCAGCTTAAGTGTCTTGAATAGCTTTTAGTAGCATAAGTCATTCACAGAGAATACGTGGTTTTTAACTAAGCCCCAGAAGATATGTGCAGTGTCCCCACCATCCCACTCTGTCTTATGGACTGGAGCAGGGGGCTGGATTAGAAACAGTGATGACAGGACGCTAACGCTCCACTGAATGATTCGTTCATTTATGTAAATCGATCCGTAATGAGTAAGCAGCTATTCTGACGCTCAAAGTCTTCGTCATAAGTTAATGGAAAATATTTTTTACGTGTAGAGGTTAGTGAGAGTAAAAGGTAGAGAGACTGACAAAATGTATCAATTTATTTTCATTCATTCATTTGTGAAACGCATATTTGAACAGATGAATGTGGAAGTCATATTTTAATTGGTTTTGTATTATGAAATGTCGGGTTTAATGTGAACAGAGAAATGTGGGAATCTCTGTCTGTCTTTAGGCCTATCTATTTGTTAAATTGCATATGCGAAGAGATCATTTTAATTTTAGTTTATTTAAGTCAATATAATTTTATTTGTTTGTTTTGGCTCACAACTTTGGCAACTGCATTGACCACATCTGGCTCTAAATCAGCTTGTTCTTTCTGAAGTCACAGAAGAACATGTGTCTGATGCCTGATCCTTAATTAATCAAATTTAGTTAATATAGATAATAATACAAAAACTGCATGAACGTGAAATAATGTGCAGCATTTCCAGCCACAAAATATGTGTATTCCTTCACCTTTCTTGTCGGAGGCATTATTGCTGGATGAGCTCAACTTAAACTTAAACAATTTTTTAAAGAAGGAAGTATTAAAAAGGTTTTAGTTAATCATTTGTACATATATATGTGTGTGTGCTTGTGATAGATCAAGCAACTATACTAGATCTCAGTCTCTCTTGCATTAATAATGCATTAGATAAGCAATTTGTGTCTGATATCCAAAAGCAAGGTTTAATTGAGACCATGACAAATCTACCTTTGGCTACGAAATCTTTACACATCATGACTTAAGTTTTACTGTATTACAAGTTGCGTAACAAGTGTTTATAGTTGATTGTGGTGTGTAGTTGTGTTATGCATGTGCTTCAAGCCTAACTACTCTAAGACTTGTCTTGTGAGTAGATATATTTGCAAAGCCTATGAAACTCTAGCAGTCAGAGGATTATTAAGAGAGGTTATAGCATGGAAGGGCAATGATGATGAGCTTTAAGAATCTGACAAGGTCACTCTTTGATTTCTTCTGTCACATTGAAGAAAATACATACAAGTAGAGAATAAAAGAGAGAGGAAAGGGGCAGTAGTCTGTTCTCGAAGGAGAAAATGTAAGCATAAATTGACAGTTCACAGGAAAATTGAAATTCTGTGATTACTCACCCTTAATGGCAACTTAAACTTCCTCACAGAAAGCTATGATATGAATTTGCAAGACCTGTATACAATTAATGAGTTGTCATGAACTCTTTTAAGAAGCTTTAATTGTTCTGAATTAAGCTATTTTCAGAAGCTTGAGAGCTTCAGTCCCTTCAAAATTTCTCTTATTGTATTCCACGGTAGAAAGTTGTGCAGTTTTGGAAAAACATGAATGTTATTAGATAATGACAGAAATTTCATTTTTGGGTGAACTGATGAACATTTTACCCCATGAGGCCACAGGATAAGGGTTGTGAATGGCGGAAACAGCTTATCGCTTTATGAGTTGATGACCTGTGTTAATCTTCAACTTATTTAACATAAACATTAATTTTGGACTGTTTTTTAGAGCTTACAATACAATGCTGTTATAAGGCCTGATTGGCCTGAAGACCTTTTGGTCAAACTGCTAATAAACCAAATTAATAAATGTCTTTGGAAGAATGAATAGGAGGGTGCTGGTTCTTTTATATTTTAGATCAGAGATATCACAGACAACTTTGTGATGGGTTGGATTCCTGTTTCCAGACACCATTTCAATTTTAAAAACTTTTTGTGCAATAGAAAGGTTCCATGTCTGTTAGGTTCTTTATGTAACCATAGATGCCAATAAAGAACCTGTATTTTTGACAATGAGGTTGACTGCTTTCTTTAATAGTAAAGGCACTGAATTTGATTTGAAAGAATCTTAGTATATCATTCATAAACACATTAGAAGCATCCGAATATATCATATTCTGTAGGAAGGCCTTCTGCTGTGCATTTTACAACCGTTAAAATAATAGGTTTTATGTGTTAAAGATTAAATGAACCCTTCTTCTATAAAACAGGAATATTTTAGGTGTAAACTAAAGCTAAAGGTAGTAGATTTCAACTCAACACATTTATTTTGAAAGTGACTGTAATAAACTGATACAATGACTGATTAGCAACATCTCATTGTCTTGTTGTGACTCACTTTCTTAATGTGTCAGTGTGATGCAGATCCAAGAGAGCCATTCACCACCGACAGGGATACAAGGCCAAGATGACTGATGGATGGACAGATTGACAGATCAGGTGAAGAAATACTGGCATGAGGGCCATGGGGAATTCTACCATGTGTGTGGAAGTGAGTTTAGCCTACATCTGTTTATCCACTGCCTAAATAACCTCTCATTGCTTTCCTTATTTAATTTTAATGTATTTATTTTTTTTGGCACGGAAAAAGTTATTGAGACCACTTGTTCATCCTTCAGCTAAATATGGGGCAATGGAGGGCACATAGAGGTGGCAAAGGATTAGAAAGGAATGAAGAAGAAGGGTGGAGCTTTTTTAAGGCTACACAGACATTGGTTGACAAGTTCACTGTCTTGAGTTTCTTGTCCAATCCTGGCCATTTTCAAGAATGGTGAGAATTATATGAGGTCTTATTAGAAGAGTCTAGAGACATTTGGACATTTTGGAGGAAGGCTGCTGGGCAGAAGACTGTTACTGTTTTCAGACACACATTGATCTCACTAAAAAGCTGTCAGGATGGTAAGATAACTGGAGAGGAGTATAAATGTATAAGATGCTTCAGTCAGTGATCTATGACCGCTAAAAAAAGTGGATGCATATTTATGGCAGGAAGATTTTCTGGAAGATCTAATGAAAAAGTGGATATGTGCAGGTTTTACATTTTACAGGGAGTATTTTTTTTACTTTATCTAAACCTCTAAACCTCTAACCCATATACTCTTACTTTATGTTGATTCAATCATATTGAATAATTATTCTACTTTTTGTAGATTTTGAAATTTTCATAAGTGTAGAAATTGAGTTGTTTGAAAAAATAGTTGTTTGGCTTGTTGTGTTTGCAGATATGTTTACTGTGCAAGTAAAATTCATAACAATATAATAGTCATCTATTAGTGAGGTATCACTACTGTTAATATAGTAAATATGCATGGTGCAAGTGATTGACAGGTGACTTCTCTTCTTTGCCTGTCATCTGTGATAGTGTTTGGCCTTGTTTGTGCTAATCCACAACATGAAAGAGAGGGAACACATAGGGTTTGATTACAGTGCTGAGATTATCATGGTGCTTTGACATTTGCAATGCCATGTTGTGGTTCCTCGTGATGTACATGTACATGTGGAAAAAGGATTCTGACACTATAAGAGAGCTGTATATTGATGTTGGTGTAGGATAGCATTTTTATACAAAGCTGATGAACGGACAAGAGGGACAACAGATATTTGCTCCACAATATAATGAGGAATAAATGCTTGTTATTTCTGGTTTGAGCTTTTATGTTCTTCTCTACAAGCAAGTAAAAAAACAGACAGCTAGAGAAGAAAGTTATGGTGAATATGTGGTGCAGGTGTAATGACATTTTAACTTTGTATTTGTTGCTGCTTTATGTGCATTGTGTTCAGAGAGTGGGATGTTTGGTTGATTTCTTGTACAGACCATTTCAAAGGTCTGTATATTTATCTTACATTGTCCAGAATATATTTTATGGAGAAATTGTGCAAATGTTCCCAGAACAAAACCTTTAATGCTACTTTTAGCAATGTATTGGAGCTATAGATCACATCACATGTATGGAAAAGTACGTTTTTTTTCTTCTTTAGTGAGTACTTACATTAACATTATGTAACACTAACACTAACATTATGTAACATTTCATAAAACGTACATTAGATTCAATATTATGTTTTTGGAATACAATTTAAGCACTTCATCTGTATTTTTTTAATCATCTATATTATTGAAGTGTGATGAGAGATCTTGTCATTATTAGGTTAATCAATCTATTTAATCTTTCTGTCTAACTCTTATTCTCTGGCAGAAGTACCAATCTATGCAAATAATCATGTGATTTTTTTTATCATGTGATTTAAACTCCTTTTCCTCTTCAGTAACAGCTTCAATAGAAACCCATTAAATCTTTCTCACATTTGCCATAAATATAGTTTATTCTGCAGGTCCTCCATATTTCATTGTGATGTTGAACTAGTTATTTTATTCAATCAAAGAGTTCTAAAAACATGTTACTTGTATTGCATTTCCATTCCCACAAAATTGCCAATGTTTAATTTTCATTCATTTAACATGTTAAAATCCCAAAGTTCTCAAAAGAGCATTAATAAAATAAACACTTTCAGGTTTAAGGTGAAGGGATGAGATGACGACCCAATGGTGCGAAAGATGGGATTTCCATTAATAAAAAGTAAACAAAAACTCAAACAGTAAAAACCCAGAGGAGGAAAACATGACTAGACTAAGTTAAATTCACTTGACTTGACTTGACTAGGCTAGGCTAGGCTTAGGCACATCCAGTCTGACAAAAAAATCGACAACAAACCAGCACAGGACAGCAAACAGGGAGAATAAATAGAGAACACACAAGGCAGGTAATGAGGGAGAACAGGGATAAAACAATCCAATCACGCGGAAACAAGATGGGTGGGGTCAGACAATGAGAGAACAAAACGAGACATGAACACAGAGCCAATGAGGACACTCAAAAGCCGTGTGTTCACACAAAACAAGACAACATGAAAGCACAAAGCCAGTGAAAACACAAGCTGCACGCTATATAGCACAAGACAAAATATGACATGAAAGCACGCTGCCGATGTAAACATGAATCGCATGCTACAACAACTGATGCTGACAAGAGCACGCGCAGCTCGAGCGAACTCGAAAACACACGTGCTCACAGAAAACAAACCGCACGAGCGTTGTTCCTGTATTTGCTCTTTTCAGTCATGAATATTTCAGAACTTAATTGAAAGTTAAAATATACTTTCCCTGCTTAATCCAAGACCAGGAAACCCCAGTGAAGTTTGTTCAGTTCCAAATAATGTACAAAGTCATTTTAAATTGTCATGTGTGAAAGCCCAATGATGCTTTTCATTTACCTAGTAATCTCTCTTATTAGCCCACTGATGCCCAGACAGATGCCCGCTCTTTCCTGAGTGAGGAAATGATTAATGGTGAGTGTGAAAATTTTGCTCATATGTGACAGAATTAATACACACTGCTTTCTTTTCCTAGTTGAAGTGTTCAAATTAAAAGTTCTGTTCACGCAGCCTTTCACATCCTGTTTAAAAATATATGTATATTTTTTTGGTCATCTGAAATCAAAGAATTCAAGGCTGCCTTCGACATGTTTGACACCGATGGTGGCGGTGATATCAGCACCAAGGAGTTGGGTACTGTCATGAGGATGTTGGGTCAGAACCCAACCAGAGAGGAGCTAGATGCCATCATTGAAGAAGTGGATGAAGATGGTAAGTCTGGTCGTAACACAAAAATGGACTATATTAAATATGGGTTTGCTTGCTATGAGCTTGAAAATTATTTTTGTCAACCACAGTTCAGAAACCAAATACTCCAACTGTTCTCCATTTATTGCTCTATGCATTTCAGTCTGTCGCATCTAAATTTTGCATCCTCAGGAAGTGGCACTATTGACTTTGAGGAGTTCTTGGTCATGATGGTGCAGCAGTTAAAAGAAGACCAAGCTGGGAAGTCTGAAGAGGAGCTATCTGAATGCTTCCGTGTCTTTGACAAGTAGGTCTTTAATGTCCACACAAGGAATGTATCTTAGTGACAGGAGCTTTCAGTGCAGAAGGAAGGACAGACATAGTGCATGTGAATTAAGCAGGATATGTACATATATATAAAACTTGCATATATATTTAATAAATCTATTATATTAAACATTGACATTAAAATGTACAGTTTCCACAATATGGTCTCTATTTATTAATTTTATAATGTTGTTTTGTCAGATACCATACAAGTATGCCAAAGATAACTGCACAAACAGTAGCTCAAGTAGGTCAGAATAAAACAACAATCACAAAGATTTGCTTTCGAACAGGATTAGATTTCTTAGACAACTGCTAAGTTTGCTGATGAACAGCAGGTCATTTCCCTGGAATTTTTGTGAGGAAAACACTGATTTAGCAGATTCGGACTGGATTAAAATCGCAAAGTATGTCTGTGAAACAAATTTCTTGTCCCCATGGAAAACTAGTTGGTATCTCCTTGACTTTGTGCAAATTCAAATCCACACAGTCCATTTCACACACACACACACACACACACACACACACACACACACACACACACACACACACACACACACACACACACACACACACACACACACACACACACACACACACACACACACACACACACACACACAAAGAGTGGTTTTTTTTTCTAAAGGATTTTTATTTTGTTTATCTAAGTAGCAAACAGTCAAGCGTGATCAGTGAAACATCTGCATGTAAAAAAAATGTCTGACAATAATGTCACTGTAATCTATAATTTTAGCATATAGTATCCAAGAGTCAAGGCAATTTGTGTCTGGAAAAAGTTGTTAATTATAAAATATTTTCTTTTTTATTAATCTTATTTTTTATTCTTATCAGACAGGCCAAACTGTAAGTCATAGAGGTGCTGGTAATACACTGTCTAACGTCCCCAAGGCTGGCCCTGATCGGCCTGATGGGGTGCTACAGTGGTGAAAAGTATGAAATTGCTCATGACTCCTAAACCGTTGGGCTCAGGTGTGAAAAGCGTACTTTTGCGAACTAGTCCTGAACCAAACCACAAACCAGTCCAGCACGATTCTCTGGAGTGAATTTTGATTCAAGGTCTGTAAAGGCCGCCAAAACGTTACAAGTGAGCGTAGCCACTTTTTCTCTTGAATGGAATTAGATATTTTCACCCAACTTGGAAAGTTTGTGGACAGCCTCAATTTTTGGTCATGTGAAAATTGGACATCTGATGGCACTAAAACATGAAAATGGCTATGACCACCCTACCATTAGCCAGATTGAGAAATTGGTATTCAATGTCTTTATTCAAGGTGCCATGATTGTCTATAAGGACAAATCTAAAAAAACATGGCCAATTGACCAAGTTAATGGAGTCAGATCGAAATGAAACTCGCTGGGCCTGCTCGACTCATATTCATAGCTATGAGTCGAGCTGTACCTATGCCTTAATAATCATGCTGAGAAAATGTTGAAAAATGGATAGCTATAAGAAGGTCGTTTAGAAAAAGGGCTTGGCAATATATATTCAAAAGCCTATAAATCCTAAATGAAAAATCAAAACTTCATGATATTTGGTGAGCACATATTATTCTAAACAAGCATGCAAACTTTTATGAGGATCAGACCATAGGTGGCGCTAAAAGCTTTAAAATTCACATATTTCCTAAGGCAAACTTGATTGTATGAGCAAACTATGATTCCATTTCTGATCTAGGTGACAACACGTTTGTTAGAGAATACAAAATACCTTTTAAACTTGTACTTAAATGCCTTAAAATGAATGAACCCCAACAATTGTGTGCTCGCTGCTATGTTCTTATTATTCATCATGCTTGGGAGTCTATGGTAACCTTATCATCTGTTCATAAGAAAATTGTGAAATAGGGTACACTAATAGAGGTGGTCCTGAATAAGTAATCTGACCTATTTTGAGGTCTCTATTACATACTTCTCCAAAAAAATCAATATTTTTGCTAATAACTTTTGAAAAGTTTATCAAAAAATCTTGGTATGATCCATGGGTCATGCTGAATCTGTCCCACCATTTTTTTTATTTGTCATTAAATATATATTTTTAATTATTTGACACATCGGCACATAATTTGATTTGACATTATTCCCAGCCTGAAAAGTTTTAACATAGTGCCACCTAGAGTTCAGAAGATATATCAGAAAAAGTCTTTTGATAAAGAATCGTATTACTTTTGAAAATGTTGTTTGAGCTTCGTTTTCTTGATGTCTTCACGTTCCTTGATTTATGACGATTCCATCGATCTCATTGTTTTTTTTGTTCAAGATGTTGCTGTATGCTGTATACAGTTTTCTTTATTATTTCTCCTCCAAACAGTGTCCAGGTTTATCCCAAAATTACCTCAGGTGGACTTTGGACTGAGCCACACAGAAATCATTTAACAGATTTTTGATATTCATTACCTTCTTCCAGAAACACCTTTCCAAAGTGGACCGTGCCTGTGTTTGTTGTCTTACACAATACTGTTATCTTTGCATGGTGATTGGTTGGCATGCTGACCATTGGTCATTATTTCTAATGTCGATCTTTGGCCATCATGTACGTAAGCTAAGTTTGCTAAGTTGAGTTAGTATTTTAATAATTTAGATTGCTTGGTACTAGACTTGTTTGTTCATTCTCGCATTGAAAGCTCTCGTTGGGATCAGCACAGATGTGTGCCCTTTATGTACCCAACTGGAAGGTTTTGGGTTTAAATCCTGTGTGGCAAAACACCTCAAACCATCTCAAACCATTAAAATCCTGTTTAATGAAACAAGCCTTCACTGCATATGCATTCATACTTATAATTCACTTATAATTAGCTATATTGATATAAATGTTTTTCCAGATTTATATGGTTCAAAATAAAATTCAGTGTCACTTAAATATGTAACCAGTCATCAGTTTAATAGAAGAAAAAGCACATCCTGACTTCACAAGACAATGTGATTCAAATGTTTTATATATATATATATATATATATATATATATATATGTATATATATATATTTTTTCATATATATATATATATATATTGTTATCAACAGGAACCAAGATGGTTTCATTGATCGTGAGGAGTTTGGGGATATCTTGCGTGCCACTGGCGAGCCGTTGGCAGAAGAAGACATAGATGAACTCATGGCAGATGCGGACACAAACAAAGATGGAAAGCTTGATTTTGATGGTAAAACAAATCTTTTTATGCTATTTTTATATACTGCTCTCATGTGGTAAATAAAGGTTTCATGTTTTTTCATAGCGATGCTATAGAAGAAACATTTCGCATTCCCCCAAAGAACCTTTCAGTGAACAGTTGTTACTTTTTTAACCTTTAAATAATCTGAAGAAACTTTTTCCATTATAAAAAAACTTTTTTGCAACAAAAAGGTTCTATTGATGTTAGTTTCATCATGAAACCAACAATATCAATAAAGGAATTGTTGGTTATCAATAAAGGAACAAAAAAAACTTTCTTTTATTTATTCATTTATTTGTTATAGTGTATTAACGCATACAGATATGAATACATGAATACTCATTCTATTTCTTGATTCCAGTTGCGGGGGAAAACATCTTTTAATCACAATAACTGAATGCTAAGGGTGTTCATATTTGTGGAGAGTGTGTGAAAAATGACAGGAAATGTTTGTATGATGTTTAATCTGTTCTTCCATTTTCATTACAGAGTTCCTTAAAATGATGGAGAACGTGCAGTAACTTACATTCCATCCCCTCCAATCCTTAATGAAAGCGGGTCAAGATGCTGCAGAAAGACTCAAGCTGAGATCTTTCAAGGAAAAGAGTGTTGAAGACACAACAACAACCTGGTTTAAATCACCAAAAAATGGTCTGGAATTTGCATTGATGGACAGCGAATATCATAGATCAGTGCCGTCTCCTTGGCGTTGTTCCTCGGGGACCACAATGTGATGGCCTCTATAAATAGCCATCCAAACCTTTTAAGAGGAAACCACTCACCCCCAGCTGTCCCCTACTACACCTGCTTCTTCCCAAGAAATTCTCCAACCTTCCTTCAAGCCCTGTCCCGTCTCCCCTTACAGTGTTTCAAAATAGCCTTGCTACAGTATTTACTTTGGAAACAGACTTAATGTTGTGTTGTCACAGAGATAAGAAATCTCTTTCCTTTAACTCACATGTTAACAGTGTCTCTGCAAATCTATTAAAAAGGCATGTTTTGGTCAATCTACCAACTTGTTTATTTGTGATTGTATTTTCTAAAATGATCTCCCACAGTTAAATGATCTCCTAAAATTTCAGTTAAAATGTACAGATACAATTTATTTCAGGTGCAAATATTTCAGTTCAAGCTATAAATGAGACTCATGTAGTCTTATGAGCCACCTCGCCTATAATTTTACTACACCACATCAGAAAAACAAGATCATCCCACCGTGTTTGTATCCAGTACCCCATGTTCAAAATAGACAACACTTTGGCCATCTAGTAGATCCGGAGTGTTGTAGTTTGTATTTATCTTTTCGTCTGTTGGTCTTTTCTGATAGTTTTCATACTTACCCTGTATTCAGGACAGAGTCTTCTCATGGACAAGAAAGGCAATTTTGAATCTTGAAGACAAACTTTGTGCCAGGAGCATGCAAGTTATACACATGTTCTGATCGGAGACAAACGGTCAGATTTCCGTGTTTTCTTGTCATGGTTGTAGAAGCCATGCGATCCTTTTAAGACTTCATTGTCTTCAGGTCATAATGTTGGAGGTATCATCTCAAGCCAGTGCTGTAAAGGGAAATCTCCAAGAGCTGCAAACCCAGACTTCTCTGCTCTCTTCAAACTCGTCTTTTAAATCACTCCATTTCTGCCTGGAAGTATATAGTCGGTAACCCCCTCCTCAAAGTTCGCCCACATCCTTCTCCAATCCACACTCTTACGATTCCTCACTCAGGAAACATATGCTATACATGGAAACTTGAGTTTAGGCTCTTCGGGGTTTGGGGTACCTGTGTCGCCATTACAGATTTTGGGTGGGGTTGAGTGGAGATCTCAAGCATCTGCTATTCAGGGCGCACTGAAGATTTGCAACACAGCACCTTCCCAAGAGGTTTAGGGTTTCTCTGCTTGGCTAAAGGGGGATGGTGCAGAAAGCTATCAGATCTCAACATTTTGAAAATGTATTTCCATCTGTACTTCAGAAAGAAGGTTACTTAATTTAAATCGTTGTAACATTATGCACCATTTTAACTTTAGTTACTTCTCAGACTTAGAAGGAATTCTGAGTTAGTGAAAAGCAAAGTCTCAGCATGAAAGACTGCTAGGAAGTCATGGCTAAACATTAGTTTGGTCAACATTAACATGGTATTTCCATAATTACATTTCACCAGGCATAATAAATAATTATTTTGTTGTGTCATTTATCAGTTCTTCCAATAGATACAGGCTTCTTGATAGTAAACTTGGCAGAATAACCATTTTCCTCTATTCTTGCAGATTGTTCTTTAAGTGTACTCATTTCACATTTCTATTGGCTTATGGGAGCAGCCGAACCCTAAAAGTTCAGGATTCTAAATCTGGAGGCCTGTGGGCGGGTCTTGGGTGGCCTGTTTAAAGTGTGTCAGAACTCTCACTTGATGTCTAGTCTTTCTGTTGAGGTGTGAGCGCCTTGACCACTGCTTGTCTCGTGGATATAAGTGAGGGAGGCTAATCCACAACCATGGTAAGAGTTTAAATAATCTAAGCCGTCAGTTTTGTTAATACAAAGAAAAATGTGCAGATGGCCTATTGGTCAAAAAGTAATTCAAATTACATCTATTAGTATATATCTGTCATTATTGAGACAGGACATAATAAGATTACAGTTGGATGTTATTAATAGTTCCCTTGCATTTTTGTCTATGAATTTAATGAAGAATAAAAATGGGTCATTCTTCAGTCATTTCTCATCCCTATTGATGATTTCAAAGAAAACAATGGTAAAAAAAAATTATTGTGAAGAATATATATAAATAGACATATACAATATATTTGAATGTCTTTTTCTAGTTTTAAGGAAAAGTTGGTCTATATCAGGCTCATCTCTGTCTGGGCAGAGATATCTGTCATAATCTGAGAATATTATTATTATTATATCATATTATTTATATAATAAATTAAAATTGTATTATTCTGGATGTTATTTTATATACTTTCAAAGTTAATTGACTGCTAGCTTGCTAACTTTGTTAGCAAGAGCAATGCTTATTTGGTTTATTTTTAGTTTTTTCATTACAATTACCATAAAGTAACATGGATGAGACTTGTAAGACTTAAATTTGTCAAAAATTACCTGGATTACCATTTGATTACCTGTAAATATATAAAAGCAGAGTGGTAGGCCAACAAGTAAGTATTTAAATAATGAATGGTGGTTAGAAATGAGTAAATATGTAGGTGATTAACATCCTGCTATTTGATATGAAGCTGGTCAGCAGGTTAGGTTAAGTGGGTTAACTAAAAGCTGAGGTGTCACATTCCAAGGGTCCTATTTCAGAATTACCATGTACAGTCACTGACTGAGTGGATAAGACGTTGACTCTTAAAATAGCTTCAAAATTGTCCTGCAAGGGTGTTCTGGGCACTGTCTGCTGTTTCTGAGGCCTAAAACCCTGTCTTAGTTCATACAGATTATCAGGAAAACAAAAGCAAATGACTCTCCATAAGAACCAGGATTTCTCATTTATCAGATTAACACATTGTACTGTTCAAATCAGAAACTAACCGTTCCTAATGTAACCGCTTCACAGACTGACGCGCAACAGGAGGCCCGCTCATATTTGAGCGAGGAGATGCTTGCCGGTGAGTGCCAAATAGAAATATATATATATGTCACCAATGTCCACATCTGCGTCCTATTAAACTATATGCATCTATTTCAAAGAGTTCAAGGCTGCCTTCGACATGTTCGACACTGATGGCGGCGGTGATATCAGCACCAAGGAGTTGGGTACCGTCATGAGGATGTTAGGTCAGAATCCAACAAGAGAGGAGTTGGAGGAAATCATTGAGGAGGTCGATGAAGATGGTAAGCTAAATGCCACAGTTGAAAAATGAGATACATAGCACTATATATAACACTATGGCCCAAAATATACTATGCGTAATCTACTGTATGTCGCAAGGGGTGAAACGGTAGACATGGTGTAGGCATAATGACCATTATGGTCAGTTATTTCTTTCAGGCCAAATACTGTTAAGGCAGAGCAACAGTTTGAAAATAATACTGCTTGCTGGAAATTAACATCCTGTTTAAAGTCAAAAAATTATGAATGGTCATTCAGGCCAACGGAAGAGGTCACGTCATGTATGTTCAACTGTGTAAAGTATGTTTCTGCTCCACATGCTGATGCCTACATACATTTTGTCAGATTAATTATATGATTTGTGTGGTTTTAAGCATAAAAATACAAAATATGGATTGTAATAGTTAAGTTAATTGATACTGGAAATTGTAGGCAGCGGATCCATCGACTTTGAGGAGTTCTTGGTCATGATGGTGAGACTCCTAAAGGAGGACCAGGCTGGCAAGAGCGAGGAAGAGTTGGCCGAATGCTTCCGCGTGCTGGACAGGTATGTCATTTGATATCTGCTCTTGTACACCTGTTTTTGAGTGTTACTTAAGTCTCACTTAATCTGCAGGAACGGTGATGGCTACATCGACAGAGATGAGTTTGCTGAGATCATCCGTAGCACTGGTGAATCCATCACAGATGAAGAGATTGATGAGATTCTTAAAGATGGAGACAAGAACAACGATGGCATGCTGGACTTTGATGGTATGATACATTTAATTATTTAATTCAATTCTGGATTCTGATCAGATACTAAAGCAACACAATGTCGCTATCCTCCACAGAATTCCTCAAGATGATGGAGAACGTGCAGTAAAACAGAGACTCAAGGACATTCCTCTCCTCTCTCACCCCTGCCGACTGAATCCCTGCCCTCTCAATGCCACTCAAACTCACTTTCCCCTTTGTCCTTCTTCTGCCTCCATCTCACCTCTTCAGCAGACAGACAGATAAACACCTGTGTGGGGTTTGCCAAAGTTGGCCTCCCACTGACCCTCATGCAAGACCCAAGGAGCCAAGCTGTGGTGTGGTTCACAGGTTCATCACATTATGATGGCGCTCAGTTTTCTGGAAGCACATACCATGGTAGACCCCGAGTGTGTGGGTGTTTAGTCTAGATCAGCAGTTTATTATCTCTGCATAGACCAATGCCAAAGCCACAACCACTTCATTGTATTTAAGAACAAATGCTTGAAAACAGAATAAAGAATAAAACACACATTGTTTAGTTGGTCTGACATTTTGATTTGTATGGTTTTGTTTTGAGGAGTTAATCAATTAAACTTTTTTTTTCTTCCCGAGTCTCTGACCCCAATTAGTTGACAATTTCTGTATATACACTAAAGACTTTAACTATTACTGTTTATGTAGCAGCAAAATATAATCCCAAAACTTTTACAAACATTAACATTTCCTTTAAAATATGCCGTTCAGCTTTATCAGACAAACTGGGAATAGTTCTGCTTCTCTATTGCACATTTAGATTTTCAACATGACATTCTTTGTGTGCCGCAAGTGTGGAAATCAGTAAATTGTGTCTTGTTTATCTGGCTGCTGAGTATTATTTTCAAATTAAATGGTTGAACAGTAATAATTCAAATAACTGAGAATTGAAAGCATGTCAATTAAACCCATTCCTCATTTCTCTGATTAACACACATGAGAAAAAAACTACCAAAATGTTTCAAGATTAAGTACAATATTAATCCAGTTTATACTGGAACATGTTATTGCGACTTACACATGCATGTTTCGCAAAAAATTCTCAACGTGTATCCCAAACCTCATGCATTAGTTACATATCTATTATTAACGAAATGTGTAAACTTTCTATAATTCTGAACCATATCAGGCACTATTTACCAAAGCAATTTCTTTTACACTTATATTAATCATTCAATTTGCAACAACAACGAGACGCAATTTCGTACTGCTTCATCAAAATATATAATATTAAAAAAAAAACATTAACGGTATATCTCCCTTGTAAAATATTTACCTACTGATTTTCTCACATCATGGTATGATATTGTTCATTGTTCAACTTCCAGGATACTAAACATTTGAGGGGAAGTTAACGTCAGTATACACTAAACTGTCATTAAATATATTAAAGTTGCAGTACATGTCATCTTATAATAAAGAAACAGGTTTATTGAAACTTCACAGACAAGATTCACTTTTTGAAGATTCACAGACATGCTTATCAAAATAACAAAACCTTTGTCTTTTATTAAAGGTTAAACAATATATCTTTATTGTACAACAACTGAAAAACAATAACTATAATAAATGTTAGAAATCAATCAAATGAACTGTGACATGGCATGCAAATGAAAAAATACAGAGCTATAAGACAAAAGCTCAAACTCCATCAGAGTTCAGAAGAAACCCTTTTAACGTTGATTGAACAAAATAGCATGGCAACCGACGGTCTGTTTTAAGACCCATAATTTGCCTCGTCAAAGGCTTTGCGAGCTTTCTTCAGTTCCTCGTTCATGGTGAGCAGGTCCTTCACCCTCGCAAACTTTCTAGGGTCCTTGCGGATGAGAAAGACGATGTCCTCCACCTGCACTCGGCCCTGGCGTCCGATAGACATCGCTTTGTGCGTAATTTCGGTAACAAATTCTATCACCAGATCTTCAAGTATGTCCACTGATTCTGTGTAAGGGTTTTGATCGTCTCCAAACCCATACATCATGCAGCGAAGCTCCTTCGAGAAAAGCCGCTTTCTTTTTCCTTGGCCCGAATCTGCCCCGTTTCCTCCGTCGTCTACATCCTCGTCAAAACCAGGATCATCCTCTTCCTCAGCCATTCTTTAAACGAAATACAACACGCTGATTAGAAACACCCATGCAAACACAAAAGTCAAATATCCTATTTTATAATTAAACAAACAGGCACAGTGTTTATGTATAATATAACTTACATGTGAAAACCGAACGGGGACAAAAACAAAAGACCCAAACCAGCCAAATAAACAGACAGGAAGTTCTGTTCACTCATTTACACCCAACACGACACTGGTGGAGACATTAAACCCGCCAGCGCCATCTAGACTTCTGGGTGACGTATGGTGGAACGTTCGAAACATTTCAGAAAATCGGTTCTTTTGAACAAATCAATTCAGTGATTCTTTATTCTCCAAACATCCAAAGTAAACAGAAATATAGTCATCATTTTGACATAACATGCAAACACGTCTTTATATACTTTGAATCATAAAACATATATGCTTTTTCCATAAATTGTACATGCAGAGAAGTTAAAGAAGTCATTTTAAACTATATATTAATATTTATGATTCAATTTCTTGTTTCAGTTTATTGATTCTACGTATAAAATGATCTTATTTCAGATTTTTATTTTTAACACTATTTATTACTATGTTGTTCATTATTTTGATTTTTTAGATATATGTAAATTGTGTGTTTAGCATAAAAAAATTCCAATGAAGTCATATAAATAATTTTTAATAGGTTTTATTAATAAGGGTATTTATTGAAATTTAATATGTCCAACAGTAAGATGTTCATCGGTTCACCGAAAGAGTAGGTGGGTGAATTCGGAATAGTAAATTATCATTAAAATAAGTATTTACAAGAGAACTAGTAATAATAATTTGTATTGTAACTATTCTGTACTCATAGTTGAGTTGATCAATTCAGTCCAATTTGTTCAGACGGTTCAACTGATTCACGGAAAAAAATCCGACTCACAAGAACGAATCTTAAGGATGAGCGCCAGAGCGAAGCTGACAGCAGCCGTTCTGCAATAATGCTCGGTTCACATTGGCTTTGGCAAGTAATTAGAGAATTTGCACACAGGAAGAATATGATAAAGCATCTCGAGTAATCTGTTCTCCCGGACTCTAGTTTTTCCCGGACTGAAGCGCATGTGTCAGGAGAGCAACGTCCACGTCATAGCCGAAGTAACCAAACACGGGAGTCTGAGTCGCAAACAAGTTATTTTCTATGGTATATTCGCGCGCTGTAGGATGAAACACACCTGCTTGATAAAATGATGGTCACATAGTGTTTGCAACCAGCGTTTCGTTTGCAAGGACTATGTAAACGGCGAGGTAAGACCATCTGTGATCACCAACCTTAGCTAATACCGGTTAGCTGTAAATGTATGGAAACTGTCAAAGTGTCAGTGGGGCAACGAGGTTTAGGACAAGGTTTGAGCTATATTTTATATTTGATAAAAGACCGTTTTTTGTTAAATATCTAACAGAACAAGACATAGCTCGTTTCATGCTGCACTTCTACACCAGGCATTATAGCGGTACAGCTGTTCTGTTGCTCATTTCAACAAGTGCTTTTCTGAGATCAATACGACACATCAAACTTTGGCCCTTCATGTTCTTATCAACCTACTCAAGAGTTTTATTTTCCACTTGTTCTCATACTTCGTGACCAGCTGTGGTTGATCCTCGTGACCGTGCAGTGCACCGCTGTGTCCGGGTTGAGGAGGATGGCGTGGCTGCAGTTCCTCTGCAGGGCGGCGCGTGCGCTGGGCCTGGTGCTTTTCTACTATGTGTTTTCCATTGGCATAACATTCTACAACAAGTGGCTCATGAAGGTGAAATGTAGTTAATTTGAATAAAAATATACCCTTTCCTTCTTGAATATATTCCCCTTCCTTCTTGGATTTAAAAATGTGGACTTTTTTATTTGTTTGTTTGAGGGCTCTCCTTTGTTCTTGGTTTTGTATCATGTCTATTGTTATGTTTTTGTCATTTGCTTCAGGACTTCCACTTTCCTCTGTTCATGACCCTGGTCCATCTTGCTATAATATTCTGTTTCTCTACACTGACACGCTTTGCCATGCAGTGCTGGATGGGAAAGCCTCGGGTTACCCTTCCCTGGAAGGTTTACTTTACTAAAGTAGCTCCAACAGGTGAGAATTTTTTTTGATTTGGAAAGTCATCAGTGAGTCCGAAGACAAACATAAGCTTGTATGTGTGTCATACCAGGCTTTATCTATCCAGCAACCATTATCTTTTTGTTTATCCAACTCACAGTTTGGGTGGGTAAAGTCCACGCATATTGTGACCTGACTGGAGGGATTCTAGTTGATCTCTGCTTGTATATTCTGGGGTCTTGTCCCCAATACCTTTACCTTTATCTTGCTGTGCATTAACCACAGCCTTAGTGTCATACTTTCATAATCAATTCAGGTTCAAGTTTTTATCATTGATTGATTCATCCTGCATGTAATTTGTATTATTGTGTTTATCATAATCTCTATATGTTTGTCTGTGTCCCAGCTGTGGCGACAGCGCTGGATATTGGACTGTCCAACTGGAGCTTCCTTTTCATCACTATTAGTTTGTAAGCATGTTTTTCATTACTTTAAAGACTGGATTTGTAGTGTACTAAGTGTACTGTAAAGTGCTTGAAAGGCAAAACTTTATTCCTCAGGTAAACAAAATCCCTTAACCTTGACATTGGATTCACACGGGGGGACCGGCATTAATGCTTTTTAATTACTTTGGATGTGTGGCGTTATCCGTTGCCTAAATGATTGAACTGAATGATTGTTTCTGTTGCATCGTGTCACTGGCTTTATTTGAGGCAGAAATTGGAAAATGTTCAAGCGCCAGCCAATCAGATTAGGT
This sequence comes from Rhodeus uyekii, assembly GCA_037043235.1. Classification (NCBI taxonomy): domain Eukaryota; kingdom Metazoa; phylum Chordata; class Actinopteri; order Cypriniformes; family Acheilognathidae; genus Rhodeus; species Rhodeus uyekii. The sequence goes on from JAWRVZ010000034.1 coordinate 2,201,731, forward strand.
TTTATGCAAATACCCAAACACATTCTCTAAATGAACATCATGGTGTGTATTGTGCTTGTAATGTGTCCATGTACTCTGAAAGTAATGTGATTGGCTATTGTGACTATGACGGTTGCGTCAGAACCAAGCTTTAGTCTTGCCCTCCACCAAACGTTGACACCTCGTGTGATTGCAGTGCAAGTACTACAGACATTGAAGCATTTTGTAGATATTATTAGTATTAGATGTGCAAACATTTTTCTTTTAATACATGCTTTATTCTGATGATTGGTCATGTGATTTTTGCATTCAAATATTTTGTGGAATAGCTGTTAAAATTATAAAGTTGTGTAGTTTTATTCCAATTAGCCTTAACCCGAATGCTATTCTTGACTTGTGTTACAAGCACAAGAGTTTGCTTCAGGAAATGCAAGTTAAAATAAAACAACTTGGAATTTTTGGGTTTCCTCTAGGTACACCATGACCAAGTCTTCAGCTGTTCTTTTCATTCTTTTTTTCTCCCTGGTCTTCAAACTGGAGGAGCCGGTAAGTGTGTTCATACATTTAGAAAACAAGCTATTGTTCAAAAGAAACTATCTTTAATTCAGACTCATTAAACGTACATTTTGCACATGTAAAGTTTGCATCTAGGTGCTTTGTCAAATTAGGAATAAGCAGCAACATGTGGCATTTCATAAGATTTTTTTTTAATGCAATCATTATTGAATATATTACATTTAATTTATAATTCATAGTCCAGCAAATTGGAAGTACATCATTTTTTTTAATAGGATAATAATATTTTTAGTATCATCATGGCAAGCAAGGTGCCAATCCATTAAGTGTTTTAAGAGGGTCAAATCAACTGTAAAACCTATAGGAAGTCAGTACGAATCGGCCAAAGATCCCTTTTGATTTTATCTGCATTAAAGACCTCATTAAATGTTAGGAATACAGTTTTATTTTCAGTGTATTATATTTCTTATTCAAACAGGATGTTGGGGCAAGAGAAATCGAAGGGCTTGACCCCTTTTTTGGCTTGGTTTTTGTTGTAGGTAATGTGTACCCCCTGACTCTTTTGAACCCAACAGAACCCATTCCTGATCCTCGTGGTGTTGCTGATAGCCAGCGGTCTGTTCATGTTCACTCTCAAGTCCACTCAGTTTAATCTGGAGGGTTTCCTTATGGTCCTGTTGGCATCTTTTATCGGGGGGATCCGCTGGACTCTCACTCAAGTGCTCATGCAGAAAGCAGAGCTGGGTAAGTCTTGGTGTTAGGAGAACATTGGAAGTTTCTGTTAAGATCACTAAACTGTTAGCATGTTGTTATGACCGGTGTTTGGTCTCTATGGTGAAGTGGTGAATTCTCATGACTCTTATGTTATTCTCTTTGCCACACAGGTCTTCAGAACCCCATAGACACCATGTACCACCTACAGCCTCTCATGTTCCTGGGCCTCTTTCCTCTGTTTCTTCTCAATGAGGGTCAGTCAGACACCAGGGTTATCTTCTTTTATTCTAAAGAATTTCAAATGTATTAAAATAACATTTTAATTTTAACAGTATTTTACAATATTACTGTTTTTAGTGTATTTATGACCACACTAACAGCTAATTAAAAAAAAAAGGCTCCAAACTTTTGAATTGCAGTGTAAATTCTGCAGTCCCTAAATTATTTAAAGTTAAATAAAAATATTGGTTTCATAAATATCAAGACTATATTTGTCATGTTGCATCTCCGGTAAATGCACCTTGATTTAAGAATCTTTAGACATTTGCACTAGAAAACAAGGCAGAAATATGGAAGAACACATTTTTGCAGTGTGATCAGAGAATACTGAAAAAGTGTTTTCCATATTAAAGTGTTTGGTAGCAGATCGATTCAAGCTACTTTTTTGTGTGAAAATGTTTTTGTAAAAAGTAATGGCTATCTGGATATTCTAATCTAGACATTTACATTTAGAGAACATCTTGACTTGTTGTATTTCCTCCAATTTATTCCTTAAATCAGTCCCTCCTGTTTTTCACAATTCTGATACTGTGGGTTTGGTATTGACACTCTGATGACTAACCGATGACTTTTGGATGTGTTTTAACTGCTCATGGCAGTATATGAAGTGTTATTTTCTTTACCCTTGAATGGTCAAATACACACAATGGTCAAATTTAGCCTGTGCCTAAATGTCCATCTTGGTGGTCTTGAGTGAACAACTTTGGGACGTGTGTCAGTATTGGATCCATGCATTACTGTAGGTCTTAAAGTGACAGCAACTTAATATATACCTGCTCCGTGTCATTAATATAAATCAAACAACAACAGGGGGAAAAACAGTACTGTACTTTAACTTAAAGCCCTGTTTGGATCTGTATCTTTGTTGTAATTTGTACGTTCTTATTTTGTTACTGACTGATTACTTAATTAATTGAGAACTCTTTACTTTTATTAGGCAACTGCTTATTGCTGTGGTTTACTTATAAGTTTGGTTATTTCCCACCCTAAGTGATCATTGCATCACTTTGTTTCCCAGTTGTTCTGAGAAGGTGGAGGTGGGAACTGGTGAACATTCATTAACTTTTAATATAAAATATTTGATATATAACTTTTAACACAAAACGTAACTAAAATCCATCCCTGATTCTCTCTCGTCCTTCACTTCTTCCGCTCCTCTGTGAGATACGAGGCCCCGGCCCTTCCCTACTCGCCACAGTCATGTTATAAAAGCTAGATAGTGCACCACTGAAGTAGCTTCTTTTCTTTGGTACCAAAGATACCAAATCATACAAGATTTATGCATTTTCTTTGTTTTATTGTCATGTATGACTATTGTGTATCTAACATAGTACATAATTTGATAAATGTGGTATCTAAAAATAAAAAAAAATCCAAATGACTGGAAATTACCAACACAAAATCAGTCATTTTGATCACTTAAAAAAAGGTTACATTTTCTTTACTTGGTATAAAAGTCTTTAAAAATTCTTAAATTGCCTTCATGAATCCTGTTGAAACCCTGAGCTTAGATTCAGTGAAAATAATATAACTGTAACTGTGTACTTGTAGGTATACAAGTACAATTTAAATATCTGATTTTGTCACTTTTAACTGTCATGAAATTCACAATCTTAATTGTTCTAAAATATGTTTAGTTTGTCATTTATAATATAATTTATTTTGGGGTAAAACTTTTTTTTGCCATTTACTGTGTCTCTTGGTTACCAGTATATTTGTGTGTTAAGTAACCTGTTGCTTGTTGGTTTCTTCATCTTGTGAATCATGAGCAGGACTGAGTGTGAGCACCACAGAGAAGCTCTTCAGGGTCAGTGAGCTCTCACACCTGCTTTACTCCCTGGTGGCTCTGTCTGTGGGTGGCATGCTGGCATTTGGGCTGGGCTTTTCTGAGTTCCTACTGGTGTCCCGCACGTCCAGCCTCACTCTATCCATTGCAGGAATTTTTAAGGTGAGAAAACATTTAGGAATTTATTTGCTTTCACGTACTTGTGAGCAGTGTTGGGGGCTAATGCATTACAAGTGACTCAAGTTACGTAATCAGATCACTTTTTTCAAGTAACTAGTAATGCATTACTTTTAAATTTAGAATAAAATATCTGAGTTACTTTTACATTTAAGTAATGGAAGTTAGTTTTTCCATTTGACTAACAGCTCTCTTGTTAAGAGGTGCTGTGCGCGCCGTGTAAAGATAATGGTTATTGTTGTTACAGACTAAATATTAGCATATATTCATTCGTCTCACTTTCTCAAAACAGATCAAGTAGTCCTAGAAATAAAATTAAAAAACAGTGTAATGCAAACTCTGGAATTTTCACAAACTAATTGAATAACACAAATATACTTTGTGTATTTAATCTTACTTTATTAACCAGTATCTTTAATGCTGATCTTTGATCCAATTCAACCAAACAAATAAGGAAAAATTACTTGAAACATCACATTTGTGTTTTGTTTTGTTGTTTTTATTGCTGAAGTAAGAGTGTAATTGCTATTTAATTTATTTTTTGTTAGCAAGTCCAGCCCAGGTGAGAAAAAGTAACGTAACATTACTTTCCATAAAAAGGAACTAAGTAACGCAATTAGTAACAGGTTATTGTAATGCATTACTTTTCAAAGTAACTTTGCCCAGTGCTGCTTATGAGTAATATAAATATCTGCAGAAGCTCTTTGTATCTTCATCATTATGTCCATTTCTCAGTAGTTGTCACCAAGACACTCTGTCTCTTTCTGTAGGAGGTGTGCACTCTGCTGCTGGCAGTGGAGTTCATGGGGGATAAAATGAATACAGTCAATTGGTTGGGCTTTGTTGTGTGTCTCTCTGGCATATCATTGCATATTAGCCTCAAAACATACTATAACAAAGGTAAGACTTATCTTTTATTTTACATTTATATCCCATACCTGATAACATTAGAAGTGGACCACATTTTAAGTAGGGATGTGCCTTTCGACTAATTTGTTAGTCGTTTAAACGAAAATTTTGTACCCGACTAGTCTAAAAGTAATGCCGTTAGAAATAAGGTCACACTTTTCCAAACTGCAGCTTTATGTAGCGAGAGGCGTGTGTCGGTTTCCATGGTGAAACCCATGACAATGAGTTCAATAAACAGGTAAAGAATAAAAAAGTATATATCTATATATTTCTTTAAGCTGAACGTGATCACAGTGGTGGACAGTTGTAGTAAATGACGCGATGATTTGGCTGTTTCGGCTCGTCTCTCCAAACATTTCCGTGTCTGTGATTAATATGGCTATGCTCGGATCCAGTGGAATCATTATATGTCAGTTTATAAAACACTTTTCTGTCTCCTCCTACTTTAAAATACTCCCACACCTCACTCGTCTTTCTGTGGTCATTATTAAACCCACCGTGACTGATATAAACAAAACGCATGGGAGATCTGTGGTAAAGATTTAGCTTCTGCTTGTTGTTTCCATGGCGACACGTCATGCTTGTCACCTGACACACCGCAGCCACAAAAGCACTATGACAGATGCGTCGCATTTATTTAGTTTTGCTTATTTATTCAAAATATTCACACACTTGTTGGCTTTTTCATCAATTACCTGATATTCCAATTCTCAAATATGCAGAAGTGAATGCGTTTTGTCTTAAAAGCCTTTTATAATGATCATGTCAGCTGATCTATAATGCGCGACGGGCGCCGCAGTTCAGAGAATCTAATCTGTCAGATTTACAACACGTAAATTCAGTCACTTCTCTTGAAATATATGACAGTAAGTGTCCAGTGAAGCGGGCGAAGAATATGAAGTTTATAGTAACCTATGCAATGTGTATCTGTTATGAATAAAACACCTTGTCAGTTTATAATTTAATGGATTGTTATTTCTGCTTTTATAGACATCGGTGTGTATTTTCCAAACTATAAATGTATTTTTTTTGCCAGTACTTATGAGTATTGTCTGAAACCTAAAATAAAGATACGTGGTTGAAAACTGAATAGCTGTGATATATGACAAACACTGAGCGTGTCTATCGCGACCGCAGCGCCAGCCAATGCGCGAAAACACGTTTGAATTTAGCAATTGATCAAAAGGTTCAAACGTCATTTGAACAATAAAATCTTGTGGGGTTTTTTTTTTCTTGTGTAGTCGACTAGTGGCACCCTGTATGTGTAGACGACTACACTCACACATCCCTAATTTTAAGAGAGGCTTTCACATATAGCCAGTACAGAACCTCTTCTGGTATTATTTGTTGTTTAATTGACTACATTACTGTTGTACATTTAGATTCCTGGAAATGAACTGCAGACCCTTAGGAAGTAGAAAATGTAGAAAGCTCATGTTTGAATCTAATTATTTTGTTTGTATGGAGACTAGATATTGGCTGCTCTTAGTGTGTATGTCTCTTTTTATAGGAAATGGCGCCATGGTGAGACAACTACCAGTCAGAAACAACACGGATCTTGAGCTTCCACTTCTGCTGACAAAAGACGACTATTGTGACGAGACCAATGATGAAGAAGAGCATGAAATTCTTTATTAGAGAAAGACATCAATGTCCTAAATGGAACTGTTCTGCTTTGAGGCCTCATATCAGTGGTCACATTGACTACAGAGACTGAACGTCTCATATGTTATAAATTAGCACCAGAAGAGACTATACAGCTAATGTACTGATGTACATTTGTGTTGTTTGTCTCTCCGTGCTGAGAGGACAGAGAATGCCTATGCTCTTGAGAAGAGTGGACTATAAAAGCTGCTGGGTGATTAAAGGAATGGTTCACCCAAGCATTTCCCTTATGTCATCAAATACTTACACTCATGCTATCTAACCTGTATGACTTTTCCATACAATTTAAGTGAATGGGGACCAAGAACTGGCAAGCACCAAAAATGTAAATCCATATGAATTGTGTGAAATATTCCAAGGCTCTTGAAGCCGTATGGTGGACATTCTGCCGTAAATAATTCATTTTGTCTTTGTCACACGGGTTTTGCAAGACATTAGGATGAGTAAATTTGACATAAATGTACTTCATAGGTGAATTATGTTTAAAACTGCTCATGGTTTTTGTCGCAGCACAGGACCAATCTCCAAGTGGCCTTACACATGTGTTTACATGACAATAAAAGATTTATTTTGAATATCAATTCTATTTCAGTTTCCCACAATATTGATTTCACTAATTATGACAGAATGTGAGTTTATGTATGTTCTTTAATTTCTTCTATCGTGGATTCCTTTCAACTTTTTACAAGGCTACTTTAGGAAAGGCATGCATTTACTTTATCGTTCAGCAAATGCAATTTACTCTTAAGTGAGGAGGCAGAATTCAGTAAAGCAGATTATATAGCCTGATTAGATTTGTTAGGCGTTTTCATGCAGGTGGAGGGAAGTCTGTATTGACTAAATTCATGAACCTCATTGAGTTTGCTTAGTGGATTAACCATGAAGTCAGAAAGGCCCTTTTCGGTTCCAAGTCTAAAGAGAGAGCGCAGTTGTTTCACGAGATGGGGATGAATTCATTTAAGCGCAATGTTGGCTTTGGTGTGTCATTCGTGTCGCGCGCATCCACACACGTGTGCAGGCCAAGTAAACTTATTTATTTTTAAATACATTATGCAACACATTCAACTACATTCATAGCCTCATGGATGCTTTACTGACTTTAGGATTATATTTAGGATTATCTCAGTTCAAAGCGTTAGGTCTAAGTTTTTTGCCGCCTAAAATGTGGTTCATTACTAACGGTTATTTGTGCTGTAGTCAGTGCTGTGGCTCGTTAAAATATGGCTGTTAAATTTAGGCTAAATAAAGTAAAGCAATTGGTGCCGTTGGCTTTATCAATGCCTGATTGTTTAAATAAAATAACTGTTTTTGTTGTTAAGGCCCTGTCTGAAAACACAAAACACACAGAACTTGTTCCATATCTTTCTATGGCTGAAACTCCTCTCTCTCGCGCGCGCTTCGCCGAACAGCTGATATACCACCCTTAGTACATGTACATTCCCCGCCTCTGTATTACTAGAGGAGGGCACTGCACCCGTGTCAAATTTCATACATAACCCAACCAAAGTAGAGACATAAACGAGCGAATGGGGAGTGAATGACCGGGACTCAACGTGTTAACATCACTTACCTGTGTGGAATGCGCCAGGTACACGCTTCAGCTTCAGGTAAACAAGCTTATTTTCAACAGACCCTTATCAGAGTCGGATATATATATTATGTATGTGTTTCTCAATGCTCTTCTACGGTTTGCTGTTTTAAAATTAATATTTAAAATCGCTTTGACTCGCTGTAATTGCTTCTAGTGGTTCAAGGGTGTAACTGAATTGTACAGTAGCCTGTCAATATAAAGCATGTAGTGTTTGAGTCAATGAGTTAGGCAGTAAAGAGTCTCCACCTCACCACCTAGTAATGCGCAGTTCTATGTTTCATAATGCGCTTGTGTAGCGGTAATAGCTTTCGACAGTTCACTTTAGGTGTGGTATCGTCAGATTCAACGATTCAGAGCTTAGTTCCCCATTTCATGTGTTTGTGATGTCTTCAGTACAAGCCAATGCATGTAAATGTTTTCTTATTATGGCCCAAAGCAAGGGGAGGGAGGGGATCCAATTAAAATAGGTGCATAATTGCACTTCTCACACGTTTGTGTGAATCAGACCAGCTCTACTGAGAAGGTTTATGTTCTCTTCATTGATTATTTTTATTTGGGCAAGTGTGATTTTAATGAGTCAGTTCACTTGCTAAGTACATGTTAAACTACATTTAGGTTTGCAGACATGTCTGGTTATAAATACAAAACAGGTGTTCAGCTTTCCTTCCCTCTTCTTATAATTGTCTTCAATGGGCCTGTAATGACCTTCTGGTGTAGCCTTTTCTGTAAGTGTCCCATGTCTTTCTGTCTTTTTCTCCCTCCCTCCTACTGTTTAGAAGGGTATATTTAAAGCAGTTTAAAGGGTTTGGGATACAGTACTCTCTTCTATGCTGCTTCATCAGAGAACAGCAGCTTTACGTTGCCGACGTCCATAACTGTTCATAGATCATGATCTCATATAGTGAATGAAAGTCGCTTTGCTCACAATGACCTTTTTCCCCCTACAGGTCTTTAATTGATACCAGCGCAATCATGACGGCCCATATCTCTCCTGTCATTCTCCCAGAGCGAACGACGCACATCCTGGTGACGGTTCTCCTTACGCTGGTTTTTGAAGTTCATGCCCAAGGTTATATGTTGTTTTTTATCTATACTCACCAATATTCATGGATGTACCATGTAACATTTCCACGTTGTGACTGATGACAAAAATGGCTGATGAACTATCAATGGCTCTTTTGTCTAAATATATAAAAAGTGAAACATGGAAAACTATCAAAGACAATCTAAATGTAAGTAAATGAAAAAGTTATGCAGAGGTAAATAACAGCAGATAATGATGAAATGAATAATTTTTTTTGTAAGCCCCTTATACTTAAAATTCTGCTGTCTTTATGTTCGTTTCTGCATTTTTATATACGTCTCCAGATCCTTGAAAATGGTCCGAATTTAAGAGCCATGCATAATTGCTGGTGCCAGTGCTTCCATAATTAGATGTCCTCTTTTCTAACCAAAATACAAGGACTGTGCAGTTCAAAATGAAGTAGCATTCATGCCCACAAAATAGAAATCTGCATAAAGCTATTTTTGTGGGACAGAAATACATTTTGTTTTTCATTCATTTAACGTGTATAATTGTATAATATTCAACTTTTCCTAGCCCAGTTTAATGTGTAGAAACAACTATAAGTTTGTTTACATAATACTTTCCCAGTGGCACATAAAAAAACTGAATTTAAAGTTAAGAATACAATTTTTTTTTAAAGAAAGAAAATATAATATCTACTCTTAATTTGGTCTTTTCTGATTGTAATAGTGGTATTATAGGTCTAATAAATAGCACTGACACTATATCATATTTGCCTTGAAATAATGAACTGTTTTTAGAAAAGACATTAGTAAAGCCATTCTCAAATGTATTTTCTTTCTTTGTAATAATGATAGAAATACTGAAAATCTGAAATACTGTCAGAAAACACACAGCTTTTGTTTTGTTTGTGAAATGTCATCTGCATTCCTAAAAGTCGAATGAGACTGAATTTACAACCCACATTCTAGAAAAGTGTGTTGTAACCCCACAAAACAATGAAAAACTTGTAACAGTTAGAAAGACATATTTATACACTAAAGACACGTTTAGCCCAAATCAAATGATACTGATTAAATCTGTCTAAATTGTAACTTTCCCCTAGGGAAGGAATTTTTTTGGTTAGCTGCACAGCAGAGAAGAATAGTTCGAATGCAGACTTATTGCTCGAGGCCCTTGTTAAATATTGTGGAATCCTTAGACAACTGCACATAACCCTTGGTGGATGTTGCTACATTTGGGAAAGAAATTTGCCTTAAAATGGCTGGAATAATTTATGTGTCCTTTCTAGGACTCTTATTATCTCTGTCTTCCCTGGAGGATACATGCTGTGCGTGTCTTTTCCACACTGTTTTTGTCTGAGCATTTGGCCGCACTTTTGTTGACTTCTGGGTTGGTGGTGAGAAGGATTCATTTCGCCTCTGATCCACTGCCAGTTAATGCTGAGCACGGATTTTTATTTGTTGCCAGTGTATAAATGTTGTTACATTAAGGAGCTATTTCTTTCAGATCTGACCCCTAAAAATTACTTCTATTTAGATGTTCCCCCATGAAGAATATTTTTGTATCTCATAATATATATATATATATATATATATATATATATATATATATATTTAACAATGCATAATGCTTAGCATTTCACCATTTGGAATGAATATTTTAGATGAAGCAACCGTTAATTTTGATGTTACACATTAAGCATAAATTGTATATCTGATTAAAACAAAATTGCACTGCATGAAAGCCAGTATTTCACCATTGCCCTGGTTTTAATAATAATAACAACAACAATAATAATAAATAAGGAAAATATCTAAATTAACAGTTTAATTAAAGTCCAAAATGAGACCGCATGAAGAATATCCTTATTCTTGATCTATTTTATAATGCACAAAACCCTTTATTTCACAATTCCCCTAATTTCAAAATTATAATAAAAAAAAAAGGTTACCCCTGTTTTCTGTGTAACTATTTTCATGATTTCATAAATAATTTTTTTCCTACCTCGAAATGAAAACCCCATGCCGAGACGGCACCTTCTTAAGGTCGCATACGTCACACAATATACAGTAATATGACTCATTTCAGAATTATTAATTTTTTACTATAATTTGCACCTTGTGAAAAATGGCATTCCGTTTCATAATGGCTACTTTTCTTAAATGATATCCTCAGGTTAAAGTGATGGGGGTTCTTTTACCCAAAAACAGTCAGAATTTAGTTGTTGTTTTTTTTGTGCCATTTTCCACCCTTTGGCCAATATTTCAGTTCCGTATTTTAACAACCCAAAAGAAACCAAAAATTATTATTATTTTTTTTTTTTAAATGCGTGAAACATTTCACTATTTTATTTTGGAGCTTAAAGACACTGCAATAACTGGGACAAAGATCTTCATGTTTTTTGGGGGTCATACCCATTGTAAAACTCTTCTGGGCTATGACGTTCTGGCTGACCTTCAACCCCACTGAAAAGCAGATTTCCTGTGGTCCTCAACTCCCTGTTACCCTGCAGGGTATTACAGGGCCTGCTTTGAGTGCTCTCGGACAGCTGGGGAGAGGGGAGGACGGAGCAAGAAACATGAAAGAGGGGATTGTGACAAGCTGGCATGTGGAAATTATGCAGATAAGCTGAAGACAAGGGTAGAGTTGAGCAAGAGAACAGTGATGAAGGAAAAGGAGGAATGAATAAAAAAACTTCCCGTTCAAATATTAGAAATTCTTAGAGGGGAAGTCGAGCGGGTGGAGAGGGGGAGCCATTGAGAAGCTTTTAGAGGAAGACTTTGATCTTTCAAGACGTATATATCTTAGTCCCACATATAGGCCTCTTATCCCATGATTCTCTTTAGGAGTTAAAGTTTTGTCCCTAATCTGACTTATACATAGAGGACACAACCTATCAGACTCAATCCCAATAGATTTGTTCTCTTTGCTAATAATGTGTTGTGAAGTTGCATTTTCACAAAGCTTGTTTTGTAAAGTCTTTGAATGCATTTTCAGGCCGGCTGAAGCTGACTGTTCTGTCTGAAGATCGGCTACAGATGAAATGGAAGGAGGCGGAAGGACCAGTGCAAGGTTACAAGGTCCGTGTGCGTCCCATTACAGGTGAGACCACTTTAGTTATTAGTAAACGAAATTAAAATGATCCCTTTTTGTTATTTTTGCTAGTCCTCGCTATCATATAGTATTATCTTTGGATTAAAATAATTTAAATCTAAAGGCTTTGTATTGAAGTGCTTGTATTGTAACGAAATTCAAATGAACTAAAGCGGTCTTTCCCTTTAAATCATCGGCGCAGCGGAACTAAAAAGCGTCGGAAATCACGGTATTGATATAGCGTCGGTATTTAGATTTTTTTGTTGTTGCTGTTGGCAAAAACGTTGCATGCAATGAAGTAACTGCTCTCCCGTTCAAAAGTTTGGGTGTCCGTAAGATTTTTTATATGTTTGAAAGAAGTGTCTGATGCTCACCACGTCTGCATTTGTTTTATCAATACAAAACAGTAAAAAGAGTCATGTTGTGAAATATTATTACAATTTAAAGTAACTGCTTTCTGTTTGAATATATTTGAAAATGTAGTTCATTTCTTTGAAGGCAAAGCTGAATTTTCAGCTGCCATTATTCTTGTATTTGTCTGTAAATAAATCAGATGAATAGAAAAGTTACTTATTTTTAAAGTTGGCATGAAATATAAGTTGCCATAGTCCTTTCTTCCCTATTGTGCCATATAAATGAATAAAATTGGCTTCTCGAACAATAATAATAAAAAGTATTTACCCATCGGATTGGATCATTTTTGATGAAAGGAAAAAAAAAGTTTTCAGTGCATTCTTATCCCATTGTGTAAGCGTTCAGAACAGGTGAGGAATGGGAAAGTAGGATTCTTGAGAGATGATGGAATGAGGATATCCATAACCTTTGCTCATATCTCCTTTGTCTGACATCTCATCTTGTTTTTTACCACTCTGAATGCATCTAGCTTTCTTTGAAACCCCTTCTCTTCCTCTCTCTTTCCCACCCTCTCTCTCTGTCTCTCTCTGCCTATCTTTATTTGTGTCTGTCTTATCTACTGTTCCGCCCTTGTGCTCAGTTAGGTGAGTCCAGACAGGTCTGCTGCAGTCTCGAGAAAGTTCACACAGCAAATCAAACAGCACACATGCCCTACAGTGCTCCAGGCAGAGACAGACAGAAATAGCCAATCATGTTTTGTAATAAATTGTACATTCAAATAATTGTGTTTGAATGTAACTTCTGTGTAATAAGCATAATGCTTGTCTTCCTATTCTCTATATAACTATATTAATAATTCTCAATTCTCTGAATACATTTATTCCCCTTTTTTTCTCCCTCATACCTTGAAAGGAAAACCCCATGCTGAGACGGCACCTTCCGATATACAGTGACAACATACAGTAACATGCTTCATTTCAGAAAAGCAGCCATAACTTTCTAAATTGAGAATGAAATTACAGTAATTTACACCTTGTGAGAAATGGCATTCAGTTTTATAGTGGTTACTTTTCTTAAATGGCATCCTTGATAATGTACTTTCGAAATGTAAATATTAGATAATAATTTTGAGCACACAAAATTGCATTGCATCTTTTTTATTATATATTTTAGTACATTTTTATTTGAAATTATGCATTTGGCAGACGCTTTTATCCAAAGCGACTTACATTGCATTCAAGGAAACATTGAATCAGTTCTTACTTTCCCTGGGATCGAACCCATGACGTTGGCGTTGTACACACCAATGCTCTACTGATACCAATAGCCTGTTGCAGGTTTGATGTGGAGTCCAAAGTGAAATGTATTTTAACAACCATGCAGTTCAATATCAACCACATTGCAAAGCTGCATTAAATTGTGAAATCCCAAAATAATCTTCACCAACACTTGCTGCTCCAACTGTTAAGATCTGACTGAAATGATCAGGGGCATTGCAGATAGTAAGAAACTTTAATATCAACATTTAATGGGGTTTTAATTCCTCAGCTCAACCATTGCCATGAATTTGTGCCGGGGTTATCCACTTCTCTGCGATTGTTCGCAAATCTGAATAAAATGCTAATTACTTTTTCATGTATTTTATGATGATTGTATCATAAAAAATACACACTTACTGCTTTAAATCGAAATAATTTTCTTTTCCAGAGGTTCAACAGCCAGAGCTGATGCTGACGACCACACGCGGCCGGGCCACGGTAGCAGGTCTCGACTCCAGACAGGAATACCTCCTCCAAGTCCTGGTGCTCAATGGGACACAGGAGAAACTCATTGCAAAAAGACGTTTTACCAGTAAGAGTGAAGGATGAGAGAATGTTGCTATCTGGTTCCTGTAAACTCTATAGACTTGTCCCTCTTTTTATCATCTACCAGGCTAAAATAATAAGTGTTTACTCGAGAAACAAATTGCACATCAAGCCACATTTGAAGAATCATTCATATCTGTATTAAATAATGGTAGAGTACACCACAAAGTTTAGTATCAGGATTAGAGGTTTCCCATCCAATTGTTGGTGGTGGTGGTGGTGGTGGTGGTGGTGGTGGGGGAACTTTCCAAAGATAAGAGCGTTTTGTGTGCGAGAAGAAGAAATATGTAAGTCGTAGTTCCCAGCAGTCAGAAGCTGTCAACGCACAGACCCAAAGTACAGAAAACATTCCTTTTAACACATCACATACTCGGGGGTAAACTGTCTGTAATTGACACTTTCAAATTGTGGGTTCCTGCCAGATTATAGACTGGGACTGACTCTTATATCTTTACAGGCACAAAACACTTTTGGAATTCCCTTGAAAACACAAAAACGACCACCCTTAAAGAAACCTAATATCAGCTGATAAAATGCTTTAGTAAAGAACCTGGTTTTGCATTTGAAATTCGCCTGAGCTGTGAATGTAATAAAATCAGAATGTAAATGGGAGAAGACTTGATTTCATAATAGTTTGGTGTTATCATTGTCAAAAGATGCAGACTATGACAAAACTCTCTCATACATTAGTATGAGAAGTTGGGAGAGTGGGTTACTGTGTCGAGCCGTGCAGGTCCTGACAGGCCAGTCATGTGGTTTGACTAGAGGGTCATGTTTGCTTGTCTGAGGGGGATTATTCCATTGTTCCCTCATAAAAGCCAAAGCATCCTCAGTTTTTCCATGTGGATCTGCTTCTATATTAAAAAAGTGTTGGTGTTAACAAAGTAGCCCTTAACCACAGTTTGCACATTTTATGTAATCTGATTGACCTAATAGTTTACTAAATAAATAAGCAAAAGATTTTTATTCTTTACGCATCCTTTCACGTATGCACACGTTTTATCTGTTTAATTTCATATATTGCTCTTGGTCACTTTCTCTTTAACTCATTTTCTCACAGTCGATGGGTTGCGTGAGGAAGAGTTGATCCGCAGTGGGAACAGGGAACAGAAGAAGAAAACTCCCTCCATTGGCTCTGGCTCTGGAGAGGTGGATGACGTGACGGAGGCTCTAGCAGCCCTTCCCACTGTTCTCTACCGAGAACTAACTACTACAGGTAGTGGACCTGCAGACACTGTCTGCCACTTTTCCAGGAGTTAACTATAAATGTGTCTGTTAATGCAATCTATATATGTGTTTTTTCATTTGAATCATTTCAACATTATTAATAATGATAATGATAAGAGAGGTTTCTTGAGCAGCAAATCACAATATTAGAATGATTTCTGAAGGAACGTAACTCTGAATACTGGAATAATGATGCTGAAAATTTAGCTTTGGTATAAATTACATCTTAAAATATATTAAAAGATAATTTTATATATTAAATTGTAATAATATTTTTGAGTCTTGGTGAGCATAAGAATCCTCAAACATCGGAACTGTAGTGAATATTTCTTAATATTGTGTTAAATGCCTAATTATATAAATTATCAATATGAGTGGATTTTAATATATAAACAGATACAACATTTTCAATATAGATTAAGGATTTATTTTAATAATAATTGATTGAAGTTCTTGACATAAAATAATATCATTGTATGCCTGGTTTTGCAGTTTTCACCCCAAACTCCAGATTTGTGAAATGGTGTTACTAAAATGATTGACAAACCAAAAATTCTTCTGCCCTACCTAGGTGTATAAAGCCAAGGAAATCTGTGCTGACCTTCTGTCCCATGGCCTCTGTCATTATAGGTTTTTTTACTGGTGGGGCTACAGATAGTTTAACTGACACCTGCTCCTTCACTAACCTGTTAATAAGAGTCCACTCACCCTCAAACGCCTGTAATCATTGCTGTCTTAATGAAACGGGACACGACAAGGAGGGGATGCTGTCCACCTGTGCTGAGTGTGCATTTAGAGCAAGGCGGGGTGTGGGAATACAGATACCATCACTAGCTATACTCTATATTTTGATTTGCCTCAGTCCTCAAATACTCTTCTGAAACCGCTTAACATGCATTCCAGTTTTGTAGATTATACATTTTAATTACATTAATTAATTACATGTAGGATTAAAGTTTTAAAAATCTCCCACTAACTCACCAACTGTAATGATGTCATCATAATAATTGAAAACTGTCTTGCATATGGACTTTTGCATTTTATAAAAAATGTATTGATTTTCAAATTTTGGATCAATCTGATACGAGATTGCTTTATTAGACCTTTTTGTTAAGTTACAGGACATATAACATTTTATTTAGCTATTTATCTTTCCCTCATAATGTCTTTCTGCTGCTATAGAGCCTCCTGCTGTACCTGAGCTTGAGCCAGAAGTTGACAGAAGCACCAAAGAAAAGAAAAAAAAAGACAAGAATCGATCCAAGACTGAGGATAAAAATGATCAAGAAAATAATGGCGGGAAGTCGGTGAGAGAGGAGGTCACTAACGCCAACAAACCGAGAAAAACCACTCCAACCCAACCTGTCACAGGTAATACCACTTGCATGTCAGATGATTTAAATGAACCAGATGGACAAACACCTATTAACAAGATAATGTATAATATTATTGACCTCATAAATATACAAATATAAATGTAAAATGCACAATGACTCAGAGAGTCACCTGTGGTGAAGGAACATTTTAGGATCAATGTTAATGGCACTGTGGGTTATCAAAGCTCCTCATGTGCCTTCAGGACTGAAATTGGTTCCCTCCTTCCTCCCACCTGTAAATAACACACGCATAAGAATGCACTGTGGAGGAACACACACTGTATGTGTATCGATAATAAATGATCTTGCAAAACCACATGGATTGCAACATGTTTGCCGGTGTGAAAAGAATCATCAATACCCCTCACAGCAAAATATAACCACAAACATTCACATGCTAAAACCACGGTACAAACATTTCATAGAGACCCCAAAAATGTTATGCTTGATAACATTTGCCAACTAAAATAACATTGATCTTGACAATTGCTTTCATTTGCAATATATTTACACAAAAACAAGAACATTGACTTAAACTTATTTCAGAATTTACATAAAACAGTATTAAACACACTTTACTACTATTTATCCTAGTTTGCATTAATCAATCAACAAGGCTTAAAATTACACATACATATTTTAACAATATGAAATATAGTTATTACACTAACAGTAATGCTTTATGATTTGACCTTCAATTATAGCTGAAAATTGAATAGCTTGGATCATAACAGACATTTAATAAAGGTCCATCTGAATGTTACTTTATTCATTTTATTTTCAATGTGAAATTAATGCCCCTTCATTAATGCTGCACCGTCCATGCATATGTGTGAGGAGCACTGCAAAAGATGGTTCACCACCTGTACAACGTTGTCTTCAGCCATATTGTTAATTTGACGGCATACCATAGATAAAGGCACCATTTGAATTGCATTTGCTGCTTTCTTGTCCAACATTGTTTCAGCCAGGATAGCTGCAGCCGGCACAATTAGTTCCTCAGCAATTTATTTAGCCACAAGCAAGGATACCTCATATGACGCAAGCAGGGAACTGCTGGACATCTGTGTTGGCCCTTTCTAATTATTTTAATTTTAATTTAACTTCTGGAATTCTGGATGTTTTCTGTGGAAGAATACCTGAAGTATCTTACCTGAAGAATGCTTAGTTGTGTGTTGTATATTGCTGCAAATGGGATAGTTTCATTACTTGGTTGGACAGAACCTCACCACACAGAAAGTATAGCAATTGTGGGGGTCAGTTGTTGTTGCGGTAAACCCAAATAATTTTGAATTGTTTTGATATTTATGTGCTTTTGTGTTGTCCATTTGTCCTAGCTTTTCTAGTGGGCCTTTTGTCAGGGCTACTGGTAGATGGCCCATCAAGTTTTTTTAAGCCACCTCTCCATATTGGCTGCCCTGTTCTTGACAAGCTGATTAAAAATGGCGACCGATGTGAAAATTCACCTACAGTAATTTGAAACTAACATTTTCTGTATTTGTAATTTAGATTACTGTGAATATGATAAAATAAAGTTTCAATTTATGATAACAGTTATTTTTGGTAATGATTCAGTGGACCCCCTGCAATTATGCCATGGACCACGAACGGTCTGCGTACCCCTGGTTGAGGAACACTGGGCTAAGAGACATTAAAATACATTCTCCTTATTAAAACTGCAGTGTTTAACACTTGCACAATGTGTCTTAAGCGGTTTCTACACGAAAGCCGTTTGAATGCAGTGCTGGCGTTCAGGCAGATCTGGTCCTTCTGGTGGACGGATCCTGGAGCATCGGCCGCACAAACTTCAGAAAAGTGCGTGACTTCCTGGAGGGCCTGGCTGTCCCCTTTTACATCGGCCCGCAGGGCGTGCAAATAGGTGAGATGCTATTTCATGGGTAAATACATTGCGACGTAAAATACACCGCTGTGCATTTTAGTAGTCACATTTAATCTTCGCTCAAGAAACATTTCTAACTATAATCAATGTTGAAAACAGTTGCATTAATTTTTTTCAGGATTCTTTCATGGATAGAATGTTCAGAAGAACATAATTCCTTTGTAATGGAACTCTTTTGTAACACTATAAATGTATACACCTTTGATAATGCACAATTTAATATTTCATCGCTGAATAAAAGTGTTCATTTGTTGTTGTTTCAGCATTATCTCAGTACAGTGGAGATCCACGCACAGAGTGGCATCTTAATAACTTCACGTCTAGAGAGCCGCTTTTAGAGGCCATCAGGAACTTCCGATACAAGGGGGGCAACACTTTCACTGGTACTTATAGTTATTTTACCCTTTATATTCCTGTGAATATGCTTTTCAACCATAAAAACCCATACGCATTTGTCTGTAATTTACCAATCTAAATCTACTAGCCTATTTTACTTATAGGGGCCATTGTAAAGTCACTGAATTAAATAGCATCATATGGCTTATTGTTTTTTGTGAAATAATCTTAATTCACTTTCTTGCACAGATCCAGCAGTGATGATAGGATTCTTTATGAAACCAACAATTTGCCTTTTTGAACTTTATTCCCTGTTCATTTTTAACATTATGATGTCTGTATCAAAGGTCAGGCTCTCATCCACGCTCTTGAGAACAACCTAAAGGAGGAAGTGGGGGCACGGCCCAACACCCCACAATTCCTGCTGCTGTTGACTGATGGGAAATCTCAGGATGATGCCATTGCTGCAGCCAATAGACTGAAGAATGCCGGTGTGGAGATCATTGCTATAGGTGAGAACCTATATTTTTAATCAAATAAATAGTCTTAGTGAGCATAAGAGACTTTTTTCCAAAACATTGAAATCTTACCCACCAAAGACTTTTGAACGGTGTATCACTGTAGCGAATTGCACATAGAGTGTAATGAATTTCTGAATTTCTACTTTGAAGTGGAACGCTGTTTGCTAATGAATAAACTACCGTTCAAACGTTTGTCTTCAGTGTCACGCGATCCTTCAGAAATCATTCTAATATGCTGCTTTGGTGCTCAAGAAACATTTCTAATTGTTATTAATGTTTAAATCAGTTTTGCTGCTTAATGTTTTTCTTGAAACTGTGATTATATTTTTTCAGGATTCTTTGAATAGAAAGATCAAAAGAACCACATTTATTTGCAGTAAAAATGTATTTACTGTAACTTTTGTTTGATCAATTTAATGAGCATTGGCTAAATAAAAGTATCTTTAAAAAAATACTTACCTCAAACTTTTGAATGTGTGTGTGTGTGTGTGTTGTTGTAAAATATTTAAAATGACCTTTGTTTTAGTTATTTTTATATACTCAAAGTTTTACTTTTTATTTATTTTATTTCCCACTCATGTTCAGGTGTGAAAAATGCAGATGAGGCAGAGTTGAGGCAGGTGGCGTCTGAACCACTGGAGTTGAATGTTTATAACGTGAATGATTTTCCTCTGCTCAGTAAACTGGTGGGAAGACTAGCACGCATCCTCTGTGGCAAGATTGAAGACCGTATTAAAGCAAAGAGTAGGTTAATCTCACACACACATTAGTCTTCATTATATTGGATCAAATTTCAATTAAAAAAATGTCTTCGGTGTGCTCTCATTTAAATAAAACGGCATGTATCTTTTATATTTAAAAAAAGTAATGGAGCGACCCACTCCGGACCCAGTTCTGTCCTATCCCAGCCCAACTGATCTGCAGTATGTAGGACTAGGCTCGCGAGAGGTGCGTCTGCGTTGGACGGCCCCCAGCAAGGATCCCCAACAGTACAGAGTGGTGTACCACACAGCTGAAGGACAGGGTCTAAAAGAGGTGAGCCAAGTGTCTAGCACTAAATGTTAGTCTGCATAAGTTAGACTATCTACCAGCCATTGGTACACACTTGAGGCTGTTTCCTTGTAAAGATGTAAAATACATCATTTTTTGTATCAGTTGGCTGTCTTACTTTTGATCACCAGGAATTGAGGAAAGCTTGGTTTAATGGCGCCACCTAAAGGATATTTTCTCTGCTATAGTTATAATTTCATTCAGAAAACTCTCTTCATTCCTGCTTCAAATGCATGATGATGATTGATCTCAGGTGGTGGTGAATGGAACTGGCTCCACAGCACTGCTGACAGGACTGTCCTCACAGACTCAGTACCACCTGTCCATCTTCCCCGTGTATGAGAACACTGTGGGCTCTGCTCTCAGAGGCAGCTTCACAACGTGTGAGTTTCAGCATTGAGAATTCTCATTCATAACATTTTCTTATATATATGCTGTCCCAAGACTGCATAGAAAATCTGGGATTTGAAGCATGGAAATAAAGATCTCAGGTTTTTGTCACTGATTAGATAAATGAGCATGTGACTTTTTGGACATTTGGTTGGATGTGCCTTCTTCTTTGGATCTCCAATCATTCTGGAGAACATGATCATCACGTTTCTCAAACTTGTTGAGTTCATGCAGCTAAAATGCTGCTTCCATATAAAGTTTTTCTCCACATTTATTCTGATTTTTCACTCATATTTTTTATGCTGATGATATAATTTGGCTTAATGAAATGCTCTCCTCTTTACAGTACCATTGGCGATACCTGAAGCTCTAGAGGTCACTGCCTCCTCCCCCAGCAGCCTGCGAGTGCGCTGGCAACCGGCCACAGGAGCCACACAGTACATGGCCTTATATTCAGCACTCAATGATGGAGAGCCTGATGATGCCAAAGAAGTGAGTCTGGAATCCTGTGATGCCTCACTATGTGGCTTATTTTTTCTAATCATGTTTTTTATGCTCTTGTTTTTGTGCCAGGTGAAGTTTGGACCTGCTCAGACGGATGTGGAGTTGGTGGATCTGATGCCATCCACAGATTATTCAGTCACACTTTATGCTTTGTATGATGAGGACCCTAGTGACCCAATCACAGCCATTGGCACCACATGTAAATATGGATTCATTATCAGCATTTACGTAGAAATGTATCTGTCTCTATCTGAGGTTTGTGCAGGACTGATTTACCTGCTCGCACACACTTTTATCTGCTTCCTGAAATAACTTTTTTTCTAGGGCATCACACATATGGTCAAGTCATCTTTATTTATATAGCGCTTTTAACAACAGAGATTCTTTCAAAGTAGCTTTACAGAGATAACAGGAAAACAATGCAAGAAAGCTTGTTTTGGCTATACAGCAGCCCTAGAAGAGCAGGTCAATCAGTAATATTAAGTGTTAAGTGTCCCCAACTAAGCAAGCCAGAGGTGACAATGGCAAGGATCCACAATTGTTTAATTTACTCAACATTATGTCATTCCAGATTCCATTATGTCAGCCTGATTACTTTTCTTCTATGGAACGTGAAAAGATATTTTGAAAAATATATTAAACAAAACAGTTCTAAGGACTGTTAGGAGTATTTCCAGTTATATTTCTGTGTGTTCTTGGTTTGACATGGCACAATTACAAACTGTTCTCAACCTGATTGCCTAACCGTACTGGTAGAATGAGTGTAGTGACAACGCAACTCAGGATTGGTTTCTTGTCAGAGCGGTTACTCTGTAGCTGTCCAAGAATTTGCATTATTAATGCAAGTTAATAATGAAATTAAAAGAATTATCTGATCATCCTCCATAACACAGTCGCTATTTACATCTCATATTGTCTGTAAACCCTTGCGTTATCAAAACAACAACTGATGCATTTGTATTACATTTCAAAGAGCTCCATTATCCACCATGCAGTGGAAAATGAAAACAAATCTGTACCGGCTGGGCAGGATCAGCTCAGAATGGAATAGTAGCAATGAGTGCTGTTCAGACCGATGGTGGAAAAATGACTTGTACAATGAAAGTCAATGGAAACTGTTTGGTTACCACAATTTTTCAGAATATCTTAATTGTGTTTTACAGAAGAATTCATAAGGGTTTGGAACAACATAAGGATAAGTCAATGATGGTTTACCTATTTGCTCTGTTTCTCAAAGGTAAACATAAAATGAAACCTCAAAATGGAAACTGTGAAACATTATGTGGTGGTAAGATTTCTACACCAGTCATTTTTGATCTGGACATAAATGCTGAATGCTCCTACGTAAGATGGACCTTTATTGAACCCTTTGGTGATTTGAAGTAAAAGAATCACTGAATCATTTTGAACCAATTCATTGAAATAAACAATTCACAACTGATCAAATGGCAATTCCCACCAGAACAGGAAACTGAGACCTGATTCCCACCTCCAACCCAGAATCTTAGTTCCTTGCTACACCTAATTGAATTGATTCCAGTAGGAATCCGATGGGAATGCAGATCCCTAATCTGTCTTTTGTTCACTCCTACTGTTCTTTCTCTCATCTATTTTTTCCAGTTCCGTTGCCGTCTCCTCTCAGTTTGCAATTTCCCATGGTCAGTCATAGCACTCTGAAGGTCACATGGGTCCCTGGAGCTGTTGATGTTCCTGCACACCGTATCGTCTACAGCACCAATCACGGCAGTGATGTCAAGCAGGTAAGCAGGTCCCAAAACTCTTTTGTTAGGTTTTTAATAAAGTTCTAATGTCCCAAACAACTTTTACCGGTAGTCTTTTTTTCTTGTCATGTGTACACATACTAATACAGACTTAAGAACCGTTTTAATAGTTTGGAATCAGTATGATTTAAAAAAGATCAAAATTTATTCAGCAAGGATGTATAAATTGGTCAGAAGTGACAGTGAAGACTTTCGTATTGTTATATAATATTACATTGATATTGTTATTGTTACATAACATAAGTTTCATGTAAATGCTACTTTTGGAGCTCTCTGTTCATCAAAGAGTGCTGAAAAAATGTACCACAGTTTCCACAAAGTCGATAAAAAAAAAAAGTCGAAAGTCAATAAAAAAAAGTCGATAAAAGTCGATAAAAAAGTCGATAAAAAAACATTCTTCTTATCAAAAGTCGATAAAAAAAAATTCTTGAGCAGCTAATTAGCATTTTAGAACTATTTCTGAAGGATTTGAAGGATCACGCGGACTCGAACTCGGGGTGTCTGTTGAAGCACTGCCAACTATGACAGAATAAATTACATGTATTTAAATATTAACAGTTATTTTAAACTGTAACATTTAACAAGATTATTCGTTTCACTGTATTTTTGAACAAATAAATGCAGCCTTCGTCAGCATAAAAGACTTCCCTAACACAAAATTTTTAGCATTAGTGCACAGTATGTATTAATTCTCTCTGTTTCTCAGGTG
Organism: Rhodeus uyekii; assembly: GCA_037043235.1. Classification (NCBI taxonomy): domain Eukaryota; kingdom Metazoa; phylum Chordata; class Actinopteri; order Cypriniformes; family Acheilognathidae; genus Rhodeus; species Rhodeus uyekii. The sequence continues at coordinate 2,225,483 of JAWRVZ010000034.1, forward strand.
GAGGTCAAAGGTGTGAACTCAGTGTTGCTGCAGAATCTCTCTTCCCTCTCCAGGTATCTGGTATCAGTCCAGTCACTCTATGAAAAGGGCCTATCCACTCCTCTCACAGCTAATGTAACTACCTGTAAGTTACACACATTTGTTTCATTTTGTGACTCCAATTTGGAAGGTTGTTGCTTAAATGCTCTTTGATATTTCAGTGAGAGTCCCAGCTCCCTCAGATCTGAGAGTCACTAACTTCTCCGGCAGTGACATAACAGTGCGATGGGAAGCCGCCGCAGATGACGTAGTCTCTTATCTCATCAAATGGATCTCCCTCAGTGAAGGAGACCTCAGGCAGGTTCGCTCCAACTCTAGCACTTCCTGTGTTATGTATGTGCAGTCCATACTTATAGAAATTGCTTTGATTGCTGCATGAACTTAGTAAGAGGCAACAGTCATTTGGAAATAGGTGGTAATTCATGGGTATATTTCAGCTGACAGTAGATGGAGAGAGTGAGGGGGCAATCTTGGAAGAGGTTGAGGAAGATAAAGAATATCAGATTTCACTCTCTGCATTATATGCCGATGGGGCTCAGAGTGAGGCTGTGGCCATACGATACAGCACTTGTAAGTGTATATATAAACTTGTACACACACACAAAAAAAAAGCTTTGACTACAATACATAAATAACTTTGTTCAATTTTTTGCTGCTGATTTAGTGTCTGGAGGTGGTCCGAGCAGTTTATCCATCTCAGAGGAGACCGCAGTCAGTATGCTGGTCAGCTGGGTTCATCCCAACGCCCATGTGCTTCAGTACCGTGTGTCATACACTCCCCTCCATGGTGATGTGAGGGAGAACACTGTGAGTGCTTTTAGAAGAGTGAAGCAACTTCTTTTTTGTGTAGTTTAATTGTCTTCATCAACATGTTCTATAGTCTATATTTACTATACTATTTTCATTTTGAGGATCCTGGTTATAGAGATTTGTGGTGGGTGCTTATCACAACCACTCAGAACACTGTTGCAACCATTTACAAAGGCACTTAAACCATAGCAACCGCATAGCAGTGGCCTGGCAACTGACTTCTGAATGGCTAAGCATAAATCCTATTTTATCTAGTTCTCACCAACTAAATGAATACAATTATAAATTTTATATATATATATATATATATATATATATATATATATATATATATATATATATATATATATATATATATATATATATGTATATATGTATATGACCAAATTAATTTTAGTTTTTGCCACCATATATTATGATGATATACAACCCATCATGATTAATCATTAAAAAATAAATAAATTTGATAACACTGCTCAAAACTTTGGGTTTAGTAAGAATTTTTTTTAAAGAAATTTGTTCTTTTATTTAGCAAGTATTTATTAAACTGATCAAAAGTGACTGTAAAGACGTTTATAATGTTACAAAAGATTTGTATCCTATATATATTACATTCCATTCATCAAACAAATTATGAAAAAAATGTGTCACGGTTTCCAGAAAAATATTAAGCAGTACAAATGTTTTGATAATAATAATAAATTTTTCTTAAGCACCAAATCAGCATATCGGAATGATATCGGAATGATCATGTGATTTTGAAGACTGGAGTACTTACTAAGTAATACTGAATATTCAGCTTTGATCACAGAAATAAATTATATTTAAAAATGTATTATAAAAGGAAATACTGTTTCAGAATATTACTGTTTTTACTTTTCTTTTAATCAAATAAATGGAGCCAAAAACATCTCATTTTTACTCCACTCATCAAATATTACAGACCCCAAGCTTTTGAATGATAGTGTGTGTGTATATAATATATATTAGAACGTTATTATTAATATTTATTGTTTATAAATATTTATTATTTATGAATTTATTATTAGATATTTGTTAAATATGTTAACATGTATAAATTATATAACTTATTACAAATTTTTGCACAAAAAAATGAAAAACTAATAATGTAGTGACAAAATCATAAAAAATTAACAGGATAAATGAAAAAAACACAAAAAAATAATGAATAAGAACAATGAACCAAAGAATAACTTTAAAAAAAGAAGTTAAAAAATACATTCAAAATAATAATAGCTCTGGATCTTCTCTCTATTTCTTAATTGGTTTGTTATTTTATAAGTGTGGTGTAATGGAGTCAATTTGTTATTTTGAATAGGTGTCATTGCCAGGCAGGGAAAGGCGTGTCCTGCTGCAGAATCTGCAGCCTGACACTCGTTACAGTGTCCTGGTGACTGCCGAGTACCGCAGCAGAGAGGGTGGCAGTGCCTCCGCCCAGGGGAAAACCAGTGAGTCTTACAGACACATCAGTCTTTAGTATTACAGTGCTTTGCACTTCACATTGAACTATCAGGCAGTGTCTTGTACTAAATCTCCATTGTGTTTCTCTGGCAAAACCAGCCAGCCTGCGGGTGAGCAGTGTGAGTGTAGTGCGGTCTGACCACTCCAGTATATGTGTGTCCTGGAGGCCCGTACCAGCAGTCAATGGTTATCGCATAGTCATCCAGGCCCTCAGAGGTAACAGCTCTAAAATGAACCATCATTATGCATCATGAAATGTTTTTTTTGTGTAAACTCTCTCTCTCTCTCTCCACGTTTGTGCTCAGATAAACAGACTAAGGAGGAGGTGGTAGATGCTGCTAGCAGCAGTCACTGTTTCTCTGAGCTGCAGTCTGAAACGGTGTACCGCATCAGTGTGCACTCCCGTATAGGAACGGTAGAGGGCGCTGCTGTTACCATCCTTCACCCCACAGGTCAGAATCCTGCTTGACACATACCTCAGCCCAAAAAAGAACTGATGTTATGTTTTGCTCAATGTTAATAGCGTGTAATTCTCTCATAAAGCAACCGCTCCTGTGAGAATACAGGTTCCTCCTCGTTTGCATCCCATACAAAGAGAAGGTAAGAGTTCGGGGGGAAATTGATAACAAGCACAAACATTTTCATGAGTATTCAGTCCAAAGAACATTTTAAATAGAAACAATGACTACTTTTCATATCCTAATCTATTCATATCAATCTATTCATATCAATCCAATTAATTCGACATCAGAACAACGTTTCTTTTCTTTAGTGAGTGGATACATTTTTATTCATCAAGCAATGGAAACTTACTGAATACAAATGTAAACTTAATTCACTTTGCTTTTCCAATTCACTTTTACTTTGAACAGGCCTTTGCACAGCTTTCTTTAAACATAACATGCTGTCTTTATTTTTCAGTGTGTCCTGAGATGACGGTCAGAAACCATGTGATTAAAGGTATGATTATATTTTTGCACACTTGCATTGAATTTTAGGTGTATGGATGATCACTTAATGCATTTTCTCAGAATCAAATTCATAACAACCAATATTATAACTGACTGCCTTTTTTCTGAGGGCAATATTATGCTAATGCAGGGCTCAACAGTAAGGTTTTCTTCTTTTTGACCAGTCAGGCCAATATTCCAGGTGAAATATTTTAATAAAACTGTAATACATGTAATATTTAAATGTAATTGTTGCATTTAATATTTATTTTAAAAGAAAGTATAATGGTACTTAATATAAATTGTAATAAAATGTTACATTTTCTTTACAGATCAAATTATATTGAAATTATTGTTATTTTCATTGTTTTTACTGGAAACTCCATCCTAATATTCAAAAGCCATCCTTGTTGTTCTGCACTAAACAGTGTTAGAAAATGTGTGTGTGTGTGTGTGTGTGTGTGTGTGTGTGTGTGTGTGTGTGTGTGTGTGTGTGTGTGTGTGTGTGTGTGTGTGTGTGTGTGTTTTCTAGGTTTCAACATGATGGAATCATTTGGTCTAACTCAGAGAGCTCACTCTACTATTGAGGGTGTGGCAGCCGAACCTTTCATCTTCAGCACCTTGCCCAGTTACACCCTGTATAGAGACGTACAGCTAACCCAGAGCACAGGGTAAGAAACACAAACACACATATCATTAAACAGCCAAGTTACACCCTGCAGTCACTGCTCACACCCTGCATGTCTGTCTCAGATTTATCCATCCAGCTGGATTTTCTCCAGAACACACCATCAGCATGGCCTTTAGGCTCTTGCAGGATTCACCCAGGGAACCCTTCGCCCTCTGGCAGCTTACAGACAATGACTTCCAGCCCAAGATGGGGGTAGTGCTGGACCGTAAGCACATAGACATTTTATAGATAAATTCAAGAATTCAATGGCTTCAAAGTCAGACTATTGAATTGTAACTCCCTAGTCAAATTCATTAGATCCTCCTTTCTTCTGTTATTTAGCTGAGAAGAAACTTCTGGTGTATTTCAATCTGGACTACAGAGGAGAGATACAAGAACTGACCTTTGACCAGCCACAAGTCCACTCGGTTTTCTACGGCAGTTTTCATAAGGTTTGTGTAAAGATTACTGGTTACTGATGCTCAGTCAGACGAGCTTTACAGAATGTCCCAGTAATTTCCAACAATGATTGGTAATTATTTGTGTGCAATGCCATTGTGCCAATGTTTTTAAATTAAACTTAACTTGAAATCAGAATGGTGGCAAACGCTTGTGAACAATTAAAAAGAGAAAAGCCTCATTTGAAAATTTAGGGGGGAGGAAATAGAGCCTATATTCTTATAGATTATAAGCATTACATGTATTGTCTGTTTTTTGGAGAATTTCAACAAAATTGTTTAAATACTAGTTTAAACACAAGAACAAAAAATGGCAGGTAGCAATGGTAAGAAATTAAAGAAGTCTTATAGTAAGAGAAGAAAAGAGAAGCTGGAACTGATGTTTGTTTATGTCTTTACCTGATTTGAATGGCAGATCCATTTGTCAGTCAGTCAGGTGAGCGTATCACTGTCTGTGGACTGCCAGCGGGTTGGTGAGAGGCCCGCACGTCCCTTGGGAACTTTGCCTACTGATGGCTTTGAGATGCTGGGCAAGCTAGTGAGGACACGTGGACCTCACAGTGGATCGGCAGCTGTGAGTCTTATTTCACTACCAGAAACATACTGTTCACTTCAATTTTGAATATGATATACAAATATACACACAGTACTATCCAAAAGTTTGGATTGGTAAGATTTTTTAAATGTCATTAAAAATGTGTCTCTTATTGTCATTAAGGCTGCATTTATTTAATCAAAACTAAAAGCAGTAATATTGAAAAATATTATTACAGTATAAAATAAATGTTTTCTATTTTAAAATGTAATTTATTCCTGTCAGTGTCACATGATTCTTCAATTGTGCTGCGTAATATATTTTGGAAACCGTTAAACATGTTTTCATTATTTATTTTATTAATTGAAGGTTCAAAAGACAGCATTTATTTGAAGCATTAATTTTTACTGTCAGTTTTGATCAATGTAATGCATACTTGCTAAATACAAGTATTAATTTATTTTATATAGATAGATACAGCTCTATCTATCTATGGATGGATGGATGGGAATGTATAGATGTATACACACATAAAGCCATGTGTATTGTATTTTTCTCTAGTTTCAGCTGCAGTCCTTTGAGATTGTGTGCAACACTACTTGGGCATCAGAGGACAGCTGCTGTGATCTGCCCTCACAGGTACACAATCAGGTTGAGTTGACATCTCAATATGGACTTGCTTTATGTAGTACAGGATGCTTTAAAGTTGCTTCTGTTTTTTGAGTGTCGCTCTCTGTTCTCTAGAGAGATGAGGAGAGCTGTCCAGCCCCTGCTTATGCTTGCACCTGCACCACCGACATCCCTGGAGCACCTGGAGACACCGGGCCACCTGTGAGACTACAAAACTGCATTTTAAAACCAGCATAAACCTTAAAAAGGTTCTGAAATCATTTGAACAGTTGGTTGTAATAATTGTGTTATGATATGCCTGTTTTCAGGGGAGACCTGGCCCTCGTGGGGAGAAGGGAGAAAAGGGAGAGGTGGGCCAAAAGGTAGGACAACTCGCATACAGACTTAGTGGGTTTTGAACCTGCAACCCACTAGCCCACACTATTATACATTAACATTTAAGATGTTTGAAAGAAGTCTCTCATGCACACCAAGGCTGCATTTATTTGATAAAAAATACAGTTACGTCTGTAATATAGTGAAATATTATTATAATGAAAAATAACTTTCCATTTGACTATAATTTTCAGCATTATTACTCCAATCTTCAGTGTCACATGATCCTTCAGAGATCATTTTAATATGCTGATTTTGTATCATTCTCAATGTTGAAAACCATTGAGCTGCTTAATATTTTTGTGGACACTTAGAAGAATAGAAAAGTCAAAAGAACATTTATTGGAATTTTATTTTGTAATATAAATGTCAATTTAACAGATCCTTGGTGAATAAGTGTTCATTTCTTTTTAACAGAATATCTCATTAATGTGTTTCTGACCCTTTTTCTACATCTCTCCAGGGTGAGGTGGGCCCCCCTGGTAAACCGGGCCCTGAAGGCGGCTTTGGCACTCTTGGACCTGCTGGTCCACGAGGAATAACTGTAATGGGCAAAGTGGTACGTCTACACTTTTTCTACAGAAAAGATCTATTGCATTTGAACATTTAGATCAGATTAAAACCATCTCTCTTTGTCTATATAAGGGTCCACCAGGAGCAAGAGGGGAAAAAGGAGATATTGGAAGACCTGGGAGTCAGGTGAGCTTTTAGGACACAGTTGAAGCTGGGTATATTAGTTGTGTTTTTCAAGCTATCTAATTTCAGGTATATTTTTCTCTTTCTAAACATTGTGTTCACAGGGTTTACCAGGGCCTCCTGGTCCGAAAGGTCAAGAGGGCATTCCTGGTCCTAAGGCAAGTCTCTATGTGGCACAAGGCTATCATTGACCTATATTCATTTGAAATGTTCAGTCTGTCATTCATCTTTCTGTCTATAAATTTACTATAGGGCACCAGAGGAGTGGAGGGTAACATTGGCAGCCCAGGAATCACAGGACCAAGAGTAAGATACTTCCTTCAAGGAGTGTCTAATGCATGCTTTTATTGCCCTCTTATTAATATCTGTTTACACTTTGTAGGGTTTCCAGGGTATGCCTGGTCATCCAGGACCAGTGGGAGAGAGAGGGCCACTAGGTCCTGTAGGGCCCACCGTGAGTAAAACTTGATTACTCTTTATGTCCTTTATCCACATAATCTAGGGAGGGAAAAGGACATGTTAAGTAGATGTTCCAGATTGGTGTGTTTAATACTACAAAATATTTTTCCTTTCACAGGGTCTTCCTGGAAGTAAGGGTGAGAGAGGAGAGAAGGTAGGTTACAAAATGACATGTTTTCTATTTTCAAACCTTAAAACAAGATTATTTTAGTAATTCTTCTATTTATTAGGGTGAGCCACAGTCTCTTGCCATGATCTACCAACTTGTTACACAGGCCTGTGAAAAGCTTGTGCACAGTATGTAGTACATTGACTACATTCATTTTAATTTAATCACAGTAAATGCAGAATTTGAAAGAAATCCTGGATTAGGTTTCTGCATTTCAATTATGAGTTAATAATAAATTGTGTTCTAGATGAAGTGCTGAAGTTGGATGCTTTTCTGAATGAGATTAATCGGAAGCCAGTGCCCATCCAAGAACCAGTAGCACCACCAGGAGAGCCTGGTATACCAGGGGGAAGAGGGGCACCTGGACCCAGAGGCCCTCAGGGTCGGCAAGGAAGCAGAGGGGAGTCTGGGAAACCTGGGTACCCTGGTGAGCAGGGTAAGCCTCCACAGTTTCTTTGGCAAACTCTACATCTGATGGTTGCCATTAGTCACATTTTGAATTTAAATTCTGGGTTATGCAAGTAATTCTGGGATTTAATATCTAGGACGCAGAGGTATGCCGGGTGAGAAGGGGTCTCCCGGAGAAAATATGCTGGGACCACAGGGAATAAAGGGTTTGGCAGGTATTGAAATTTATTTCTTTATCACACAACTGTGTTTGTCATTATTTTTAGGTTTCCCGTACCAAAAATGTCCCAAAAATTGCAAAAAATTTTATTCATCGTTGTTTTTGTCTTGTTTTTCAATAAAAATTTGTAAACTTCTCTACAACAAGATAATTTTACCCGATAGGAACAATTGTTTAAAATAGTAAGACTTACTATCATTCGGTCTGTAAGATTTCCAGACTCTTTGTAAACCTTACTGACTCAAAGCTTTTTACCTTACTGACACCACTATCTAATAAGATTTTGCATATTTCCTTTGGTTATTAAAGTGTACACAGTGGGATTTTTTTCTTCTTCACACAACCTTTTCTGAAAAATGTCTTTAGTAATGGTTTAAGTGTTAATTGCACTAATATTTCTACCTCACCAGGGCCTCCAGGTGAAACTAAAACAGGCGAACCAGGTACCAAAGGCGAGGATGGTAAAACAGGACCTCCAGGTATTCCAGGCGCTTCAGGTCAGCGAGGTGAAATCGGACCCTCTGGTGTGTGCGACAGCAGTGGATGTTATCAGGGACCCCCGGCTCCAGGTAGAGAAATGTGTCTTCGTGACCACCATGAAAATTAGTGTATGCTTATGTTTGCCTTATGGGTAAAATAACCTTGTCTGGTTTTTTTTTCAGAGGATCCATACGTTGGATACCAGCCATGAGTTGAAAAGTTACTGTTTTATTTCCGCGCTTCCAGAATTCTCCATCTCCCAAACTTAACGGATAAAGAGATTCTGCCAAACGTTGACTTTGAATGAGCCTGTTAATGGACTCTTTTGACTTTATTTTCTCAAAGTGGTAGTTGATCTCTCAGCTCAATACACCCATTCTGAGATCATCAAAGCACTGATCATCCTTGACTCTGTCTGTGTTACCCAGTATTTAACCTGATCTGCTGCTACAACACAACAGCAGATTCATGTGCAGAACTATTTGTACAGCACAGAGGAATTCGCAACACACTCAGACTCTATTTTACAGAGACGGACATTTTGCTATCCAGAAGAGGAACTAGTGTGTTACTGAATAACATCCGCACTGAGAATGTTTCTGCTATTTTACTTTATGTATTTTATTGTATTTAATGCACTATATGTGTTCTAAATGTATATTGTTGAAGGCATATTACTTTCAATATTTTCCATTCCAGTTTCTTGATCTCTTTCTGTTTTTTCTATCAAGTGTTTTTATATGAAATAAGAAATATTTTGCAAAAGGAATACGTGTTAATATGAAATACACTGTGACATTATATTAATTGTATTTTTACATATGTAGAAGTGCTGTCCATAGTATTTTTTAGAATTATACTAAGTGAACTGGTCTTTTGTTTTTGTTAATACATGCTTATATAAACCTGTACAAAATTAAAATTTTAAAGTTCAATTTCAGATCAAGTTGACTCACTTGAGATCTGTAACGCTGTCGATGAAAGTTACTGTACACATTCACTATAGTTTCAGACAGTCAGTAGTTATCACTGCTATTTACAAAATACAATTATATGATATAATAAAAAATTATGATATAATACAATTATATCATAATTTCTTGTAGCTTAACCAGTAGAGCATTGGTGCTTACAACCCCAAGGTCATCGGTTCGATCCCAGGGAAAGCAAGAACTGATTCAATGTGTTCCTTGAATGCAAGGTAAGTCGCTTTGGTTAAATTCGTCTGCCAAATGCATAAATGTAAATCATAAGCATAATTGTGGTATACAAGCAATAGTGAAGTAAAATTCAATGTGAGTAATTCAGTGTAAATGACAGATATCAATGCAATTGATATTGTTTGTTATAAATGCCAGAAGGAGCCACAAACTGCAAACAAACAAAAAACACTTTCTTTTAACTGTGTGCCCAAAAAATTGTTAATTACTATACTATTAAATGTTGTACTTTAATTCGTAATTTGAAGATTTTGTTTTGTTTGTTTTGTTATTTATTGTACAACTGTACAAAACCAAGCATCGACGATTGTACGATGCTTTCCATTCACATTACTTAAATTTGAGAATAATTGTGGGTAATTTGCTCCGGAACCAAAAGATGGAGCTAGTGATTTCCACGGACAACATATCTGATGTAAACATCCGGTATTTATTTTATCGTAAACGCCAACATGGCGAGCAGGAGAGGTAATTCTAAGACCGGGGAGCAATCTGACAAATACTCTGTTTTGCTGCCAACCTATAACGAGCGAGAAAACCTCCCATTGATTGTTTGGTTGCTGGTGAAGTACTTCGGCGAGAGGTAATTGTGTTGTCCTAATGGGCAAGAACCGGGAAACAACCACTTGTCAGATTGTAGAAGTCTTAATGATGAGCTGTCACTGACATCACACAACGTAACCACCTGATTAGAGAGAGTCCATACGAACAAAAGATATTTCATTGGTTAATAAAAGAGAGAATTCTTATTCAATAGCCTATGTTTTGATGCAGTGGCTACAACTACGAGATCATAGTGATTGATGATGGCAGTCCGGACGGAACACTGCAAATCGCCGAGCAGCTGCAGAAGATATACGGCGCCGACAAGATTGTGAGTTGAGCATAAAGAATTCACTCCACATGCTTGACTGCTCGTCCAATGCTGAAAGAAATCATGCAAATGTGCCTAATCTGTTTCGATTTAGCTCCTGAGACCGCGAGCAAAAAAACTGGGATTAGGTAAATTTTGCTCCTATATTTTAATATTAATTTTAAAGCTATGCAGCGTGACTTACGGTCGTGTCATTTCAGGAACGGCTTACATCCACGGCATTAAACATGCGTCAGGAAACTTCGTTATCATTATGGATGCGGATCTCTCGCATCATGTAAGCATAACTCGATTGTAAACTGTTTTGTACCTTCTTGAGTAAATCCTGGTGTTCATGATTCCAGCGGCCATGGAAAAGCTGTAAATATTTGTGTAGATCAAGTCTGGGAAAGTCATGAAAGTTAATGTAATGTATGAGTTATATAATGCCTTAAATATTTTTCTAGTTATGCTTTTATTTGGTGAAATATTTGTATCTTGGATACAGTTCAGCTTGCTTACAAGCCTCAGAGATAGTGAGTAATATTTATAGAGTCACTCTTTTTTTGTCATCTAAGGAAACCCACATAAATGCCTCATAATTAAGAAAAACATGCTTTGGTAAATCATAATTTTGACACATAAAGATGCATTTATGAGATACTAAACCATAGTTATGGGACAAATAGTCATAGTAAAGACATCAGTTATAATTGAGACAACTTTAATCGCGTAACAAAATGATTTTTATGTATTATACATAAAAAAATGATTTTTACATTATTATATTTTCTGTCACATTTTCACATTTATGCATTTCGCTGGCGTTCTTATTCAAAGCGACTCGCATTCAAGATGCACATTGACAGTCTATTCAGTTCTTGCTTTCCCTGGGAATCGAACACACAACCTTAGCGTTGCAAGCGCCACATGCTACTGTTTGAGCTTCAGGAAAGCTGATATCATATAGTAGGAAAGTAAATTAATTTTTTATAACTACTGAAAATATCTTGGAAATTGATTTGTCAAACAGTTTTGGATTGCGTCTCACATTTTTAGAAATGTAAATAAATCGTTTATTTCTGCTTCACTGAGTGACACCTTCAGGAGCATTTGTGTACAATAACTGATTTTTTTTTACTTCTCCCTCACAGCCAAAATTTATTCCACAGTTCATTGAGTAAGTCGTTTCCTTTCTATCGTCTAATGGTTCTACTGTTAAAAGACATTTAATCTGCTCATTGTAGTTCTGCTGTAATAACATTATCACAAATGCTGATACGGCAGCCACTTACATGGATTTGTTACTCGTTTAGGAAACAGAAAGAGGGTGGATTTGACCTGGTCTCTGGCACAAGGTACAGAGGAGACGGTGGTGTGTATGGATGGGATCTGCGCCGGAAATTCATCAGGTCTTTGAAATTTCAGCTGACTGAAGAATTTATTTTGTACTAATTACAAAACCTATTAGAAATTTCTCATCATTTTGAAACTCTCTCACATCAATGTCCATGTTTGATTGATTTCATGGCACTAGATTACTTTGTTGTAATGATTAATTTCTTTTTAGTCGTGGGGCAAACTTTGTCACACAGGTGTTGCTCAGACCGGGAGCATCTGATCTCACAGGGAGTTTTAGGTAAGTACATGGTAATTAATGAATTATTGTTTGTTTTTTATATTACATTATTATATTACTGTCTCCTATCATGTGTTTCAGGCTTTATAAGAAAGAGGTTCTTGAAAAACTTGTAGAGCAGTGTGTGTCAAAAGGCTATGTGTTCCAGATGGAGATGATCATCCGTGCGAGACAACTGGGATATACAGTTGGGGAGGTCAGCACACATCTCTCATTCTACATTTCCTATAAATGTTATGAAAATAAATACATGTTTTTAGATGATGCATTTACATAATAATAAGACTATTACGACTGTGAACTATTAGTGGATTATACTGAATTAAATTAGATTGCATACACTTATACTTTCAAGTGAAGTTTTTTATCTATTTCAAAGTAGCAGAGTGTTTTTTATTTTCTATGTGGTTTTGTCTGTCTGTTATGCAGGTTCCTATTTCATTTGTGGATCGTGTTTATGGGGAGTCCAAATTAGGTGGAAATGAAATTGTATCATTCCTGAAAGGATTGCTCACTCTTTTTGCCACTACATGACCTTTGACCTTATTTGGTTGTGTTCAGTGTTGTGATGTATGATCAACACTTATTAGCATCACTGAAGTCGATCTAGAATTCATGTTTTCTGAATAATAAACTCATGAGTGAGTTATATGTCGCAGGCTACAGTAGCTTTGGGATTGCTTGGATTTGCAACCAATTATCAGACTGTATTTTGAAATGTACATTCAAATGTTTAAAAAAAACTACATTTTAATAAAATGGACCAAATTGAGAGAGCTGGCTTTTTTCTTTTTAAATGCTTAAGACTTATTTTATGTAAACTGCATTTTCAAGGCTATACTGTTTTAAAATGTATTTTATTGGCATTGATGGATCCACAAAGAACTTACATCCATGGAAACTTTAAAATGGTTATTTAAGTTATTAAAGCTTTGCTACCTTTTTTCCTGCCGCTATAATTTCCTAACGTGTAATCATGTAATCAATAAAAAAAAGTTACAAACTGGTCAGGTACTGAGTATTTTAAAATGTATTATAATCAAAGTACTATAATCTAAGTATTTCATTTTTGGAACCTGATTATGTAATGGAGATTACATGGTATTCAGTCACTACCCAGCACTGATGAAAACTGTATGAAATTGTGACAGAAATAATCAAAAGGTTTTAACATTATTCATTTCAGGGTTCATGCATCCTTTTGAGCATGAAGTTCAAGCACTATTTTTAAAAGAACTTCACACGTCTTGTGTGAAAAAGTGCTTCACACAACTTTTTCCATCACTTCAAATCTTTAAATGTGAATAATGGCACTGATTATGTTCCTAGAATTCTCAGTAAGAGGTTACAGTGCTTCTAGTATAAAAAGTTAGTTTGGAGCCCTGTCAAATGTGCTTCACACTAAGAAAAAGAAGGGTTTGGTTAACCCAAAATTCTGCTTCATTGCTGTGTAATTGTGAAAACACCCTTTTGTAACATTTAAATGTATATTGTTTTTTTTAAACACCCTTCAGAATTAATGTTGTACATTTATGAGTGGCTGTAGAGATGAAATAAGCATTTAATGTCGCTAAATTATTTTGCCAATGCAATGTATTTTCCCAAAATCATCTTTGTGTAATATTTCTATGTATTTTTAACTTGCATAGCTACAATAGGCAACATCCTATGATAGGACACTGCCATCAATCTAGTGTAGTAAGTGTCTACACTATAATATGACACCCCAAAATCCATATCCGTTATTTTCTCCTATTTGGGTTTAAAGTGTTCAGTCCCAGAAGACACCCCCAAACTTGAGTAATGTAAGGAATTGCTCTGGATGAGCTTGATGCTTCCACCACCAAGATGGCAATGACTCCAGAGCTGAAGGCCCAGGGGGTGGGGGGAATCTCCATGGCTCAGTGTGCAACCCCAGCTCTTGTCGTGCAGAAGTAGTCCCGGTGAGTTGCGCAAGAGCGCAGAACAGCGCCACCACCCGAACTCATGATGCTCCAGTGCTGGCTGAGTACTGAGGCACTGTATACATCCGACTCTCTGCGGGGGTAGATACCAGATGCAGAATTGACGCAGACATCTCTACCCAATCAAGTTTCAGCCGATGGCGCCCCCTATGGATTCATTCCATGTAACTGCACCCAGGGGCTGTTTACACCAACATCTAGAGCATTTAATAAAAGGTAATATGCAAGCACAGACACACTTGTGCATTTCAGGTAAGCTAAAGTGGAGGGTAAATATTGCATTGGTGGTCGTCTGACACCTCTGGCCACTTAATCCCACACCCAACGCCTCACCGTCAGCACAATGCTTTTTATGCTAATCAAACGCATATGTCACTTCCGCCCTTTTTCACACGCCATTTTGGATAGGATAGGTACTGGACCGGGTCGTATTGTTTAAGTGGATGGCGGATTACGTTAATTGCTGTCAATTATACGGTCCTCGCGCGTCTCGTGGAGTGCGCATCATCGCAAACGCAGCACGCGCTCGGCGGTTCTCGGTCCTTCTTCCTCCAGGCCCCCCGTAGACCCGTACAGGCACAGCTAGATGAGTGTCAGCAGCTCATTCCCGGCACACAGACAGCTCTGGGTCGGCCCGTGACAGGAGTCGAGCTCCCTCTTTCGGCGTGGTGTGTCCGCCCCTGAAGCGGAGGACGAGGCGGGAAAGTGACATTACGGGCTGCTGCTGCTTGCGGGAGCGCGGGCCAGGTAAACTCTCTCCCCGTTGTGTGTTTTGGGGGACGAAAACCAGAATGAACTAAGAGACCTGCGAACTCGCTGGAGCTGGAGGGAGTAAACCCGTCCCTCAGGTGGAAAATGTGGCGAATTGCATGTGCCGTACAGTTGTTGAGCTGTTCTCTCAGGTCGTGAATTAAAAATAAAGTTGTTGTTACCGCTGTAACTGAGGTTTTGCTAGCCGACCGGTGGGGTTCTCCGTTAAATCACACCACTCGTTTCATTTCACGGTTATGTATCCGTTTGCCATGACAGTTTGGCTAACTCATCACGAACAGCTCGCGCTGCAACGAGTCAGTCGTGAGGGACATTCACTTAAAACATAAAACCAAATCATGTCATCGTATTCCTCCACGTTGTTTTCTTTGATATGCTACATGGAAATATTAGATGTTATGTTATTAGACAGTCTCAGTCACCAGTTCAGTTTTATTGCATGGAAAAGGATGCACTGAGGCTGTCATTCTGCCTGCCAGCTCCTTTTGTGTTTCACAGAAGAAAAGAAAGTCGGGTTTGGAACAACATCAGGGTGAATTCATTGTGTGAATATGATTGTCATTTATTAGTTTTATTAATAGCGAACCAAAGTTGGCTCTTAGCGGATTTGGCATGTCAACAAACCAACCAGTCCAACGTGTGACTGTTATTGACTCTAATTGGTCGGTTGTTCTCCTCGTCAGTGTGTTGTCATGTATTTGTGTACTTGATTTTGCAGGACAGTACTTTAGTATTTAACCTTCTTGAATGGATGTCAGTTAACAAATCCAAATGCTTGCCATTTGAATTTAAATGTGTGCCATTTTACTTTAGAAACTGTAGTTGTGGTAATGGACCTTTGATGAACCGATGATGCTGAATGTATTTGACTGCTTTGTTTTTCTCATTAACACAGGGTTCATGTTTTTGGATATGGAGGACCATGAGATGGTTCATTACAACATGACAGATCACATATTTTAATGATTAGTTTCACCAGTGGAGATTTGCTTGTGTACACGTGTGTGTGTCTGTGTGTACCAAGTCATCTGTATTCTAGGGGATCATCAAATAACCTCCACCCAGAGCAGACACTGCAGATATGGCTGTCCATGCACTGGCCTCTGCTGTTGCCTCAATAGGAGGCGCCATTCCAAGGCTGTAATGCAGAAGCCTGCACAAAAAAGAGAGCGGAAAAAGGGCAGGCAGAACAGGGAGAGGCTTATATAACATGGAGGAAGAGCTGTTCTCTAGCGCCATCTATAACGGATGGGAGAAAGTCAGCGGAACGCCTAACCTAAGAGAGAGAGAGAGAGAGAGAGAGAGAGAGAGAGAGCGAGCGAGCCCCCATTCAGTGCCAAAGTGAAGCTGCTGCTCTTTGTTCAAACAGGGAGTACTGTGTGGTGCTTGTCATCAGTGAGGCCAAGAGCTGTTGTGGGTTTTCCATGAAGACAGGTCAGATAGGTACATGACCTTTGACCTTAGTTGATCTTTGACTTAATTTCAGTGGGGCTGCAGAGCTTATTTAGCGTTGCAGTGGTGCATGTTTACTTCTTTTCCGATATTTGTGAGGGTGCAGATCTGCAGTGCTGATGCTGGAGAGTGTTGGGCCACAGATTCATGGAATGTGCTCGTGTTTTTCGGTTGTGAGATCATATTTTAAAACGGTGCCATCCCAACCAGGGGAACATGTGCATCATTTACTGCGGCACTTTTACATAAAGTGATAAAGGATTTAAATTTTTCCTTTTTAGTTTTTTTTTTAAATGCATGTTTTATTTTACAGATGTGATGCTTTTATTCAATGAAGATGCATCAAAAGTGAGAGTTAAGATGTTTTTAATGTTTAAAAAAAGTCTATATCAAATAAATGCTGTTCTTTTAGATTTCCATTCATCAAACAGTCCTGAAAAATAAAGCGCCACAGTTTCCACAAAAATATGGAGCAGCACAACTGTTTGATCATGATCATTGATCATGAAATGTTGATTATGTGACACTGAAGACTAGAGTAATGATGCTGAAAATTCAGCTTTAGCACAACAGATACATTTGAAAATATATTAAAATAGAAAAGTTGTTTTAATATTTCACAGTATTACTGTATGTTTGGTCAAATAAATTACTTTTTCAAAAACATTGTTACCGACCCAAAACGTTTTAAAAGTAGTGTATTTAAAGTTCATTGTGATCTCATAATTTTATAAGACATGAATGCATTCAGTTCCTTTTTAATAAAACCATATGTAAGGTTGTGTCAATTTATTTGGGTCAATCATATAGACTACCTACCATATATTCACAGAGTTTGATTTCTGTTATTGTCGTCTCATACGTGCATTTTCCTTATTCTCTTTGACATTCTCATTTGTATCGTTGTACCTGTGATGATAATTACATGCCACATTTTCAAATCTGCAAATAAGTTTATTTTTGTCATTGTGAATGTCATTGAATGACATTTGAATGTCATTCATGTATATATATTTGTTGGTGATTGTGTCAATGAAGACATAAGCCATTAAAAGTCGGAAAGTCCTATTTTATTGTATGATGTCAAAACTAAGCTAGCTTTTTGTGTTTAGCATTCAGTTAATTTTCCCAGGCTGTGATTAAGACTTGGAGAAAGATGTTGACTGTCCTCTCCTCGTGACCATTTCTCTTGATGGTATCACAGTGAGATAAATGGATACATAACCAATCAATGATGTTTTATTCATGTGTTGTTCTTTGAAATCATTCAAACAATACAAAATGTGTATTAATTTGCGATGGTAATAATGTGATGAATTTCAGGTGGCAGAATGTTTCAACTCCCAGTGAACAACCTCAGCAGTCTAAGGAGAGCTAGGAAAAATGTGAAAAAAGTGCTGGGTGACATTGGCTTGGAGTTTTGCCGGGAGCACATTGATGTAAGTAAATTTGATGTTTGACTTGTTAAATGTCTACATATGCAAGGAAGTACTAAATATTTACTGTCAAGGACCATCTGATTCACCTTAAGACAGCTCTAAAGGATTTTGTGTTTCTGTAGCTGTGGAATCTGTGGCCAACCAACTTTTTGGGATGTTTTTTGCTGGATGCCTTTAAGGAGTTTTGCAGCCGATACGACTATCACTTCAATTAATTTATTTGTTTGTAGCTTTTCACAATACATATCGTTTTAAATCAGGATAGGCATGTGTCTACATTATAAATTAGAGTGACCTGTTATAAGAGGTGACTGTGTCCAAGTAATGTCCATATTTCAGAAATGCACAGTTCAAAGATAATACAAATCATGCAGTTAGCTAACATGTATTTAATTTAAGGAAGAAACAATGACCTCGTTAAATTATTACAAAATAACAAAGTAAGTGATATGTAAACTCTCTTTTGACGACTTCATTAAAAAAATAAAGCTAGGTATCATCAAGTACATGATCTTATTTGATATAAAACCTTTCACATTTTGAAGAAAACATCTTTTCATCATGTTTGGAGATTCTTATGTTACAACACTGTTATTCATGCTTGACTGTTAGAAAGTACATGATGAGTCATAAAAGGTTTGGGCTTGTTCACAATAATGCCAACTGCATGTGGGCCAGATTTTGTTTATATCTCAAAGCAATCAAAAGGTATGGCATTTGGAACCAATGTAACCTTCTTTTTATCAATAGGCTACCTTTATAAATAGGCTATCTTTTTATTAAAAAACCCTAGTATTTTACTGAACATGAGAATTATTTGTAAGTGTAAAAGACACAGTAAAGCATAAATATATTTATAACTACTGTACATAGAATAAGTAGAATAAGATCTTTGTTTATGAGCGATGATCTTCCGTCACTGTTTCATCTGTGTGCTCCTATTCTATGGCGCATGTTAAATCAAGTCAATCTTTGTGAGATTAACTGTCGTTTGCTAATGTTTGTTGAAGTTAAAAAGCAGAACTTGGCATGTTTATCTGAGATGAATTTCAATGGTTTCATTAAATTGCGCTCGGTTCGTGAGTTGCCTAATTTAGTGACTACTGATGTCACAGTCATAGAATGTCGACCGATACCAATCTGTTGCCTTTTATCTTTTTATTCTATTTTTTTTACATTTTTATGTTAACTGTTCGATCATGCACACAGTTGTTCTTGATTATAATGTTTTATAATTGTTTTATAATTTCTTGATTAAAATTTTGGTATGTGAGATTGCCAGTAATACAGCTGCCTGTCTTGTTTTTGATAAATTCACTACTTTTTTTGCCTGATATAATTACAGTGGTACCTCGAGATACGAAAGGCTCAACTTCTGAAAAATCCAAGTTACGAAAGCAAAGACGAAAAATTGTACTGCTCTACATACGAAAAGTTTTCAAGATACGAAAGGTTTCTGAAAGTCCGAGATTCGCCCCATAACAATTTTGAAACTCGCGCCGCACGCCGCCATCTTAGTTATAGTAGACTCGCCACCATCCTCCTGCTCTCCCATTGGTTCCTGATGCTAGCCAAGCCATGAGATCCTTCTCTCTAATTGGACAGCATCCCTCCCATCATGCATCTTCTATACGTACGTGCTGGCGTGCTTTAGCTCAGCCACTCCGCACCCGAAACTTTAAATTTTTTATGTGTTTTCGTAAAGTTAAGTGTACGTACGTACCAGTGGCGTAGCCACGGGGGGTCCTGGGCCCCCTCATTTACATGTCCGACCGCCTCAGATTTTCAATTGTTTAAAATCACGACTGTGAAAACTAAAGTGAAAGGACAAGACGATTGCTGCACCACAACCAGTCGTGGCTGAGAGGTTAAGGCGACGAACTAGAAATCCTTTGGGGTTTCCCCGCGCAGGTTCGAATCCTGCCGACCCCTGGTACGTACGTACGTTATCTGCCGTTTGTCCTCCTCCTCCTCTGCCGAGCCTCGAAAGAAATCGAAATTCGACATTTTACGTTATTTCATTGTTTATAGGTCAATTTAGCTTTATTATGAAATTTAATGGGGTGTTTTTGGAGGGCTTGGAACGGATTAGCCGTTTTACATGTAAAATGTGTTCCAAGATACGAAAAACTCATTATACGAAGGCCGCCTCGGAACGGATTAATTTCGTATCTCGAGGTACCACTGTATTACATCTGCTGTTACTTCTGTTTTCCAATATTATGTAGACAGAACATCATAAAGACTGTACAGTATATTTAATATTTTAGTTTTTTGTTGCTGATAAAAATTAAGTAACACTATTAATGTCACAGTTATGTTTTGGTCTTTTAATAAAAATAGAATGTGATGTGTTTTAGACAAGTATGTTTAGTTGGAAAGTACACTTTATTTTAAAATGATAAAATTCTTCTAAATTACTTGATGGTATCAATATATATTGTTTTGAAACAACCTTAGTCTTTTTCACTTTCTCTCCCACATCCAGGACTATAAGGACTTTGTTCCAAATGAGTTCTACATTAAAAACACCGTTTGGGATGATGTGTGTATGTGGGATCCCTCAATGACCAAATCACAAGTTAGTAGTATCTCAAGTGTTACTTGAAGGAAAATATTTTTTAATAATATTTTGTGTCTATTTGTTTTTGAGCACATCTCTATTTTTTCCTAACCCATTTGTTCTGTGTCTTCTTAGGATTACCGCTCAAAGCCATTCTGTTGTTCAGGATGTACATTCTCCTCCAAGTTTTTCTCCGCCTACAAGAGTCACTTTCGTAATGTGCACAGTGAGGACTTTGAAAACCGCATTCTCCTGAACTGCCCTTATTGCACTTACAATGGGAACAAAAAGACTTTGGAGACACACATCAGACTGTTTCATATGCCCAACAATGTGGTGCGCCAAAATGTTGGAGGATCTCAGGGAGCGGGGGTTGGTTTAAAAGATTGTGCTCGACTGGATAAGACACGTGATAATATAGAGCAAGCAGTGTACTACTGCAAGAAATGCACTTACAGGGACCCACTGTATAATGTGGTGCGAAAGCATATCTACCGGGAACATTTTCAACATGTGGCGGCACCGTACTTGGTGAGGCCTGGTGAGAGGAAGATGCCACCTAATGGGACAACAGCAGGCTCTGGTAAAGGGAGCAGTGCTGATTATGGTGGTGGCAACAGTACGAGCACAGCCATCCACTGCAAGCGGTGCCTCTTTGTACCCCGTACCTATGAAGCCCTTGTGCAGCATGTCATTGAGGACCATGAGCGCATTGGTTATCAAGTTACTGCCATGATTGGACACACCAATGTAGTGGTACCTCGGGCGAAGCCTGTGATTATGGTGTCTCCTAAAGCTCAGGGTGATAAGGGCCTCATTGGTGTAATGCCAAAGGGTACAGTAGTGACTGGGGTACGGCCTTTATCCACTCAGCAGCTGAGCCGAATTGTCATTCCCAAAGGAACTTTGAACTCAAGTGGTCTGCTGTCTGGTGCTCACTTGAAACAGGGGGCATTTGGTCTGAAGCCAGGGACTACACAATCTTTGACCATTGGAGGACAACAAGTTCAGCTCTCAATCCCACAGCAGTCTCAAACAAGCAAACCACAGCTTTCTGCTAGTCTCCGCAGTTCGGTTGCATCTGCATCCACTTCCATACTAAAGATCCCGCAACTGAATTCACGAGTTCAGGCAGCAGCTACTACAGTGTCTTCTGTTACCTCCAAGAAGGTCAACTCTGTCATCGGCACATCTTACACTCAGAAATGGAAGATCTGTACCATCTGCAATGAGCTCTTTCCAGAAAATGTGTATAGCTCGCATTTTGAAAAAGAGCACAAAGCAGAAAAGGTACCGGCGGTGGCCAACTACATCATGAAAATTCACAACTTCACCAGTAAATGCTTATATTGCAACCGTTACTTACCCAGCGACACACTTCTTAACCACATGTTGATACATGGCTTATCTTGCCCGCACTGCAGGGCCACATTCAACGATGTAGAAAAAATGGTGACGCACATGCGAGGGGTGCATCCCAATGAACCCGTTGGGCCACGGACAGACTCCCCACTTACTTTTGACCTCACACTACAGCAGGGAAATCCCAAGAATGTCCAGCTGATCATCACCACATATAACATGCGGGATGCCCCAGAAGAATCTGTGGCATTCCATGCCCAAAACACTTCATTACCACCATTATTGCAGGGGAGTAAACAGGTTACCCCACAAGTCCCAAAGATACCCTCAGATGCCTCAGACACCATACCGGCTAAGGCTACGCCGCAAGCAGCTGTACCTTATAAGAAGGATGTAGGCAAAACTCTTTGTCCTCTTTGCTTCTCAATTCTTAAGGGACCTATCTCAGATTCTCTGGCTCACCACTTGCGTGACCGCCATCAAGTTATACAAACGGTTCATCCTGTGGAGAAGAAGCTGACTTACAAGTGTATCCATTGCCTTGGTGTCTACACTAGTAACATGACAGCTTCCACTATCACATTGCATCTAGTGCACTGCCGGGGTGTCAGCAAAACTCAGAACGGCCGACCTGCTCCCTCTGCGAGAGTTGCACAGGCTCAGGGGGCTGGACTCAAACGGGCAGGTTTAGCAAATTTTGACCAAACTGAGCCAAAGAGAAGAAAATCTGGAACTGATGACCAGACTGGGCATAGCCCACCACTTACAACTGACAAACACGATGACCCTGTAGTCTTTGCCTTGGACCCAAAGGGTTACGAGAATGAGTCCTACGAGACACGAAAAGCTTTCCTCACTCAGTACTTCAACAGGCAGCCTTACCCCACTCGCCGAGAGGTGGAGAAGCTGGCGTCCAGTCTCTGGCTTTGGAAATCTGACATTTCGAGCCACTTCTCTAATCGAAGGAGAAGATGTATGCTGAATTGTGAAATGCTAAATACTCGGGTCCTGCTGGGATTTAAAATGCAAGACATTGTAGATTTGCATCATCCCATTAACTTTGACTCAGAGTCCTATTTCGAGAACCATCAACATGACCATAAAAGACGAACTACTAAATATCGCATAGGCCGATCTGAAAATGCCATTCGCTGTCGGCCAAGAGCTACAACCAATGGTGACCTGCAGCAGAGGCATGGGACACTAACAAGGGGTTCTCCCAAATCCTCACTTTACTCAAATGGTCAAAAAGCTATCATAGTGAGCAACTGCAATGATTCCACGAAGAGCACCTTAAAACCTGGAGCACTTGTCAATTCTGAACCTATTGCTGTGGACTCAGACAGCGATAATGAGGTGAATGTGCAAAATGATAGTCTAAATGCACAGTCACTTAGTAGTGAGGAGCCAGAGACAAATGATAAAGTGGATGGCAGTGACTCTGACATCATGGAGGATGCTCAAAACAAAAACGGCTATGGGTCGAAAGACTTGTTAAGTGAAACAAGGCAACGAAATAGTGAATGTCAGTCAGGTATGACAAACAAGCTTGAACAATCAGAGACTCTGTTAACCAAGCAACAGGTCTGATTTCTGGACATGGTTAATAAAATGCACATGTATACTTTTGCTATACTTTGTTGTACACCAACAATGCTGCCTCATTGAACTTCTGAATCTGGACCTTGGTTATGTTACCGATGGTAGCTATAAGGATCTGCTTATCCCTCAAAACTAAAGCCATTCGAGAAAGGAAGTAAAAAAAAGTTAGGCGTTGCAGTTTGAAGTATGAAGATGAATGCAAATTGTTTGATTGGGGTTCACCTCGGGATGGGGAAAGAAAATGCTCAATATTCACCAAACAGTACATGATTTGCCTTCAGTTTGTTCCTTTAAAATCCTGAAATATACCCATACTTGTTCATTCAGTCATTATTTTGGCAAAAGGAGTGAATAATAGAACCAACAGGTATTACTAAATTTAATGTTATCATATAGTATTGGTAGTGTATATTTGTACAGTCTTTTAGATATGTTTAAGGAAATGTGTAGGTGTACTCACTGATCTAAAAAAAAAAGTAAAAAAAAAAGATTTTCTATACTTGTGCTCACACTTAATGTTCATATGCTCTACATTGGTTCACATAGACAATGGATGTGGCTTCGGTGGCTGTTTTTCCTGTTTACTTTTATTAACAAAACTATAGCATTTTGCTAAAAATATATCCAACTATAAATAATTCAAAATAAAAGAACATAATCTCTTGGTTTTGTTTTGCCTGTTTATAATTGAAGCATAATTTTTTTTATAAATATATTCATCATCCTGTATCTTGTCTTTTGCTTCCAGAGCAGCTTTCCATACATTCACATCTGCCCTCAATTTAGAGTATTTGGCAGTTAAATCAACTACTGTAGCATTGTGTTAAGTAGACTAGCCTGTGTTTGGTTCAGCTTCCTCTGACTGCTATTGTTTTCTTTTTTAGCAGTTATACACTTCTTTCTTTCTTTTTTTCTAGCTTGTGACCTGGAGTCCAGAATGAGCATCTCTATTCAGTCTAACGTTCTGTATGTTTAAATTTGTGGCCTCCAGTTTATGTTGTCTGTTGATTTTGTTTATCCCCTTTATTCTATTTTTCTTTGTCACTACAAATTTCTGAACAATAAAGTGCTGTATTGTCCATCTCACAATGCTTCTAACCCTGGTCAGTCTCTAACATCTTTGTCTTTTTTACTTCCCTTCGACTTTTCGGTTTTTCTGGTTTGGACTTCTGCAAACTACCGGTACACATTTATTGTTAGTTTTTTCTTCTTTCCCTTTGTAGACTAATACAAAACACACCAACTCAATTCTCTGATTTTTGCGTGGGCACATTTTATAAAGGAACTGCACATTTTAGTTAACTTGAGACTTTCTGTGCTAAAAATACGGTGAAGAGATTTAATTAGAAAAACCATGCAGGTTCCATATGTTCTCTTACATCTAAGTATAGCTTTTGCTTTACACACTTTTTTAGCATGAAACATTGTTCATAACCCATTTCATCACTAATATAACATTTCTTAGTGAAATAGAATATTTTGTTGGGTTGCAAAAAAAAAGGTATTTTAATGATAGGTTGAATAACAGTATTTTACTTTAAACTGCAATCTGATTCACATATTCATTGACTTGTGCATTATTATTATTCTGTGTTCAGAACTGAAGTAAACTACTGCAATAATGTTGCCTGGGCTACTGAGAACATAATTTACATTTTGCCTTATGTTAGAAGAGCTTTTAGCAGATATTTTGTAAATATTCCATGCCTTCCACTGACCAGTTCGTAAGACATGAGACGTAAACAAATACATTTGCAAGACATAAAATGTATGTAAACATTATATGCTTTACAACACTGAATGTTACAATAGGGAAAAAATATAGAGAGCTCATTGATTATGATGGTCTGAAGAAAGATGCCACATTTTTTCTCACTCCCTCAACATCCTCGCAGCAGCATAATTTTGTCGTTTCATTTAATAACAAGATAATATAACACAATATAGAATATTATACATGTGAATTAAAAACAAAATTCATTGAAAATATGAAATACTTTGGAAACACGTCTACACCACCCCTAACAAATCAATGTAGGATTTTTTTTTTTTTTATTGAAATTAATTGGATCAATAGAGAGGACGGATCTTTAGTCTGACTGAGCCATCCAAGTTTTAAAAGGATTATTTGGGTGCATGTAAATCAACTCCGATTAATGGAAATATGCCATTAATGCTAAAGATAGGTTTTTGCAGTATGTATGTCACGAATTGTACTGATTGTGACCCTGAAGTCAATCTATTTATGACTATTAAGAGGATATGATTTATTGTAGGGGTTTCAAAATGGAACTAGTTAGTGGGTGCAGGAGAGTTGGAACTGACTGAGAGAGGTTGAAACGAGAGCTACGGAGATGACTGATGGAGGCCTTTGCATGTCCACAGAGCAGTATCAAAATGGGGGAGGGGAACGTGAGTCTGAATAGAGGAGAAGGAAGAGAACAAGAGAAAGTCTGTGGGGGAAACTCTATAGCGCCTCCTACAGTCATAGAGCAGCTCCGCCACTTCTGGTGGAGAGCTCCAGACTTTCTGCACAACTGCTCATGCTTGAAATCTGATGTTTCTTTTCAGCTATTTTGTGATGTCAATTATGTAAGTGAAAATGAATTGAAAGTAGCAGCAATTACTTTAAACTAGAACTGAAATTATTTTAAAAAAAAATCATATAAATCATATTAAATGTTGTGATAGCTAGTTAACTGAAAATAAAACAAACAAAAACCGACAAAAGCTCAAAATAAAATTACAAGAACTTAGACTGAAATTAAATTGAAAATATAAGATTAAACAGTTAAACCAATTAATCACACATTTGATCTGTAATTAATTGTGATTAATCGCACCGAACATTAACGTTTTAAATATATTTTTATGTTGTAATACTTTCACATTGAATCTCCAACATAATATAGAAACAATATAAAGACAGTAAATGTTAAATGTGTGTTTAATGGTATCTTTTTACTAAGCACTGTGAATGAAGAACTGTATCACTGATAGCAACCATCAGAGAATTTACAGAGAGAAAATATCCAGTGAGTGGCAGTTCTGTGGGTGAAAGTGTTTTGTTGATTCCAGAGAGCAGAAGAGAAGGCCAGGCTGGTTTCAACTCATAGAGTGGGAACAGTAACTCAAATAACTACTTGTTGCAACCAAGGACTAAAGACGAGCATCTCTGAACATACAATACATCAATCCTAGAAACAGATGGGCTACAGCAGCAGAAGACCACGCCTGTGCCACTCCTGTCAGCTAAAAATGGGAAACAAGCTACAATTCACACAGGCTCACCAAAGCTGGGCAACAGAAAATTGTCAGGATTCTGTCATGTCAGTTTTGGTTACTAGTGTTTAGGTTGACAGAACCCTGACACTGCTCTCTCTGTTTGAGGGTGCGTGACGTCTCATGTGCGCTCTCGTGTCCAAGTGCCTTCATGTCGTTTGTGTCGCGCACAGTTGGTTGTTTACTAACTGCACGCCATCTCCTCTGCTTTGTGAACACACGGCGATGCGCGTTCGCATTGGCTGCGTGTTCGTGTCTTGTTAGCGTCAGCCCCGTGCTCCTTGTTCTCATAATTATTCCCGGCTGTTTCTGATCACCACCCTTCCTCATGTGCTTATTTATTTTCCTCAGCATTTGCTGTCCGTTGTTGTATCGTTGTCATCCCATGTTGTTCCCACGTTTGGTCTGTACCCAGTCTCCTAGTTCCCTGTGTTATGTTTTGTGTTCAGTTTTCCATTCTAGTTATGTTAATCGAGGGTAGTTTTGGTTCATGTTTGTTTTATTTGTATCTAATAAATATTCCTTTTTCTGCATCCTTGAGTCCTCCCTTTCTGATACGTGACAAAAATTGGATAAATGTTGGCTGGTCTGATGAGTCTCTGTTTCTACTGAGACGATTAGATTGTTTGGTCAGAATTTGGTATAAACAGCATGAAAGCATGGATCCATCCTGCCTTGTCAATGGTTCAGGCTGCTGGTGGTGTAATGGTGTGGGGGAAGTTTTCTTGGCACACTTTGGGCCCCTTAGTACCAATTGATCATTTAGATGAAGCCTACCGAACTATTGCTGACCATGTCCATTACTTTATTACTACAGTACTTCTGGTGGCTACTTCCAGCAGGATAAAGCTCAAATCATCTCAAACTGGTTTCTCAAACATGACACAATAAGTTCACAAATGGCCTCCACAGTCAACAGATCTCAATCCAATAGAGCACCTTTGAGATGTGGTGGAAGAGGAGATTTGCATCATGGATGTGGAGTTGATAAATCTGCAGCAACTTTGTGTTGCTATCTTGTCAATATGGACATGAGATATCTCAGATATCAGATGTCTCCAGCACCAACAAAAATTAAGGCAGTTCTCAAGGAAAAGTGGTTCAAGCGGTGGTTCAAACAGTGGTTCAAACTGGCAAGGTTTAGGTGAGTGTATACTGTAGGAATTTTAGTTAAAGGAATTCGTGTTTGTTTAATTGCATGACTTACTTTAGTCCTTTAGTGACCAAAGTCACCCCCACACTATTCCTCGAAAGGGATTGTTAATAACATGTTAACATCTTCATGGTTGCTGTTTTTATAGTTTATTTAGTGGGGGGTTTGTTTGTTTGTTTGTTTTCAGAACAAACTGACAGATGCATTTATTATTTAGCTCTGGCTTCTACTTGGACAAACACGCACATTGAGTTAGGGAGCATGTTGTTTCAATTTGGGAAAAAAAGAAGAAGAAGTGAAGGCTTTTGGTCATGGTCAGAGCACGGCTAATGTAGGACACAAGAGAGTTGGACTGGGTCATAAGGTTGGAGGGAGAAGAGAACTGCTCTGAGGGAAAAAGCTGGCAACTAACCGTTAAAAAAAAAAACGTTGAAAAGAAACAGACAGCTTAAGCTTTGCTGAATGCAAAGTGGTCTTTTGACTTCACAAAACATTCAAGGACATGTTCAAAGGTTGCTCTTGCTCAGAACTGTGTAAAGTAAGTTATAACATTTCGTTAAAGCTTCGTCCTTTGCTCGTCGTCTTCTTCAAATATGAGTCAACATTTGCATGTCTGGTTTTGGAGTAAATGTTATCAGTCCTATTCATTCAAATTGAGGTTCTGCATTAAAAAAAAACATGTTTTGCATTTCCCGCAGAGAACTGCATTGTCATTTTTTGTAAATGTTATCATTAACAATTGCATATGACAAAAGGTTATACAGTATATTCATAATTTCCTTCCAGTTACTTGTATAATTATATTATGTTTTCAGTAAATAACATTTAAGTAATTGACACTTAAAAAATATATAAAATTATTCTATTATATTATTTTGTAATTAAAAATCTACATACAATTAAAATAAAATTGTGATGGGAGTTTATTATTACTACTCCTGCAGAACTGCATTCATTGTTATTCTTATGACTAAACTGAAATATTAAATAGTACTTATATTAATTAAATTAAGATTATTTCAAAATCTCTTGCTGACAGATTCAGGATAAGGTTGTAGTCTATTATCACTAGATGGCAGTGTTATAAAAGGGTGTTTTGCAGGGCCAATGAAAACTTTTGCAATGCGAGGCTAAAGAATAAAGCAAAAGGGAAAATAGAAAAAGGAAAAAGAAGGGTACTAAAATAAAAGAGCTGGTGTTGAAATATGTGTGCGCAACCTCATTCCCTCAATTGCTGACTCGCACTTAATATTGTTACATTCATCAGCATGAACAACAGGTAGGGAAAAAGTTACTTTTTCTGCTGTATACATGGCTTAACAGTATGACGTTTTAATTGGTACAGTTTTACAGTAATTGGTACATGTAGCACTTCTGTAAGATCAGTGCTGGCTGTACTGATGTCCAGTGGTGTGTTATAGGTCCAGTTGGCCAGCAATGAGGCTGGAGTGCTTACGTAAGGGGGATCTCAGTGGGGCTTTCCATTGCACAGTTGGAACGTTCTCCACTCTGCTCCTGTTTTGGTCCCTAGCCACAAGAGCAATCTGTGCCCCTTTCCGAGTTCCTGATGGCCGGAACTATAAACATGGCTTGTTTACTGCTTCACGTGCTAGGATAACATGCACCACACATGCATGCACATTTGACGTTATATCTGTCATCAACAAAATGTTTTAAAGTATCCCTTTGCTGTCATTTTGCGGTCAAAAATCAAGTAAAAAAATATATTCTGCAAGATATCGGTGCACTTTTCTATTTGTAAGATAAATCAATAATTCAAAGAGTTTTTCAATTCATGCCTATTGATTATTCATTGCATTTTATTCCGACAGAAGATTGAAATGGAAGCAACGCAATAAAAAAAGTCATTTTTAGGCTTGTATTTTTGAGTCATGAATTATTGACAATTTTTTTCTCTTTAAAATTACTCACTTTTCACAGCTTCTGCTCATTATGCATAATTTCTGTCTGTAACTTGGAGGTGGTGAAATGTTTCCATCTTTGTTCTCATATCATCTCCTTCATATCCTCTTGTATCATCTCCTTCATTTTGCAAATGGGTTTTTAACCACAGAAACTTAGATTGGGCATTCTTTTCAGGGACAGTTGATAAACCAGGGCCTTGATTATACACAGTGGTGATATATAGGGTTACAGTCCATAGGTCTCTCATATCTGGTCAAAACCTGGTGCTCGATAGAAACCAGTTTCAATCAGTCACTCTCATACTGCCTCAACATGACTCCGATATTCTTCAGCAGAGTATTTATTCTCTAGATAATACAAGCTCAAGGTCAGCAGAATAGTTTGAGGGAAACAACATACAAAAGCAACAGCCATAGCCTCAGTTAACTCTAAAAAAGTTGCTGATGGTGTGAGTGTGTGTGTGTGTGTGTGAGAGAGAGAGAGAGAGAGAGAGAGAAAGGTGAGCTTTTGCTTGCAAAAATTTGATGAGCCAAACTGGATACAAAGGAAAAACCTTGAGTGGGACGTGTGCTAATTTAATTAAATGTTTTCATGCAGAGACCTGTTACGAACAAATGTAGGATTTGGATTTCTTGTTTAATATAGCCTATATCATGTATATTTTGCAATAAGGCACATATAGCCTAGCATAGTGATTATCTATTCCTAATTTGTCAAACTTTTCTGCTAAATGAACAAATGTAAATTGAAAGGGTGTTTTAGCAACCCCTGCCACCGTTTTCTGTAGTTATGTACACCATAAATTGCCTTAAGCACTTTTATTGCTTTTGTAAAACGGTTACCACATAGAATTCAGTTTGATGTGAATAGATAAAGTGTATAAGTGACAATTTCAGACAGAGCCCCTATAGCTATGCTGTGACTGTGAGACTATTGGTGCATTAAATTTATGTCGTAAAGATCATATTTATGAGTTGAATACACATGAATGCCATCACAATGTCGAAAATACAAGAGAGAAGCTCGGGATTTTCTTTAAGCACAGATCTTTAACAAGTAAGAGCGTGTCAGTAAAAAACCACAAAGGTATTTAGTAGTGATATTGTCAGGTTTTTCTATTTACTGCGAGGTAAGCTAATTGCCTGCTCAAAATAAGATAGCTTTATAATATAACAATAGAATGTGTAACGATAAAGTTTACAGTCGCTTAAATTGATTTTTTTTAAAGCAGCATCAAATCTCAACAAAAGCGTATTATTTTACACGTTTAATTCATCAAGAGAATTTCCACAGATTATCACAACTTTTATGAATTTTGAAGCCAAAATGCAGTCGCCAGAAGCTAAAGGCAGTCTATAAACTAACTACATCACAGTCCCGTCATCACTGAGCTACACCTCTTTCTGTTTTTATCAAATAAACATTTTCCCAGAAAGTTTGAGTAAGAATAGTTTATAAGAAGAGGCTGTAAAAGCGGACTGAGCTTCCCTTTTCGGCATAATAGCGTTTAATATCCGCGATATTAAACGCTAGCCTCTGTAGTGACTTAGCCACTTGTTAGCAACCGCCTTTTTCAAGACACATAGTACAAACTCTGGAGTGGGGTAATACTGATGTGTTTTATGTCGTTGAATAAAACGTGAAAGTGTCTTGAGTTTGTGTTAATCCCGGATCTTATTTGAGCCATTTAACCAAAATCCCATTAAAAAAAACACTGACTTTGGGACTCGTTTCCACATTTTGGCCATGTCACACCTGCACCACTCTATTAGAACAGTGGCTTAGGCTGGTTTAAGATATAATTTATAATATCATACTTGAGGTTTATTTTATTATGCACCTCCTCTCTGTAGAATACAGCCAGCAGGTGTATTTTTTTGTCCTCTTTTTATGACCATTTATTATCCTAAATTATAGTCCTGTGGTTCTGTGATTTAAAACATGTTACTCTGTTGGAGTTTAATGAAGGTATTGGAGTTTGAATTTATGTTTGAAGAGCCAGATGACCAGGGACTGAGAGGTAAAACAATTCACTGTACTATTTTTAACACTTCAACCTTTCCAGTTGGGAAACGCTGAGCAACTGATTACATGTGTATCTCTTATTATGGGACTGAATGTACAGTTTAATTTACTTGAATAGAGCATGTATGAAACGGTTAACTTGCCTTTGCAAAACCAACTAGTGAGTGAAAGAATCTCCACTCTGACCCAGTTCATGCGTTCCCTCTTCAGGGTATATCTCTTTTTATTAGTGACCTCTAAAATCTGGGGGAAAGACTGCTCTGGGTGTAGATACATTCATTTCTAATACAACCTGTGTCTTCTGCATCATAATTCAGATTAATAAGGAGATGAAACTGGAACAGAGAAATTCCAGAAGGTAATCAAATATTCACTTATCTGAATTTTGGGGTGGAGGTCCTTCTCAATATCTGGTTAAATTGTACATATAGACCTATATGTTTTTACCTATTGAAACAGACTTGCGGCCCAGAATTTTGTTAGGATTTATTAATTTATACAATGACATTGAATACACATATTTGAACAAAACTGATTGACTGTTTTATTCATATTTGGAAAAGCTTTTATCTGCCAAATCAAAGTCATGTGATATGACCAACATGCAGAAACAGGCTGCGCCAGAAATCGCATACTTCCCTCCTATAGGTTGAAAACAGCATGTGACAAAAGAAGTTTGAATTTGCAGTACCCATTAAAGAGTAATCGTAAAGTACCCAGATGACCTAATACTTCTTGTGAAATTCTGAAGTGTGCATTCGATGGACGTATTACTATCCCATGAGGCCACAGAAGAGGATTTGTAAATGGAAGTGAAGTGACGCAAATAATGCTGGTAGGTCACATGATGACAACATAGCGAAACTAGTGCGCTCAGATAACATTCATAATCTATGTAACTCTTTTTAAATATTAATTCAAAACAAGTACCTACTCAAGAGAGTATGCTTTTTCAGACAGAAACAGACGTGAAACAGGAGTTGATGTCATAGAGGGGACTTCTGTAGACACATATTACTGTGTGTCAAGGTCAATAATTTTCTTAAAATATCAGATAATTTGACGTTTTTATTTGACAAAGCACGGTTAGCTCATATTGTAAAAAAAATATTATCAGAAAGTTTTTTGATGTTATGAGAAACCAACTAAAAGTTAGTCATTTGTGTTTTAAATTAGATGGCTTTTCTTTTCCGCGGCCACTGACCCATAACTCTTTCCAGTACCACTACAGCTGTAATTTTGATTGGGCCTGAATAATGGCACATCTAGTACCTATTTTAAATGTGCAAGCGACAATATAAGTGCGTGTGTGCACTCAGAAAACTAGCTTCTTTCAATGGCCTCTAAGAGAAAACAGCGGGATAATTGGGGACCTCTGTCTGAAGATAAGACAGCTATGTGCTCAAAAGGCTTAAAATAGTGCATATTTTTGAGATGCTCATAGAAATCCTAATAAAGATAATTTAAAAAAAATTCACCTTTTCCAAAATATCAGCCATTAAAGAATGTCCCATATTTCTCCTCACCATTATGTCCATGTGATTAATGAACTTCTCCGACTCACTTCATTCAATGTGCTGAGACAGAATTGCTTAAACCAGCTTTCACTGACCAGCCACGCTCAAGTTACGCTCACACAAATACGCCACTGTCATTGTGTTCATTTATTGGATCAGTGACATTCAGACAGATGCTGGACCCTTTATGATTTACCTCTACACTCAGTTGTCAGAGTAATCCCTGCCCTACATCCCCATTCAAATATAGCTTCATAATTAAGGCCATCTATTACACGTGACCAATAACCCATTAGCCAGGGAACGATTCCTTTTAACCATATTGTACGATCAGAAAACCTGTACCAGACTGCGGTAGGCATATTGCATAATTTATTCTGCATCTTTTTAGATTAGGATATTGTCCATTTCCTATATTCTCTGTAGAAGCTTTGGCTTCATGTAACTTTAATTCAACGACTTGCGGTTTCTATTTGTGTTAGATTTGTATTTGAAGCCAGTTAGTTTTACTAAAAAATCTAGTTTCAATGGAATATGAGCATATTGTTGAGAATTACATCCATCTCGCTCTTGATCTCTCCAGCAGACACCATTTCAATCTATGTTGTCTTTAAGCTACCGCACATCACAGTTACTGCACATTTTTATTATATATTTTTGAAGGATATTATTTTTTCTCAGAAGAAGGCTTTGTCACACAAACCCAAGGCCACAGTGTGAACTCATGTGGGCGAAAGCCAAATTTCACCCTGAAAGGCTATCTGAAAAAGACAAATGCGTGTTAGTTCCAGCAGAGGAAATAACCGTATGATGAATAGCATTGCAACGGCTGCCTTCATCCTTTGATCCCTAATTCAGAAATACATGAACAGATCGGTGTGTGTTTGTAAACCACTGCACATAGAGATTTTTTATTTATGTGCATTGAACAGATTGTCATTTACGTTGTGATCTTCTTACATAGATTGCAACTACATTTGAGCAATATAATGATTACAATTAAATGGTAATGTATGATGCAGGGACACTGTGTAGCTGGTGCAATGGGTGTGCCTGGGGTCCAATTATAGGTTGTCTTACACAGGCCTGCCAGTGTGGCCATTTCCTCCCTTCTTAAAACCCAATTTCTATTTATAGAGCTTTTGATTTTATGGACTATGGATCAAAGATGAGTCTGACCTATGGCTTTGTTATATTTTATTTAGCTGTTTTATGGCTGTGCATTCGAGAGGACCACTAAAGAAACAGTACTGACAAAAGTTTAAAAAAAAATACAATGAATTTTCACACTGTATTGCCTTTAAACAACAGTTCAAGTACTCAAATCTGATTGGCTGAGGGGCATTTCGCTGTCTGTCTATATGACCGTATGTATGAAAGTCGTTCACTCATTCACTATTGAATTATTTTTTTCTTATTTGAATCTAGGATTCAAATTTTGTACGTATCAAATTATAGAATTGTTTGAATCAATATTTCATGTACACATATATATTTCTATATATGAAGTGTATTTATCATTATTATTATATATTAAACTATATTA
Source organism: Rhodeus uyekii (assembly GCA_037043235.1). Lineage (NCBI taxonomy): Eukaryota > Metazoa > Chordata > Actinopteri > Cypriniformes > Acheilognathidae > Rhodeus > Rhodeus uyekii. The sequence continues at coordinate 2,260,178 of JAWRVZ010000034.1, forward strand.
GCACCAAGGTATCAGTCAGTCACATTATCACAAATTAAAAGATTACATTATCCCTACATAGCCATATCTAAGATATCAACTGTACTGTGATGCTAGTCATAATGAACTCCTTGAGGCTATAAGTGTGTATGGCACAATGAGTTTTAATGTTGAATTTCTCTCCACATTATGTTGCATCCCCATCTAAATTAGAGCACATTAAATTTTCTGTTCTGATCTGTCATATAGTTATTATGGAATGACGTGATAGTTGTTTTCTAGAGAAAACAAGAATAATTGAGCATATTCGCATTTGAAAGCGGAAGCTACACACGCACAGGGTTAGTTCCTGCATAATTACACAGCCATCTGTCCGTATACTATTGGCACACTATAGACCTGGTACAGCATCGCTGCCCTGATCTCTGCGTGGTTCAATGGTTCATCCCATTAAGAAGAGACCAGCTCTTCCCAGAGAGACATAATGGCTATAAACTGGAAGAAAGGACTTCTCATTTCCCCATCTGACTGATGAACTTCATAATGGCGTGAGACCATGCAGATCACCAAACTCATCCTTACATGCTGAGATGCCAGTATTATTTCGTTTGTGGAAAACTATTGGTATGTCTAAAGCTTTAATGACAACATAAAACCCCACAAAACTCATTAAGAAACTCCAATATATAATCTCGTCACTGCACATTAATGCACAACGCTATTGAGCTTTCCTGACAGAGAGTCTATGAAACACCCAAGTAAAAACAAAACTGGACACAGACGAGAGAGAGATTTTGCCACCCCACCGCGCTTTTCATCTGATGCGCAGATAATGAAATGATGTTTGTTGCAGTTTAATCCGATGTAGTAATCCCGTCGCTTGCAATCTGCTAGAGCTTCTCAATCCTAGTACTGGAGGGTCTCAGAGCTACGCATTTTCACTGTGTCCTTTATCTGACACTCCTAGTTCAAGTCTTGCAGTCTCTACTAATGAGCCATTGATATAAATAAGGTGTTAAATAAAAGAGGCACCCAAAATGTACAGAGCTCGGGTCCAGAATTGAGAACCACTGCATTAGTCACTGCAAATCCTTTCGGATGCTGTTAAATACTTACAGGCCATAATTTGCCGGCAGCTGTCACCCTGTTGCCAAAGACTAAGAAGCTAAGCAGGGTTGAGGTTAGTAACTGGATGGGAGACCTCCTGGGAAAACTAGGTTGTTACTGGAAGAGGTGTTAGTGAAGCCAGCAGGGGGTGCTCACCCTGTGGTCTGTGTTGTTCCTAACGCACCATGCAGCGTAGTGAAGTCCCACTACGTTAAAGATTTTATCTGGTTGAGGCGGCCAAATATGGATCAGATTCCGGTCAGAGAATCAGGAATGGAGAAGTGATCCTTTTGTTATGAAGCATTTATTTGTAATCCAGATGCAGGTATATAACTGTGAGATTATATGGGTGTGCGTATGCGTGGTCTACAAAGGAAATAAAGAGAAATGTTTTACATTAGTCTCATTGAACTGAATACACAAATGAGTAATAAACATAGTAAACGAATACACTGTACAAATGTCAGCTATAATAATCATAATAAAGTCGACAGAGATACAGTATCACACTAAATAATACACTGCCATAATCAATAACATAAACAAACACTCGCGCTGTAACGCGCGCCGTATCGGAGCAACACCAACGCGTCTAGTGATGACTCAGCAGATTAGTTCGGCAAATTACGGCCGAACAAACGGTAAAACACGAACGATATAAACATCGGAGATTACTAATGATCTTCACGGCATCTACTCGCAAATATATAACATACATAATGTACTTACAGGTAGTGCATGAACGCACGCATGACACGGAACACAGTCAGCAACATAAAGATGAACAGTCATCGACTACCGGTGTGCGTCACTAATACCGGGACCCCAACAACAACAACAAAATATTCGTTCCTAGGACAGGCTTTCTGACACAGCCGCCCCCAATTATCTGATAAGATAATTGAAATCTCTAGGAAAGTCTGTCTGAAGTGTCCATATTATCATCCTCAAGGTGAGGAAGTGGAATCAGCCGAACAACTGGACGTGTGTAAGTTTTATCTTTAACCTTGACTCTTGCAATACGAACTCTACCATCCGTTCCAGCCAGGGTCTCCATCACTGTGCCGACAGGCCAGAGTGCCCGTGGAAGTTGGGGATCGACAATGAGCACTACTTGGCCTACCGTCAGTTCTTTAACATCCGTCCTCCACTTATGACGACCTTGCATGCCTGGAAGGTAGTGGCGTATGAAGGAAGTCCAGAAATGGTCAGCAAGCACCTGACTATGTCTCCATCTCCGTCTACCAAGCAAATTGTTAGAATCATACAGAACCTGTGGTAAAGAGGCATCATGGCGACCCATGAGAAGTAAGTTCGGAGTCACTGGATCCAAGTCAGCGACATCCGAGGATACATAGCCAAGTGGCTTGGCGTTCAAGATACTCTCTACTTCCACTAGAAGGGTTTGCAGTACTGGTTCTGGGACTGACTGCTCTCGCAGGATCACACGTAGTGCTGTCTTAACTGATTTCACCTCACGCTCCCATGTGCCTCCGAAGTGAGGGGCACTTGGTGGATTATGACGAAATCGGATCTTCTGTCCAGCTAGCAGCTCCTGAAGCTTTGGTGCCATGGCATTGAAGGTCTGTTGTAGTTCCCGATTACCTCCAACGAAATTAGTGCCATTATCGCAAATTAGTTCCATGGGCTTGCCTCGTCGTGCTATGAATCGACGCAGAGAAAGCAGGAATGCATCAGTGTCCAGGTTCTCTAATAAATCTAGATGCACACAGCGTGTTGTCATACATTTGTAGATAATCCCCCATCTTTTCTCTTGACGGCGACCAAGATTGACTGCAAATGGACCGAAGCAATCTACACCAGTAGAATGGAAAGGTGGCTTATACAAGTTTAACCGGCAGGGTGGTAGATCGGCCAATCGTGGGGTCTGAGGCTTGGCACGCCACCGCTGACAGTCTCGGCATGTGCGTTGCGGTTTACGAATTGCTTCTCTGCCTCGAAGCACCCAATACTGGCGCCGAAGTTCCGCTAGAACTCTTTCTGAGCCAGGGTGAAGAAGTCGTTGATCGGTATCTTTAATTAGCAGAAGGGTGATATGATGTCTTGGATCTAACACAATGGGGTGCACAGATTCCAGGTCAAGGTCACAAGCACGACGTAACCGCCCACCCACACGGATAAGTCCAGTGGTCCCATCATACTCTGGGGCGAGAGAGATCAAACGACTATCAGCTGGGACTGACTGTCCAGCCTTTAAAGCCTTGACTTCAAGCGGGAAGGAGTCACTTTGCGCCTGCAGCAGGAGGAGTCTCTCTGCTTCAATGTATTCAGAAGCCGTTGCGGGAGAGTCAGTATTTATTTCAGCCGCCCCATGCAGGGATCTAACAGTGGATTGGACAAGTTCTTGCCATGTGGAGAACTGGCTGTGATCAGGTATGGAACTATTAAGCATGGAAACAGTTCCGATGAAGGCAGCTTTCTTTAATTCGCTGAGGTCTGGCTCTTTATCAGTCTTGAGAGTAGATGGCCACTGGTCGATTGGCTGGCTTAGGAATGCTGGTCCGGAGCTCCACTGATGAGGGCCTGCCAGCTCAGTTAGTGAAAGACCTCGTGTGATGTGGTCAGCAGAGTTGCGAGCCGACTCAACATACCTCCATTCAGCCATATCGGTGAGGGTCTGTATTTCTGCTACACGTGTTCCTACAAACACCTTGTAGCGACAGGACTCTGATGTCAGCCAGTATAATACAGTGGTAGAGTCAGTCCAGAAAGTAACCTTGTGAACAGGAATAGTCAACTCTGTTTGGATCACCTTGGCCAACTGGGCCCCAGTCAGGGCTGCACTCAGCTCCAAGCGAGGCATGGACAGACATTTCCTCGGTGCTACTCTTGACCTGGCCAGCACAAAGGTGACAGTAACCTGTCCTTGACTATCTGTGGTACGCAAGTAGGCCACTGAACCATAAGCTCTTTCTGAGGCATCACTAAAGACATGAATCTCTCGCATGACTGAAGTGTTGTCATTAAAGGCTGAGGTGTATGTTCGAGGGAACTGCAACTGAAGGAGAGTAGGTAGTTCTCTCACCCAGGTAAGCCACTGTTCTCTCAAATGCAGAGGTTCAATGGGGTCATCCCAACCGAGGTTATGCTTCCAGAGGTCTTGGATAAGTACCTTGGCCCTGGTAGTGAATGGGACGATGAACCCCAAAGGGTCATACTGACTTGCCAGCGTCCTATACATGTTCCTCATGGTAGGCTCAGCAGGCTCTGTAGAGCGCAAATTATAACCCAGGGTGTCATTGATGCAATTCCATCGCAGCCCAAGAGTGGGTTCTTGGAGGTCTTTGCTTAGTTGTGTCAACCAACGTTCACTACTAGCAGACTTTGCATCGGTAGGAAGGTGCTGGATCACAGATGGTACATTGCTTGCCCATTGTCTTATTTCAAAGCCTCCATCGGAGAGAGTTCGGCGCAGTCCATCAACTATTTCTTTGGCTTCATTTACGGTTGGTGTACTGTGAAGGCAATTATCAACATAGAATGAATTTTCTAGTATGTTGACTAGATCAGGCATGTCTTTGTGTCCTTGGGCGTGGCGTTGGAGGGCATAGATGGCACAGCATGGGCTGCATGTAGTGCCAAACGGGAGCACCTGCCACTCATATACATCAGGTTCCACCTCCCTGCGCATGTCCCTCCAAAGGAACCGCAGCACTGACTTGTCGGCTGGCAGTAGGCGTACCTGATGGAACATCCCTTTGATGTCCCCACTGATAGCAACAGGGTGTTGGCGGAATCGAAGGAGGACACCCAGTAATGTAGGTCCCAATGTAGGCCCAGGCAGCAGTTGATCATTTAAAGATTGTCCCTGATGTTTAAAGGAACAGTTAAAGACTATCCTGTCTTTACCATTGTGATGCACCATATGGTGTGGGATGTACCAAGACTCTGCACTCTTGTCAATCTCCTCTAGAGTCAGTTTGGCAACATAACCTGCCGCCTCCAACTTCTGGATCTCAGTACAGTAGGCTTTAGCCCTCTCAGGATCCCGTGCCAGCCTACGCTCGGTGCTACGTAAACTGGGGAGCACAGTCTCTTTATCTGCCTGGAGTAAACTCCCAGATGTTCTTCTCAATAAGGGTGTGGCATAACGCTGAACACCGTCCACATTCACCCGGATGGTGGAATTTTGGAGTAGGGTGTAAGCCTCTCGATCCTGCTTGGACCTGGTGACCATTTTCTCAGTGTAAGGGAGAGTATCAACTTGCCATAGCCTTTCTACATGCTGGATGAGATCATCACGAGCTGGGCCTGTCGTGATGTGAAGACATTGCTGACTCCCTCGTGAAGGTTGTATTGGACTCATCGGGCCCTGCAGAGACCATCCAAGATGTGTGCAGACAGCAATGGGTCCTCCTATTGGGCCTTTGCTTATGGGCTGGATTGGTGTCAGGAGGTGTGGATTATCTGACCCAATGAGGAGCAGTGGTTTTACCCTATCGACGGGAGGCAATGGTAGATCCTTCAGGTGCCGATAGGCATTCTGGAGGGCAGTCACTGGGTAGTTGTGCTCTGCTAGACACAGACCGGTTGCAGTGAAAGCATGACGTATAGTGAACTTCGTCATGGGTTTGGAGACTGAGGACACCTCAAAAGAGACGGATGACCCATCAAGTTCAGCGTGACACTGTTGAATTGTCTGTAGGGAAAGCAATTCAGGAGTACTGGTTAACTGGAGCTGCTGAACTACTGGCTGTAGCACAATTGTTCTCTCTGATCCATCATCCAGGACTGCATGGGTTTCCATAGTGTGACGACCATGGTGGAGGAGGACTTTAACCACTTTCAACATGACCTTGGGAGATCGGTTAGGTCTGTCAAGGTAGACCCTGGTAGGTGGTAAGCTCACCATGAGTACTGCTCTGGAAGTGTCATTAATGGAGTCATGTAGAACTGTGAGATGAATCTCTTTACAGATATTACAAGGGCGTTTGAGGTTGCAAGCATCTACTGCATGTGTCCGACCACATCTCCAGCAGCGTTTTCCCTCTTTAATCCAAGTGACGATTTGAGAAGGACTCAACTTCTTAAACTGTTCACAAGAATTGAGGTAATGATCCCGGTTATCACAGTGGGGACAATATGGCTTTGGCTTTGAGAGGTGGTTTGGATCTGTAGGTTTAGTGTGTCTTATGGTGCTTTCATTGGACATGAAAACTGGTGTTGGTCGCTCCTTTGGACGAGTGAATGGCATGGGTTTACCATAGGACTTGGATGAGTCACTCTGGTACAAGGATACAGCTCGGCTGGAAATGCGTTTTGCTTGAGACTTGATCTCTAACCAGTTGGCCAAATCAGGGAGTGTATAGGTCTTGTCAGTACCTGTCTGAAGGATACCCCTGCTTAGACAGTATTCAACAAAGCCGTCACGGTAGGCAGGTGGTAATTTACTTAACAGACGATCCACGTGAGAGCCACACAGGAGTTCGTAACCGTTCTGGCCCTCAAGAGTCCTTAGCATGCCCACCAATGATTGAACAGATAATGCGAATGAGTCAAACGCGTTGGCATCACCTTGAAGAGCTTGCAGTGCGGATGAATAGGGACGTGGATGGTACATATAAGCTTTAGCCAGCTGCTGAGCACTGGGAAGTGTCAAATGGCTTAGCAATACGTGATATTTGTACTGCTCACTGAGATGGCTGTGATTGCTCAACAAATTGTCCAATGCCAACTTTAATAAGGCAAAATCACTCTCATTACCACTTTCAAACACCGGCAACTTGAGTGGGGGAATACCATAAGCTGATGCAAACTGTTGCTCTGTACTAGGGTATGCTGGATGACCATAATGCGTAAAGGGTACACCTGAAAGTGGTGGAGCATGTCTAGGGCCAGTAGGGGGCTGCAGCAGATGTGTTGTCACAGGAGGGATTCCTGTTTGCAGTATCGCATATGGCCTTGTAGGTGGGAATAGTGTTGTTCTGGTAGGGTGCTGTGGCATAGATGGCGTACTTGTACTGATTGGATGTGCAGCAGTAGACATGACTGTGGCTCCTGAGTGAGATTGGGGAACCACATTCGATACCACAGTACGATCTGGTGCAATTATGGGGTTTGCCAGAGGTACATTAAAGACAGGTGATGAGACTGTTTGTGGTAAAGGCTGGATACCTGCAGGCGGTCTAAGTGATGACTGAGACACCCAAGAACCATCAGGAATGATCTGTTCAGCTGGATGAATCTGCATAGTGGAGGTAATAACTGGTGACTGAGTAGAGGGGTGCGGGAGAGAGTCTGATGGACGAGGTGGACTCATATGTTCAAGCTGAGGTTGTGGCGAAAGGCTGTCAGGTGAGCCTGGAGGCACAGGGGTTGTTGAACCAGAGTCTTTAATAAGCATGCAGGACACAAGCTTCGCTACCTCGAGTTCAGTCTCTGCTTGTTGCAGCTTACGCTGTCTTTCAAGATGCTTGGATAAAGCCTCCTTTGCTGTGAGGGCTTCCTCTTGCATACGCTGGGCTTCTTTGGCTTGAGCCTGTAGCCGCTGGTATTCCACGTCGGCCAGTGAGTCCTCCTCGACCTGCTGCCGAAGACTGTCTAACTGCCTCTGTTTAATCTTCTCCTCCAAAATAGCAGTCTGGACACTAGAGAGTTCTGTTGGAAGATAAACACCAGTGGAGGTAATAGAGCGCCTACTTGACCTGGAGTGAGAGCTTGCGCCGCTGTGAGACGTTTTCCTCGAGCTGCTTCTTGGGCGACTGGTACAGTGGGAAGAAGCTTTAGGAGGAGGGTCCTCAGCTGGTCGGTAGCCAACCTCATAATCATCAAGGTGAGAGGGCAAATTAGTCCTGCGGCGGGGTCTATCCATTGTCTTTGTTGTGTCACTTTCTGCTGGATCCATATTGGTTTGATCTTGCTCTCAATCCGGCTCGAAGGACCATAAATGTAGTGAAGTCCCACTACGTTAAAGATTTTATCTGGTTGAGGCGGCCAAATATGGATCAGATTCCGGTCAGAGAATCAGGAATGGAGAAGTGATCCTTTTGTTATGAAGCATTTATTTGTAATCCAGATGCAGGTATATAACTGTGAGATTATATGGGTGTGCGTATGCGTGGTCTACAAAGGAAATAAAGAGAAATGTTTTACATTAGTCTCATTGAACTGAATACACAAATGAGTAATAAACATAGTAAACGAATACACTGTACAAATGTCAGCTATAATAATCATAATAAAGTCGACAGAGATACAGTATCACACTAAATAATACACTGCCATAATCAATAACATAAACAAACACTCGCGCTGTAACGCGCGCCGTATCGGAGCAACACCAACGCGTCTAGTGATGACTCAGCAGATTAGTTCGGCAAATTACGGCCGAACAAACGGTAAAACACGAACGATATAAACATCGGAGATTACTAATGATCTTCACGGAACGCACGCATGACACGGAACACAGTCAGCAACATAAAGATGAACAGTCATCGACTACCGGTGTGCGTCACTAATACCGGGACCCCAACAACAACAACAAAATATTCGTTCCTAGGACAGGCTTTCTGACAATGTATGTATGTATGTACGTATGTATCATCACCCTGTCTCTCCACAGATAAGCTGGTGTGTTGTACTGGCGCAATATGGCTGCTGTCACATCATCCAGGTGTATGCTGTACATTGGTGGTGGTTAAGGAGATTCTCCCTTAAAAATGTAATGTGCTTTTAGTACTCAGAAAAGTGCTAAATAGATGTAACAAATGATTATTATTATATTAAACATACTGTATTATTGTTATAATGTCACATCGATTACAGAAATACAAGCATATGCTTAGCCAATTGTCATATCTGACATATTTGTGTGTGTCTGTGTACAATTATGCATAAAAAGAGAGGAATATGTGTAATAGTGTGTTGGACGTTGCACGTTTTTTATTTGTTTATTTTTATGAAGTCTCTGCTCGATTGCAGAGGCCCACTAATGGAGGGGCACAATAAAGTCCAATAGACTATCAGCCCTAAATTCACATACATTGGCTAATTAAAGCATGGCATTTTAATTATGAACTAAAAACTTTGAAATGTTTTTTTGTGGGTTTGGAGAAAATATCAACACTGTATAGAAGTCACTGGATACGTCTTTCTGTGAGAGTCTGTGTGTGTGTGTGTGTGTGAGAGTGAGAGAGAGAGAGAGAGAGAGAGAGAGAGAGAGAGATCGCAAACTGGAGGGAGGGAGAGATTCAGTGATCCAGATGAAAGCAGAGATTATTTATTTCTCTGGGGAAGAGAGAAAGAAGGAGGGAGGGACAGACAGCAGCATTGCTCACATATAGCCTTGTCAGAACTGCACCGATCTAATGCGTCGCTCATAAACGAGCCATTAACAGCCGATCAAGGGCTTCAGTCTTCAAAGTTTGGATTTCCTCATCCACCCCGTGCGTACTTGGTGCCATCCCGAGCAGGTAAAACAACTTGAGATGTTTTGGTATATTGTCTTAGATTTTTGTTTTATGTCTTTCCTCTAAAGCGTTTATCAACAATCCCCGCAAAACAGGCTGAACATCTGTAGAAACAAACTAGGACGTCACAATTTCTTTCATTTCGACCCATGTTCAAGTTGATATGTTGCGATAGAGTTTGTGAGGGAAGCAGTCGTGAAGAAGCCGCATAAAAATCAACCTGTCGGTGAACATCGGGTGTTGTGTGAGGTTCACGTGCTGTTTCTTCATCATTGCCTCAAGTGTTGCATGTTTTATTCCTGAAGTAATTAGTGCCCTGACCGCATTTACAACGAAAAGTTGTTTAACACGTGATTTTGAGGCTACCCTTAAAAAAATAAAAATAAATAAAGAGTGCGAGCGGGAGAGAAACGGTTGAGCTTTGAGATTATCGACGTTGCATCGTTGCCTAAGATTTTCGAAATTGTTTTAAGAGCAGGTGTTTGGAGTAATGCCCAGAAATGTAACGTTAAAAAGCCATTGAATCAAAGCAAGACGCGTTTTAAATAACAAATTAATTATTAATAAGCCACATACTATGAAATCACGTTCCCTAATGGGTTTATCAACGTGTTTTTGTGCCGTGCTCATTACTCTTGCCTGGGTACTTGTGTTCTTGTCGCATTTTTCCTATTGTCATGTTGTCCTTGCCATTACTGAGATATTCATCCATTTATTGGACAAGTAGGCTTAACTGGAGAGTGATTGTTTCAAATTCAGGGTCAGTATAGCCGTTGATAGAGCTTTACTATAGGCTACTTGAGGGCCAAATGAAATGACCTCACAAATATTGTGACATAACATGCTTAACATGTTGAAAACCAAAGAAGTGGTCCTTACTATACAAAATGTTCAAAAGATGTTTGTTTTTTTCCTTCTAATAAAGTCAACAGGTCTTAGAGGTAGTGTAGGTTATATTAGTATAAAAACATTTATGTGTAGTTCTCAACAATATTTTGAAAAGTCTCAGTGTGTGGGTTCTGAATGCATGACAAAATATACACATAGACATTGACATTTTTAATTTCTATTAGAGTTACTGAAAAGTATAGTTACTGACTTTTTCAAAACAGGTCCATCTTCAATGGAAATGAATGGAAGTATTTTTTTTTCATTTTGTTACATTAATTCAAATGTATGTTTGTCAAACAATTCCGTGTGTGTGTGGAGTCTCACACATCTAGTTCTCTGTCAGTAATGTTTATTATTGTTTTACTGTCACAATAACCAAAGGTCTTTAACCTTTTTCATGAAAAGGACTATGGTGTTTACATTGCAGAGGCATTAAAATACTCATTACTGCACGTTACTTTAGATTAAACTTGTTTAAATGTTGGGGTTTTATTTAATGCTTCATTAATTTTTTTTGGCTTCAAAAAATAGCTTTGAGAGCAATCAATAATTTGCCGACCCAGTATGGTGCCATTAGTACAGTAGAATAACAGACTTCCTGTTGAAAACCTGCGGTCTTTTCATTAATGGCCCATTGAAGACATGCCTGCTCTCTGTGGCACATCAAGTTCTTTATTAATCTGTTCTGTCAATTGCTAGACACACTGACAGAAATACAATGCTTCGTAGGCAGAAAACATCAGACAAATTACATCTGAGATCTTCATTATATTAACATTTCAGAGAAACTTCATTAAAAAATTAGGGATTTGGGATGTGTTTAACGTGATATAATAGCCCATCTATTTGCTGTATGAGGATTCAAAGGTTACCGATGAACTTTCTAGAGCTTTCAGCTGCAGGTCGTAGCTGCTGAAACACAGAACATTTTACCCTGTATCACACTTAAATAGTCTTTGGAGCCAGAGAGGTGTTTGTGAAAGTGACAGACGCATCCACAGGTGAACTGCGAACTTAACTGAAATTTTGCACATCCTTTTAACACATAGCAGCATGATACTGGAATTCCTAGCTAACACTCATTTACAGGATTTCACAAATGCTAAGCCTATAGAACAGATCTGTTATAAATGGTTAATGGCCATGATGAACACCAATTCACAATCTGCCAAAAAATAGCGGTTGAGCGGAAGAGCAAAAATAAACAAACAAAGAATGAAAGAGTCAAAATAAAATGCAAATACAGTCATTGGTGGTCTAGAAAATGCAGCCCCATTAAAAAGGAATCTTATCCCTTCAAAATAAATATGTTTGGGTAGCATTCAAGACCATTAAAGTCAGCAGGGTCAGCTATAGGGTAGAGTTTCATCTATGGCAAAATATTTTTTGACATTTTTATTTCTATAACTTTTTCTTTCTTTTCTTTTAAGTTCTATTTTTGTTTTTCTGCCATTATTTGAATAGGATAGTTAAAGAAAGACTGGAAACAGGATAAGAGAGGAGATTAAGAGGACCATGAGCCAGAACTCGAGCAGTGCCCGTAAGGAAATATGTCTCTGACTACAGTGTAAAAATATCCTGTTCAATTTACCAAAAAGCTGCTGTGTTTTGCCAGAAGTTCACCATAAAAAATACGGTGACAATGTTTTAGTTATCACTGGATGGCGTATTGTACACTGACTGGATACTACGGGATTGGACCCCCTTTTGCCTTCTGAACTGCCTTAATTTTTTATGGCATAAATTTAACTGTGCTGGAGGCGTTCCTCAGAGATTTTGGTCCATATTTACATGATAGCATCATGCAGTTGCTGCAGATATTTCAGCTCCACATCCATGAGGCAAATTTATTTTACTCTGTTGGATTGAGATCAGGTGACTAGGGAGGCCATTTCAGTGTAGTGAACTCATTGTAATTTTTAAGAAACCAATTTAAAGAAGTGGCCATCAGAAGATGGGTACACTGTGGCCATAAAGTGATAGATAGGTCAGCAACAATACTGGCGTTTAAATGATGCCCAATTGGTACTAAGGCGCCCAAAATGTGCCAAGAAAATGTCCCCCACACTATTAAACCACCGGCAGCAGCCTGAACTGTTCATGCTAGGCAGGATGGATCTTCTATTGTCCAATTTTGGTGAGCTTGTGTGAATTGTAACCTCAGTTTCTTAGTCATAGCTGACAAGAGTGGCTCACAATGTGTATTTCTGTTGCCCATCTATTTCATGTTTTAAAGCTTTGTGCGTTTAGAGATTATCTTCTTCATACTTCGGTTAAACAAAAGGTCATTTGAGTTATTGTTTCCTTTCTATCAGCTCTAACCAGTCTGGCCATTCTCCTCTGACCACTGGAATCACCAAGGCATTTTTGCCCACAGAACTTCAGCAGACCTTTTTGACCTTGGCTGCATCCAAAAGCTTCTGAGGCAGCACAACAGTTTAATAATATAATAGCAAAACAGAGAGAGCTTTGATGATAGAGATTTTGCCCAGCAATGGCGGTTCAGTTCAACTGCATCCTTTTCCCTAATGTCCTATGGGTGAATGCTACGGTTCTCCAGTGAAGGACGCGAAAGAGCCTGTTTTTCAAACCAAGATGAAGTGAGGGTTTTACAGCCCTCATCCCATCATACCAGAAATAGTTGGTGGACCTATATTGAAACGGGTTCTACATAAGCACCCATTCAAAAGGTTAATGCAAAAATGTGCTCTAATGTGCATTTGCAATCAACATTGGCTTTAGACTTGACTCCAGAGATAGGCGTGGCGCAGCGACACACATGGTAAATATATGGGGATGATCTGTTGCCACTTGTTCATCTTTTGGGTAGACCTTGTATTTCTATGGGCAGGGGTCCCATTAGAACAAACGTCCAGATGTGTTGTGGTTACAACAGGCAGAGCTATATGGGACATATAGCACATAGCATCAGGGTCCTGGACTGGACCTCAACTAAACTGGCACATTAACTGAGTTGCTGGCTGTATTTCTGTCCCGTATTCAATGTGTTTCTTGAATGTAAGTCAATGTAAGTCGCTTTGGATAAAAGTGTCTGCCAAATGCATAAATGTAAATGTTAGCGCATTTGTGACATGCTGTCACAAAACTAGCCTTGGGGCCTATGCAAATGTGTTTTCCCCAGTGAACCTGATTAAAGTCAGGGAGGACAAAGAACGGGTTGCGCTGTACTGGCCAGGCCAGACTTGGTTAGGAGCTCACAAAGACTGACCCGCTTCCTGAAGACTGACCCACACTCCTGGCGAACTATACAGAGTAAGGACCTTCCTTCTCAGGGGCAAGGCACAATTTGGCACCTGCAGCCAGACCTCAGGAACATTCTAGGTCTGGCCCATGGGTGGGATGCCAGAGTCTCTCCACAAGGTTGCTATATTATTTCAATTGGTGTCTGTTCACGGATTGATTCCCGAGGGAAGACCAACAGAGATGCGGAGTCGGATCAGTGCTTCCTTCCTGCAGATGAGGTTGGAGAAGCGGCTGTCCCCTCCACACCAAAAGCGTATGTGGCTGAAATAGCGGCACAACACAATGCAGTGGACGGTAAGTCCTTAGGAAAACACAAACTGATTTTCACGTTCCTCAAAAGGTGCCAGCAGATTAAGTCCTTAAAGAAAAGTGCTGCTTTTGCTTTCTATAGCCAGAGACTGGCTCCCCACTAAGGCTAAGCAGCCTTGAACTTAGTCATTACATGGGTAGGAGACCTTTGTGAAATACCAGGTTGCCACACTTTATTCTCTCCTGGGACCTTTTTGCGGACTTGCTGGGCCTACAGAAAGCCCCCTGTTGAGTCAAGTACCCGTCATCTTGTTGAAGATGTATATAGATGTATATGAAGATGGACATGCTCTTCGTAATGCCTGTTCTTCTGCATATGAGAAAGAACACTTCCCCAATGCTAATGTTTCGTCTAAACAGCTGAAGTTTTAAAGTGTAAGTTTATCCTTAAAACACCCCAGAAATGGTCAAGAAGTGTCTGAAACAACCTATTCCCATTGTAAGTACTGTTCTTTCTGTCCTAGTGTGGTATGAGAGACTTTGTGGCTCTACTTGTTGTGAAGGTTTCCAATGGGACCATAATACACAAATAACTACCGGAACAAATAACTGACCCCCTAGTGTCACTACATTGATACAATGTCTAATTCCCACCATCAACTAAGGGCCCGTCCATACGGAGACGCGGATCACTGTATACGTATACATTTTTATCGTATTGGTGTTTCGTCCACACGGATCTGGCGTTTTGGGAGACTGAAAACGCTTTTTTTTTTAAACTGGGTCCTAAAGTGGATAAATCTGAAAATGACACACTTGCTGTTTCGTGTGTACAGCCAATCCGTATATTTTGTGAAACGATGATGTCATCACATCACGTGTCGGCTGCGTCACACGTAACAGCAAAAAAAATAATGGCGGATTACGTGATTGTGTTTGTGCTGCAGAAGCTACTAAGCCTACTCGCTTTATTACAGCAAAATCTATTGCTTCTATGCAATTGTGGTGAGCAACAACAACACCATACGCCACGGTTATGCGCATGCTCAAAGTCTTCTTCTCCGTGTATAGTGTATATCTGTTGCAGAATAACAGCGCCCCATACTGGTCTGGCATATATACTACACCGGTTTCAGTCACCGTTTTGTGTGTACGCTGATATTTCTTGAGACTACGCCGTGTTTACAGAATTTTTTTTTTAGAACGAGGGGAAAAAATGATCAGATAGGGAATGCACCGGCTTGGCCTAAGACGTTTTTTATAAACACTTTTTGTTATATTGGTTGAAACTCTGCACATCCTGATAGCAAATGATAATAAAAGTGGTCTAAATATACAAAATGCATATCTTCAGTGGAAGTCTCAGGACCCAAAAATGTTTATCCAAGAATTTCATTCTGTCCAAATGCAACAATAAGATGTCCTATATGCCTGTCAACTTGTATTTCCATGCCCTTGCATTCCACATACCCTGCTTGCGCAGACATCAGCAGTTGTAGACAGACATCAGGCATCTTTTACAGTTCCTCCTGAACCAAAACAACAAGCATATGCTGCTTTTCCTGACATCTATATGTCTGCCTGAAATGCACTACTGTTATTGGTTGGTTCACTAGGTGGTTGCACTCAGTTTGACTATTGCATTTAAGAACTACTCGAAGAAAGTGAAAAACAAAATGTATATGCAGAACAACAAATATGTTTATGCGAGGAGGTCAGAAGGTACATGACACATACTAATTATTTGTCAGAAAAGTACACTTGACACTCAACTGCATGCAAGACATAACAGCTGATAAAACAAACCCCAGATTTTAGTATTACGTTTTTTCAGCCATCTCTCTGAAGATGCATATCTTCCCATCCAAAAGGGTTCTGTCTGATCGGAGGGCTCTCACAAAGGTGACAATGAAATCAAGTCAAGACAAGCATCCAGACAAGACTAAATTCCCAGCTGAGGTTTCCAAGATGCCCATTAACGTCACTCCATCTTTTTTTCTTTTCTTTACAGTGACTCACGATTTTGGCTTAAAATCACATTACACATGATCAAAATAAATATAACATCTCATTCACTGTTATATTGACATAATGGTGCATTGAATTCATATAAAAGCATCCCTGAGTTTACTGATATGCTGAATGTCAGCATCATTATCTGTGTGTCTACTGGATAAACCCCTGAATCATTTCAGGCCCCATCCTGGGTTCTATCACCTCCAGCTTCTCAACAAATTACGCCACTTATGAGAGTAAGTGCTGGCAACCCTGAGCTAGACCGAGTGGAGAACCTCTGTGAGAACATATGCTAGCGAGTTCACATTTTTCAAATGGCTTGTTATCACAGTGTGGAAGCATTACATTCTACAGTCTCCATAACACTAGTGGAGGGAACTCACAATCAATGAGTCACAAATTAAGCTTTATATGCAATCGGTTATTTATAAACATGCTAATGCCCATTAGCACCGTGTCACACAACATTGTTTTCACCTCTTGGATTGTGCCAATTAAGTGGTTACTTAATTTTGGAGACTCATCACAGCAGCAACCCTCAAGATCTGAGACAAATATATTCAGCGAAAAATAATGCATACACATAACCCACCATATGAGCATTATACAAAGCCTTTCTGTTCAGTTTCTAACCAGTGCAGCATTCAATCCGACTCCTGTGGGCCACCTTGACGCTAGACCACATATAGCAAACACTTTCAAGTTAGATTCGTACCTTTTGCCCACACACTACACACCTCCCACAGATGCGTTTTGTAAATGGACGGGTGTATTTCAGTACTCCAGGCGTCTAATTCTCTTGTCCAACATACAGCTCATGAGCTCAGATGCTCTGTTTGCTGTTTTAAACAAATAAAGCTAACACTTGTTAATCATATCAGCCTACAACAAATGAGCTATTCTCTTAGATGGATTTGGGATCTCTATAAACACCCTCTCATAATGATGAATGAACTAGGACTCATAAGAGCCTTGAGAAACATATTCTCATAGGTTTTATAGCTCATATCTAATCAGCTTTAAAATCAGGACTGTTTTATGTGCAGCCTGTATAGATACAGGATGCTTTAAGAATAAGCACACAAGCCACACTGAGTTCATATAAAATTATGACATGCATTTTTTGGACAATGAAACATTATATAGAGCATCTAAAACATAAATGTCTTTATAAGTATAAAAATCTAAAAGTTCATTATATTATATTTATTAATATTATTTAAATATTACATTTATATTTAAATGAATGTAAATATATTTCCATAGTGTATTATTATTATTGAGATACAACAATGATTTTATATTAATAATAATGGACATTATTAGTTCCAATACACATTTACAATATTGACACATTTACAAGGGGAAAAAATGATACAGTGATGATTCAATGATATAAAGGCATAGGACATATTTAATTAATGTCATTGATTACATATTATAAAATCAACCTATTAATTCGATGTCCTATTGAACTAAAATATTATTTCGAAAGCATTTTTAAGTTTCTTTACTCTCTTTACTTTTAAGTCTCTAATACTTGTTTTAGATGTTGTCAAAAAAAAGGAATCCACACATCAAACGGATTCAATGTTTTTTCGGTTTTATTTTTTGTTGTTAAAGGTCACTTTTGTTGTGCGCACTTTGGTATTCTGTTGTCATTTTATATGAGAATCTTCAGTAAAATACTACTTTTCAATAGATCTTGAACTTTGAATTTGCTTGATGTGCGTATTCTATTTTTTGGTTTGTTTTTCATGTTTTTTTCAATTGAATCAATGCACTCAGACAATACTTTTCAAATCGGCACAGCACTTTTTCATAATTTTTAGTGGTTAGTTGCTGTCAATACATTAATCATGTTATTGCATGTGTGCTAGAACAATGCTTTACATACAAATACCTGTGAATGCTAATGACATATTATCAACACATCCGCACTCATTTACACTCATAAACCAATCAATACATTAATGAGCTTGGGGACAAATATTATGTATGTTTACCATTCCTGTAGCTCGAACAGTACAGCATGTTGCTAACAATGCTAAGGACATGAGTTTAATTAAATGCATGATAACTGATCAAATGTAGAATTTGAATAGAGTGTAAGTTTGAATAAAAACATGTTTGTATGTGCATTAAAAGAAGACTAATTCAGTTGTTCAGTAGGGAAATATATGTCTTGTTAGAAGATGTTAATTGTTGGTTTTAAGTGCCCAATTACCCCAGCACATGCCCTCATTCATGCCAGCTGAGGTTCTTCTCCACAGCCGTTCAATGAACCTGTTCTGGGGGTCATAAAAAGTTAAGCTCTGAGTTTTCCATGATGTGCTGCAGCTTTGGTGAACACCAATAATTTCCACCCCCTTTAGCACTCTTCACTAACGTATTAAAGAAAGATAACATGTAACATAATTATTTTCCACTAATATGCATAGGCTACAAAGGATGAGTTGCTCCCCTTAAGACCAACCCAGCCATAGAAGTGTCATGATAGCCCCTTTAGCAGAAACTACCACAGGAACAGAGTGGCAATTACATTGTAATCGAGATACACGACTACTAAGCCTTTACGAGGATCATGTGAGTCTTACCGCACTCGTCACGCTCAAACATTCTCTTTCTCCCCATCAAATTACTTTTAATCATCTACGTTATATAATTTGAAGCAGAAGCGCTTTCCACCAACTCCACCTCGTTTATGCACCTTTTTCAGCATAAATTTAGTTTCTGATTGCATGTGAAATAGACAGAACATTCCACTTCAACATTTGTGATAAAACAACGCAAAAAAAAGAGCATAATAATAGTGGTTAGGAGGGGGGAGCAGGGGCTTTGTGAGCTAGATATGCAAGTTGAGGCTTTCCGCATTACAATGAAAGCTGGCGCTTTTGTGTGCACCTTTGTGACGGGCGATGCTTTCTATTACATTCAAAGTGCGGTAAATACATGCAGGACATGGGAGCAAACATAAATCAATGATGAGGACTCTTCCCTGTAGCCTCGATTTGTCTGCCATTACTCCCAACTTGAGTATGAAGAGAGATGGAAAAAGAGAATGGAGAATGAGATCAGGAACAAAAAGAGATGAAGCCTTTGCCATTGAAATCTTTTTTCTCATTATGACAGCGGTGAGCTATACACGGACTCTTGTCATTTTAATGCTGTCCCGCTCTAAGCTACAAATCTTCCTCTTTCTGTTTATTTATCTAGGGAGGACGAAATAAAAACAATGCAAAACTGGAAATTAAATTACTGCTGTTGGTGTTGTAATAAAAATGTCTGATAATCTAATTCTATATAATAAAGACAGTGATAAATTGATATCATTGAATGGGCAAGGTGTTATTCAGTTTATAGGGAACCACAAAACAGTGGGCATGAGAAACTAAATTTGGAGCCTTTGTCCATATTTTAGAAGAATGTTTGGTCAATAGTAAGCCTTCAAATCATTAAACAGCAGTAGAACTGAATTTATGTGTAATTTGTGCACCTTTGTTGGCACCGAACAGATCCGACACTGCCTTAAAAGCATTACTGAACCATCTAGCTACTGTTGCCAGCCAGCATTTTCTTAGACTAGCTTGTGCTCTTATGCTTTTTAAAGAAAATTGAATAAAAAAAGTAAAACGTTTATGGTGATAAATCAGTCTAATTTGAATATAATTGAGATAATATTGTATATTTTTTAGATTTTGAAGTAGTTTTATTTTCTGTATACTTTTACGGTTTTTAAATATTTTCTTTCAAGAATTCAAGGTTCATTTATGGGTTTAGTTTTAGTTAACTATAATAACATGGATTAAATTGTTGTAGAATCATTTTATTTTAACAGTTCTGTTGTTAATACTTAAAATCTCCCGAAAATATGGCTGTTCTTTTTTTCAGTTGATTGTGAGATGCATTTTGCGCTACTGCAGAATTCAATTTTTTTAAGGAAAAATATCAGATAAAAATTCTTTGCAATTCTTTGTTTATTCCAATTTATGTCAGAATACTATCCAATAGATTTTTTTTTACCATTTTTAGGAGCAAACTTTATTGAAAAACATGCTGCCAGAAAGGAGTTCAGTTAATTCCCATGGAGTTAACGACAATAGCGAATGGATAAAATAAAAAATTAGTGATCTAAACAACCCCCACCACCACCACCAAACAAAATGTTTGCATGTTTTTGCTGCATTTTAAGCTGGGGTAGGAGGTAGTATTTAAATATCAACAAATTTACACACAATTTAAATTGTATTTAATTGTTTTTGAATTAATGTTTTTAAATTAATGTTTGCAACGCAGTGGATGAAAAAAGTATAAAATAGCCATAGAAAAAGATTGATGTTTTAATATAGCTTTACAGTCAAACAATGTATTGTTTAAACATTTTCACAATCTGACTCATGTGTTCTGTCCTCCTACAGACGTTCTTCGTATTCTGCCCTTTGGCCTCTTGTCTCCTTGTTTTTGATCACTTTGTTTTCCCTCCTTCTCCTGTCCTCCTTTCTGCTGTCTTTCCCAAACAACTTCTTTCTTCAAGAGCATTTACCCATCCGTGATAGCAAGTCAAGTGCTGTAGCATCATACGCACAGTCATGTGCACACGCACGCTCTGTTGTTAATGTATTCTGTTTAAAACCCATTCACCCCTCAACACACTTCTACACGCTGTCCCTCTCTGGGCGCACTTTAAATAACCAAACCTTTGATGTCTAATCTAATGTTCTAGATATGTACGAGGCTGAGAGATCGACTACTACAGTACTGACAGAGAGGAGAGCTGTTCCTCAAATACAATGGGAAGTAAAGGGAAATGAGCTGCAATGTCTTTCACTGACCTGATTTTAGATAATCCACCTACTTAAAACTGAATTGTCACCCTGTGGTCCTAAATTTGTCTGCTTTATAACCAATGTGCCTTAGGTTAGAGTATAGGAGATGACGCTAATTGCTAATCTGTTAGCGCTTTGAGTTTTTGTGTTGGTGTGACAGGCGGCATTGACAGTTTACAGTGAGAGGAAGCAGCCAAACTCTCCAGATTGGAACATTTTTGTGACTTTGGCCTGCGGATTCACTTTCTTCTGCCATCGGCACTTCTGACTTCCAGTCAATGTGTTTTCCTTCATTGAGGAAGCACTGTGCTCATTTGCAAATGAGATGTTCAAATAGAGGCAAGCATTTCATAATCTACAGTGGTGTGAAAAAGAGTTTGCCCCCTTCCTGATTTCTTCTTTTTTTGCATGTTTGTCACACCTAAATGTTTCAGATCATCAAAAAAAATATATATATAATATATATATATATACAGTAGAACCCCGACTTACGAAATTAATCCGTTCCGAGGTATTTATCCTTTTCGTATGTCGGTCAGGCTTTTACACGTTAATTGCCTAATCCGTTCCAAGCCTTACAAAAACACAATATTCAGCATGGGGTGAAACGCAACCCAGCTTCATACTTCTCAAGAATCTCCCTTTTCGACTCAATGAAAAGCACCCTCTTCTTCCCTTTGACTTCAGCAACAGTTTTCACATCCATGGTTACTGATTAGAAAAAAGTTTATGCTAACAGAAGAGGCTGGTGGGAGTGATGCTGACCAATAGGAGAGCAGGATTGTAAAAAGTGTTCCCCTTCTTACATGGACTATTCCAGCCATCCCTGTCATTCAGTGCGAAATGGACTATTCCAAACTTTCCCTCGGAGTTCAGGAAGTGTCGTGACAGAAGAGAGTTGATGGATGATTAAGGTAAAAGAGATCGGCTGAAGATTGTAAATAGTTTATTGAGTGAAATACAGGGAATTAGTGCCAATCGTTGAGGTTTTATCGATCTATGCACCTTTAATAAATACCAGTTTTGGATAATTCCCTGAGTGAGACATCATTGTTCTGACCGGACAAACTGTAGTCTTCATCCAACCCGAACCAAAATCAGCGCGAATATCAAAACAAAACTCGGAAATCGTTGCCTCGCCGAGATTTCGTTTTTCGCATCTCGATCATTTTGTCATAACTCGGCCAAAAAAAAAACGAAATCTTTTATCATACGTCGAACTTTTCGTACGTAGAGCGTTTCGTAAGTTGGGGTTCTACTGTATATATTAGTCAAAGATAACACAACTAAACACAAAATGCAGATTTTAAATAAAGGTTGTTATTATTAAGGAAAAACAAAATCCAAACCTATTTGGATCTGTGTGGAAAAATGCGTGCCTCCTAAACCTAATATCTGTTTGGGCCACCCTTAGCAGCAACAACTGCAATCAAGCATTAACTTGCACTGAGTCCTTTACAGCGCTGTGGAGGAATTTTGGCACACTCATCTTTGTAGAATTCTTGTAATTCAGCCACATTGGAGGGTTTTTGAGCATGAACTGCCTTTTTAAGGTCATGCCACAGCATCTCAATGGGATTCAATATGACTTTGACTGGGTCACTCCAAGCCATTCAGAAGTGGACTTGCTGGTATGTTTTGGATCAGCCCTAGACCATCATACTACCACCACCATATTGTACTATTGATATGATGTTCTTTTTCAGTTACTTTCACACCAGATGTAATGGGACACACACCTTCTAAAAAGTTAAACTTTTGTTTCATCAGACCACAGAGTATTTTCCCAAAAGTGATGTTTTCTGGCAAAAATGAGACAAGCCTTAATGTTCTTTTTGCTTAGCAGTGGTTTTCGTCTTGGAACTCTGCCATGCAGACCATTTTTGCCCAGTTTCTTTCTTATGGTGGAGTCATGAACACTGACCTTAACTGAGGCAAGTGAGGCCTGCAGTTCTTTTGTGACCTCTTGGATGAGTTGTTGCTACATTCTTGGGGTAACTTTGGTCGACTGACCACTCCTGAGAAGGTTCACAACTGTTCCATGTTTTCATAATTTGTTGACTCTCACAGTGGTTCGCTGAAGTTCCAAAGCTTTAGAAATGGTTTTATAACCTTTTCCAGACCGATAGATCGTAATTATGTTGTCTCTCATTTGTTCCTGAATTTCTTTGGATCTCTGCCAGATGTATATCTTTTGAAGATCTTTTGGTCTACTTCGTTTTGTCAGGCAGGTCCTATTTCAGTAATTTCTTGATTGAGAACAGGTGTGGCAGTAATCAGGCCTGGGTGTTGTTAGAGAAGTTGAACTCAGGTGTTAATAACCACACTCAAGTTGTGTTACGTTAAGTTACAATTTTTCACACAGCGCCATGTTGGTTTGGATTTTGTTTTTCCTTAATAACACATTTTTGTTTTCTCGTGTTATCTTTTACTAATATTTACATTTGTTTGATGATCTGAAACATTTAAGTGTGACAAACATGGAAAAGAATAAGAAATAAAGAAAGGGGGCAAACTCTTTCACACCACTGCATCTCTTGAGGGGACAAACATTAGACTCTGAAATGAAAATTCTGTCATAATTTGCTCTTTATTTAATGTCTTTCCAAACCTTAAGAGTTTTGTTCATCTTCAGAACAAAAATGTCATACTTCCATTGACAGATAAGCAACTACCACTTTGATGTTTCAAAAAGTTCATAAAGAGATTTAAAACTAATCCCTATAAATTGAGCATTTTAGTCAAAATTTTCTGAAGAGAAATTATTGCTTTATATGATGAACAGATTAAATTTAGCCTGAATAGCCTTTGCAGAAGATCAAAGCCTATGTCTACATTCGAAAATCATGAGAGCTGTAAAAATAAAAACGTGCTAAAAGTATCTAAAAGCATTCCACATGTAATTTCATATGCAAAGATGTCAGCCAATCACAACAGTGTGTGTTTACACTGAAGTCTAACTGAAAGCGTTCAAATCAAAGGGATAATATAAGGGTATTTTAATAGTCATTTATTTCTAAATTGTAACCATTCTTTTATGTAAATATCATATTAACATTATAATAGCACCTGTTATAAAATAATACAACAATCCAGTTCATGACCCCTTTGAAAATATTTTCATTTGTGTTCAAAAAACAAACGAAAGTCTGGTTTGAAATAGGTTTGGATGAACATGAGGGTATGTTATTATCAGTTATTAATTAATGACGGTATTTTCATTTTTAGGTGCATTTTTATGAGCTGTTAAGTACCCTTTGTGATAGTGTGGGAATTTTTTCAGCCCAATGGTTAATTTCAGAAAGTGGGCACAAAGAGGATAAATGATGCTGAGATTTTTCGCAACATGGCCACCATTATCTTAATTTCAGTCGTCAGATATCGCTTCACAAGGGAGCGGGTTTCACTGCTGAATATTTCCTTTCATTTTCCCACTCTGGTGCTTTCTTGCAGCTTCCCTGGTCTTCGATCTCTGAAGTTGATACCTTTAGCAGAGGACTTGTCCCTTCATTAAACCCTCTCTAACATGTGACTTCTCTAAAAACATTCTACTGTAAAGTATGAATTTGGAGTACTGAAGTTGTCTTATTTAATGTTACTTTTTTCTAATCAATAATTTTATTCATAAATATTTAAAATTCCTTTTAAATGAATATTTAAATATTTAAATTTTGCATTGCAGTTGAGGAAATTCGCTGCAGTGAATGTGGCAGCCTGTTGATAGACATTTATATTAAAAACTATGATATTATAAATTACATCTTGATTTTAACAAATAAAACATCTATGTACTGCAAAATAATGGACATTAAGCATGTCTTTCTTTTAAGTTTTTTTGGTTGCCTGCATGAAATAACACAAGGGTCGATTGTAATCCGATTCATGAACAAATGACTCCTTTGAACTGGTTCTTTATAGTGAATCAAAAACCTACAATATGAACTATAGCAGTATTGTAAAAAATGGTTATAGATTTATAGTAATTTTATACATTATTTAAACAAGAAATACAAGTTAAAGTTGATAAATCCTTTTTTCTTTATAATGGTTACCTTAATTGTGTAAAATATATATATATTTTCTTAATTAAAGTGAAAATCAGTTTACTGAATTATGTAAACTTGTCTGACAGCTTCATTTCCACTTTAATTTGCTATTCACAGAGCACATTGTGGTTATAATATATGTACAATAACAGAAAAACTATAATAATTCATAAAAAAATCTAATGAATTGCATTGGACCCTAAAAACTTTTATGTACTTAAAAGATTCCTTGCATAATACAACATTAGCTGAGAAATATCTTTCATATATTAGCAAAATGAAATAGGGCCAAATGAATCAGAACTGAATCTAATGGAAGCAGAATCCAGGAAATCTGTATTGACATTCATCCCAAGGACACATGTATGCACATTTCCTGTTATTGTTAATTTTAGTACAAATTTCAAGTTTTCCAGCTTGGCACATTTCCAGAAGGCCAGCTAGATTTTCATTTGAAGTTTGGTCCCTTTGGAAGTCTCTTAATATTTCATACATCTATTCCAGCCACTAACTAATTACCCCAGTACAGTGTCAAGACTTACAGTATAGAGCGAGAGATGAAACTGTGCTTTTGAGTGACTAAAGGGGGGATGGAGGAACACATCAACGTTAGTTTAGCTGGAGAGCTGTTGTGGCGTGCACAAGATCAGCAGTTTTCTTTTGAACATCACAAACTTCTATACTCTCTTATGTACACTTCAGTAAAGCAGTTATGCTGGATTTTTCTTTATGACACATCTTTTGAATGTTATTCCGCACATATCCACACCATTCCAATTTGTATAGAGTCTATGCCGTAAAAAGTGTTCATAGAACTTAATGATTAAAATATTCAAATAGATGCAATAGTTTGCATCTGAGTTTAATTAAATTTCTTGATGTAAAATATGTTGTAAATGACCATATAAGAAAATTACATTTCTAAACATCTCAGCAAAAACTGTGCAGTACAACCATACTAATTATGTGTGTCCCAGTGCATGCTGGGAAAAGTATAACATGGGACTAAACTACAGAGCGTTTTTTAGGTTAAGGATATTTGATCTAACAAAAAGACAAATAAAAAATACCTGATTTTATATATATAAATCAGTTTTTTGTCTTTACACATAATTTACCAGTATACATTTGTCATTTTATTTAAATTTTAGTTCGTTGTCATGATGAGACTTGAAGTCAAAGTGTTTAAGCATTCCACTGATACCGAGCTATTTTCTCTTGGTACTATCCACTTAAATCATTTCAGTTATTTTTTCTCTCTCTCCTTCATCCTTCACTTTTAACCTTCTACTTTGTTCACTCCATCCCTTATCCCCACTGTCTTCTCTATTTCACTCGCTTGTTCTGGCTCTTTCTCTCTCTTTTTCCCTCTGATTCTCCCAGGAGCCCAACTGACCTAATTCTCCTCCGAAGACATGGCTGCACTCGCATGGGCGCGCAACGCTGTTTCTCGCATTCGCATCTTAGTATCTCACCTTGTAAAAAAACAATACTTTTTATTTCATCAGCTGCAGTAGGTCCATGCAATGTCCTCATTAAACTACCAAAAAGCCATTTTTTTCTTTCACAGCAACTTCAGCAAGGTGTTAGCGGTTTAAAACTTTATTTCTGGTGTGAGTTTACTTCCTCAGTGGACCCATTACTTACGTCTGTTGCCAAGTTGTTCATTATCTTGACGACCCTTTTGATAGGGAGCTCTCTGATTAATGAAGATGCGTCTAATTTGGTGGGCTACACACAAACCAAAATGGGTCACAAGTCTGTTCTGGTTGGTTAATAGGCCTCCACATATATTTATTGTTATTGAAATCAAACCCATGTGTCCAGTCAAACTCAAATTCACTTTTCACTTGGTAGATTCAGTGATTGGCAGCAGTGTTGCTAAATTTCTACATTTCTCTACATTTATTTTTACAGAATAATGCTGTGCTTATTATAGGCTAAATGATTTATCCATGCAATTTATTATTATTTTTTAAATTCATGTTTTAAATTCATTTTAATGCATCAACCTCCCCTCAAAACGAGATCTGTTATCTTCACAACGTGTGTGACAGCGTCGTGAAGACTCACTTTAAACTGCCATTCAGATCTGCCACCATTTAGAGTTCAATTCAGGCAGATCCATAGACCACAATGCAACATAATTGTGACATCACAGCAGATCGTGCTTAATTGGAGTTGTTTTGACATTTAACCGCATAATAATTGTAGCTTCCTTAAACTTTTAATATTTTATTGTACTGTTATCATCTTAATTTGTGTATTTATTTTTATAATTATCTCCAACAGACCAAGTGTAAATACAGGCCTATAGAATGATGCATAAAACAAATTTATAAGGGAAAAAACTGTAAAATTAAATTGATATATCTGTTTCACTCAGATACACATCACAACAGGGAAGAAAAGACTATTGAAACTTTCATTTCATGCTGACTTGAAGTCATGGACCTTTTCAGTAGCTAACCCATTTTATTTAAAATATAATGGTTATTTTGTCAAATGCTAAAGTATTATGTTCTTCTTGGCAATGTTTTAGCAATACAGTTTTCTTTGGTGGTTTTTCAGAATTAGAATTAAAACAAGTAATGTTCGCTTTGTTCTATTAAAGACCGGTGCTGAAAGCATTCTTTAGAACTGTTGGCCCATATTGATAGGATAGCATCTTGCAGTTGAGTTGACTTGTGGGATGCACATGCAGGGAACAAAGCTTCCGTTCCACCACATCCAAAAGATGCTGTATTGGGTTGAGATCTGGTGACTGTGGGGGCCATTTTAGTACAGTGAACTCATTATCATGTTCAAGAAACCAATTTGAAATGATTCGAGCTTTGTGACATGGTGCATTATCCTGGTGAAAGTAGCCATCAGAGGATGGGTACATGGTGGTCATAAAGGAATGGACATGGTCAGAAACAATGCTCTGTTAGGCCGTGGCATTTAAACGATGCCCAATTGGCACTAAGGGGTGTGCCAAGAAAACATCCCCCACCCTATTACACCACCACCACCAGCCTGCACAGTGAGAACAAGGCATGATGGATCCATGTTCTCATTCTATTTACGCCAAAATCTGACTCTACCATCTGAATGTCTCAACAGAAATCGAGACTCATCAGACCAGGCAACATTTTTCCAGTCTTCAACTGTCCAATTTTGGTGAGGTCGTGCAAATTGTAGCCTCTTTTTCCTGTTTGTAGTGGAGATGAGTAGCCACGCTCATCTCGCACCAACAACCATGCCACGCTCAAAATTGCTTAAATCACCTTTCTTTCCCATTCCGACATTCAGTTTGGAGTTCAGGAGATTGTCTTGAACAGGAACATACCTCTAAATGCATTGAAGCAACTGCCATGTGATTGGTTGATTAAATAATTGCATTAATGAGGAATTGAGCAGGTATTCCTAATAATGCTTTAGGTGAGTGCATGTATATGTGGTGTTTTTAATTTGCTTAAAGACAAACCATGTGCAAAATCAGAAGTCAACACTATTGCTTAGTATTTTCTCTTTAAAACTGCAGTGAACCAAAGACAGTCTCAAAAACGTGGTTTGAAATCGACAGTGTTTTATATAACTTTAGAGCGAGAAGCATTGGGCATTATAAACGATGTGCTTGTTTGTAACTAACATACTATTCTAAGTTGTATTTGTCTTGACCGTATTAAGTCATGAAATAAGGCCACAGTATTACCTTATCCCAACAATCAGTAATGCACTTTTTACATTTCATTGTTCATTTTATTATGTGTTGTCTAAAGTAAAACTAGGATCTCGAAGCTGAGTGAGCTGTTTATGGGTGAGTGTAGAAGAGTATATATATAGCATGTGCAGAAGTCTCACTTCTATAGAAAGCAAGCCTGAGGCTCATACAGCAGATGACCAGCATTCAGCTTGTTTTTGAGATCATAACTGTATGACATCATTATGGCTGATGTATAATAAATGAGGCATTTGTGGTATTTGACCTGTAAACTGATTTGTGGGGTGTGCTGTACAGTATTAATACATGTATTTTGGTGCATCATATAATTTAGCCTTTTTTGTGTGATTGTTAACAATAAATTACATAACAATTTTTAATTGGCTGTGTGCATAACAGCTGCTCTCCATTTCTATTGCCAAATTTGATGTGTATAACAACATTCTACACAACGCCTTTGTCCAATTCTGATTTAAATCTGAAAATTATATCATCCCAGGCTATGTCCTTTATTCATTCTTCTTTTTAGGTTTGTTTCTTTTCACTTTCACATTTGAAAACAGAGGCTGAGCATGAAAAACGGGATCTGGGTAAATGAAAAATAGTATAAACGTTCAAAGCTTCATGAGAATTGTGAGACATATTGTGGAGACAAACTGTTTTAAGTATAGTCATCAATTGGGCTTCGAGGGGAAAAGAATATTCCACAGCTTCTGTAATGGTTCATTTTACATGAAATAATAAAGCAGTGCAGAGTGGAGTAGCTGAGGCAGTTTTCAAACAGAACCTTGAACAGTCTGCAGTGTTAGTTTAGCATCACAGCTGGTGAAAGAAAGTGCCAGAAGGATGTGTGTCTGTGTGTTTGTGTGTGTGTGTGTGTGTGTGTGTGAGAGAGATAGTGGCAATGCATGTGCATGTCTATAGGTGAGCTGAGTGTTGTGATTTTACTCACACATATGCAATTATCGATCAGTCAACCTCACCATTATGTACCAGAGAAGGTTCTAATAAATCTCAGATATAAATCGATAAATATTACACCATAAAGTCTTCCGATCGACCACTACATTTTATCAGCTGACAGGCTCATTTAATGACTAGTAAACCAAGAGAGGATGAACCAAAAATACTAACATGTAGGACAGCAGAGTGGTTTACAGCAAATTATAAGGCTTTAAAATCTTTAAAGTTTTAACTAGATGCGATAGTAGTTATGTTAATTAAGTGTGATTTAATTATTTAAAAAATAACCAAATGCTCCCTGACCTGTACGTAAATTTAGCATTTTTCTTCCATCTGAGCAATTCAAGGTTGAAGTAGCACCTTCCTGTTTTTGCGGCTCTTCAAGCTGTTCCTTGCTGTAGGGTTACACATGCGGCCTTGCATAACATTAGAAATGAGTAGGTGAGGTTTATTTTTAAAGGAACGATCTGGGTTTAACAAGTTCAGATTTATCGACAGCATTTGTGGCACTCTGTCGATTACCACAGACGATTTTTACTCATCCCTCAGCTTTTTATTTTCAGTGGTAATTGACAGTATGTGACCAATATTTCCGATAAAGCTTCATTTGTACCAAACCAGAAACTTTCATTTTAACAAGGTGCCCGATCGCATCATTCTAACCTTCACAGTTTGTGTGACACATTCCACTGTGGTTTGCCTTGTGAACCTGTCGCAGTTAATGGTAAAGGCTGTTATTGACTATAACAATTATATTAAGCCTGACAGAAAACACATAACCTGCAAAGATCATTACTCATGTCACCTTTGAAAAGAGCATTTACATAGGTGTAAGACCCAGAAGCAACAATTGGCACATTAAAATGAATGTTTTGGGTAAAGAGTTTAATCGCTGTCAATGGCATGTGTGGCATGCTGTCAGATATCACAGACAAATAATTCTGACTTATCCTTCAGTTTATAAAAACAAAATATGTTACAATCAGTGTTATGTATTATTATTGCTATATTGTTGTTGTGATATTTTTAGTTAGATGTTAGTTAGTTAGATTAAATGATCAGCTTTCATTTTAGTTTGTTTTAGTAATTTAGTTGTGTACCGTATATAGTAATAGTCTATAAAGTGATATTTCAATATTTTTAATATTTCAATTAGCTGCCAAGGCAACATTTCAAATTTTTGTTTAAATTTAATTTTAAATTTACAATCTAATACTTAAGATTATTTTTTTAATACTTTTAGTTTGTACTATGGAATATTTTGGGAGGTAAAATGTAACAAAATGCCCATACTGTTAATTACATAAAGATTGGTGTTCAAATGTGTCTTAGCCTTACCAGCTTCACTATGGTAAGCCTCCAATATTGATTTAAATTTTGAGCAATCAGATTCGAATTGGCAGGAAATCGCAGGTTTACATCACACATGCCCAAACTTGCTTGCGTCATGTTTGTAAGTAAAGAAAAAAAGATCCAGGCCATATAATATGATGCCAGTTATGTTTCTTCCTCAGATTACCCTATTTTCATTATTTTCAGACTTTCTTCTTACTGTCAGTGGTGAAAAAAGGCAGATTCACATGAATTAATAAAATGTTGGAAACAACTACCATGAAAAACAACTCTTCAAGTATCTCGAAATTTCATATTTGAGTTGATACTCCATTACATCATACTGAAAGTTTGGGTATAATGACTTAGTGGGTGGTTTTAATTTCTGGCTCACACAAAAATTCTTACAAAAATAACCATTATACATTTAAATAATCAGTGACCATCTGCATTGTACCCGAATATGTGTGTGTGTGTGTGTGTGTGTGTGTGTGTGTGTGTGTGTGTGTGTGTGTGTGTGTGTGTGTGTGTGTGTGTGTGTGTGTGTGTGTGTGTGTGTGTGTGTGTGTGTGTGTGTGTGTGTGTGTGTGTGTGTGTGTGTGTGTGTGTGTGTGTGTGTGTGTGTGTGTGTGTGTGTGTGTGTGTGTAGGGCATGTTGTTTGTATGTTCAGCTAAGGAAGTGCTTCTTCGGCCAAAACACTTAGCAACCTAAAGGTTTGTTCATAATGCTGAATTTAAGGCCCAGTTAGTTGGTAAGCAAGTGTATCTGCTCATTTCGGCAATAAGCGTGAGTTACTGCTCTCCCTTTCAGCGATAATCCACTCAATGCTAATGTATAATACATACAAAGTGCAGGCAAACACAGATATAGCCTCTCAACCATCTTTTCTTAACCTGGGTTTGCTCCTTTTTCCAAATGTAAATCTGCTAATCAATCATCTTAGCAAGAACGAGACATTACATTTATTACTCCCCTATCCTTCCTGTGATTGTATCTCAGATTTGGACTATAGCTGTTCCTTACTCGTCAAATTGATTTTTGCTTCAGTCAATTGCTGCTTTTATCCGCAGGTGTCCATTGACCAAAGGTTATACACACCAGCTCCTGTTTTAGCTCCACTGTCTTCCCTCTGGGAGATAGACAGTATCTATAGCTGAAGAACAGCCTGTAGGGAGACAGAGAAAGGTAATGACGCGGATGTCTTGCATGTGGCCCTGGCTGCGTGAGACCCCAGAGACCTCATTTAGATTCTGCTAGGACACAGGCATCTGTGTTAAGAAAGCAGCAGAGTTGCTGAAAGAAGTGTCTTATGAAGGGCCCTTTTACCACATCTGCCAGCATGCTTTAAAAACTCATTTTACAGCAAACTGGACCAATAGTCACATCTTCTGCTGCACCGGGCTGGCAAGAAGTCTATCTTCTAGCTTTAAATAGCTACGGTTATATTTGATTTTCACTAATGGGTTCAACTTTGCATTTTTATCGCAAAGAACAGGACCCATTCACAGCTCGGTGTTTCTGCTGCAAAGCAAATGGCACAAGAATCATTTCATCTAAATCCATTTAGGAGGTTTCATTTGCATTTGTTTTGGAGCTTGGTTTTAAAATATGTCCATAATTCTGACAAAAAATAAATAAATACGCTCAGCCTTCCTCCCTCAGACTGATGTTGTAAATTTACATTGGCGCACTGAGCAAAGTTTGCTTATTAAAAAGGCGGGTGTAAATTATTTTCTGCTCTGTTGTTGCTTCCAGACAGTTCAGTGATGAGGGAACTATGAACTATGTGGAGATCGCTGATTATAATTGGGCGGAGGGTTTGCTCATGCAGCGAGCAGGCAAACGGCTTAAAAAAGTAAATGCAGCATTTGCATTGGCTTCTCTGATGCAGAAGAGAGTACAGTGAGCAGCAGGAGTGCCTCATTATATTGTGGCAAAACCACAATGAAATCAATTTGTGTCATCATAGGTTGCAATTCCACTTAATATTAAAGACAATAGGAGACGATCGAAGACTCAGACATGAAGACGAATGAAAGCTTTGATGGCTTCTGTCTTTATAATGAATAAAATCTGTCCTCCCACCATCTTGTTGTACCTGCGGTCTTTTAACACAATGAGTTCCTCTGCTCTGCCTACACGAGTCTCAAAATACCATTATGGATACTTTAACATTTCTTATGAATCACTGAACCGATTTTTTGATTATATGTGGACTTTTCATTTCTCACTGGAGTAAGATGAACACATCAGAAGCTTGTTGTATTTATTAAAATAGTATATTTTACAGAGTCTCCCTTGAGAGTGTATACAGAGTGTCCCTTGGGATAAATGTGTTTGCCAAATACATGAATAAAAAAATAAATACATATTAAAGTCTCAATAAAATATAAAAATCATTTACTCGCCCTTGTGTTTTAGTTTCAGCTGTGGAACACATGATGAGATATTTTAAAAAATGTTTCAGGTATTTTGGTATATACAATGAAAGTTAGTGTAGACCAGTGTTTTGTTTTGTTTTTTTACACCATTGTTTTTCATTGTATGGACAATTGAAACATTTCTCAAATTATCTTCTTTTTTCCACAGACGACAGGTTTGGAACGACATGAGAGTGAGTAAATTATGGCAATATATTCATTTTTGGATGAAAAGGATGGCACTGCCTCCTTTCATGTGACTTTTCACCATGCTTTAGGACCTTTAGTCTTCTCCTTCATCTTGTACTGTTGATTATTTTCTCATCCAAATCGCACCCTGGTAAACATATGTGTATGTCACAAGTGGTTTATTCTCTCCCAGTTATTTTCAGCATATTCTCCTTACTATTCTCCTTCAGCATATTCTCCATATTTTTGTGCTCCCTGTGTCCCCTATGTGCTCGTAAGCTCAGGGATCAGGCACTCATTCTAGTCGCGTACATCATGTGTGACCTACAGAAACAGGCAAAATCAACATCCATATCTTCAGCATCAGTCCTGGTCAATTCGTAACATTCCACCTGAAGGGCAACAGATTGATTTAATCCAGGCCTTCACTGCCCTTGCTGTATGGAAGCTGTCCTTTTGCATCAGCTCCAGATTTCTGAGCCTCCCTCCTGAGGAGCAGACAGTTTGGATGAGCATCTTGTGTTTGAATGAGAGCCCTTCCCTCCTCCCTCCCCTGATCTGTGGAGCATCCAGCTGCTCCAAGCAGCAGCCCAGCTGGACTCATTCAGCCTGGG
This sequence comes from Rhodeus uyekii, assembly GCA_037043235.1. Lineage (NCBI taxonomy): Eukaryota > Metazoa > Chordata > Actinopteri > Cypriniformes > Acheilognathidae > Rhodeus > Rhodeus uyekii. The sequence goes on from JAWRVZ010000034.1 coordinate 2,294,213, forward strand.
TGGGGTTAACATTGCCCCCTTTACATTCATGCCAAAGTCAATTCCAAGAATTCACCACTGAAGTCAGACATGTTATTGATCTTGGAGTCAGTCAAAACCAAGGATGGGTAATAAATGAATAAAAGGCTGTGTTTACACCTAGAATTACTATCTGTCTTGGGTGATACGTTTACAAGTGGTCAGACCAAGAGAGCTCAGTATGTTTCTGCATGATGATGAAGTAGATTGACTGTTGCTTACAATATTATTCATAATTGTAATCTCACCACAATTGTGATGTTTTAAGTATAGAAATGAATTTGGGACATTTTGACATCTTGTCATCAGTCTTGTGTATGTTTTAGCAGTGGGATATTGACGAATATTCTGGTCACTCTTTTTCAGACAATTAAAATGAGTAGGGAACTGCAGCTTTCAAGCTTTAAACGGACAAAAATATGATAAAAGTGGTCTGTCTGTATACCGCTCATGAACTATATTTCTAATATGAAGAAGTCAAATGAAAGCTTTGTAAGACAATTAATATTCAGTAATATCATCGCTTTGACTGCACTGACAATATCAGACGAGGACAAAAGCTGAACTGAATAATGAATCTGTAGAGCTGTTTTAAAGCTACATTTTATTTGTTTCATAATTAATGAACTTGGCAACATTAACAATGTTATTTTCACAATCTGTATTTTTTAAAGCACTATATAAATACAGTAAATGTAACTCGACTTGAGGAACAGACTGAAATTTAAGTCTTTATAATCAAATAAAAGGATGGGTAAATTCGTTTTCATTTTTGGGTGAGCTATTGATCGAATCTGATGGTAAAATCGGCATGAAATGGAAATTTTATCTATTTTCTTAATGTATATTATTGATCTTATTATGAATGATTTTTCCAAGGTTTTTTTTTTGCCTAATTTAAAAAAAATTTAAATTACTCTCTTGTGTCATACATCAGACTTCTCCAATCATTTCCTTCACTTAAACCCCACCCCTTTCTTACAATCTAGAGCAGGCTTGCGTTCAGATTTGCCTCCATACACTCAACAACTGATGAATTGAACCAAGTCATTGCCATACTTTTTTTTTTTTCCTTTTTGATAATCCGCTCGAATCACAATACAGATGTTCTGACATTTACTTTCGTTGCATCGCAACATTTAGAACTTTAATTAGCAACTAAATGTAGATGGGGATCTGTTTATATTTCTCTTTACAGGAAACTTTCAACACTCACTTCTTTGTGATAAAACCGTTGATTCCATATGACATGTAATTGTAACAATTAAAGAAGCTGAACCGAAGACAGAATATTTGCTTTTCTAATTCGGATGAGTCTTTTCTCAATGTTTTCACTACATCTGAGGCTTCATCCGACGATCTGGCAAATATTGCGCGTAGTGGTGCCAAAATTCTGTTTCAGAACACCAAATGCATAATAAACCCAGCAGGATGATAATGATTATGGTGTTTGTCTGTGAGAGGTGGACATGAAAACGGGACTGCATGCTATAATTTAGCACCAGATTAAGCAAGCGGAAGAAGGGAGGACATCAAACTTCTACGCTCCATGCTGTGACTTTTGAACTTGTTGCTGTGCTGGATTGTGAAGAGGTGTGTGTGTGTCTGTGTGTTTCTCTCTCTGTGTGTGTGTGTCTGTGTGTGTGTGTGTGGGTTTGGGTTCAGATGTGTTTGGAGAACAGCACAGCTCCTCTCATCCATCCTGTGGGATTGGCTCTGGTGTTTAATGTGTGTGCCTCTAGAGATGAAGATTCATCGCTTTAATAAGAACAGTACAGACAGGAGAGAGAAGAGCGTACCATTAGAGAGAAATGTCTTGGGCAAGGCTGATTGTGAGGGTCTTATGGTCTTTAATGATGGAGGGAGGAATCTGTTGCAAGCTAGTCTTTGTAGAAGGCACCCCTCAAACCCTTTGTCACTTCCTCGTCTTTGTCTTGGATCTTTCTTGAACTCGTTCTCCGGTGGACGCATTGCCTTGTGCAGGCTGGAGGAATGCTAATTTTGGACCGAAAGATGGGTGTGTGTATGCAAGGGGTGGGCGTATGCAAAAAATAGCCATTATGAATATGCATGGATCCTCAATTAAAACAACATTTATTTTTGCCAGAACTGATCTGAGAAATCACAAGCTCTTAGACAGTAATCCTTCATCCAACCGTATCCCATAATGGTACATTAACAATTTCGTCTCTACAAGATCGACTTTTTTCACACCAGAGAAGGAAGGATGTGCGATTCAGTACATGTGTTCGAGTCTTGTAACAAAGGGCACATACTGAGTACAACTAATGAGCGAGGACTGTCAAATCTGATCCATCCTTCCAGTGCAAGGTTCCCATCAAAACATGCGCATCACTTCCCTAATGTAAGCATGTCACCTCCTGTATATGCACCCAGCTCCAGAGGGAATCCACGCTCGTTGTGAATATATTTTGTCAGTGTTCATGTCTTACAGAAAGAGTGTGAAAAAGTGTCTGTAGGAAGGAAGTAGCTACTCTGGCTGAAAACTTCCTGCACTACACGGCCCACTGTCAACCTGCAATGATATAAATATATATATATATATATATATATATATATATATATATATAAGAAGTTGTCATAAAGGTATGTACTTTATTAAAGTGTGCTCTGAATTAATTGAAAACGTTTTAAATATAATGATATATATATATATTTAAACGATGCTCAGTTGGTACTAAGGTGTACCAAAGTGTACCAAGAAAATGTCCACCACACCATTACGCCACTAGCAGAATAAACTGTTGATGCAAGGCAGGATGTATACGTCAAACTCTGACCCTGCCATCTGAATGTTGCAGCAGAAATAGAAACTCATCAGACCTGTCAAATTTTTCCAATCTTGTAGTGTCCAACTTTGGTGAGATTATGCGAATTGTAGCCTCAGTTTCCCATTCTTAGCTGACAGGAGTAGCACAGGTGTACTATTCTAATGTTTTCACCCATCTGTTTCAAGGGTGTACGTGTGTGCAGACCTCGATTGTAACAAGTAGTTATTTGAGTTACTGTTGCCTCTCTATCAGGTGGAACCAGCCTGGCCTTCTCTTCTGACCTCTAGAATCAACAAGGCATTTTCACCCACAGAACTGCCGCTCACTTGATAATTTCTCCTTTTCAGATTATTCCCTGTAAACTCTAGAGAAGGTTTTGTGTGAAAGTTTCTGAATTAATCAGAACAACTCGTTTAGCACCAACAATCATGCAATTAAATAACCTTTCTTCCCATTTCTGGTACTTTACACGATAAAACCCTCTAAGTAAAGTGATTCGCTGTTTTTTGAGCATGTTTCGTCATGTACAGAGAAAGAGGAGAAGAGATAGTGGGAACCACACGTGTGTCCCCACAAGCTCTGCAGGCCTTTATATTTCAGAAGCAACGTGCTACCCTTTGTGCCACAGCTCTGACATGAGTGTTGCATTTTTAAGATGACATGTCAAGTTAAAAATAGTTTAACTTTTTAAATCATGTCTGTCCTGATTCATCCTGCTGTGCCTCATCTAGTTAAATTTGAATGTAAGAACACATCTTATGTAAAGACCCCCTAAGAAACGTGTCTGAAGTGATCCTGAAACCTGGTGATTCGGGAAACGAGTCAATTTCAAAAATATCTCTACTCTTTATTTGCCTTTCCAAAAAACAATCCAAAAAGAAGAAGAATATAAAGGATATATGTGTATATCCTTTATATTCTTCGTGCATGCTATTTTTTTAAATGATTTTTTACTGTTGCAACCCGCACATGAAATATTGACGACTCAAAATTTACAACACCATAACATTACGTTCTCATCTTGACGACACCCCATGACTACCAGGCTCCCTTGTAACATGTTTTTTGGGTGTCATGTTTTATTTATTGGAATGCGGAAATGTTCTAACAGGCCTGTCACATACAAATCATCATGGCACAATTTCATTTTAATTGACTGTTATCGAGTTGTTTGTGTGGTACCAGAAGGAAGGTATCAGAAATAGCTATGCAAATATGACAAACATGATGTCTCAGAAGTACGCATAACAATGTTGACTTTGCTGTAGGATGAACAGCTGTCTAGCAAAAGCTAGGAAGTGGCTCAATGGTTTTAATATCTTCACTTCCATTTCATAGCATTGATGCCTCAAAGATATCACAATATTCTAGTTTGTCAGACTAAATTCAGCATAGTCCTACACAATGTTACAGTTATGTAATATTTCAGTTGTTCCCGACCTTTCCTACTGTATCCCGACCCCTCCCTTGCATGGATCCATGTGAGGGATTAGGGATTAGGGGCAGGAGCTGGAGCTGGATTACACAGCTGACAGTCTAGTGCTCTCTCTTCTGATAAAGATGCTGTCACTCTCATCCCGCTCTTCCCCACTGATACCACATCAGTCTTAAAGATCTATGATTTCCCTGCACTGAAAAACATGTCCTCCCAACCATCTGTTGGATTTTCTCTTGAGCATTATATTGCTGATCTTGTGAAATTGTGTGATGCATCAGAAACACCTTTTCACAAATTAGATTTGTGTATTTTTTTAATACAATAACGATACAAATCGTGTTGTTTGAAGTGTCAACAATTATCCATCATCAACCAAAAACATGGTATCCTTGTTGCTGCATGATTTATGTTACATTGTGGGGACCAAATGTCCCCACAAGAATAGGAAAACCTGAGACTACCCCATGAGGGAAATGGATTAATAAACAAACTAAATGCAGAAGGTTGATCTAGGGGTATTGATGTAGGGGTATAGAATATACAGTTTGTACTGTATAAAAATCACTATGCCTATAGAGGGTTCCCAAAAAGATAGTGAAACAAAAAAATATCACATGTTTTGGTCCCATTGAGAAAACAGCTTATAAATCATACTAAGTGATGTTTTTTGGAAATGTTCAAATGCATAAAGTTTTGTGTAGGGTTAGTGTAGGTGGATAGAAGATACAAATTGTACAGTATAAAAAGTCAATGTGTGTATGGCAATTGTATATGATGTTCCTTTTTTAAAAGGAAGAAATTCATGTGGTTTATTAATATTATTATGCAAGGTCATTATTAAGTGCAAATATTTATGTTGAAAATATAAATGTATTATTAACTAAAATAACATTTGGTCCCAAACTAGCCACCCACTCGTGACTGACAGCTTAATTTATGCAAAATCTGCCATCCTTTGACTTTTTATTTATTCATTTGTATGTTTATTGCTATAATATTGCTATAATTTGAAATCACTATCGCTATAATAGTTAAATCACACAAATCGACTGGGTAGACAATTGTAAAACCCATTGAAAATGAATGGAAAATCAAATATCTCACACAATGTTTAGTTAGACCTTCTTTAGAAAAAAAATTAAGGGTTAAACATCGTTTTCTTTCTGTTGTTGTGGGAAGTGTCCTATAACCAGTGGGACTTATTCATGAAGCACAAGCATGATGAATTGCTCTGTAGAAAATTGACTGTTTTAAAAGAATATGTATGTTTTACACAGAATTTTCCATTCATCCTGCTTGTGTTGGATGAATAATGTCCAGTATTTCCAGTTGATATATATATATATATATATATATATATATATATATATATATATATATATATATATATATATATATATATATATATATATATATATATATATATATAAACAATTCCTTTCAGTCATGTGGTTGAAGCAGCATCTATTAACATTTCGCAATTTCTGTGTGATGGGACCATCTTGGTGAGGCTAGTTTGTGAAGACACATCCTCCTCTGGAGTGAATGGTATTAGTTTTATTGAGATTGATAGCTGTATGTGTATGTGTACGCTTCTTGCTCTCCTCTGGACAGGTGGATGCTGTCATGCCATTTGGGTGCCTTGCTCTGCGAGATGGGCGGACATACAACAGCCTGTCAGACGTCACTGACAAATACGAGATTGGACAGGTCCTCAAGGCGTGAGTGTGCATAGATCTGCCCATATAGCCTTAAGAAAGCCAATCCATCAATTACAGACGTGTGGTCTCATTAAACATTAAACACATTTCTCCTAATACATAGGTGTTTATCTCAACAGTGTAGTTATTAATATAACTGATTCACAACCATAAGGGGTATTTATTGCAGCATAAAATACAGCATTCAGTATAATTTCTCTCTGCAGGAAAGAATTTTGTGAGCTGTGTCTGGTGAAGGAACGACAGACGGACAAGGTCTATGTGTGCAAGAAATTCCTCAAGAAAGATGGCAAGAAAGTGCGGAAGGCAGCCAAGAACGAGATCATGATCTTGAAAATGTACGCGGTGACTCAAAACGTCAACAGATGATGTAGGGTTTTGTGAGAGTGTTGATCTGAAAGGACAAAGAGAAAATTTAAAGGGATAGTTCACCCAGAGATTAAAATCCCACCCTTTTGTCATTCAAAACATCGAATTCATGTTTCATTCGAGGAGCACTGAAGTAATATTATAGCTCATTTTTGGCCAAACTACTCTTTTGAGGATGGTTGGGTGGAGGGAAAGATGGAGGGGGTAAGATAAGCTGAATGTATTACTCGTGGTGTGATTAGTTCTGTCCTTTCTCACTCTTTTGAAGCATTATATTACTCTTGTTTAATGTAAGATGAAGAAACTATTCAGCTTTTTGCTGGCTTGTGTTTATCCCAGGGTCAAACACCCAAACATCTTGCAGCTGATTGATGCCTTCGAGACCAGGAAAGAGTTCTTCATCATACAAGAACTGTGAGTCTGACCTCGCGTTTGCTGTGATCCGTCATGATCCCTTCCCAGTGCCATTCAGTAGGCCAAGGACACATCTCTCTACACCAGAAAATCACTCCAGAAAATGCACTTCTTCTGACTCCTCATGCAGATATCCACATCTAGCCAGAACTAAAAATCTATTAAAACCTTGTCATCTGATTGTGCATGAATGATTTTGACATGCTATTAAGATTGCCATTAAGTTATGAGTGACTATAATAGAAAATACAATCGTTTACCATTTACATTTTGATCTTAAAGATCTTACATAATGATGCAGGATTCCAGTGGAATTCAAGAAGTCAGATATAGAATTACATAAATAGGTTAATAGTATGTTTAGTTTGGGTATTTTGTTGAAATCACAACATTTTTAACAGTTTGTTTAAATGTTCATATTCAGATTTAAATGTATGACTTAGATTGAAATTTGATTTAAAATGTAGATTTATGCAACATTTAAAAACTGCACACTTACACGATTTAGTACATTAATCTTAATTTAATGGGTCACCACAATCCTTCCAGTATAGCGATATTTACAACGTTTTATAATTGTTTTGTTTTATATTTGGTGGTTGGTTGAAAACCTCAAGAATGCATGAGGCTCTGGAGTCATTAATCAAAATAATAATAATAATAAAATGCATGCTGGGGGGGACTTTTAGTTTGGACTTCAGTCACAACATGTTCCTTTGTTTGCGTTTCCCTCATAAGTCTCCATGGTCATTTCTGTTCATTCTGTTCCATGTGTATTTCAGTTCTCCACCTTCACTCTGTGTTGGTGTTTGTGTTGAGAACACACTGTTGCGCTTGCAGGAATATTGGAGTTTGTTTTATCATTCAATTACTTGGTATCTAGAACCTTTCTGACTCTTTATCATTGTAAAAGACTATAACATACCGTAGTATTTAATATTTCATTGGTTTTCTTGTTTTTGCATGTATTCATAATTTTTCCATTACAACCAGGCCGAACATTTTGTGCGCACATTTGCGTTACCACAAATAAAACAATTGACTTAAAATATGCTTACAATATCTAACAAATTTGAATCAAGGGTAGAGATATAAATGTTTCTAGATGGGACATCACTTTTGGCCATTACTGTATGCCAAAAATATAATATGTCAAGCCATTACGGCTGTTGTTTTTTTCTGTATCAGATCTACATTTGCAGTACCTTGTTTCCAGCTGTCAGTCCACCTCTCAGCTCAAGCCCAGTTAGTCAAATGCCCTGGAGCACTGGCCTCATTGCATAATTCATCCCTGACCAACCTTGCCACCAATTACATACATTTTAAATAAGAATCAACTTTACAGGTTTTCAGCTCTCTCTTCTTTTATCTTAATTTTTGATTGCGTGATCATCACAGGGCCACAGGTGGAGATGTGTTTGATTGGATTTTAGACCAGGGGAACTACACAGAGAGAGATGCCGCCAATGTGATCCGTCAGGTCTTAGAAGCAGTGGCGTACCTTCACTCCCTCAACATCGTCCACAGGAACTTAAAGGTTGGTATACAACCGTAATATATTTTTTTATTAATAGAAAGACAATAACGGCATATGCTCTATAGGCCGTTTTGATTCATTTTTGCTTCATTTTATGAATCTTTATACAAATCATTAGTGTGAGTGTGTAATCCAAAGGCTGTAACTCTGTGTTAACATGTGTTAATGTGCAAATGTGTGCTGGGGATGTTTTTATCTGTGGAGTATTAAATGATAATCAGTTACATTAATCAAAGACCTAGCCCTCTTTGACTCATAACACTGTACAATTGTAATATTGCAGGTGCTCCCTGTGGGTGTCTTTAATGTTCAAAACAAATATGAAAGGAATAAACAGTACTGCCACCTCCTGTGGTTCTAATGTTTCATATCAAAGTCATTAAGGTTATGATGCTGTTTGTCATGAGACAACATGTGTTTATAGTGCCCTCTAGTGCACGGCAGCAACACGCTGTGCAGGATATTAGAATCAGACTTTAACTATTATGGGTATATTTGCATCTCATTTGCTCACATCTCAGTCTCGTAATGCATATTTCTGTGTTGCCTCCTGGGTGTTTTTAGTTATAGCTTTGATGCTTTTCCTTTTAAGGCTTATGCTTGAAATATCACAGACTGAGATTCGTATATTATACTGAGTAGGTCAGCTGTGGGTTTTTAGATTGATCTTTTAAAAATCATTCTTTATATGAGAGCGACTGTAGGGTGTGTCCAGTCTGGTCTCGACTGGCCAGATGAAAGATGAATATCAACATTATTTAGGACACAGTGACCTCTTATTGAGTCATACTTTGGCCTTATGCCATGTCTTTCCTCCTATCAGTACTTATATATTAAAGTATTGATTTTTTTATTTTTAGCCTCTGCCTTTTCTGTCATTTCAGCTTGAGAACTTGATGTACTATAGAGAGAGTAATCACAACAAAGTCGTGCTGCGAGATTTCTACCTGTCAAGGTTTGAGAACGGCTCAATCACTGAACCCTGCGGAACACCTGAGTACCTGGGTATTAATTCATCACATCATCTTTCTTTTTTTTTCTTGAACTTTAAGTATGTGAGTCAGTAACCTTCACATCTGTTACTCATATTTCCTGTCAGCCCCTGAAGTGGTGGCACGTCATCGGTATGGAAGACCAGTCGATTGTTGGGCGGTGGGGGTCATTATGTACATACTGTAAGTTGGTGTTGGAAACACTAAGTTTGGATTCAATTGTTTGTCAGGGATTGTGTTGTTTTTTGTTTTTGAAACAGGGGTCTGTGGACAGGGTTATTTTAAATGTTTTATTCTTTTTTCCCCCTTTTTTTATTGTTCGTTTTACCGTATTGTTCCAAAACTGTATTATATACGATATTAGGAGGAGATATTTGTTTTTAATGACCCTTTGTCATTAAAATGTAATTAAACCATCAAAATATGAAGAATATATATATATATATACCGTATTTATTCGAGTATATCGCGCACACGTGTATAACGCGCACCCCTAATTTTCGATTAAAAATCGGTATAAAATTTTGTTTCACACCAAGCATTGTAATTGACAAAAAACGTTGTTGAACACGTGCAGCCATGATAAAAAACATTTATTTATTGTATAACATATACTTATATAACATATATAACTTATATAACATATATTTATTGACAACATAAACTAATGAACACAATACCGAAATAGAATTACTGGTAAAAATATTTATTTAAAATCATTCAACGTCAGATTCCTCATCAAAGACACTAAAGAGTTGCTCCCATTCTTCTGGAGTTAATTTTTCATCAGTGTCCCAGTTGACAGGAACATCTGTTTCTCCGGTTTCTTCTGTGTCTGAATTCCACAGCAGGTCATCTTCTGTGCCGTCCATTTTATTGCTAATGCCGGTCTTCACAAAAAAACTAAAAATGCCTGTCTTCTCACTTCCGAGGAAATGAAGTGGCGAGGGGACGTTCTTCGCCCTCGCGTACAGTGAGAGGCTGCAGCCTGAAAAATGCGCAGCGCGAACTCACAATTCGCCGGCGCCTTCAAAGGACCGGCCGTCAAAACAAACCCCACCCCAGCCCAGCCCAGCCCAGCCCTCGTGTATAACGCGCTCCCTAACTTTGATTTTATTTTTTTGGTAGAAAATTTCGAGTTATACTCGAATAAATACGGTGTATATATATATATATATATATATATATATATTAAATATGAGGATAGAGTAACATACTAAACTTGGTTAAGGTATTTATCTGACAAAATTTACTTCATGCACAACTACACAATCTTTTACAAATGTAAAAAAAAAAATTGAATAAAGGATGAAGACATCAGTTTTCCTAGGCCGTACATAACTTTTGGCCACACACACACCTATCTAAAGTGTAATCTCAGCTACACTGTCAATTTAATAAAAAGTAAACGTCTTCCTCACAATATTTTAATTATAATTTAACAAAGAAAATACAATGACAATATAAAGCTAATCGTTTCATTTTTCAAAAAGGATTTTGTCTTTACAATATCATTGTTTCTATTTTATAACTTTATAATATATGTGTGTATATATATATATATATATATATATAAATAAATAATTTTAGAATATATAGCTGCCTTTATATTTTAGTAAGGGTGTCCCTCGCAATAAGATCATATTTGAGGGTTCTTTGGCACCAATAAACTTAAAAACCCTTGTTTTAAAACACTAAGTTAATTTACAGGACTTTTATACCTAAATACATACTCGTGATCTTCATGAGGAAATGTAGTACAATACAGCCGAACACAATTACAAATCATACAAATCTCATTCGTAGGTTGTCTGGAAACCCTCCATTCTATGATGAAACTGAGGAGGAGAACACAGACATGCACAACCGGATCATCTTCTGCCGCATTGTTGGTGGAGAATTTGAATTTGATTCACCGTACTGGGATGACATTTCCCCTGCTGGTATTAAGATCAGGAACTGAGAAGCTCCTGATCCAAACTAGTAATAATTAACATGTTTATTTGTTCATTTTTGATTTTTGATGCTTAACCCCTCAGTCTCTTTCTTCCATGTCATGCAGCAAAAGAGCTGGTCTGCAGACTTATGGATGTTGACCAAATGCTGAGAATTACCGCACAAGATGCACTTTCGCATGGATGGTAAGTCTATATACAAACATGCAAACAGTTGATTTCTTTCAGTGACAATACTTCCACTTATTTTTATTTATTTATTTATTTGCTAGGATTGCTGGAAATGGAGCTTCGGAAAAGAATCTGAAGGAAGGAGTCTGTGCTCAATTTGAGAAAAACTTTGCAAAGGCAAAGTGGAGGGTAAGAGGAATTTAATTTCACACACACACACAACAGTCATGTGCACTTGCCAAATGCCTCTAATAATTGCATTACACACTTTTCTAGCAAACAGCACAATGAATAATAGGATAATCAATAAGGACAGTAACTGTAAAGATGATAATGGTAAATTAAGCTGTTGTTTAATAAAGGTTCTGATGGTTATTATATTAATGTTTGCTTTTTCCTTGCATGTGATACCCAGGAGTTGAAGGTACTGTTGATGTTCGCGGGGCAGCCTAGAGGCAGATTCTTTTCTCTGTATAACAATCTTTGACTTGGGCACTCATATTTCCTCTAGCGTCATATCTAGAGTACAATAATACATGGCTGCTCTGTCTCATGGCCTGGCCTGATTCTTCAAGCTAAGAATACTCAGGAAATATGTAGTTCAAGTCGGATTGTTGGAAAGACTCTCGCTGTACTTAAGCCTCCCTGTATCTGCATACCAGTAACTAACAAATTTATCACTGCCCAGCTGGTCCCATGTGCATTCAATCATATGCCGTCTGGCTTTTACTCACAGTGTCCTCAATATTCCAATTTCAATTCCAGTTAGTCCTTCATTCACTTAGACAAATCTCCAAATTGAATATTCATCGTAGTGTCATATGTATGTGTATGAAAATTTGTCCCTGTGTTTGTGTGTACACCAGAAAGGACCAATGTGGTTCTTATGAAAAGAGAGAGAGAGAGAGAAGGCAAAGTGGTTTGTCCTCAGATGACTTTCCGTGGCCCTTATTCATATATTCACGTCATGCTTTTGCCAATAACACATACATATCAAATTGGGGATCATCCTGTATGTGTGCTAGGGATGGGCATGAGCAGCAGAGCACTTGAAAGTGACAGCAATTGTCGAGAATGACAATATTTGCAGTACTTTGTTTTTCTTCATATAAATAGCTTAAAAATAGGAATGTACCAATACAAATATTCTGGCTCCATGCTGATAAACTGATAATAGTTATGTAATGGATGATAACCAATAAACGATCAATACTAAACAATATTAAAATTATGTACTATTTTTTGTAAATAAATGTAAAATAAAACACTAAAAACTAAAATTTAGGCATCACAACATCATATATACTGCATGATAAAAAGAACATTCATTTTAAGATTAGCTAAATTTTACAATAACAATGTTATTACATTAATAGTGGATTTAAAGATTACCTTTAAGTGAGCTTTAGATGATGGCAAAGGTAATCTAGGTGTAAAAATAGAGAAAATGAGCATGTATTGTTAAATATCCAATATCATCTGATACCAATCAATCAAGTTCTTTAATATCAGCCAATAACCAATATGGTACAGTTATATATTGTGCATCAATATTTAAAACATTTCACCCGGATAACAACTAATTTCATTGTTTGGTTCATAGTTTGAACATAGTTTGAACTTTCATTCTTGCGTAACTTGCAGTTCTTGGATTCTCACATTTGAAAACAGCTAGAACCAAATATATCAGAGTAGGGTTTTGAAAAGTTGAGCTATTACAATAACTCTTAAAAAATATGTGGTTTCGCATAATTATGCTAATAATATGCTAAAGAAAAAAAACAAGATGCCTAGTTCTGACACAACAGAATTACTCAAATGCCCAACTCCAATGTGTACATTTCATGAAAGTGATAGAGAAGGAAAACTGCTACCACCGATTACCAAACTGTTAACTATGCATTTCATCTCCATAGCAAAGAAGACTTAACGTTACTTTATAATTCATTCGGTACTGAGTGTTTGGTGTTTTTCATTTCACTTTCAGAAAGCAATTCGTGTCACTACATTCATGCAGCGCCTCCGAGCCTCCGAAGTTGTATCGTCTGAAGGTGCAGTAGAAGGCCAGGGAGAAGGAGTCAAAGCAGATGGATTAGATGGTAAGGGGTTACAAAAAGACTCAAGTGGCGTTTCTACTGGGAGCGTGTCCCATGAGGCGTCCGTCAAAAGCAGACCCGTGAAGAATCAAGAAGAGAACAAAGCAGGACACAGAGAAGTAGAAGAGAAAGAAGCAGAGACCCTTGCCCAATCAAACAGCTCTTTAAAAGTACAAGTAGAGGAGACAAACAAGGGAGAGACTAACGAAAGCACTTCTGAAACCCAGGATAAATCATCAACAGGAGCGAGCCAGAAAGCAGCACCCATCCAGCCAATCAAGACCTCAGACAGCCGAGAGAACAACATCCCTACAGAACCAGAGGCCGCAACTGTCGGCAATGTTGAGAAGAAATCACCTCTCCCTGATACTCCCAATCGACGCAAGATGGCTGCCAATCTCTCAATGGATCATGGCTCGTGTTCAGATGGCAAAAGTGATACCTTGTCAGCGGAGAAGGAAACACCTCTTCAATCAGAAGACAAGAAAGACACAGTCCATGATATGACTGCAAGCAGCTGGTGTCAAACACAGCTCCCAGAAGCAGTTGCAGAGAGGCCAGCTGAAGTTGGGGCAACCTGTGAGGTCAACCCCAAGGGCAAAGAGTTGAAGAAAGGACGACCAGACAAGGGGAGCCAATCAGTAAAAAACATCCAGTGTGCGTATGCAGGATTTGGATCTTCAAGTCTCGGCCGTGATAAAACAGTATTTGTGCAGGAGCTGGAGGAGATGGTCCATGGTGCATCAGGGTACGGGAGCCCGTACTGTCCAACCTACTCTGTCGGACAGTACAGTGGTCTAGAACCAGGAAGTGGAGCAAGCGCAGACTGGCAAATGGATTGTGTAATCGAACAAATTGAGAAGCAAATGGCTGCTGTGCTAGAGAAGATCGAGGGGGACATGCCTTCTTTGTTGGAGCAGATCAGCGATCATCCGGAGACCCTCCCGAGAGCAAAGAGCGCCAGCTCTTCCCCATCACCCCGACCTCGCTCGTACCATCATTCGACCCCGCCACCCCTTCCCACCACACCTCGCCCAGCAATGCCTTCTCTACCACACCTGACCATCCCGCCTCCCTCATACCCACCGCCTTCCCCACCCAGTAACATCCAAGGTCACAGCCGTCCAACTGCTGACGAGGGAAATAGCGATGACCAGAAGTCTACAAAGCGGTCTGGCCAATCACCAAGGGGAAGTGTGTCAGGAAAAGGCTTGTAAATATGCTAAGAGGATGTGAACGCTCAAGAATAAAGTAGGTGTAAAGATAAAATCTTTGGGTATGGATTATGGACTGTACAATGATATTTGGGGCTTAAACGCAAAGAGCCTTGCTATTGATTGTATGTGACGGATAAGAAGCTTTTCTAATGTTTAAAGAGGAAAGTAACTGAGCATTTTGTATTAGTAGAGGAAAAAGTTGTTTAACCCACTTGTAAATGGTTCTGCTCTACATTACCAGATCATAGCAAACACCAATATTTCCTAAATAACAATTTCATAATTGTAATGTAAAGTCTGTGGAGAGATTGGATACAAATCTTTATATAATATGGGGAAAAAAACACCTTTAATGAAACTTGTTTGCTCAAAACACTGTTTTGGAGAAGCGCTGTGCATTTGCTCTTCACAGGTACTGACTTTGGAGGGTGTTATGATTCTTGTCACTTCATTCGTCTTGGAATATTGCTCTGAGATAGTGAAGTTGAAGCAGTGCGTCTGTGTACTCTCATCAATCATTTACCTTCTGTAATATTTCCAATAATACTAGTTCATTTATCATTCCTATTGTATATGCTCTTTATAGTAACTTTTATAAGTCTCTGCCAAACATGACTCTCTTTCATTTATTGAGAATAATAATGCTCAGAGTGCGATAATTGATCATAACTTTGAGACTACTTTACAGCTATATTCTCTTTCTTGCCCCCCCCCCCCCCCCCCCCCTTTTTCTGTTGTATGTGTCCATATACATGTTTGTTTAATCCTCATTCTATCACTCTTATCTCAATTTATGATGTATACTAGAATATCTCTACATTGTATAATACTTTACTTTTGCTAATATATCCTAAAGTAAGCTCTAATGTCTATATGTAAAGTCCTCGCAAATGTTTGTGAATTGTAACTGTGGCTTCCACCTCCCCAAATATGATATAGTTTTTGGTGATGGGAATATTCTTCCAAGTTATTTTTTGCACTCTCTACACAAATATTTCAATAAAATTCAGATCAAACCATCTTGTTTTATATGCTTTTTTTGGCATGACTTCTGGATTGGTAGAAAACTGAAGTATTTGGTGATATTCAACTTTAAACTTTAAATTCAACTTTATTTTCAGATTCAGGGTTCATTAGAGAAGAAGAAACCGTAACAGACTACAAATTATATTAAAATAGGCAAATGCTTAAGAATCAACGATGGGTTCATCATTGCAGTGATGATTATGTTGTAACTGTTGCCAAAAATACAGTATAACATGCTAGAAATAACAATCACTGCAATAACAATCCCATCATTGACTCTTAAGCATTTGCCTATTTAAATCCAAACAGCAGCTATTTTTTGGCCGGACAGTGTACAATACAATACAAAACACTTTAAAAAAAACACAATTATACCAGTATTGTCTCATAGGTGACTGGTATTGCATCACATTGCGCTTAGGATTTGACAACGGCATAATAACATTTTGTGAATCGTCTAGCTGACAAATACATTTATACATCAAATTTTTCATTAAAACCAGAAAAGATTTTACCTTTGCCTTACAAAATAGATCCAGAATAGCACTGCACCATGTTTTTTTTCCCCAACAGAATCCTCATGATGTCATTGTTAGGCAACTTGAAGCTTATATACTTCATAGCTTACATTTCACTTTTTTTGACTCAACCCACAAAGGAGCAGTATAAGAAGAAAAACATAATGTTTATGTTAACTATGTTAATTTTCTCGCCAACATATTTGCTTAGGCATACAGACCTTCATCATCACACATTTCATCATTAAAGACATGCCCCAGATAGCATACATGAGATAATTAATTAAGATATAACAAAGCATACATCTAATCTTACAGTCACTTAATCGTTCTGACAATTCATTCATATAGACACATAAACTTCGGCACTGTTTGTCACCGCTGTGAAATTAAACCACTATTTAAACATCTCAATACACCCAGCCTAACTCTATTAAGCTTGATAAGTGAGCTAGTCTGCCGTTGATGTAAAACAGCGTCGTAAAAGGTCAGACTCGCCACCAAAAGGGGAAAAAAGCCAGTCACGGCACCATGTTTATCCGATGGTTTGCAATGCTTAAAAGCGAGATGTGTGGCCAACAACATCAGCTATTTAAACACTTTTATTCTGCGATTTATTCTGCGATAGATTTGTGTTGTTAAGACATGGGGCAGCAGGTGCAGTTTTGCTGGATCTTTTATTCCTGATATTAAAAAAAAAACACACACATAAGCAGCCTCCTTGAGAGAACGATCTTAACGTTCTCTTTACCATTCAGGTACAATGCAAAAGGGAAAAAATTAGCATGAAACAAATGGAGTAAAGAAAAATTATAATAATACAAAAGAAAATAATACAACAGAAAATACATACCCGATATATAGAATAATGGAAAAGAATGCAAAAAAGCAGCCACTTATAGTGAATTGCCTATAAAATTAAATAAACATGATATGCACTTGTCAACATTTGCTCTCATTTTTAGCAGAATACAAAAAAATAACTAAAAAAGGGTACAATGACAAACATAATCACAAAGGTAAGTAAAATAACATTATAAAAATAAATTGGAGTGAAAATGTAGACATAAAAGCAATAATTATAATCAAGACACCAAATGAAACCTACCTTTCCCATTCAGTTAAATGTAAACGGGAAGAGGATTCGATAAAACAGGTTATGTTGGGTCATGACATCGTATATTTCATTGAACAATTTTGTTTTAATACTACTTAACAATACATACATTTAACAGTATACTTTATATACCTGTTACATTAGTATTTGTCACTTTCTTTTCAATTAGATGCTTTTATACCTTATTCTGGCGTGCTGCTCATCTTCTCTTGTTTGGTGAACAGCACAAGCCTCTGTCTGTTACAGGTGCATTTGACTACTTTTTACTCCAGTGTCTTCTTCTTTAATTCCCATTATACTGAGAACATCGTTTAACAGAATTCCAAAATGTTACAAGGTTTACCTTTGTGTTAACATTCTTGTGAAATAAATTTTTATTCATATGTTTTTGTTTTTTTATCCATGATTATACTTTGTTTCTTGATATTATTGATTATTGTGTGACATTAGTTGCATTTTCTATTTTTTTGAATTACTAAGTAAGAGATAATCAGTTTAAAGAAATCTAAAACGCATATGGTGTAAGGGGGCTGCAGGCATGTGTGTAGGGAGCTACACACAACTTACATCACACCTAGAGGTATAGAGAGGGTAATGTTCTTGATATGGAGAGGAAAATTACAACTGTAGGAGCCTTTAGTCTTGAAGATTAGAGATATAAATGCTGGAGCAGCCCTCTGTTTTTTTTGTTTTGTTGTTGTTGTCATAATCTGCAGGGCAACTTCAGATGTTTGTATGACTGTTGACATTTTCTTGCAAGAAAATAAACCTTTATAAAGACAATTGGGATATTTGTCTCTTAATCAGAATTGATATTAATCAATGTATCTATGTAGTTAATGTATCCTTAATGTCCTGCAATCTTCAGGACATTAAGTCTCTTCAACAGCTAGAAAACCCTGCTTTGAAAATGACAAAAGGGCAGTTGAAATGCTATGTGGTGTGACATGCTACAGTTCATCTTAAACTGTTTTAAGTTGCATTTTACATGCATTATCATGCAAGCAACTTTTATGAGCACATTTACTGAAGCACGTGAGAATTTGTATTGCAAAAAAATTCAAGCATTATACCACAATCATTTCAAATGATAGTGATAATAAGGAAAAACAAATGGCACACTATACAATTTCCCTCATAATTTCGTATTAATTTTATCATAAATTCTTTATATTGATAATAAAAGTCCACGTTCAACACAAAAGCAACTAGACGCGCATGTCAACATATAAAAACTACAACTCTCATAGTGCATATCGCCACCCAAGCTTTGGGCGAGTCTATTGTGGGACTCAAAAGGGGAGTATCAATGTTTGAAATGATGGTTTCGACAAACTATGTGAACGTTTTTCATTACTACCCCATAATTTCTGTTATAAACCAATAACCCCAAACATTTGACATTCGGCCATCTATGTAATACGTGTATCAGGAAGTCTAACATGAACACGCGTTTGAGTTATTTCCCTGTATCTTGAATAATAGCACAATCTCAACTCAAACTCTGCACATGTTGGTTCTAGGCTCATGAACTGAAGAATACTTGCAGAACTGTTAACGGTACAGGGAATAGCCGGTCAGGCAACCGTCCAGCCTCCCCTCACACTGGAAAGTCACGGAGCTCCCGCCACTTCCAGAGATAAAGTTACAGAAACGGGTTCATTTGACCTTTTTGTTGTTTATCCTTTGCCCGCGAGGTATTTCTGTGTTCAGTACCGTGGAGAGGCCAAGTAATATCGGATGTGGTGAGTTCTGCATACTTATGTGCCTAGCTAATGCTAACTAGCTAACGTGTCCACAAGAATACAGTTACAGCCAGCCAAATCCAAGTTTTACGGCTGAAGACAGGTCGCCAGACGCAACAATTTGCCTGTAAATTGTAACTCTTCACTTTAGGAACAGCCAGCTAACGGCATGCGCGAGACAATGCGCTCCATGCGCGCATCACGAGCCGGGGATAAAGGAAACCAACTCATCCTTGCCGAAAAGTTGGCTAGTTCTCCCGTCATATGGTTTAGGTTATTTTTCTCAATTCCTTCATGCTATGCAAGAAGGTTGCGCTAAGCTAGCAAGCCTCGCTTTTGCAGGCTAACGTTATCGCAGCACGTCCTCGCTTCGTTTCCAAGAAAGCTAGCCTGGATGGATAGCGAGATAATCTGACTGTCCATTTATCTGCATGGCTGCTCAGATTACACTCTTTTAAACGCATCTCAAGATTCTCGTTAGGCAAAATAGACCAAGCACTAAATCAAACTTGTAGGGATGTGGGGGTCATTGCTTTGCTTCTGTGGTTAGATCACCGATCACTAGACCTCAACCTGTTTATGTAACCCTGTGCATTGTTAGCATCGATTTGCTATACTGTAAACTGCAGCTTCTTTAAATCCCACGATGCCCCCTTTAATACGCATATAACTGCTATCTGAAACCATCATCGTGAGATGGTGCTTTGCATCGAGCTAACTGGCTCACGCAAAGTGTGAGGTTTCGGCTGTGAAGTGCAGGTGCGTGAGCGGCAGGATGATGTGATGCGTTGGGGGTTGTTTACATCGTTCATACCTGCTGTAAAGGTAACTCTCACAGGGGACATTTGCCTCTCTTGTACACCATATGCGAGAATAAGCGGCCCACTTGGGCCTTTGTCACAAGTATCACCCCATCCCCCAACGCTTATTCCTCTCATTTACAAGAAAGCCCATGCCTAACCCCTCATTTTAGCATGCATTGCTTTGAAAAGACATTTTCTATGGGCTGTTGGTTTAGGAGAGGTAAGAAGATCCGTGCTGGGCAGTGAGGGATGCTCTTCAGAGGTTATGAAAGCATCATTACATTCAGGTGCATTTCAACTTTGGATAAGTGTAGACGTTCTTGCAGGCTATTTATTTATGGTCATATGTTATGGCTTTATTTTACACCACTCTTTATCCCCATTACATATTTTACCCACATGGTTTATGTCAATGTCTGCTCCTTAGTGAAGTAGTTGTGACCTACTTTACAGAGTCAGCTGTCAATGAGCAGGTTGTATGTTTATATTAGGTAGAGTGAATAAGTGCAGAACCTGCTTTAGTGTTTTGGTACCTGATGTCTATTAAAACATCTCATATAAGCACTTTTCAGTGTCTTTATCAGCCATTTAAAAATATTCTCTTTTTTTATTGCAGAAGGGTTTTGAATGCTATGACAGATGACTGACTGATGAGTTAAGCAGCTGTACTAATATTTGTTACACAAAACCCTAAATAAATAATTGCAAACTGCCCATTCTAGGAAGCAATATAATCTATCATTTCAGGAAACAAAATTATCATCATGTATCACTATGAATACAACATTAACAGTCACATCCTCTTCTGTAAACTAGGACTGGGTGATATATGGCAACAACAAAAAAATTCAGAACGATTGACCAATTCATGATTTCGTGTTTTTTTTCTTTTTTCTTTCTCATTTTTTTAACCAACTAGTTCAAAAGCTTATATTCAAAGTCCACATATCAGTCAACATGGTTTAAAACGTTAAAAAAATTGACTTGTTTGTTAAATATATTTTTTGAAAATGAGGGTAAATATTGTTCAAACTTATCTTAAACATCTTATATACTCAGAGAGAAAAAAAAGATTTGCCAAAAAGTAATGGCAATAAATAACACTAGTAATAGACTATTATTAACAACAAATTGTTTTTTAAAAACAGGAAATAACAGCATCTTTTAGTCTGTCATTTCAACGCAATAACGCATTTATGAGTGAACATCTGCTTAAGATTAGCAATGACCGTAGAACACGGAGCATCACACAAGAGCAGTTAATCAGGCGTGCCGTCATGTGGTTAGATCATTTTCTTCTCTTAAATGTTGTCATTGCTGTTTAAGCTACAAGTCTAATTGTAACGTTTGCTAACATTTTTATTTAAAACAGCAAATAATAAAATGTGGTAAAACATTTCATTTAAATTAATCTGAAAAATCACTCAGCCCTACTGAAAACCTTTATTTTAGCATGATGCTGTGCGCATGCAGGTGTCAGTGTAACATTAGCCAGTGCAAGATAAACCAAAATTTAGGACAGTTGAGGAAGGTCCGTGGGTGGTTTATTTTTATTTTTAAGTTAGACAGTAGCAAAAACAAGTACATTGATCTAAATATAGATATAATTTAATATGTGGTTAGTGGTTCTCATCTATGGCTTTAATATATCGGAATTAAAATGATGGATTTATGAAATAAGAAATAAAACCACCTTTAACGATGTGAACAAACATTATTTCTGGAGATAACAATGTATTTTGTTAGCCTTATTATAATAGACATCCAGTTTAATATAATATCTACAGACTTGCATTACTCTGAGCCAGTGTCAAGGTCCAGCGCATTTCTGAATGGTTGATGCCAGTTTTCAGAATGGTAGGTGACACTTTATTATGGTTTGTGGCATTATAATGTGAAATATGTTATTGGTAAGTGTCGATTTGTGGCTGCACATACCCCTGCTGGGAATATTATCAAAATAATGTCTATATTATTTTTATGATTCCAAATGACATGGCTAAACTTTGTCTTTTGCAAGATTTAGATTATATTTATGCATTTGGCAGACGCTTTTATCCAAAGCGACTTACCTTGCATTCAAGGAGCACATTGAATCAGTTCTTGCTTTCCCTGGGATCGAACCCATGGCGTTGTAAACACCAATGCTCTACTGGATGAGCTACAGGAAAGCTAGTAGAAACAATGTTGAGATATCAAAACAACTGTGTATTATCAATATGAATTTAATGGGATTGTTCACCCAAAATGTAAATTATCCCATGATTTACACACCTTCAAGCCATCCTAGGTATACATGACTTTCTTCTTTCAGCCAAAGACTAGAGTTATGTTTTTAAAAACCCTGGCACATCAAATCTTTATAATGTGAGTGAATGGGATTCAAAATCTATAGTAGATTAAAAAAAAAAACACATCCATCATAAAAACCAATCCATGTGGTTCCAGGGGGTTAATAAAGGCCTTCTGAAGCGTGTTTTTGTATGAAAAATGTCCATATTTATAACTTTATGAAACTGAGGATAATTTTCGAAAAACAGTTTAAACGCAATTGTAAAAAAAAATTACAGAAAAAAAAAAGAATTGTATTATAATAAATGTAAACGCATCCAACAGGATAGGTACAGAGAAACCATATGGTTGTTGTAACAGTTAACTGGGGTGTAATAAACCCTGTTTAAAAGCAACTCATTCATTAATTGTTGAATAGTGTGTATGTTACCAGCTACATAATGTGTATAAGTTGGCTAACGTGGTCCACAAGTTTTAGTGGCACATGCCACCATCCACAGGCACATTCCAGTGACAACGGGATGTGGTTCTGTACGCAATATGCCATGCCACTTAATGTTAATACCACTTCTCAGTAAAAAAAGAGACATTTTTCGAAATTACTTGTTTCACTGACAAAGTTACAGTTTTGGAAAAACATGAAGGGGGAATAAGTAAATTTTTGTGTGACTATCCTTCTTCAGCCTGAGCTCAGTGAATAAAATGGTTCAGTTCAATATGCACATCTAAATCTCAGTCACAGAACCCTAAAGTCCGGGCATGTGCGTGTACCTACTTGAAATAGGCGGGTTTTCTGTGAAGTCATCGTTAGGGCAGCCAATGGGCGACCGCGGAGGATTGCAGCACATTTAGAGAGCCCACCTCTTCCTGTTCCTCTTTATAGGAGCAGCTCCGCCTCTGTGCCACAGCTGCCATTTTGGTTTTGTTCCGTTCGCTGAAAGCAAAGCAGAAACGAGACAGGCAGGCAGAGACTGAACGACACAGTGACTCGGCAGGATAGTGAAGGGGTTTCTCACAGCATCTCGCCCAGCGCTGTTCGTGCTGTTGCTGTCCGTTTTTTCCTCGCATCTACATCAGCCCACAATCCGCACCGTCTAAGTTAGTTTCACACGAGGAGCGGTTTGCTGACACTGAGAGTGGACTGAGAAGGATTATTGGTAAGAGGCAAACCACTGCACTGTACGCTAACTCAGTGCGAGCAGCGTCTGCTTGAATAGCGCGTTATAGCGTGTGTTTCCTCGCCTAAGCTCGTGTTAGTATGTGCTTTTGGATTGGCACGAGTCGGATCGCTGTGTTTGTGCAGGTGCGGAGATTTTTCATTCAGTGGTTCGCTTGCGAACTTAGCAGTGCTCTAGGCCTGCTGTACAGAGCATGTAGCAGCTAGCAGGCTAGGTGTCCACCAATCTCCGCGGTGCTGCTTACTGGTCATCCGGTTAAATTAATCACATCTGATTAGCGGTGCGCGACCTGTTCGGATTTCACTTGGCGTGTGTTTAATTTAACATTTGATGTTTTGGCCTGCATATGATTTTTTTTTTCTGTCTCGTCGAAACGGAAGTGAAAATCTGATGTGCACAAAGCAGGTGTAACCGTTGATTTGTACGTGATATCCCCCCCAAAAAAACTTTTTTTTTGCTTATGTCACGCACGGATTTATTCATGTTTCGGTTTTGCTGTAGTCATTTCGATTCAGAGGATGGGTACCTCAATCTGCTTGTACGGGGATTTTTGTTACGTCGAGATAATCAGTTAATTTCACTGTCTGTCGCTGATCGAATTTGTGAACATTCTGCTAGTTTTTATTAAAGAGACAGGTCACCAAAGTTAAACGGTCATTTTCGTACTGTCACGTTGTTCTTAACCTGTTCGAAGACTTTCCACTTAATTCCTGTGGTGGACATTTGTGAGGCAGAAGGAAAAAATGAAAGTGAAATAAGTGCTGTCATTTTCTGCCTAACAACTCTAATGTTCCGCGGAAGTCATACCGGTTTACCTCAACACAGCGCGTGAATTATAACATTATTATAATTTTAACTTTTTTTTTTGTACTGTTACTTTAAAAAAATGCATTGTTCTGTTGACAACGGCTCGGTCGTATGCGGCGTTTCCGCTCGTGAGTTTGTGTTCTTTCTAGAATAAACGGTTTGACTTGAGGACCGTTGAACTCCAATACAAGTAATAAAGTTTAGTTCCTCGTTAGTGAGATATCTTGGCGTAATACGCGGAGTATGGATGGACGGGCGACCGTAATGTCGTAGGTTTGTGTTTGTGCTACACTGAGCCGGTCTTGGGATGTGACATCCACTGCAGATTTTGTTTTAATGAATCAGCGGTTTTGTTAAGGCGGACTGGGAGAGCCAGTGGCTGCACGAACCTTTCACCATCAACACAACGCTTCTGTCCGCGAGCTATTTATATCCGAAGAGCTTAATCTTGCGGCAGAAATCAGGCTCTCCTTGTGCTGTGGAAAGACAAACCTTATTGTTAGGAATGTCTGAATGTAGTTTGGTGCTATTCGTCTTATATTCTTTTCATAGTACAAGCTCATTTAAATGCATTTATTTGTACATTGTGAGTAGTTTTGTAACTGTAACTCCTTGGTTTTATAAACAAGAATTCCCTTTGTCCTTTATGACAATGACTTCACTGCATTTTTTTTGTACGATCATTTTAATACCCTTAAAGGAACTGTCCAGTGCTGAAATAACCATTTATCTGTGTAAGTTATCTATGTATTTTTCAGCATTACCGTAAATTCATATTACGTCTTTCATACATGGATAATAATTTGTTTTCTGTTAGCTGTTGTTGTACTCGTTTGTTCCACCTTGGTTGTATTTATTAACAATGTTGGTTCAATAATGAATAAGTACAATTAGTAGAGTTATTTTTTCCCCCCAAATGCTTGCACATTAATGTATTCAAACCATCTGGATGTTGCTGTTATTGTTCATTTGCGCCACTGCTTTCCATTTGTTTCTGAGAGTAACACAAGGTCTTTTGGCAAGTCCTAGAGATAATAGCCTGAAAATGCTTTTAAGCCTCTCTAAGATGTTAATTGGTTTACTTTGGGGAAACTGATACATTATTCCACTTTAACAAAGTGTGATGATGTTCTTTTAATTTTCAGAGATGTTTAATGTGATTTGCAGTGTTTGCATAATATTTAGGTGCTTCAAACTCATAATATTTGCTCAAAAAACATTGCATTTTCTTTCTTTGATAGATGTCCAGCTCGCCGCTGTCCAAGAAGCGTCGCGTGTCAGGATCAGAGACGAAGACGGGATCCCACTGCTCCTCCTCTAACTCTGTCAGAACCGAACTGTCTCATACACCAGCTAACGTAGGTTCAACTCAGGCTTTTTCTTAAACCAACTTGTTTGGAAATAACTTGGGCATCTAGATTTATATTTATTGAACAGATTTATATATATTTTCCATCTATCTTCATTCTTTACTGTGTCTGGTTGTTGAAAGGCAGCCAGTTTAATAAGTTATGTGCTTGACTGTCTATTTATAGTCTGTTAACTGTGGTTTTCGTTCTCCGCAGGGCATGGCTAAGAATGGAAATGATGCTGAGATCGACGAGGGTCTGTACTCCAGACAGCTGTGAGTTTGGCCTTCATTTCAGTTTGATGTCATTTTTAACGTTCTCTAAGCAAATAAGAGACTTGATCACTTGAAGTGGCTAAATTTACTGTCTCTCTCAGGTATGTACTGGGCCATGATGCTATGAAGCGAATGCAGAGCTCAGATGTTCTGATCTCAGGGATGCGAGGTTTGGGTGTAGAGATAGCAAAGAATGTCATTCTGGGCGGAGTCAAGAGCGTCACCCTGCACGACCAGGGCGTGGCCGAGTGGAAGGACCTTTCATCACAGGTCAGTGGTGGTCATGACTCATAATAGCTGTTTCTATTGTAAACAATGAAAGTGGGCTGAAATACTAAAATAGACTAAGTTTTAGTTAAACTTAAATCTCCATTTGAAGCAGTGCCGGCCCGAAGGGTTGTGGGGCCCTAGGCGAGATAAAAAAATTGAGCCCACTGGTGTAAAAACAGCGAGAAGAGAGCACAAAAAATAAAATTTCAATATTTAAGTGTATACATTTTTATTACCATTTTTATTAAGTTTGCAAGTGTGATTTGGACATGACGCAGTTGTGGCTGAGAGGTTAAGGCGACGAACTACAGATCCATTGGGGTTTCTCCGCGCAGGTTCGAATACTGCCGACTACAACAATTTAGCAATTTAATGGGGTGTTTTTGGAGGGCTTGGAACGGATTAGACATTTTACATGTAAAACATGTACGTTTTTTATTTTTATTATTATCGTTTTCAGCTATTTGTCATGTATGAATTATTCTGAGATTCTTTTAATAAAATATGTTTTATATTTTGCTCACCGTCATTAATGCACTCACAATGTTTTAATCAGTCTATCATCTTTTGTGTCTGAATTGAACAGCTGAGCAATCAATTTCGCCATCAAACATGCTGGTGTTGTATCGAAATCTTATTCCCCACTCGCATGCACTCATTAATATGTGCTTCCTTGAGCATATTTGCTTATTGCACAATATTTTTTTTCCACACAGCAAACACCCACCATTTTACATTATATTTAATATAATTCATGCACAAGTACAAAGGAGAGTAATACATTTTTCTGATCTTCATGAGTGAAATCAACAGTTTTGCGGGTGTCTATATCTTATCCTGACGAAGTTCAGGCAGTTTACAGTTTAAATCCATCTGACATCCTTTATACTCTATTTCATTTTCTGTGTATTAATTTAAGTGTTCTCAACTTCCATGCACGTTCTGGGTGTTTGCTGTGTGAAAATAATTGTGGAGTAAAATGTAAACATGGCAGTGTAGTAGAATAATGATGGTGTGTTTGTCACATGTCTCGCTTAGTTTTACCTGCGCGAGGAGGATCTTGGGAAGAACCGTGCAGAGGTCAGTCAGGTTCGACTGGCAGAACTAAACAGCTATGTGCCTGTAACCTCCTACACTGGCACCCTCACCAACGAATACCTGACCCAGTTTCAGGTACTGCTTTTAGTCTCCACTTACCTACACCCATCATCTGAATAAATGAACTGTATCCTACTTTTCCCACTTGCGTGTGGACCTTTGAATTGGTTAAAGATGAACTGAATTTGAATGAGTTGCCTAAAAGGTGTTTGTTTGACCAGGTTGTTGTGCTCACTAACTCCAGCCTCGATGAGCAGACACTCTTCGGGGATTTCTGCCATAATAATGGCGTCAAGTTTATTGTGGCAGACACACGTGGGCTATTTGGGTAAGAATACCCCCCCCTTAATTTGTTTAGTTATTCACGTTTTTGGATCATACTCTTATATATGGTCTGTGTTTGAATAGGCAACTATTCTGTGATTTTGGGGAGGAAATGATAGTGCTTGACACCAATGGAGAACAGCCATTGAGCGCCATGATCTCAATGATCACAAAAGTAAGAGCTTGAGCGTTAAGCCTTGTTTATTATAGTAATGAAGTGTCACATTGTTATTTGTTAAACTTATGGATGTCTGAATATTTTGTTCTTTGTGTGTGAAAAGGACAGCGCTGGTGTGGTTACGTGTCTGGATGAAGCACGACATGGATTTGAGAGTGGAGACTACGTCACTTTCACAGAAGTGCAGGGCATGACAGAGCTCAATGGTTGTGAACCAGTAGAGATCAAGACACTGGGTGAGCTATCAAGGGGTTTCTTGCTGTTACAGACCCATGAATACTCACCAGAACACAAAATTGTAAAGGGAAATCAGTGGTTTTCTTTGACTTCAAACGCTACCAATTCCTAGAGTTTGTTTCACAGACACGATTAAAGCATAGCCTAGATTAAAATGGCTCAAATGCATTTTAATCTTGGACAAGGCTTTATTCTCTAACCTGGGGGAACAAGAAAAAGGTATATTGGTTATACAAATGCACATGGCATTTTAGGATTTTTATCAATATGCACGATTGATGTTAATCGCTTGTAAAAGAAGGCTCCCTTTCAAGACAGTGGAAATGACTTGAAACAAGATGTGTATTTTTAGTTTTATTAGCTTGAGGAAAAACGATTCTTTAGAATTGTTAAATTAGACTAATGTCATTCTGAGGTCCCAATGGAAGTTTCAAATTAGCAAAAGTCAGAAAGCTAGATATTTAATAGTCGTGTACATCTACTCCACATAAAAAAAACTAGATACTGACAAACTTAAGTATGTAATGTGTTCAGTGGATTATTTTTAGCCTCTATCATCCTCACTGTTAACCATATGCCTCTGTCTTTATCCTGGCAAATTTAAATCTGCTTCAGTCGGCTAGAGACGTCTGGTTGTTTGACAGGTTTTTACTGCTGTTTATGTTGGCCTACTTTTTTAAAAAATGTGATTGGATCACTTAAGTGACTGATTGCATCAAAGTCAGCTACTTCTGTCTTGAAGAAACAGGATATGATGAATGACAGAAATAGCATCTTGGAGTCTAAGGCCAAAGCATTGAACATTTTATTACTGTCATGAAGTGTGCTGTTAAACAAACACCATTGGAAGGTCAGTGGGCTGTTTTTGATGAGTGTTTTCCATCTGTCGTCAGGTCCTTACACCTTCAGCATCTGTGACACAAGCTCATTCTCAGACTATGTGAGAGGTGGAATTGTCACACAAGTAAAGATGCCCAAGAAAGTTGCCTTTGTAAGTTGATGCCTGTTGGGACGAACCATATGGAAATTGTGTAAAGTGAATATTCTACTAGATTTCATATTCGCACTTCTTTCTTTGCTTAGAAATCCCTCTCCTCTTCCATGGCTGAACCAGAGTTTCTACTGACTGATTTTGCCAAATTTGATCGTCCAGGCCAACTGCACGTGGGCTTTCAGGCACTGCATGCGTTTGAGAAGAAGCACAGTCGTCTACCAAAACCCTGGAATCAGGTGAAGACTTTAGTTTTGTGCAGCCAGATTTCTCACTCCTATGGATCAGTCCACATTTAAGCTTGTTCTGGCCAAGAATGTTCTCACCCAATACAATGTGTTGAGTTGTGGACCTCGGACTCCGTGATTCAGCAGTGACGTCTTTCTCTTTCTCTCTGTACTTCTGCAGTCAGATGCGGATGAGCTTGTCACTCTGGCTGAAGAGGTGAACACTGCACAGACCGGATCTGCCAAGCAGGAGCAGCTGGACCAGGCTGTCATCAAAAAACTGTCCTGTGTGGCTGCTGGAGACCTGGCACCCGTCAATGCCTTTATTGGTGGGCTTGCTGCCCAGGAGGTTATGAAGGTAATATAGTTTCCCATTATAGTCTTTGAGCTTCTGATCACTGAGGTATATCAGGAATGTTGCATTAGCCTCATCTGTCATGTTCTATTAAATATGTCTTTCCTTTGTTCATCTGATCAGGCCTGTACAGGGAAATTTATGCCCATCATGCAGTGGCTGTATTTTGATGCTCTGGAGTGCTTACCTGAAGCTGAGGAAGTCGTTCTTACAGAGGAAGAGTGTGCACCGGTGAGTGCCTCTCTTCAATCACCTTCATTTTCCAAGAGCTTTCCATTAGTGGAGTTGATAGTCAAATTTTGCAGCTCCCTCAGAAGATTGTAATTTCATGCAAAGAATAATTTATTCATTAATCTGTTTTCTACAGAGGAACTGCCGGTATGATGGACAGATTGCTGTCTTTGGGTCCAAGCTGCAGGAGCTGTTAGCCAAACAGCGATATTTTCTGGTGAGGGGCTGAAACTAGCCGTTTATCAAAATGGGAGACAGTTACACCATGCCAGTTATACAATTGCTTCACATAGTTATTGAGCCAATCAAATAAAATAGGAGTTATTGTAAAGTGAAACTATAAATAAAAAAATCTAAATATTAGTTGAGTTTTGTTGAATTACTGACATTACAAACTGAAACAAAATAAAAAATCTAATCAAACTGATTAGAAATATTAATTACAAAAGCACGTTACAAAGTATAGAAAGAAACAAGTTAATTCTATATGGTTTGTTCCCCCCTGTGTTCAGGTTGGTGCTGGAGCCATTGGCTGTGAGCTGCTGAAAAACTTTGCCATGATGGGCTTGGCCAGTGGTGATGGTGAGGTCATAGTCACTGACATGGATCTAATAGAGAAGTCCAATCTCAATCGACAGTTCCTCTTCAGGCCCTGGGATGTCACGGTGAGATTGGCTTGACGCATTATTAGACTGAAGAAGGAGAGAATTTTGGGGAATGAACATGATTATGATTTAAGCCGGATTCACACTATATGATTGTGGCAAATTCTTATCTTCTGAATCTTTTAAATTTTAGTCTTAATTGATTCCTCTGATCCTTCCCCAAAATCGTGAGTTTGTTGACCATTGGGGGCAAATTTTACCTCCATGAAATTCTGGCAGTGGCAGCAGTTTATAGGCACAGTCCTGCAGTGTGAATTCTCCTGACACCAGTCTAATTGAAAACCACCACTTGTTTCACAAGTGGATTCAAGAAAAGCTGTGATGTGTAGTGTTAATTATTTTTTGATTTGCTAGCCTCTATTTAACATGTAAATGCAGCTCTCAGTCACCAATTGGTTTGACATAAAACTCCGGACAAGTCTTCTTGCTTGTGTCCGTTTTTAATACATTTGGACTGCCGTACAGTCTTGACATTGACAACTTGGATCTTGCCGTGTGACGTGGCTTAAAGCGAGGATCATGTTTGTACATTCTGATAAGCAACTGCCATAAAGGACTACAATAAACTGTACAGTGTGCATCCGGCTAATGGTTGCTGATAACTTTGCTCCTCCTTTGAGCAGAAGATGAAGAGTGAGACCGCCGCTGCAGCCGTGAAGCAGATGAACCCTGCAGTCCGCATTACAGGCCATCAGAACCGTGTAGGGCCAGACACAGAGAAGGTCTATGACGATGACTTCTTTGAAAGCCTTGATGGAGTGGCAAATGCTCTTGACAATGTAGATGCCCGTAAGTATGAATTTTAGGTGACTGGTCACATAAGTCACTCCAAAATGTAATCGTCAAATCACTGCTTATATCGACTGCATGCTTTGATTTTTCCAGGTATGTATATGGACCGGAGATGTGTGTACTACCGTAAGCCATTGCTGGAGTCTGGTACTCTAGGCACCAAAGGGAACGTGCAGGTGGTCATTCCCTTCCTGACAGAGTCGTACAGCTCTAGCCAGGATCCTCCAGAGAAGTCCATTCCTATCTGCACACTCAAAAACTTCCCTAATGCAATTGAACACACCCTTCAGGTAACATGTAACGCTGTGATTTTAACTACTGTTGTCTTGAGCCTTAAGTACTTTCATTGACCTAAACTGACTTTTTACCTTTTAATCCATCTTCTCTCTCTTAGTGGGCTCGTGATGAGTTTGAAGGACTTTTCAAGCAGCCTTCTGAAAATGCCTTGCAGTATCTGACGCAAGTTCCCATCACTCTAAACAACCGTCAATTTGCCATTTGTGGCACTATTAGTCATTTTAAAATGTAATGTTCTTATCCCTCCCCAGAGACCCAAAGTTTATGGAGCGCACACTGAAGCTCCCTGGAGCTCAGCCGTTGGAGGTGCTGGAGGCAGTTTACAAGAGCCTGGTTACAGACAAACCACGCAACTTCGAGGACTGTGTAGCTTGGGCTCGCAACCACTGGCAGTGTCAATATAACAATAACATCCGTCAGTTACTGCACAATTTCCCCCCAGAACAGGTAAGGCTTGCCTGTCCTCATTTGATCAGCTCTTTATGGACTGTTTTCATTTTCTTGACCTTTTAAAGGTCAAGACAACTTTTCCCCCCTATTAATTTAATTGCTTCTATTTATTAAAATACATTAAAATCCAACTTATACATTGTTGAATAACATCTTTTAATAAAACTAGTAATTTAACTGTCCTGAGATCATAAAGGTTTTTTTTTTATGAGAAACTTAGTTCAGGTGGCAAATGGTAAACCTCAAATTAATAATTTGCAATATCTATAGCTACCTTGGTTAAATTAAGATGTGTGCACTGTGTATGACATTGACATTTGTGTATCAAGCTTTTTATATATATATATATATATATATATATATATATTTGTATTACATTTTAATTTGCAAAATAGCAGAATTAGTGACTAGTATCTTTCTGTGAAGCAAATTATTAAATACAAATTTTTTTACTACTGTTTTTTTTTTTGCCTTAATTTTTGGTGAACGGTTTTAATTGTCTTTTAGTGCAAAATCATTTGTATCCCTTAGTTTTAGAAGAGATCCAGTTTTTGAAGAATGTTGAATATCCAGTTTAGCGCTGTCCTGATTTACATTGTCATGAATCTCTTCTATTCCATATAGATGTTAGTGTGGTGTGCCAGTCGTGTCAAATTACTAGATAATTGATAATGCATTTGAATTAGAAAACCGTGAGCTGCCCAAAACATGATTGTTTTTTTTTTTAAGCTAATGCAATAGAATAATGCTTGCCCTGTCAGGTGCTTTGACGGATGCATGTGCCGTTTAATGTGCAAGATGTATTCCAGTGTTACAAATTTGCATGAGTATTTCCATTTTGTATAAAGGCTTGTTACAGCCTGCGCTAAATTTCAGACTTTACTGAATGAGTGCTGGCGTCAAGCAGATGGGACACGCTAGAGGAGACTACAACTAATATTCAGTGCAAAAATATTCATTTAGCTGACATCTCTGTTGGTGGATGTTAAATTTAGGTTTAAAAGTCAACATGTTATTGAAGTATTTTGAGACGGCTAACTGTAAAGGGATAGCAAATGTGTAATTTGAATATAAATAAGACGTTTCTTGGATTTACAGGATAAAGGAATGACAGAAACTTGAGTGAATGTGTTCCTGTAGAATATTCCTTTTATCTGTTAACACCGATTTAAGCTGTCCTTTTGTTTCACGTGTTGTCAATAAAATAAAGAAAATTGGGCTTTTTAATCAAAGAAATAATCAGCCAGCTAATGATCATCAAAATCATCACTTGCAGCCATATTGATAATGTTAAACGTTTTATTCACCTTTCATATTTCAATCTTTATTCTATCAAAAAAATTATGATTTAAAAAACTTTTTGAGGATTTTGCTTCCAGCTCACCCCTGGGGCATATTCTTCGTACCTCGCTAACTCGCTTAGCTGGATTAGATTGTTGGCGATTTCGCATGATCTTGGATTGTTCGGTTCTTCGACGCTCATCCGGGACTGGTTGTCATAGTAACAGGTCCGTTGAATTGAACCTGCTAGGGAGCAGGCTTACTTCATGATGGCAGGATTAGATCACAGCTTTATAAGCGGAAGTGATATGGGAATTTTGTCCTGTCCGTTTTTACGAGAGCAAACTGTTGCTGAAGGTTCAATATAATATATTTAATAGAATTATAATTAAAAAAAAAAAAAAAAAAAAAAAAAAAAATATATATAGCTATATATATAAATATAAACTATAGTTTTTCACGTGAGGGTATAATGTATCTAGTTAATTTAGATACAATTAGTCGGGCGTTAACAACAGCTCAAACTGTGTGTATTGCCTTGCGCTACTTTGCGAGTGGCACGTTCCTGTTAGAGATGCAGAGAACTTTGTGAAAGTGCTGTCTGTCGTGTCATTCGCAAAGTTTTCCTGGCACTCAAGCAATCTTTACGGTGTTTTTTGTGGTTTTTACAAACCACTTAAGACCCCAAGTTGTTTAAGAGAGCTTTTTCGCTATTACAGGTACATTATAATTGATTATGGAGATTATGAAATCATGACCATGCCAGTAAATATCACCCTAATGTGATTGGTGCCATAGACTGCACACACATTGCCACCATCAGAAAGCAGAGGACCCTGTGGTGGAAATACAGCTGATGATGATCTCCAGCCAGTGCACTTGACCAGTCTAGTGTTGGAGCTGCACGGGACAGAACTGTCCAGCATCATTTTTGAAAAGAGGGAACTTTGCACACAGTTTAGTTTAATTTTTAAAAATCCAGCTGATCGTCTCTTGCCTGTGGAATGAAATAAATAAATCATGTAAGGTCATCAATCGTACATTGTGTTTATTAGTGTATTTTACTAACTTGGAAGTTCCTTTTGAAGCAATTCAATCTCAAGTTGGACTTGCTTTATTAGTTCTTGCAATTCTATTTCATTAACTTTTTTTTTGCAGAACAGCGCAAGTAGTAAAGATTACCATTTTGTAGAATATTTTTGCATTTTACTTCGATGTCCTGCGATGGCTCTAAAATAAAAGAGGATTATGTAATACAATTAATATAAAACAATATAATTACACACACAATCACTAAGCAACTCACAAGTTTAATTTTAAGTTTAATAAGTTTAATTTTCCTGGCTTTTGCAGCCTTTAAAGTGTTGCTTTGTGTTTTAATTAAACACTGAAATTCAGTGACGCGCCGCCGAGAAATACTGTGCGCGCTCTTTCAGCACGCTCGCTGACCAATCAAAATGTTGCTGATCAGTGTTTCTACTATCGATACATATCCCCTTTCAAGCCAGCACATGAACGCGCAATGATCTCAGATAACTCAATCCAGCTATACTAATCGTCAAGAACAGGTGCGTTCAAAGAACCGAATAATCCAGCTCATAGTAAGCGCGATTATCTCATCCCGGATGTGTCAACTGATCTTGGATGTAGTAAGCGACGTACGAAGAATATGCCCCTGTTCTCTGAATTCCTCTGAGAAACGCTAGAAATCTTACACTATTGTAACTTCTTCCACTCTTTGTCCAGCTTACCAGCTCTGGAGCACCATTCTGGTCGGGTCCAAAAAGATGTCCTCATCCATTAGAATTTAGCACTAACAATGTGAGTATTTACTATGTGAAGACTCAAATAAAACCGACTCCTTTTGAATTCCACGTAGTAAAAATGATTGATCTTATTGTGATTTGGCAGGATCTTCACATGGACTATATTATGGCAGCGGCTAACTTATATGCCCAGTCATATGGCCTTCCGCTGTCAACTGACCGACCGGCTCTGACCAAGCTGCTGCAGGAAATTAAAGTGCCTGAGTTCACACCCAAGTCAGGAGTCAAGATCCACGTGTCTGATCAGGAGCTGCAGAGTGCCAATGCATCAGTCGGTAAGAGAAGAGGTGATTGAGAGCGCTTGGGTGGGCATGGATTTCAAACAACAAATGATGATAGTAAAACGACACTATTATTGACTCAACTCGGTCTCTTTTCAGATGACTCTAGGCTTGAAGAACTGAAGACACTGTTGCCTTCTACTGAAGCAACTTCTCAGTTCAAGCTCTGTCCCATTGAATTCGAAAAGGTGCCGCTTATAACTCAACCCCAATTTCCTGGCCAGTAGAACTACTGAATTTCAGTTAAAATGCTAATTATGTTCTCTTCCTCAGGACGATGACACAAATTTCCATATGGACTTCATTGTAGCAGCTTCTAATCTGAGAGCAGAGAACTATGATATTCCTCCTGCTGATAGACACAAGGTGAGAGGGCTGCTGAAATGGTTTCTCAACGGTCTTGGGAGTTAAATTGCATGGCAGAGTCTCACCACCTTGTTTCTTTGTTTCAGAGCAAGCTCATTGCTGGGAAAATCATTCCAGCCATCGCCACGACGACAGCTGCAGTTGTGGGTCTTGTGTGTCTGGAGCTGCTGAAGATCGTTCAGAAACACAAGAAGGTTGAGTCCTACAAGAATGGCTTCATGAACCTTGCGCTACCTTTCTTTGCCTTCTCTGAGCCCATCGCTGCCCCCAAGCACAAGGTACACTGTTCTCCATTACAGCAGTGACGCTGGCATCCCTTTAAGTGACTGAGCCATGCTTTAACTCTCGCCTTCTTAAACAGTACTACGAGATTGATTGGACGCTTTGGGACCGTTTCGAGGTGAAGGGCATTCAGTCCAATGGAGAGGAAATGACACTCCGACAGTTCTTGGACTATTTCAAGGTATTTTTTTTTTTATGCTCAAGTTTTTGAAGAAACAAGGGACAGAAACTCGACAGATAAATCAACAGATTTCTTTGTTATTCTGGACCACGAATTATGTTTTAATATAAACCGTTTGAAGTCTTAAAAAAGAGGCAATTTTTGTTTTGTTTAAAGGTTTCATTTCGTTTCTTAAAACACAAAGTTGTTCATGCTCAACTGCTGAAATTACAATTACAAAAATTGCCACTTTTTACTATTGTATAGTAAAATGTACTTCTAAGAGTTATAAATATCAAAGATTAAAGTAAATGCTATGATTTGTTGCAAATTAGTTTATTTGAATACTTTTTAAAATAATGATTAAAATTAAATTATGAATTTTATCAGATGGTGTTTGCATTAAATTTTTAAACGGTCCAGAAAAAATAAATAAACCTTATTTGGGGATGGATTTCATAAATAGAGGCTTGCCACATAGTTTACTTGTAACCATACAAGTTATGTTTTGCATTCTATTTCGAGCTAATGTGTGGAATGCATTTCCTATTCCCATTAAAGCCATAACATGATTTTTTTTATTTTTATGAAATGGCATGACAGAAAAAGATGTGAAATTGGGACGCATCACCTAGCATTATTCATGCCCATCTCTTGTAGAAACAGGCAATCCTGGGTGTTTTTAATCTTATGTGCTTGTGGTTCACACTCTTTTCCTCTCTCAGAATGAACACAAACTGGAGATCACTATGCTCTCTCAGGGAGTTTCCATGCTCTACTCTTTCTTCATGCCTGCGGCCAAGCTTAAAGAGAGGCTGGAGCTGCCGTGAGTTTTTCCCTGTGTTTTCGGACGTTTTGAATTGTATTCATGAGGCAGAAGTGAGGTGTATGCAGAATTGCAGAAAGTTTACATTTTTACTTGTTTTGCTCTTCATAGGATGACTGAGATTGTGACCAAGGTGTCCAAGAAGAAACTGGGGAAGCATGTTAAAGCGCTAGTTTTTGAGCTCTGCTGCAACGATGACACGGACGAGGACGTCGAGGTTCCCTATGTCAGATACACCATCCGCTGAGAGAGCTGTTGGGGTAGGGCAGGGGACATGTTGGAGGAGGGAGAGAGGGCAGCCCACTGGGGATGGGGAGCATCAGTATGCTTGGAGAGCCCAAAGAGAAATCAATCCTTTTTCTTTCTTTTTTTAAAATCAGTTACTGAATATGAGTATCATCTCAAACTCTCCTCTTTCTCGATTGGTTGAGCTCTCTAGGGTGTGATTCAATCAGGCTGGTTCTCGTTTGGAATATGGGAGCATGTGAATCTTTGGCTGTAACTTGTTTGAACTGGTTGTTGTAACACAGCTTCAGTGAATGAATTAATCTGTACACCGATTGTCACTCCCTCTGAATCATCTTTCGCACTGATCTCTGTTCCTGTCCTCATGATACATTTGTGGGCAGCACCATCTTGCGTTGTATTCTGGAGTAAAATATTGACTAATGCCAAAAAATGGAGTACAAAGGAAACTGATAGTTTGTTTGCTTAATTTTTTTATTATTATTTTCCTAAATCCCTGCCTTGGCTTGATGTCACATTTAAATGTAATTTGAAATGCTCATTCTAGCCAAGGTTTTGGAGCGAGTTGGTCCACTTACTGAACTGCTCTCCCATAGGCCCGGTGGGAAAATCCCTTCGCCTCTCTGGCTTCTCTATGGGTTGGGTTCAGGAACTTGCACATAACTTTTTTTTTTTTTTTTCTTTTCCCCCGCATACTACTTCTGGTGTACACCTTGTAGAACAAACTCTGTATTCTTTCTACTTTGTTAAACTCCACAAATCATTACAGTACAAAAAAAGTGATTTTACTCTGTAATGGGAGCACTTAGTGTGTTAGTGAATAAAGTTGAAAACATTTCTTTGCTTAATTGTCTTTTCTTTGCTACTGTTGTTTTTAAAAATGTATCTATAAAGTTAATAAAAAGAATCTGCAGTTAAGCAAACTGGTTGTCGGGAATATTTCAGTGTTTCTGTCACATTAAGTTGCACAGTATACACAGTCAATCCAGAGTGTTTTTTTAATTATAATTCTACAGAAGGAAAAATATAAAATGTTTGCCATGTAAAAACTTTTTTTTTTTGTAATTTTATAGCAATAAATGATCTGAATCAACATTGGATTAGATTCAAGGCTTTGACTGTACCGGTAGATGATAAAATATTCTCCAATTTATGATTTTATCTGCTGGGTTGTGAGTCACTCAACTTAAACTGGGCCTTTCCATGACATTAATCTCTTTGCTTTAGTTTTACTTCAGTGTGGTTATTACGCTGTCTCCTGATTTGCCATCTTATTGTGAATTAAATTTTCCTGTTTCCACTACCTTGCAAAACAGTATTAAATATAATATCTGTATAAATTATACCCTTTTCTACTGCTTTGTCGTCCTTCAACAGAAGCTCAAAGTGTGATACTGCCACCATTCGGCTTCACATTTGAAGCCGTTTATGGTGCGGTTTTAGTTTTACTCGTGCACTCATGACATTACACAATTGTTCATGAAGTGCTTGTGTGCACGTGTTTTTGTTTTGTTTTCCATTTATGGCGCCTTTTCAAAGTAGGTGCAGTTTGGTGCTTTGTGACTAAAGTAGTGAGTTTGTGTCGTCTCTTATTGTGAAGGGAGGATCTTTAATTCTTTGGTACTGCTCGTGACGTGGTCAAATGTTTTGTTTTTTAAACTTTATTGCAGTGAAATTAATGTACTAAATTTGTAAAATGTAGAGGTTTTATTGTATTAAATTAATGTAAAATCAGAGCCGTAACTCTAAAGTTATTCCATATTTGATATAAGTTGATATCTCAAAAAAATATTGTTTGGGCGCAATACCTAAATTAGTTAATAATAATACTTAAATTAGTTTCCAAAGCATTTCTGTCCACAAACAATATAGGCGTAACCTTTTTCCAGGACCATTTAACCTTTTCGAATCATGTCCATGTTTTATGTGTTCACACACAAGTGCCAAAACCTTTCGTCACCATTTTTCGTACGATTTCAATGAATAGTAAAATATATTTTTTCTGTCGAAAATGACCAAACAGCACTAGAGGGTTAAGATAAATGTGAGTTAAGAGTAACACTTTATGGTGACATAGTTATGCATAATTACAAGTAACTAAACCTACCCTTAACTCTATAGTAAGTACATGTAGTTCATTAATTTTAGTTAATTACTAACTAACATTTCTCAAACTCTCACTATGTTTTCAAACTCTTCTAGGTGACCAGTAAATAATCATGTTACTAATTCTGTTTTTATTATTATTTTGATGTTTATTTAAAGTTAAATGCTAGGAAATGGAATGAAATCAAATTAAGGTTTAACATTTTTAGTTCTCCTACATTTTGGTAACAGGGCTGCAAAAATGTTCAAACCTAAATAAATAGGAATAGAAACTGCACACATAGTATATATTTTGAACACCAACGTTTT
This sequence comes from Rhodeus uyekii, assembly GCA_037043235.1. NCBI lineage: Eukaryota > Metazoa > Chordata > Actinopteri > Cypriniformes > Acheilognathidae > Rhodeus > Rhodeus uyekii. The sequence continues at coordinate 2,333,841 of JAWRVZ010000034.1, forward strand.
CTAAAGATTTCCCAAGAATATTTGTTTAAAACAACCTATTTTTGTATTAAAAAGAGGCCAAAGGTTCTTTTTTGAAAGACACTCTTCCTGACATGCTTAAGGACAAGCCAAAATGATGACGCATGAGCATCTTTGTCATGTTTCTCCGTTATGTACTCTGACAGACATGATCTAATCATGTATCATTTTCAGAAATGGGTCAGAAGATTTGGTTAAACTTCCGTCCTCTTCAGTGATATGTGGCGTAATTACACACAGACATGTTGACATGTATCTGTCAAGAGACGTTGAAGAGAGTTGGTTTGCCTTCTTTCTGCCTGACAACAGGAAGTACGCTTTTTTTTTGTGCAGAGGATGTGGTTTCAGATATGCAAGTGTAAGAGGAAGAGGGGAGGGCTAGGAAAGAGTGCACATTAAGTTTTTGTCTTTTCTTTGAAAAGTTTGAACAGGTGCTTCTAAGATTTATGGTCAGATTTTAACGTAATAGTCTTTTATTTACTGCCGTTTCGATTCATAAACACGTCGGAAGATGCTATGAGAGAGGAAAAGATGGAACCTGAAGAGACGGAGGTTGATTCATCACCTTCCTGGTATTACTTTTTTTCACTGATAGCTTCTAAACATTTAAGACATATTACTGTCTAAATATTCTGATTAGATGATGTGACCTAAACATTCACAGTACTCTAATATCCATTTACTAATGACTTAATAGATAATATTTGCATTATATTTTCTAAGATGATATATTCATGTCTTTTCAGTGTCATACTACCCTTATTTGGCATTTTCTTTTTTCAGGTCTCCTATATCTAGAGACAGGCTCCTCACATGTGCCAACTTGACAGAATTTGCAGGGGTAAGTTTTGTTTCGGTCATAAATCTTATACAACAAATTTTGATGGACAGACCTTGTACTGTAGGTCTTGCTCCTTCAAGGGAGACCAATGTGTTATCTGTTGGTTTTCTGAGCAGAAAAAAAGAAAACAAGACCCAAGTAGTGATGCTGAGAATTCAGCCCGAATCTTGGAGGACTGTGTAAGTTGTTATCTATGATATAAGATGCAACGTGTGTGTTGTAAAATGTTTTGAAATTGTCTCATGGAATACTGGATGTTTGAATGTGATCATTTGAGCATCTGTTACAAAACAGCCGCAATATTTCCTGTTAGTCTGTCTTGAGGTGATCTAAAGATGTTCTACTCAGAGGTTAAAGCTCCTCCCTATAAGCTTTCACTTAATCATTGATTATTTATGACATTTAATGTGCATCAGTTGTGGAGTCTAATGTGGTGAGAGTGGTCTTCCTGTTTGTGCTCTACACCGGAAATTTGTTAAGACAGAACAGGTGACTCCAAAACAGTCCATGGTTGTCCTGGTCTGTTTCACACGACATCTAGAGAAGAGAGCACTCGTAGGCATTATTCACAGAGTTGAAGGGAGGTTTCAGTAAAAGAATGAAGCAACTTGTTCTCAGCTGTGAGTAAAAAGCTGACACGAAAAAAAGCTTTACAACTCCGTTTCCTGTCTCAATCCGCTACATGCATACTCTGAGTGATAGTGGTTCAATCTCACTTGCTGCTGGTACTTCCATTTTCTCAACTTCCGGCACTTAAAAAAAAACTAAACTCAATTTAAACACACTTAATGATTGTTAAAAAATTATAATCTGTTGTGGGAGCTGTGCAGTGTTGTGGTGAACAGAGTTGTTAATATAAGGTGGAAATATAACGGTTTTAATTCCGTATTAACCAGTTAGCATCTAATTCCAGATCTATGTGCTTTCTAAATTGTGTATGATTATATTCTGTGTTGGAATTGATGAGGTGGAAAAGGCATAGTTTTTTATTATTTAGCTGAAATTTAATATATGCTAAATACACTCAATATTTCACGTATTTGGAATAATAATCCGCTTTATCGGAAATGACGCACAATAAAAACTATTCTGTGAATTCTTGATTTTTCTTTCTTACCGTCACACATTATGTGGTTATCATATCAAATTTTTATCGAGGTTTTCACTGATGTTATCATCTCCTTGGTAACAAAAACATTTTTAGAGAACTTTATGTAGAGTACTTTGATAAAGAATTCATTGTTGCTGTGGAAATTACATCATCATTTGTCTAAAGATATTGATTTAAAGACCATAGATGTATGATTGAGTTTTTAAAATGGGTTTTATAATTTGTTTTATTTTACTTCTAAAATCTGAGTATGAGGCAAGTGTTGAACTGTGAAATCCAGCAAAAAGAAAAGATAAAGACTGAAGAGAAAAAAGGTTTCCAAATCATTATAACCACAGCTATGTAGCAAAAAGAAAAAAAATGCATGTAGCTGAAGAAACACCCATTCTGTGAGAAAAAGAATGTGCCTGTCATTGTTCTCTAACTTATTCTGATGCATTTACTGATATTTAGATATTTGGAATAAACTCTTTATATATGTACTGTATATGTTTACTGCTTTCATCTAATTAGCTGTGGTTACAATGTCTCGTGCTGACATTTGTGCTATACTTCACGTCTCTTTCAGGAAGACGATGACTTTCCCATCAGTGACCACATACAAGATTCTGAGGTACAGAAATGAACGTGCATCTTTGTTCTTAGTACATTTCTGCTGAACACAGTAACGATCAAATGTCTGTGCCGGTTAACTTTCTCAGTTTCAGTGATACATGTTGCTTGATGATGCATGCTAGACATTTCATGGTCTACTTAAACATGTAAATTTTAACCGTGACCATCATTCTCTGCTGCTGGCCTCATATTAGGGTCCGTGTAACAAAAGAGTCAAACCAGTCGACAAAAGTGCTTCAGTCACTGGTATCATAACACCGGTGAAGACCCCTGCACTGAAACGCTTGGGCCAGTCCATTCAGGTGAGTTATGCACACATTCCAAAACCAGTCAGATTTTTCTCATCCAACCTATTTATTGAAAATGTTTATACCTTTCTTAGTTTAATTATCATCAACAATAACAATGAGAACTACATTTTTGTGGGTTTTGCTAGGTTTTTTTCACAGTCTTGCTGTGTTTGCATATATCAAATTTGATATATATACTATATATCAAATACTATTATTAATAAAAATCATATATATATTAAAATTCTTTAAACATTTCATATAATTAAAAAAATCAAATGTGATTTTTTTATAATTCATAAAAATCATATGTTTGCACGTGTATATATATATTCATATATATATATATATATATATATATATATATATATATATATATATATATATATATATATGTGTGTGTGTGTGTGTATATTTAAATATATATATACATGTGCAAACATGATTTTTATGAATTATATGAAATGTTTAGAATTTTTATAAATATATTTTTATAAATATATAATGTACATAAATATGATTGCAATTGCACTCTCTCATACGTAATAACAAAAATAAATATTCGATTATTCAGTATTTTTAGATAACATCTTGTAAATATTTTTCATAGTCCTTTTCGTTATTTATTTTTTATATATTCCATGAAAATATGAATTATATCAAATGTATGCATAAAATAATTTGTATGTACATATTTTTTTCTTAAAATAAAAAAATATGGTTTTAGTTTCACACACACATGAGTGTGTAAATATGTAAATATTTTGGGGTTTGTTTGTTTTGTTTTGCTCAGCGTTCAATCAGTTTCCGGACAGAGGCCCGGCCGTTGCCCCCAATGGCAATAAGAACACGTCAGAAGGCCTCTTCATTTCCACGGAGGAGGAGCAGCCAGCTGTGGAGTGATACAGTGGACAGTCTGAGCCACGAGCTCAGTACCAAAGAGATCAAGCGACAGGAGGTGCGATAAAGCTGCTTGAATTAATGCCACAACACAAATAATGACTTCATACTCTAAATTAATTTTTTGCATGGTGTAATTCAAGTCTTAATTAATTATATTTTCATCCTCGGGCTTTAATGAAAACATAATACCATTTTAAAGAGATTTTAGCTGCCCAACTATTACACTACCTTAGTTGTGAAACAGGAAGTGAGCTGGTATATGAGGCCATGTTCTCTATTTTAGTGTCAGAATTTCCTCTGAAAGGCACTAGATCTACCAGCAATAAGAACTGCTAAAAACAACTGGTAACTTGTGACAGTAGCACAGTTATAAATGTGTGCGTGTTTGTGGTATCTTCTACAAAGGCCTCATGAGAACTACCGTACCTGTTCACTGTTTACCCTTCATTTATGTATTATTTACCTCTTTATTTCCTTCATCTGCAGATAATATATGAGTTAACTCAGGGAGAGAAACAGCTCATTGAGGATCTAAGTCTAGTGAAAAAGGTTTGTCCATAATTCAACAAGTTGAATGTTTCTACTCTTTATGGGATAGATTTTAAATTTCAATCTTCTTCACAGGTGTACTATGAACCAATGCTGAAATTAGACATCATGACTGAAAGTGAGCTGGGACAGATATTTGGAACCCTTGATTCTTTAATACCTCTTCATGAAGGTAAATAATAATAATTCATTTTTAATATAATTAATAATAATTAATAATTTTCCAGAGCTCAAAGTGCTTTATACATTAGTGTAGTAATGTATTCACTACTTTTTGCCTGTGTATTCAGATCTTTTAGCTCGTCTTGAAGGTCTGCGTGGAGCAGAGAAGACTGTGCAAGAGGTTGGCCCGACCATGATGGATTGGGTCAGTCTTACATTAGATAATAACAAACCATTTTTTACTGTCCATTTTTCATTCTTAAAACATTTTGCCTCTATTGTTAATGACGCAACTTTGAATTCACCCACATAATTTCCTAAGAAAATCTAAAATTTGATAAGCTTTTTGCTCTCCTTTAATAGTTTCCATGTCTGGAGGCGTATATCACATACTGCTGTAACCAGGTTGGGGCAAAAGCTCTGCTCGATCAAAAGAAGCAGGACCGGCGGGTCGAGCATTTCTTGCGCCTCTGCCAGGAGTCATCCTTCAGTAGAAAGCTGGATCTGTGGAACTTTCTGGATTTGCCACGCAGCAGACTGGTGAAATATCCTCTGCTGTTAAAGGAGATCCAGAAGACCACTCCACCTGAACATCCAGACGAGGATGCACTGCCTCAGGCTGTGAGTTTGGATGCTTCTACATACAAATTAACATTGGATATTTGTACTATGTAGTTCGAAATTCGAAGCCAGAGTCTGTGCCGTAGGCGCAGTAAACGACTCATGATGCGTTGTGAAATAAATTGAGGCTCTAACAATACCGAAAAAAGTCAGTTGGTACTTTCACTCAGAGAAGCTGTTAATCATGACGTCACACTCCCGTTTTTATAGCAACAAATAACTAACACCAAACTGGTGAAGCGAGGACACAATAGTGCTAGATGTTGGGGATTTTATTATAACAGAAAGCTAACAAAAACAACCCCGAGGGGGAAAAACAACACTAGACTGGACTGACAAAACTCAACTAGGAAAAACTCGACTGTTGACAGGAGACAAAGAGCGACACAACCATTAAACAACAACAAAACAGCACAAGACAGCAAAAATGGAGGGATTAAATAGACACAGGAGGGAGGATGATCGAACAGCTTGGACAAATCAAAGTTAACCAGGAGAAAAAGGTGGGCAGGTGAACAATGATGAGACAAGAACATGCAGCCAACGCATCGCTGCGTGTCCACATTAAACAAAGACGGTGTGCAGCTGGTGACAACCAAAATGTGCGCGACACCAAAACACAACATGAAAGTATGTGACCGATGAAAACACGAACCGTGTGCTTACAACAGTGCACACAGACATGAGTGAACGCAGTTCAAGCAAAGCCCGAAACCCTCTCACATAATGTAGGGCCCGCGAGAACGAGGAATCGCACCCTCATGACAAGGACGAACACACGAGTTATGAATGCCCGAATCCCGACACGAAACCGAAACTGAACCAGACCAAAGTATCGGGACCGGACATCATAACCCACACACCAGACGTTGATACCAAACACTCGAAGCCGCGGGCGCACACACTAAACACTAGACATTACGGTAGTGTCAGAGCTCTGCCACAAAACCAAGAAATGACTAGACCGAATGTGGCAGAACCCTGACACAAACTTACTAAAAAACAAACATACACTTGAACTTACGTCAGCGTGGGAATTTTTTTTTATTGTTTAGTTTGTCTCACGTCCTATTAGATTAAATGGAGAGGGCAGGGTTTATGACTTATACTGCATGAAGCCACCTGGGAGCGATAAAAACATTTAGACTTTACCTTTCAGGGCTTGTGTGGCACACAGCCAGTGACATCATCAGACTGCTTGAGCGATTATGGATCCGATGTGATTCAACAAGAACAGCAGCATACAACAGTGTAACTTGCTTCTATGAAGCAATAGCAAAAACTAAAGTGACTCGTACTGAGCAGTGTGTCAGGAAGTCTCTCCAGTGCTGGAGAGTTTTTACAATATTAATGCAGATGCAGATCTGACTCTTGCCTAATTCTTCTTCCATTTATATTCCTCAGACCATTTCCGCTTTGGTAATATTTCAGCCATCTCCCTTTCTACAAAAACTCTCTCTCCTCGCCCATCATGAGTGTATAGTGCTGATTGGCTGCTACAGTATTTTTGCTCTCCGTGGATTATCTGTACGATCCACTTCTCCCCCTTTCCTATTTAGAGAACCAGGGCTACACACAGAACAGACATCTAGCAAATATTCACAAAATTGTTTGTTTCGTTGATTCAGATTTTCAACCGTGTGTCACTCGACTGAGTGTTCCGTCATAAACAGTCTATTTTTTGGCCACACACTGGTGTAACAATGCAACCTGCTGAAAGAGTCACCTCGCAAATGCACTGACAGTCTTTCAGCAACATGCAAACACAGACAAACGGAGTGATACAAACAGTGAAAAGCTCCAGAGTTATTGGACTGTATATTAGTACTCTTGGAATGCCAACTGGCCAATCAAACTCACAAGACTAGAGCTAACTGTTATATAATGTAATTCTGAGATGAAATGATCTAATTATTAATGCAAGCTTTGATTCCGTGTTATCTCAGATGGAACTAATCCAAAGGATTATAACAGAAGTCAATCTTAAAACTGGGGAGGCTGAGTGTCAGTTTTACAGACGGGGTCTGTGCTACTCAGAGGACTGCCAGAGGGTGTCAGAAATACAGGCCTCTCGTTTTTTGTACTGTCATGGGGAACTGAAGAGTACTAAAGGACAGGTAACTCAAAGAAAAGAAGTTCTGAATTAACACAGCAGGTCTAATAACTAAACACAAGCCACACTTATGTGCTGCTCCTCCTTTCTCATCTGTAGAAGCTGCATGTGTTTCTCTTTGAGCTGGTTTTGGTTTTGACTCGACCAGTGGCACAGGACAGGGAAGGACCGTTCCAGTTCCAGGTTTATCGTCAGCCACTACCAGCTGCTCACCTCCATCTGGAGGACCTTCCTGATGGAGAGCCAAGCAGTTCTGGATCCTTTCGTGGGGCCTTTACCGGCAATGATAAAGGTAACAGCATTGTTTCTTACAAAAACCTTTCTGTTTGCAACTGAATGACACAGACAGAATGGCAATATGGTTAATATTAAAAATATTTAAATAAACCAATTTTGCTTGCAATGAAGAATATGATTCAAATTAGCAAATATTATTTGTAAACAGTTACAGTCATACACCACCGGTTTCACAGTTCAACCTTAGTTCATTTAGGACATTTCAGTACGGTAGCTTTTATAAATGTTCTTTAGAAAAAAACAAAACTGGTGTGCATTTTGAGAGAGTTGAGAGTGCAAGTTGCTTTCATTTAAAACAGCTCAAACATGCACTTTAGTCTGGGACTAACTTAAGCATTGTCTGTGAAACCGAGAGTGGAAGAGTGCAAACTGACACACCCATTCCCACACACACCCATTCTCTCTCTCTCTCACACACACATATACACAAACTTTCTCTCTCTCTCTTACACTCACACACACACTTTTACATACACAGTTTGCACACATGTATGAACTGATGTGACTGAGAAAATGTGACCAAAAGTAGCCTTTGATAATGTCTACATATACTGTATGTCTAAATGCAAAACCTAATAAAAGGAAATATGTCTAAAAAAATGTATTATATGCAACTACTCAGCCATATATTTATATATAGGCATTTAGTGGTCACAACATATTACATATAATATTTATAATTCTCCCCACCTGTGAGAACTGACCAGCATCTATTCCTTGGCTTTTAAATGTATTTGCTCTAATTTTTTAACTTAAATAGAGCATTAATATTTTTTTGTCTGGAAATAATAATGTGAATAAATATTCTTTCTATGGAATAAATGGGCCATTTTATATATATATATATATATATATATATATATATATATATATATATATATATATATATATATATATATATATATATATATATATATATATATATCGTTTAGCACTATGAAATGCCCTCAAAATATATTATGGAAAAAACATATAGTTCATTCATTTCATTTAAACAAATTACATGCATGGTATTTGACCATTTATGAACAAAATTAAATATTTTGTTATTTACTTGTGCTTTTATATTGCATGCAATGGCTTAACATTTGAATTGTTTATTTGACCCTTTTATATATCCTTTTTATTTTAAGTTTGGAGACTAATTGCTTTTGTCCAGTTTTAATCATAAGTTTAACGCAAGTGTTTTACATAAAAAATAAATCCGACATTTTTATTTATATTCTAATCCCACATTTCCTACTTCTGCCATTCCCAGTGAAGAACTGTTTCCGAGTGAGCACCACAGGCCGCTCCAAGTCTCAATCCCACAGCCTGCAGGCTAATGACTCCTTCAATAAGCAGCAATGGATTTCTTGTCTGCGCCAAGCAATGGTCCAGTCACGGGACAGACAAGCTCAAAGCAGCCACTGCAAACCCTCCGAGCGTTTAAGCCCTGAACCTGCGCTCTATAACAACATCGCTGAACTGAACCTTAACTCTGATGTAGAAATGCCGGACACATAGGCCAGGGCTACCGGTGCTCACCAGGGCAAAGGTTCATTCACAAACACAGGATTTCACTTGTAATGTGATTGTGATCGTGACAGCCGACATTCTTTGGACAAATGAATTCACACAGTTGCTGTTTCACACCCTGTCTGGAAACTGTGAGAATAAAGTCATGTAGCTATTATTTGTATTCTTCATATGTGGATGTTTGTTGGTGTCAGATGGTGTCTAATAGAAGGAATATTTTGTTTTAGATTTGTGCTTTTTTGCTTGGCCCTGTTTGTTTTTTTACATTGAGAATTATGTGTGATATTAGTTATATTAGAATATATGTGATCCATCTCTCAGTTCCTCATTCCTTTAAATCATGTTCACCATCTGATGTGGTTAATAAACAACAACATTAGTGCAATCTGAATGGTAACTAATCTCATGTGCAGCCAGGGTTTCCCTTTTTGTAATTGCAGCATTGGGGCTAATAGTACTGCAAGTGTTTTTTTGATATAACCTGAATGTAGCCTGAATGCTTGTTTTTCCCATTTCTCTTAATTTAAAGGTACTCTGAGCCATTATAAAAAGGTATATGTTACCATTTTTCTTTCAGCGCATAATGGTTACCATTTGTTTTCAATAAACTGACAACTTCCAGAAATGTGGACCTATTAGTTTTTAACAAAACGGTTAGAATTATTACAGCATAGACTAGAGCTAGTTGTCACACTTTTTACACCAAAGTGTATCTCTCATGGTAGTTTTATATTTTACAGTCAATTACTATGTAAACTCTAAGTCTTTTTCTACATTTCAATGTTATTTTGCAAAAGTGGGGCATGCTGCCATGATATTTGAATCTGCTATAAAACTATAAATTGTTAGAGGCTTTACAGTTAAATTTAAATCAGGAGGGTGGCCACTAGGTAATCTCGGCAGTAATTGACAATTGCTTGGCAAGCTTGACAATTATTGTTTGGCATTAAGGCTTTACCCACCACTAACAGAATTTTCTAATTTTTTTTCTCCAGTTTTCACTGTTATATGATAGGGGGCGCTATTATGCATCTTCTGAAAGAGAACAGAATAAAAAAACTTGAGAAAAAAGTTTGAAAACATTATAGACAAATAATTATGAAATCATTTACTTACGGTTTGGGGTGTAGCTAGATTTAGATCCAATACAGCTGAGAGAGACGGGAGATGATTCAAGTAGGTCAAGTGCAAAATGATAAACACTTGTGTCTTGTTGCAGTAATCGGTGTGGAGAGACTAGATAAAGCCCCTTGGAACCCAGAAATGGACAGAGAGGGAAATTGAGCACTCGTGTGTGCCTGGAGTGGAGAAGCTGCTACTGTTGTGTATGAACTAAGTATATGGAAGCACTCTGCCCATGAATATTGTTTAAAACTGAATTGAAATAAAAAGCATGAGTCTCAGTAAAACGCCTACCCTAACTTCCTTCCTTCCTTACAATTGAACCTCCTTTACACTCTCCATTACACTGTACCTGTCAGGGATCAGGGCGAGATTCAGTTGCAAGAACAACCAAACTTTATTTTTAGTTATTTTGCACACAACTGGGCAAAAGCAGAGAGACCGCTGGTGGGTGAGTAATGAGAGGCTGCTGAGAGAGAACCTGAATATGGGGAATAGGAAACAGGCAGGTGCAGAGACCAAATAAACTCCAGACAACAAGAGCGAGAGAGAACAAAACTAAAGGAAACAAAAATGGACAATGGAGCCTCAAAACAGAACACAAAGCACAATCAAATTTGACAAGACAAGAACTTTAAGCTGGCCTCCCCCAGGAGAGGGACCCTACCACCACCCCCTTTGGAAAAATGGCCTTGGTCGGTACCTCCTTCATTTTTGGAACCCGGCTGGTATGAGAGGGTGGAGCTGAACCGGCCAAAGAAGAGTTCCCATGCATGAGCCTGTAATGAACTGAACCTCCTGGCAACATGGACATACTCAAGGTTCTTATGACCTGTCCAAAGCAAGAAGGTCTGTGCTGAAGCAGGTAACTACATCATTAGTTAAGATTAAATGATTTTGATTGGCTAAGAAAGACAGGTAGACAAAATGAGTAATTTTCCAGACAAGAGCATATAGTCAGAAGCATATCTTCATCGACCACATGGTTGTCAACAAGGCCTCTGATTTAGGTGTTTGATCTTCCAGGTTGTAGAACTACATTTCTAGGCATCATAATGTCTCCTTACGGTGCCAGTCGATCACCTCACCCCTTCTGATCTGTAACAGAGCAACGTTACTAACGCACACACAGGTACACAAGATACAGAGCTTCTTCAAGGTTGAAGTTGATCAAGCTCTAGTTCTAAACAAGAAACTTTCCCCAAAACATTCTGATAACATGTTCTTTCTCTCAGTGAGAAGTACAATGTTAATCTTTATTCTCTAGTGTTTGACTAAAGAAAAGTAAAAGTAAATGCGTTAACTAATAATTGGTTACATAAGCGATAGACTGAAGTGTACATGTACTGTATTTGAAAAAGTCATTCAAAAGCTTAATTTGATATACAGTAATACCTCGGTTTATGAGCGACTTGGTATATGAGCAAATTGGTGTACGAGCATGGAGGGTCGAATCGGTGTACGAGCATCTACTGTGTACAAACGTTTGAGAAACGTCTTTAAGATATTAGTTTTGCATCTTAAAGATATTTTCTAAACGTCCTAGAGGCATATTGCAGATGAGCTCACACATCAAATAGACATCTCTGAAATGTATGCGTGCCATCTGGGTTCAGTGTTTACTCAGTGGTTCACAGCACTCAGTGTCTGATCTCAGTTATGCTGCACAGACTCTCAGCACGTCAGGACCTCCACTGCTGCTCTCTCCAAGAACTCTCCCTCCAAGTGCAAAGACTACTTCAAAGTTTCCACAACCTCCAAGACAATCTCCGTGTTCAGTCACTTCAGCTAAGCTTCACTTCAGTCACCTCATTGTCTTCACTTGTCACCAGATCACTGTTTCCGTGCCCTGTCTTCAATAAAGATCTCTAGTTGTGTTCACCTCTGTTGTTCACGATCTCTCATTATGACAGAAGATCAGACCAACGAACAGGCCGGAGCAGTGGCTGGTGATTTCCCCATCACCGACATCTCACCCCGTCATCGACCTTGTCCACGCCTTCATCCAAGCACTTCACCATGTGTCCATTTCACCATCTGCCTCAGCCAGTCCCGTGGCCCAACCAGCGCCCTACGCTGGTGAGGCGGCGGAGTGCAACGGGTTCCTTCTACAATGTTCTCTGTTCATGGAGATGCAAGCCCATCAATTCCCTAACGATCGATCCAAGATTGCCTTCATTGTCACTCACCTTGCCGGTCGAGCCCTCCAATGGGCTAGAGCAATAATGGAAGCTAATAGTCCCATGACTCACTCCTTCGACACATTCATCAACCATTTCCGGGAAGTCTTCAGTCATTCATCTGGCACCACGACCATCCACGATCAACTGCTCCGTTTGCACCAAGGTAACAGATCTATTCATGATTATACTCTTCACTTTCGTACCCTCGCAGCCTCAAGTGGATGGAATGAAACGGCACTCCTATCAGTCTTCCGATCTGGTTTAAACCCTCAGCTCCGCATCCCACTGTCCATCTACGACGATCGCACAGGTTTGGAGAATTTCATTCAACACGCCATATTAGTGTCTCAAAACCTGACTGCATGCACAGCCTTTGAAACCCCGTTGCATTCCCCGCCTCCACCGAGGGAGTCTAATCCTCCAGCACCAGAGCCGATGCAACTTCATCATCGCTTATCCTCATCAGAAAGGGAAAAACGTATGCGAATGCACCTCTGTCTCTACTGCGGTAGGTCGGGTCATTTTCGCGATGCCTGCCTGACCCGACCACCGCACCCAGCGGTGAGTACCCTACATGTAGAATCAGTCATTCACTCACTCCCCCACACTGATGTAATGGTAACTACCTCATCTGGTTCTGTTTCAGTCAAGGCCTTAATCGACTCTGGATCTGCTGGAAACTTCATTTCATCTGCTTTACTATCCAAGCTCCGCATCAAGAAGTACTGTCTATCTCGCTCCTTCCAAGCTCACTCGATCCTGGGAAAACCGCTGGGTCGGAGGTGCATTCGCTACGTCACCAAACCACTCACCCTACACATCGGCTGTCTCGATCAGGAACGACTTCCGCTATTGGTGCTGGAGGGATCAACCATTGACCTCGTCCTGGGACGCCCGTGGCTCTCTGCACACTGCCCCCTCATCAACTGGCAAACGGGGGAGGTCCTGCAATGGAGCCTCCAATGTATTCAGAACTGCCTTCAACCCATTAAGAAACGCCAAATCAAAGTATCCCCTGTCCCAGAACCTGTCTCCATCACAGCGGCATCCACGACAGTTGAGCATTCTGAAACCACTCCTCTTCAGCACATTCCCCCAGAATACCGGGCGTTCCAGGACGTGTTTTGTAAACAACGGGCAACGGAACTCCCCCCTCATCGGCCATGGGACTGTGCTATTGACCTGCTGCCTGAGGCATCGTTTCCCCGTGGACGGATTTATGCATTGTCCATCCCGGAACAAAAGGCCATGGAGGAGTACATCCGGGAGGCACTCGACCTAGGATTCATACAACCATCTAATTCCCCTGCCGCTTCGAGTTTCTTCTTTGTGGGCAAGAAGGACGGGGGCTTGAGGCCCTGTATTGACTACAGACATCTCAACGACCTCACCATCAAGATCCGGTATCCACTTCCCCTGGTACCTGCCGCTCTGGAACAGCTGCGGGGAGCTCGCATCTTCACAAAGTTGGACCTGCGCAGCGCCTACAACCTCATCCGAATAAAGAAAGGTGACGAATGGAAAACTGCTTTTATTACCCCTTCTGGTCATTACGAGTACAAAGTCATGCCCTTCGGACTATCCAACGCTCCTGCCATATTCCAAGGTTTTATGAACGAAATTCTCAGAGACTTCCTGAACAGATTTGTAATAGTCTATATCGACGACATCCTAGTTTATTCTCATAACTTAATGGAACATCAGAACCATGTTGCGCAGGTCCTCCAACGACTTCGGGACCACCATCTATTCCTCAAACTGGAGAAGTGCGAGTTCCACCGCAGCTCTACCCACTTTCTTGGTTACGTCATCGACCAGAGCGGCGTCAAGATGGACCAGGGGAAGGTAAGAGCAGTGCAGAGCTGGCCTCAACCCACAACCATCAAAGACCTGCAACGATTTCTGGGCTTTGCAAATTTCTACCGCCGCTTCATCCATAAGTTCAGCTCCATAGCTGCACCCCTCTCTGCACTGCTCAGGAAAGGACCCAAGTCCCTGTCCTGGACACCGGAAGCTACAAAGGCCTTTCAACACCTCAAGATGGCCTTCAGTACGGCTCCTACCCTCGCTCATCCGGACCCTGAACTCCCATTCGTGGTTGAAGTCGACGCTTCCAGCGTAGGGGTAGGAGCTGTACTGTCTCAGCGGCAGGGTGAGCCTCCACGACTCCATCCATGTGCCTTCTACTCCAAGAAGCTGACCCCGGCGGAGTGTAACTATGACATCGGGAATCGTGAGTTGCTGGCTATCAAGTTAGCCTTGGAGGAATGGCGGCATTGGCTGGAGGGAGCTGTTCACCCCTTCCAAGTAATCACCGATCACCGTAACCTTGAATACCTCAGAAATGCTAAGCGACTCAACCCCCGACAAGCCCGGTGGGCATTGTTCTTTACCCGATTCAATTTCACTGTCACCTACCGTCCCGGCGAAAAGAACATCAAGGCCGACGCCCTCTCCCGACAGTTCCTCTCCAGTAACCACACTTCTTCACCTGCTCCCATTCTCCCTCCAGCCATCATAGTAAGCCCCATCCAGTGGTCCCTCGATCAACAAATCCGCCGGGGTGTCCTGAGGGACGGGTCTTCGTGCCATCAAGTCTCCGCCCATCCCTCATGGACCAAGCTCATACTTCTCCGGGCTCTGGACACCCAGGCAGCCAGCGTACCCTCTCGCTCCTCCAAGATCGGTACTGATGGCTCAGGACATCTCCCGGTATGTGCAAGGATGCTCAGTCTGTGCCACCACCAAAACTCCACGTCATCTTCCCCAAGGTAAACTGCTTCCCCTGCCTGTCCCCCAACGTCCCTGGTCTCACCTTGGGGTCGACTTCCTCACAGATCTTCCTCCTTCCGATGAACATACCTGCATCCTCGTTGTAGTCGACAGATTCTCCAAAGGCTGTAAACTCATTCCCCTCAAAAAACTGCCCACGGCTCTGGAAACGGCGGAGGCCCTATTCCACCATGTCTTCCGACATTTTGGCCTCCCCGAGGACATAGTTTCAGACCGTGGGCCCCAATTCATTTCCCGAGTCTGGAAAGCCTTTTTCTCTCTCCTGGGTGTTTCTGTCAGCCTCAGTTCCGGATACCACCCCCAAACCAACGGCCAGACTGAGCGGAAGATACAAGAAATAGGGAGGTACCTCCGAGCATATTGGTGGCCGCCAACAGGACAGCTGGAACCGGTTCCTTCCGTGGGCTGAGTATGCTCAGAACTCCCTCCGTCAGGACACCACACACCTCACTCCCTTTCAGTGTACCCTTGGTTATCAACCCCCTCTGTTTCCCTGGACAGGTGAGCCCACGGACGTTCCAGCTGTCCATTATTGGTTCCAAGAGAGCGAGAGGGTGTGGGACTCAGCTCACATCCACCTACAGCGTGCAGTCCGTAGGCAGAAGATACAAGCAGACCGTCGTCGAGGACCGACCCCCAGGTACCACCCCGGTCAACTGGTCTGGTTATCAACGCGGGACATTCGCCTACGGCTGCCCTGCCGCAAGCTGAGTCCCCGCTACATAGGTCCATTCAAAGTGCTGAGGCAGATCAACGAGGTCACCCACCGGTTACAACTCCCTGCTCAGTACCGTATCTCACCATCCTTTCATGTCTCCCTGCTGAAACCATACACTAAACCCCTTCTACCTTCCTCCACAGAGTCCGGTGCAGAAGCGGTACCTCCTCCTCCTGTGGACCCGGCGGACCAGAACATCTACAGAGTTACCTCCATCTTGGACTCCCGACGGCGAGGCGGCTCTCTACAGTATCTGGTGGATTGGGAAGGATTCGGCCCCGAGGAGCGATCGTGGGTGGCACGAGATGACATCCTGGACCCTTCGCTTCTCCACGAGTTCCATATCACCCATCCCGATCGTCCTGCGCCTCGGGGCCGAGGCCGGCCTCGTCGTCGTCCGCCGCGGTCCTCAGGAGCTGCCCGTGAGGAGGGGGGTACTGTCACAGACTCAGCCACGCCCCCTGCACCAGACTCCCACGTTCCGCCCACTCGTTCCCAGTCACCCAAGTACTGAGCACCTGCACCGGTTCACAATCAAGCCAGCACTATATCACCAGCACTCACACAGCACTCAGTGTCTGATCTCAGTTATGCTGCACAGACTCTCAGCACGTCAGGACCTCCACTGCTGCTCTTTCCAAGAACTCTCCCTCCAAGTGCAAAGACTACTTCAAAGTTTCCACAACCTCCAAGACAATCTCCGTGTTCAGTCACTTCAGCTAAGCTTCACTTCAGTCACCTCATTGTCTTCACTTGTCACCAGATCACTGTTTCCGTGCCCTGTCTTCAATAAAGATCTCTAGTTGTGTTCACCTCTGTTGTTCACGATCTCTCATTATGACACTAGGGGTATCTGCAAAGTTTTTTTTTTAAGGAACTGATAAGAAGGGCAGGTCAGTCAGATCGCAATCAGAAGACAATGCTGTGGTTAGGATTATGAGACCTTGAAACATGAAATGAAACATTTCATCGTATCAATTGACTTCCATAATACGAAAACTGTTTGATTACCAACATTCTTTAAAATTTCCTCTTTCGTGTTCAACAGAAGGAAAAAAAAATCACACAGGTTTGGAAAAGCCTGAGGGTGAGTAAATGTTCGCAAATTGAGTAAATAATGGCAACATTTGTATTTTTGGGTGAACTGTACCTTTAACAAAATTTGTTTATTGTCATTGTGACTGAGACTATTCACACATTGACACACACGCAGTAAGGTGGGTTGTAACAAAGGCACAATATGTAATTGACATCAACTCATAAAGGCTGCGATATTCTTACAGAGGTTTGAATTGGTGCCATTCATAGTAAGCAGATGTGTGTTCTTTGTATAAATGTTTAAGCACTGTAATTCAAAGATGCTGAAGCAAAAAGTGTTGCAACCACACTAGATCTCCCCCTACTCATGACAAACATTGAAACTGACATGCTTGTATTTTGTCTGAACATGTGCTGCAGTTTTAATGTAGCGACTGTGAGTTGTGTGTAGACACGCTTTACTCAATGTCAAAGCACATCTTAAGCAAAGGAGAAGACCTGGCTAATTATAGAAGGTCCTACAGAGAGAGAGGAAAGATTAGCCATGATTAAAGCTTGTTCACAAACACAGCGACAGGACAGACAGGTGAACAGAGGGTGTAATGAGAGGACAGTAACACTTAAATGCTTAAAAATTGGGCTTGATGTTTAGACAGAAACACTGGTGCTTTTTTTTTTTTGGTGCTTTCAATCATCAATCAAAAACTTTGTGGAGACAATACTAGGCTTCTAAGGGTGAGTACACAAGATGTCTGTGTTTTAATTTTATGTAATTTATTCAAAATCTTTTTATGGGAAATATATCTTTTAAGAAGTAATTTATTTTATGCTATTTTAGTTTCTAAATATTATGGCCAAGAATTGTAACAATTGCTGCATTCTCGATAGCCAAGTGAATAATCTCCTCTCTTTTTATTCACTTTAAATAGAAGATAGTTTGTCAATAATTTATGTATCAGTCAGAATAGATGAAGTAGGAGGCGTTTTTCTTGAGTTGTCAAGTTCCTATCACTGCAAAACTGACATGCTGTCAAGCAATGTTACCATATTAAATATTCATGTTCCAGTGCATGCTGGGAAGCGGATGGAATCAAAAGCCAATGTTTTCAGCAATATTTATTATCAAACATTTTATGATTACATTACATTCTTTCCGCTTAAATTGAACACATGGCACACTGAGACAATCAGTGTAGCTGCTTAACATATTTAGTACATAATGTATTCAAAAGAGTTTTCATTATTCGTCATTTCATTAACAGGTTTATTGGTGAGGTTGCATGGCGTGAAGACGTGGTAATGCCAAGAGCCGAATCCACTGAAATGGACAACTCGTTTCAGGCCTTGTGCCGCACCTTAGTCTCTCAAAACGGCCTTCAGCCAGAGAACGTGGATATCTCACAGTCCGTCTTATACACGTCCATCATGGGACTTCTGCTAGTGACGGACAAAGAGGTGAGACAGCGCTGTGCCTCTGACACAATCTGTCTTACTATTGTGTTTGACACATGGCACATACTATATATAGGCCTATCCTGTCAACACTTGTATGTTGGAAACCAAAGGCTTGGCTTGTCTGCAAACTAGATTAATAATTGATATAAAAAAGATGTGTCTTGGCGCCTGTATAGGAGCTCGTCGCCGTTTCTGCAGTGAGTTAAGTATATCTGGTCTTAACCTCAGTGTCATATGTGACAGCGTCTTCTCTCCTGGTTATAATTGGATCATTGAGCTATAAATGGACACACAGTCACTGCAGGAGGGGCGGTAAATGGCAAATCTGTCACCGCTTGTGATGTAATTGAGGAAGTCACACTGACAGTCGTTTGCTGTCACTTTTTTATCCTACAGAGAGAGCTTCAACTGGGAAATGGACAAGTTGGACTGCGGAACGTTGGAAATACTGTATGTTCTAATGAACAAATATGATAAAAAAATAATGCCAGTTTCAAAGAAAGAAATTGTATTGTCTTCTATAAATATTCTATACACAATATCTTTTTTTTTTAGTGTTTCCTCAATGCCATTGTGCAGTGTCTCTCCCATACTCGTAGTCTTCGGGACTACTGTCTGATGAGAGCCTTCCTTCAGGACAAGCACTCCAACCAAGAACCTGTGCTTATGAATGGTAGGCACTCTTTAGCTGTCATGTAAAAAAAATGTTGGGGGGGGGGGGGGGGGTAGTGGTACAGAAAATCTAAATTTGAGTGCCATGGTTTAGGTTTGGCGCAGCATGATTATTTAAAAAAAACATGTTTTTTTGTTTTTCTTTAAAAAAATTTTTTTTTATTTCATTTTATTATATTGCATTTTTGTATTCATTTAAAGATTTTAAAATCAGACATTCCTTCTTAGGTTCTCTCTTTGTAATAAAGTTTTTATGACTTTCTCATAGAATTCTCTAACGTTTTGGCTGGCCTGTGGGAATGTGATGGTGGGGAAACCACCGTGAATCCTGGGAAGTTTTATCGCGTCTTTAAAGAGTCTGTGCCTTATTTCAGTGGCTATAGGTATGTTCAATACTAAACATCATCTTACACTCTCTGAATAACACAATACTGTATTTAAAACATGTATTAGTGTATTGACATTTGTCAATTTTGTCAGCAATTGTTATCAAATAATCTACTCATCCCATTTCTTTCTCTCACACAGCCAGCAAGATGCTCAGGAGTTCTTGCGGTTCCTCCTGGACAGGCTACATACAGAAATTAACCGTCGTCCATCCAAAGGTCCTGCAGTTATTGGAATTAAGGAACCAACATACACACGATTCAGGTATTCCATGAAGAGACAGATACTGGAAGGAACAAACTCAGCTGGAGGTATTCAGATCCTCTAAATCCCTCATTCTCTCCTGCAGGATTTCGGAGGAGGCCTTTGCAATGTGGCAGAAGCATCTTGATAGGGATGACAGTAAAATTTTTGGTAAGTAGCTGCTCTGTTAAAATAATGGTATGATGATGAGATATGTTTTTGGTGCTTTAATAACTTTACTTTTCAGTGGTAGTACATAATATTTGGTTGCATAAATTCTTAACTTTTTACTTCACTGATGGCATATTTTATGCTAAAATTTACATTTTTACAGAAACATTTTACACATAGCTTACTCATGAGCTTTTAGTGTATAAAAAGCAGTCAAAATGCCAAAGTAAGATAATGGAACAATTAGACAGTCCTTTACTACATGCCATATTCAACTTCAGGCACCTCACATAAATGATTATTATTATTATTATGCATATTTGTTTCATTGTTTATTATTGAATGGTTATTTGATTCAACTCTGTATGAAATGGAACTTGGTAATGTCTTTTATAATGAGGTATCTGCTGTAAAAAAAAGAAGTTGTGCTATGTTTGTATCCTTTTTGGTTTCTGTCCATCCTAAACCCTGACCACCTGGTGTCTATACATTTTTGCCTTGTCACAGATTTGTTCTCTGGTCAGCTGCGCAGTTCCTTGCACTGTTCAGTCTGCTCCCATTACTCCAACACCTTTGATGTGTTTTGTGACCTGTCACTCCCCATCCCAAAGGTAACACTTTCAGGCCCTGTCCTCACCTTCTGGTGTATTGTGGATGATGTGTCATTCTTTTT
Source organism: Rhodeus uyekii (assembly GCA_037043235.1). Lineage (NCBI taxonomy): Eukaryota > Metazoa > Chordata > Actinopteri > Cypriniformes > Acheilognathidae > Rhodeus > Rhodeus uyekii. The sequence goes on from JAWRVZ010000034.1 coordinate 2,354,334, forward strand.
GTGTGTGTGTTTGTTGCAGAAGAGTGATTATGGTCGAACTGTCACTCTGAGAGAGTGTCTAGACCTCTTTTCACAACAGGAAAAACTTGATAAAGAAAACTCACCGGTAAGTGAAAAGTATGGCCAGTTTGCTTGCATTTAAAATGGGCTTTTATGCTGATACCTGTGGATTTGTATGTGTCTTAGATGTGTGAGCGGTGTAGCCGTCGCACTGAGAGCACAAAGAGACTGACCATCCAAAGGTTTCCTAGAATCCTGGTAATACGTATCCTTTTCAGTTAGTCAATGCTGAGTTCACATAAAAAATAAAATTGTCTTCTCATTTACATTAACCAACATGAGGGTGAATGTAAATGAGAAGACAATTTTAACGATCTCCAATGCATTGCTTGCTTTCTTCATATAAACACAAAGATTTTTAGAAAAGATAATCAATCTCCGTGAGTCCATGCAATGCAAGAATGGGTGTATGGTGATCTTGACAGTAATCCATACCACTCCAGTAGATTAATCAATGTCTTCTGAAATGAAACAACAGGTGTGTGTGCGCTAATATTTGTAATCTAATATAAAAAGCGTAGAAGTGGTGGTTCTCTATTCTTCCGCGTTGCTTCTCACACAAACGTCACAACTTCCCTGTCGTGATTGTTACAGTAGACCGAAAGCAATGACTTATAGTTTAAAAAGTAGCATTTTTGGGTGTTTTTCTTACACGCCTATTGTTTTGGTTTAGAAGACATTGATTTATCCACTGGGGTAATATAGATTACCATCACGATTACTGTATGTGGTTTTTCATGCGTCAACCGAGCGACACCCATGCAATAGCATTATAGATTTACTGAGATGGATTGTTTTTCTAAAAATGTGTGTTTGTTATCGAAAGAAAGAGAGTCAAATACATCGGGATGGCATCAGTCTGAGTAAATGATGAGAGAATTTTCCTTTTTGGGTGAATTATTCATTTACTCAGAGTACATGCTTTACAAAAGGTACGTGCTTATCGTCATTGACTTAACTTGCCACCTCAGACTTAAATAGATTTACCATGTCAAGGTTTTCAATCTCTAAAAGCACAGTGTCCGTTTCCTTCCCCCTGACCGGGCTGGATTTGGGGCCATTTGGACCTGTTGACTGCGGTGAGAACAAGAATAAGTATAATGTACTAACTTTATTTATGATAAAGTTTGAATATTATTATGTTTGGTGGTGCATGCAATATGGCTGAATGTTTGCTTTCAGGTCCAGTGCTGTATGATCTGTATGCAGTGTGCAATCATTCGGGCACAGTAAATATGGGACACTATACAGCCGCATGCCGAGAGGAGGAGGGCTGGTGCTACTATAATGACTCATGGTGGGTGCAGTTTTTGCTCTGACCTTTTCTATACAGTAAAACAATGGTATTTAAAGGGCAGTTCACTGAGAATCCTCTAATATTATACAATAATAGTAATTTGCTCCTATTAGTGATAATATAGAAGAAAAACAAAATTGGGTTCTTTTTTATCATAATAAAGATTTAATAGTTAATTTGATTCATAGAGCAGAAGTGAATGTTTAAATATTAATGCTCTGTTTCTTTTACAGTGTTGATGCAATATCAGAGGAGAAGCTTCAGTCCAATCAGGCATATGTTCTCTTCTATGAGCTCAAAAGCTGCAATATCACCAGAAAATGAGGGCAGAGAATGTACATGGTTATTAGAGACTTCATTTATTATTTTGCAAACTTCCATTGGAAAAATCCGTTGCACTGATACGGGTTGAAAGCTAATAATCATGTCTGGTCATTTTACTTCATTGTTATATTTCATTATTAAAGCCATTTTATTGAACATTTTTTTCTACTGTAAATAATGTTTATATTAACCTAATGCACATTCTTTCAGACATAAAAGTATGTTTAAAAAAACTGTAGATGTGTGATGACTTGTTGTTTGCATTGAAATTGTTTTTGTTTAATTTTCTGCATGTTTTATTCTGCAATTACAATCTGAATTTTGTTGTAATGTTGTTTGATTAAGAGTGCAAGGACAGGGCTAAACTAAACAGTGGAATTAATACAGTTGGTGGATAATATAAAACCTTTGTCTGACTGTGTAAGCACATGATGGTACTTTATGTCTGGCTTTACATATATGAAGACTTCTATAAAAGCCCTAATTCTTCTGTCACAGAATGACATAAAATACTGTGCCATAAATGAATGCCCATTCCTCCAATTTAAGCCCAATGTAGAGGTGACCTTGGCTTGATTATAGCTAGTTGTGTGTGTGTGTGTGTGTGTGTGTGTGTGTGTGTGTGTGTGTGTGTGTGTGTGTGTGTGTGTGTGTGTGTGTGTGTGTGTGTGTGTGCGCGTGTGTGTGCATGCACGCTTTTTCAGATTTAACATACATTCACTGTATACATGTGTAAAAACCTTTAATGTTTGTTTTATTTTAAATGTAGAATAATTGGTATATGGATTATTTTACCACAGGCCACCTATGTATAATTTAATAAATTAATATTTAATACATTTGTTTCCAGTTCACTTATTTTAATTCACTGTGGTGCTGAATTAAAGAAATCTGAGTTTAAAATGTGACAGTCTAGCCTAACCCCACCCATCACAGACAACTTTCTGCATTTTTACATTTTCAAAAAACGTAAACAAATGTTGCCAACAAAAAAAGTCCCCACGGGTCAAAAATTTCTGCAATTACTGTCTGTGTGGAGCCATTTTGTCCACACATATTACACTTGTAATACTTTTGTGATGGAACTGTAATTCACAACCATTCAAAGGTTTGTGGTAACATTTATTGATCAAGGACTTAAATTAAAGATTAAATTGACCAAAAATGTATTTTTCAAAGAAATGCTGCACTTTTGAACTTTCTATTCATTTAAAGAATCTTGAAAAACTATCACGATTTCCAAAAAATATTAAGTAGCAAAACATTTTTCAGCATTGATATTAATAATAACAACCATCATTTGTTTCTGAGTACCAACAATAATCGATAATAACTGAGCATCAAATCAGCATATCAGAATTATTATAATGGTGCTGAAAATTCCCATCTCAGAATTAAATTACATTTTAAAATAGACTCAAATTTTGAATTACAATTTAACAATATATTACTGTTTCATATATATATATATATATATATGTGTGTGTGTGTGTGTGTGTGTGTGTGTGTGTGTGTGTATGAAAATGTAATTTTGTTAAATATTGTTAATGTGACTGAACTATTCAATTAATATATATATATATATATATATATATATATATATATATATATATATATATATATATATATATATATATATATATATATATATATATATATATATACATTTTTTGTCAATTATTATTAATTGAATAGTTCAGTAATTCAGTAATTCTGGGCTAACTTTTTGGTTGCTTGTTGATTTGCAGAACAAACATTGCCCCCTGCCGGATAAATGTGGAACTCCTTAACGCAACTCTTCTCCCCCCTCTCTGTCACAATGGTCTAACCCGTTGCCTAGGCACTCAGTCCAAGCTATTGCGAGCAGCTGCTACAAAACACTTGTAGGCCTCATGAGAAACGCCACACAAGTGTTGCATCAATATTTGCAAACAGACAGCCACCATTAACAGTGTCAGACAGATGTTGAAGGACAACGACAATCTTAATTTGTTTTATTTTTAACAACCTCCTGGAGGATATGAAAAGAGGCACGGGCGTAATACCTGCGAACTAGCCGCTAGCCAAAGTTAGCGGACTGGGACTCTGATAGGGTTAGAAAACTTTTTTTTATTGCAGTAAAAACCCGAAGCAACATTATTCCTGTCAAATACACCCGTGACTGCAGATAAATTGCGAATATGAGAAAGAAATATTTAATAGCGGATTATAATGAGTTATTGCAGCCATACGGGTTCATTGTTATTAGTACATACAAGTTGTTGCTTAAAGGCATGCAAACTACAGTAACACGTTGAGTTATGTTTTATGCTTTTTTTATTTTTTATAATGAAGAGATGATGAGGTCAGAGACTGCCATGGGTGGACGCAAATACTGGAAACCACAATCCAAACTTTGTTCTCATAAAAACTCTTGGCTGATTTGCAAGTGATGCGCGGCCTCCAGTTCAGCTGCACTCGGCCATGGACACAAGAGAGGTATGCTGTCCTCATTTTTCTATTATATTTATAATTATAATATAAGCAGGACAAGTTATTAAATTGAGACCATGTAATATGCTTATAATGTCCTTTGACATTCGTAACACCAAGTGACAAAGGTCCCTCCACACAATGTTTCCTAACCCTAATTGTTACAAACGTTTTCCCCTAAACTATTATTATCAGATAGTAATTCATCTCAAGGTATATTAAGCGCATTATCTCGTTTTGCCGAAAGTTCAGTGATTCTCTACTTTTTTCTTGTACTTCATCAGTAACGATAAAGCCGCTTGTTTTCACAGTTTTATTATATTTACAGAAATTACATGTCAATCTAAAGTACTGGTAATTGATCGATTCATTGAATTATGTATTATGTTTCAGTTAAAATCGTTAAATTCTGTAATTTCAGTGTTCAGTAATGAATTTAATTATTATGTTTTTAAAATTATGGCATTTTCCCAGCGAATTCTACTACATAATTTCAACATATTTCAGAGCTTAAAATAAAAAATGGATGTTCACTATGGTAATTTCCATAGCTTTAAGATTTTTGTTTTGTTTTTAATTTTCTAGGTCTAGAAATCTCAAAATCAAACTTTTCTTGAATATGCAGCTTTTCCGAACACCAAGTGATCCCCAGTTCTTAAATTAAAATGACAGTTGTTAATAATTAAAATAAAAAATAATGTCAGTTGTCATCTTGAATTTTAGGTTATTTAAATGCTTATTTTGTCTTATTTTAAATCATCTGGTTGAGCGTCACTGATCTATACGCAGATAAAATAATTCAATTGAATTTATTTTAAAGAATCAAAAAAATTAAATAAAATCAGCCCCTTTAGAATTTAATACACCCCCTGGTAGACCCCGGCCCCCCATTTAAAAACTGCTTAATTACACATTTACAGTAAGGAGCGATATTAGGCACCTTCTGAGGCGTTCTTCACACATATCAATTAGTTACACTAGACGGTGTCCGGTAACCCAGGCCTCATGTACACTGTTCAAGGAAAAGAAGCCGCCTCATTGTTTTGTTTCCTCCTAAGGAAAAGGAGCGGGACGAGATCACCGTGCGCTTGCACCGGGACGGTGTGTCCCCTGAGGCTTCAGCAGAGGAGCGTGAGCGGTGCCTGTGGCGTTTGCTTCAGAGCAGTGAGGGCAGCCTGACCGCAGCCACCGAAGACCTGCAGACTTTGCGCACACAGCAGGCCAGCGAGATGAGAGAGGTGAGCAAGCAGATGGCAAGCCTACAGAATAACTAATTATGGTCTCCTTCAGCAACGTTGTAACATTACAGCACTGTTTTCTAACCAAAACAAACTCCTTCTGTAGCTAATGCCTTTGCTCTCTCTGCTGGGTTGTTTGATGGGTTTTTTCAAGGTGGAAAATTATGTGGAGCATATTCGAAACATGCTGGAGGAGCGGGAATCTCTTACGGCGGAGTACGAACGAGACAATGAACAGCTCCGTGCTGAACTCGCTCTAATGAAACAGCAGATGGGTGAGGGTTTTATGCTGACTTTATCGCATTTAAGATTGTATTCATTCTTCGCAGTTTTGTCCTTGCCTGTGTTTTCGTATAGCATACTACTCGTACTGTTTTTGCATTATACATACTTTTCTGTATCCTTCTTAGAGTAGTTTTCTGTAGTCTTAAAACGCATAGATCAGCTAGTATATTTCTCAAATGTGCAGTATATAACAGAGCATACTCTATCCCACAATGCAGTGTGCTTGACTGGTCTTTCCATAGTCCAGAGGTAATATCTGACACAATTCCCTTAATTCAATTGATCTGACAACCAAGAGTCAAAATTATTTAGTTATTTTAGGGTAAAAAAAAAAAACTATAGGCGCCACCTACTGGCCTGGGATGCGTAATACAGCGTTTTTGTCACTTTCTTGGATCCTTGTGAATGGGATCATTTTGACAGCATTGTCATCTGTACTGAAAAACCTTTGTTTTTAGCATGTTGCTGTGGAAATGTATCTTTAATATAATTTATATATCATTTATATATAAGGCATTCATAACTATTTTGATATTAATACAATTTAATAATAATAATACATTTTCTCTTTAGATTTAGTAATTTTATTATAAAAAAATTAATGATAACACTGTTTTTTTTCTTCATAGAATTAAGATTAAGAATGCAAAATGTGTTTATTGCAGATGTGAAAAATAGAATGCAGTAATACTAGCACGAAGTACTATGCTAGTATTCAATTCGCAACATAGCTCTTGTGTTCTGCACAGTGCCCAACTTGAACCCGCTTGCAATCCAGTAATTGGTCATGTTTGTCAGACTCTCAGTGTAAGGAGGTGGTGGAGATGCTGGAGCAGGAGGGTCTTGCAGAGATCAGCCAGAGCAGTGCGAGTGAGCAAGTGGCCTATCTGCTGGTGGAGAGAGTCACTCTGCTGGAGAGAATGGAGGCTGCCGAAAGAAAGCTGGACACCCAGACCCTCACTGGCAATCTCAGAGAGGTGCATCTACAGGTACTCTGAGAAATAACGCTTAACTTCTGGTAGACCATTATGCAAAAATATTATATTTCATATTTAAATATTATTTCATTGAGTCTATTTAGGATACAGAAAATGCTGACCTTGAATGGTGTTTGGATGAAAGAATGCATAAAGTATAAATGTTTATGTTGTAATAATAGCAATATACTGTATGTGTTAAAATTGTGGAGTCTTCTCTTGATAGTAATACTTCACTCGTGGCTTGAAGTTTTATGGTAATTTTAATATCTCGTCTTTTATGGAAATCAGGAGGAGCTGGATCATATCCGTCACACTTTGGAAGAGGAACTCAGACAGCAAAAGGAAAATATGAATAAGGTGAGGATATCATGAGTGTCTCATAAGAAAGCAGCCATTTCAGAAGCAGTGTGCTGGACTCAAAGAATGTCCCATATCAACAGTGTTTCATTGTCCATCTCTTTGTGTGTTGTACATCATAATTTTTCCTGATTCTTTGTCCCTCCCTAAATGGACAGGAGTCATCAGTTCAAAGTCCTTGGAGGAAGTTCTTTGGTGTGCGCAAGGCGACACTAAGAGCACAGAACCTTCCTGTACGTTCCCGTACCTTTCATAACTTAATTGGACTCATAAAAAAAGGCATCATAAGAAGTGGAACCTTCCGTATTGTCTTTGAGACGATGATCCAATTAAAGCAGATTAGGGCAGCTCCATGAAATAATGCATGCCTTGGTTGAACTCAAAGCAGAGAATAACAACATGCTGAGCCTCGCATGCACATATTAACACTTCTTATTTTCACTCTGGACCCTAACAGCACTGTGGAGCTCTTTCTTTCAGGGTGGTTACTAACCAGAGGCTGTTTGTCCCAATGTTACCGTTGTCACTGATGGTTATAAGGGAGAGCAGGCACATATTAAACTCTGTTCAGCTTCACTTGTGTTCTGTGGCTCATGCATGTTCAAGACGCATGGAGGCTGACATGCTTCTTGCTTGTCCAGTACAGCCAGGTTTATGTCTCACTGAAAGCTCTGTCCCCGTAGGCCCACAATGAAGAACTCAGTAGAGAGCGCACAGAGCAGCAGAAGTTAGAAAGGGATCTGGAAGAGGCATCGAGTCGTCTTGCTATGGCACATAAAGAGATTCGCCACCTGACAGATGAGCTAGACATTGCTCGTAAGGTCCAAAACTTGTCTGGTGAGTGAATAAGAGTTCAGATCTTGATATTGATAATAAAATACATTTACATACAGACTCATTTTTAAATGCTGCAAGTGAATTTAGGCGTCACACACTTATAATATACAGTATGAAAAATGGATTACATTTAACAGTATTATTAAATTGACTGACTTCACGTGAACAATAGATGCAATGTTATTTTAATTACTATTAATGTACTATAATATATAATATTTTGAATAAGCTTTAATTTAATCTGTTACAGTTAACCCCCCCCCCAAAAAAAAAAATTTGTTCACAATAACAGCACTAGTCAATGTAATTTAAATAAAAAAACAAAACAGGATTTAAGCATGAACAAATAAACAACTGATTATTAAATAACTGATTATCCGTTATTGACTGCTGCAGATTGACTGATCAAAGCACAATTTTTTTGATATATGGTGCATCCCTGCTTGTTTATTATGCAGTTAAACAAACTATTTTCCCCTAGTGAATGGCAAAATAGACACAACCATCCAGAAATCTCTAGTAATAGTGATGACCAAGCATCACTCATGTTGTCTTTAGAAAATGTAAAAATCTAGTTAAGTTGGCTTGAGAAAGCCAACTTAGTGATATTGTATCTAAACTTATTATTAAGTTGGCTTGAGAAAGCCAACTTAGTGATATTGTATCTAAACTTATTAAGTTGGCTTGAGAAAGCCAACTTAGTGATATTGTATCTAAACTTATTATTATTATTATTATTAAGTTGGCTTGAGAAAGCCAACTTAGTGATATTGTATCTAAACTTATTAAGTTGGCTTGAGAAAGCCAACTTAGTGATATTGTATCTAAACTTATTATTATTATTATTATTAAGTTGGCTTGAGAAAGCCAACTTAGTGATATTGTATCTAAACTTATTATTATTATTATTATTATTATTATTATTCTTCTTACCTAAAATTCTCAATGCATCTCCTCCTAGAGCTTTAAAGCTACAACCACTAAACTCTGCTCAGACTTCAGACCTGTTCTGACTTGAGTTGCTATCCCTTTTCAGACTGATCAGACTTATGATTTTTGATAAAACTGAAGATTAAAGTCATAAAATCTCCATAGACTTTCACTAATGAAGTGAAAACTGAATTTTAGATAGAGCGTCCACTCCATCTGTTGGTAACATCACAACATTACACCTGATATATAATACATTTCAAAACAGTATGTGTGAACATGTCCATTCCAATGGGCATGCATTTTATTTTTTTAAATCCTGAAAAAGAACTTGCAGGTCTACAATCGATTTTTTACTTTAATTAGTAAGTTAAATCTCTCTATTTTACATTCATAATATCACAAAATTACACCCCTGTCAGTGAGAGCACTGAAGTTTGAACGAATCAGAGCGCTGCAATTCAAAGCCTCAAAGCTTTTCAAAGACGCCATTACTGCTGGAGAGAGAGATCATAATCTCCTAAAATAGATTTATGTGAGAGAGCTTATGATCAAACGGAAATTGTTTCCGATTATCAAGTAACCGCTGCAGCGTGTTTCCTTGAAGATTTATGCACTTATATGGCCAAATTCTGACTCTCATTCGTCTTTACTCGGCAACGGAGTACATTACTATGGGGAAGGTAAGTGAAGTTTAAACGCGCGTCCTCCTGGACTCGCGCCAACGCATAACCGTCTAAGCACCTACGTTTATTTATAGCGCTCATTTATGTACTTTATTGCCGAATTCTGACTCTCGCTCGTGAGTCAATATACATTGGAAAAGGCTTCCCTGAGCAGCGCGCGCTGACTCTCTTCAAATGCAGCGTCTAACAGTCAAAGTTATTTATAACTAATTCTTGAGTATATAGTTACATTGTGTTAATTCTTTTATCTGCTTTTAACTAAAGTCTGACTCCTGTTCTCGAGTTCAAACGCGCTTCCTGAGCAGATTCGCTGATAGATCGATGTTTTGTGAACACTTAAACAGTAAATGAAATAAGATTTTTAAAGGATGCAAAAAACATGGCAGATCGATTCAAACTGTAAACTGCTTGAGATAAAAAAAAACTGCATTACTCTGCTGCATTACATGAGCAGGAATTATTTAAAAAATACTAATATTTAAGTTATTTTGTTTCCCATGGAGGAAGGCTTTATACAAATATTACATTGCGTTGATTCCTTTATCTGCTATAATTGCCGTGTTGAACTGAAGTCTGACATGGCAGATCGAGTCAATCTGAAAACTGCTTGAGATTAGAAAAAACTGCATTACTCTCCTCATTGTACTTTAGCAGGAATTATTTTAAAAATACTAATATTTAAGTTTGTTTCCCATGAAGGAAGGATTTACATATACATCTAAAAAGTATGTATTAGAGCAGAGGTCACTAATAGGCGGACCGCGGTCCGGATCCGGACCCAGCCGCCGTTCTGTCCGGACCCGGACCAATAACCCATAAATTATTGACTTTTGTCGGAGCGTTTCTTTTTTAACCCGCGCAGCTTTTCTAGCATCTATGGTACTGGTTTAGCGGGGCCCAGGAAACTCACAGACCAATAGCATGCGTTGTAAATCATGTCATGTGATACTACTCGAGTCAGACAGCGAGAGAGAGAGACACACACACACACACACAGGGAGAGACGACGAGACGAGACGAATGAGAGACAACGTTTCACATGGCGTGCTCTAAAAAGAGAAAAGTGGACAGCGAAAACAGAGCTTTTAATCAAGAATGGACGGATTCTTACATGTTCATTCTTCCCACGGGCAGTTCGAAACCGGTATGTCTCATATGTTCAGAGACTGTCGCGATTATTAAAAGCGGCAATGTGAAACGCCACTATGAGACAAAGCACAAATCCTTTGATCAAACATACCCACTTAAATCCGCACTGAAGGCACAGAAAATAAACGATCTAAAAGCCCAATATGATCGATCCAGCAGAATCCTAACACATTCATTCACTGCCCAACAACGTGCTAACGAATGTTCCCTTAAAGTTGCTTGGATTTTGGGCAAACATAAAAAACCATTTACTGATGGAGGGGTTGTCAAGGAGTGCATGAGTGCGGTAGCTGAAAACCTTATTTGAGGGGAAACAAAAAGACGACATGTGTGTAAAAATCAAGCAAATACCTATGTCAGCATCATCAGCAAAGACGTGTTTAATGTGTTAAAATGTGTTTAAACTTAAGATGTGAAAGGAAGTTAACTAAAAAGTAAAAGGGAAACTCAAGCTATACTTTTTATTTCCTTTTTCTAAAATTAAGCACTTTATTTTGAGATGCACATTTTTCAAAAGCTCTCTGTTGTGTTTTATTTATTTTTAATTTATTTTTAAATGCAGCCTTTATTTTATTTAAATTGATCATTTATTATTAGAGTACTTATTATTTCCCTACAGCTCAGTATATAAAATGACAATAAATATTGTTAAAATATTATTCAATTTGTACTTTCATTTTATTTGACAGTCGTCTCTTGACTAGGCTACTTACATATTTTCATACAACTTCTAGGCTGTGGCACTGAATGATAACACAAGTTAGTCATTGTGATGTTGCGGACCTTTGGTTGCTGATTTTTTTTTCTAACTGGACCTCTTAGAATTTTAATTCAATACCCCTGTATTAGAGGCTCCATATACGCGCGTCCTCCCGCATTCGCGCGTCCACGCCTAAGCGCCTACGTTTATTTATAGCGCCTAAATTTATTCACACACATACATGCATATCTATCTACATTTATATTGTAAATATAAAGGGCTCCATATACATTCAGTGTAACTGCTGTCTGTTTTGAAAGTGGTAAGACTACATAAATAATGCTTAATTACATCTTTAAAATAGAAATAAAACAAAGTATTATTCACAGTATCACAGTACCATTTATTATATATATATATATATATATATATATACACACATACACACACATCTATTTCGTATATATAAAAGGCTACATATAGTGTAACTGTGGTGTAACTGCAGTCTCTTTTGAAAGTGATTAGCCTATATTAATAATGCTTAATTACAGCTTTAAAATAGAAATAAAACAAAGTATTATTCACAGTATCATATATATATATATATATATATATATATATATATATATATATACACACACACACACACACACCTCTATACATATATATATATATATATATATATATATATATACACATACACATCTATTTAGTATATATAAAAGGCTACATATACATGCAGTGTAACTGCAGTCTCTTTTGAAAGTGATTAGCCTATACTAATAATGCTTAATTACAGCTTTAAAATAGAAATTAAACAAAGTATTTTTTGCATTAGTGAAAACTGACCGTTAAAAGCCAAGGATGTAATTAAACCGTAAACATTTTTATAAACTAATTACAATTTTCCAACACTTTGAGGATCAAAAGGCATAATTATAACTTATTTTTAAGTTTAAACTCTCAAAACTTTTCAAGCTAATTAACGATAAATCTTGCTAACAATATGCTAATTCAGCAAATTCTTGCCAGCAACATGCTTATTTATGTTAAATGTTGCTAATGACTTCGGAATTCATACTAAATCTTGCTAGCAACAAGATTATTAACATTAAATCTTGCTAGCAAAATTGATCATCAATTGATTAAAGATTAAATTATGATCAAAGAACATAACGACACCTTAGTAACTGCCTAGAAACAACGCAAGGCAATAACTAACAAGAGTATATATGCTCAAGATCTAATTCTTTCCATCTATCCATCTGTAAACTTTCAAAACTTTTTAAGCTTTTACAAATAAATTTAACTTTCAGGCTAGGCTTTCTCAAGCCAACTGAAGTTTATATCATAAACTTCCTCTATCTAGTTAAGTTGGCTTGAGAAAGCCAACTTAGTGATATTGTATCTAAACTTATTATTATTATTATTATTATTATTCTTACCTAAAATTCTAAAAGCATCTCCTCCTAGAGCTTTAAAGCTACAACCACTAAACTCTGCTCAGACTTCAGACCTGTTCTGACTTGAGTTGCTATCCCTTTTCAGACTGATCAGACTTATGATTTTTGATAAAACTGAAGATTAAAGTCATAAAATCTCCATAGACTTTCACTAATGAAGTGAAAACTGAATTTTAGATAGAGCGTCCACTCCATCTGTTGGTAACATCACAACATTACACCTGATATATAATACATTTCAATACAGTATGTGTGAACATGTCCATTCCAATGGGCATGCATTTTTTTTTTTAAATCCTGAAAAAAAACTTGCAGGTCTACAATCGATTTTTTACTTTAATTAGTAAGTTAAATCTCTCTATTTTGCATACATAATATCACAAAATTACACCCCTGTCAGTGAGAACACTGAAGTTTGAACGAATCAGAGCGCTGCAATTCAAAGCCTCAAAGCTTTTCAAAGACGCCATTACTGCTGGAGAGAGAGATCATAATCTCCTAAAATAGATTTATGTGAGAGAGTTTATGATCAAACGGAAATTGTTTCCGATTATCAAGTAACCGCTGCAGCGTGTTTCCTTGAAGATTTATGTACTTATATGGCCAAATTCTGACTCTCATTCGTCTTTACATGGCGACGGATTTTCGCTGTTGAGCACTATGATACTATAGGGAAGGTAAGTGAAGTTTAAACGCGCGTCCTCCTGGACTCGCGGCAACGCATAACCATCTAATCGCCTAAGTTTATTTATAGCGCTCATTTATGTACTTTATTGCCGAATTCGGACTCTCGCTCGTGTTTGCACGGCTAAGACACATGTAAAAGGCTTCCCTGAGCAGCGCGCGCTGACTCTCTTCAAATGCAGCGTCTAACAGTCAAAGTTATTTATAACTAATTCTTGAGTATATAGTTACATTGTGTTAATTCTTTTATCTGCTTTTAACTAAAGTCTGACTCCTGTTCTCGAGTTCAAACGCGCTTCCTGAGCAGATTCGCTGATAGATCGATGTTTTGTGAACACTTAAACAGTAAATGAAATACGATTTTTAAAGGATGCAAAAAACATGGCAGATCGATTCAAACTGTAAACTGCTTGAGATTAAAAAAAACTGCATTACTCTGCTGCATTACATGAGCAGGAATTATTTAAAAAATACTAATATTTAAGTTATTTTGTTTCCCATGGAGGAAGGCTTTATACAAATATTACATTGCGTTTATTCCTTTATCTGCTATAATTGCCGTGTTGAACTGAAGTCTGACATGGCAGATCGAGTCAATCTGAAAACTGCTTGAGATTAGAAAAAACTGCATTACTCTCCTCATTGTACTTTAGCAGGAATTATTTTAAAAATACTAATATTTAAGTTTGTTTCCCATGAAGGAAGGATTTACATATACATCTAAAAAGTATGTATTAGAGGCTCCATATACGCGCGTCCTCCCGCATTCGCGCGTCCACGCCTAAGCGCCTACGTTTATTTATAGCGCCTAAATTTATTCACACACATACATGCATATCTATCTACATCTATATTGTAAATATAAAGGGCTCCATATACATGCAGTGTAACTGCTGTCTGTTTTGAAAGTGGTAAGACTACATAAATAATGCTTAATTACATCTTTAAAATAGAAATAAAACAAAGTATTATTCACAGTATCACAGTACCATTTATATATATATATATATATATATATATATATATATATACACATATACACACACATCTATTTCGTATATATAAAAGGCTACATATAGTGTAACTGTGGTGTAACTGCAGTCTCTTTTGAAAGTGATTAGCCTATATTAATAATGCTTAATTACAGCTTTAAAATAGAAATAAAACAAAGTATTATTCACAGTAAAGTATATATATATATATATATATATATATATACACACACACATCTATACATATTATATATATATATACATATACACATCTATTTAGTATATATAAAAGGCTACATATACATGCAGTGTAACTGCAGTCTCTTTTGAAAGTGATTAGCCTATACTAATAATGCTTAATTACAGCTTTAAAATAGAAATTAAACAAAGTATTTTTCGCATTAGTGAAAACTGACCGTTAAAAGCCAAGGATGTAATTAAACCGTAAACATTTTTTTAAACTAATTACAATTTTCCAACACTTTGGGGATCAAAAAGCATAATTATAACTTATTTTTAAGTTTAAACTCTCAAAACTTTTTAAGCTAATTAACGATAAATCTTGCTAACAATATGCTAATTCAGCAAATTCTTGCCAGCAACATGCTTATTTATGTTAATGTAACGGAGGACTCACAGGCAGGGATCCAATCGCAATGTCTTTATTTAGAATGGTCGTACAGGCAGGGGGTCAGGGCAAAACAGAGAGCAATCGTGGTCAGTAATCCAAGCAGGGGTCAGGAAGGCAGGCAGAACAGATACAGAAACGATAGTCCAGGCGAGAGGTCGAGGGACTTTGGTGAAGCTGAGGGAGTGAGAAGCCAGGCTGTGCCGAAGTGTTGACGGACCGAGGTGGAGAGAAGGGGTCTGAGGCTGGAGGCGGAGTCAGGCATTCCCCGACTGCCGTCGAGGCTGGAGTCGGCAGGATCTGCGGCGGTACCATCCAGCTGAGCACATGCAGTGGCGGTGCAGGACTGACGATCTCTGGCAGAGACAGGGTAGGAGGGCGGGCAGACACAGACAGGAATGATAAACGCTTGGAATGACAGCAATAGCAAATCGAGACCTCGCAGTGAATGTGTGTGTGAAGCAGTCTTTTATAGTACATGATAATGATATACAGGTGGTGTGGCAAACAGTGAAGATGGAGTCCAGGTGTGTGTGTAATCAGTCTAGTGTGATGGTTGCTGGGAAATGTAGTGTGTAGTGAAGTGTCAGTATAAGTGAGTGAGCTCCTTCTGGTGGCCAGGGAGGGGAGCGCAGAGCTCATATTCATAACAGTTAAATGTTGCTAATGACTTCAGAATTCATACTAAATCTTGCTAGCAACAAGATAATTAACATTAAATCTTGCTAGCAAAATTGATCATCAATTGATTAAAGATTAAATTATGATCAAAGAACATAACGACACCTTAGTAACTGCCTAGAAACAACGCAAGGCAATAACTAACAAGAGTATATATGCTCAAGATCTAATTCTTTCCATCTATCCATCTGTAAACTTAAACAACTTTTTAAGCTTTTACAAATAAATTTAACTTTCAGGCTAGGCTTTCTCAAGCCAACTGAAGTTTATATCATAAACTTCCTCTATCTAGTTATTATTATTATTCTTCTTACCTAAAATTCTCAATGCATCTCCTCCTAGAGCTTTAAAGCTACAACCACTAAACTCTGCTCAGACTTCAGACCTGTTCTGACTTGAGTTGCTATCCCTTTTCAGACTGATCAGACTTATGATTTTTGATAAAACTGAAGATTAAAGTCATAAAATCTCCATAGACTTTCACTAATGAAGTGAAAACTGAATTTTAGATAGAGCGTCCACTCCATCTGTTGGTAACATCACAACATTACACCTGATATATAATACATTTCAAAACAGTATGTGTGAACATGTCCATTCCAATGGGCATGCATTTTATTTTTTTAAATCCTGAAAAAAAACTTGCAGGTCTACAATCGATTTTTTACTTTAATTAGTAAGTTAAATCTCTCTATTTTACATTCATAATATCACAAAATTACACCCCTGTCAGTGAGAGCACTGAAGTTTGAACGAATCAGAGCGCTGCAATTCAAAGCCTCAAAGCTTTTCAAAGACGCCATTACTGCTGGAGAGAGAGATCATAATCTCCTAAAATAGATTTATGTGAGAGAGTTTATGATCAAACGGAAATTGTTTCCGATTATCAAGTAACCGCTGCAGCGTGTTTCCTTGAAGATTTATGCACTTATATGGCCAAATTCTGACTCTCATTCGTCTTTACTCGGCAACGGAGTACATTACTATGGGGAAGGTAAGTGAAGTTTAAACGCGCGTCCTCCTGGACTCGCGCCAAAGCATAACCGTCTAAGCACCTACGTTTATTTATAGCGCTCATTTATGTACTTTATTGCCGAATTCTGACTCTCGCTCGTGAGTCAATATACATTGGAAAAGGCTTCCCTGAGCAGCGCGCGCGCTGACTCTCTTCAAATGCAGCGTCTAACAGTCAAAGTTATTTATAACTAATTCTTGAGTATATAGTTACATTGTGTTAATTCTTATATCTGCTTTTAACTAAAGTCTGACTCCTGTTTTCGAGTTCAAACGCGCTTCCTGAGCATATTCGCTGATAGATCGATGTTTTGTGAACACTTAAACAGTAAATGAAATAAGATTTTTAAAGGATGCAAAAAACATGGCAGATCGATTCAAACTGTAAACTCCTTGAGATAAAAAAAACTGCATTACTCTGCTGCATTACATGAGCAGGAATTATTTAAAAAATACTAATATTTAAGTTATTTTGTTTCCCATGGAGGAAGGCTTTATACAAATATTACATTGCGTTGATTCCTTTATCTGCTATAATTGCCGTGTTGAACTGAAGTCTGACATGGCAGATCGAGTCAATCTGAAAACTGCTTGAGATTAGAAAAAACTGCATTACTCTCCTCATTGTACTTTAGCAGGAATTATTTTAAAAATACTAATATTTAAGTTTGTTTCCCATGAAGGAAGGATTTACATATACATCTAAAAAGTATGTATTAGAGGCTCCATATACGCGCGTCCTCCCGCATTCGCGCGTCCACGCCTAAGCGCCTACGTTTATTTATAGCGCCTAAATCTATTCACACACATACATGCATATCTATCTACATTTATATTGTAAATATAAAGGGCTCCATATACATTCAGTGTAACTGCTGTCTGTTTTGAAAGTGGTAAGACTACATAAATAATGCTTAATTACATCTTTAAAATAGAAATAAAACAAAGTATTATTCACAGTATCACAGTACCATTTATTTATATATATATATATATATATATATATATATATATATATATATATATATATATATATATATATATATATATATACACACATACACACACATCTATTTCGTATATATAAAAGGCTACATATAGTGTAACTGTGGTGTAACTGCAGTCTCTTTTGAAAGTGATTAGCCTATATTAATAATGCTTAATTACAGCTTTAAAATAGAAATAAAACAAAGTATTATTCACAGTATCATATATATATATATATATATATATATACACACACACACACACACACCTCTATACATATTATATATATATATATATATATATATATACACATACACATCTATTTAGTATATATAAAAGGCTACATATACATGCAGTGTAACTGCAGTCTCTTTTGAAAGTGATTAGCCTATACTAATAATGCTTAATTACAGCTTTAAAATAGAAATTAAACAAAGTAGTTTTTTGCATTAGTGAAAACTGACCGTTAAAAGCCAAGGATGTAATTAAACCGTAAACATTTTTATAAACTAATTACAATTTTCCAACACTTTGAGGATCAAAAAGCATAATTATAACTTATTTTTAAGTTTAAACTCTCAAAACTTTTCAAGCTAATTAACGATAAATCTTGCTAACAATATGCTAATTCAGCAAATTCTTGCCAGCAACATGCTTATTTATGTTAAATGTTGCTAATGACTTCGGAATTCATACTAAATCTTGCTAGCAACAAGATAATTAACATTAAATCTTGCTAGCAAAATTGATCATCAATTGATTAAAGATTAAATTATGATCAAAGAACATAACGACACCTTAGTAACTGCCTAGAAACAACGCAAGGCAATAACTAACAAGAGTATATATGCTCAAGATCTAATTCTTTCCATCTATCCATCTGTAAACTTAAACAACTTTTTAAGCTTTTACAAATAAATTTAACTTTCAGGCTAGGCTTTCTCAAGCCAACTGAAGTTTATATCATAAACTTCCTCTATCTAGTTATTATTATTCTTCTTACCTAAAATTCTCAATGCATCTCCTCCTAGAGCTTTAAAGCTACAACCACTAAACTCTGCTCAGACTTCAGACCTGTTCTGACTTGAGTTGCTATCCCTTTTCAGACTGATCAGACTTATGATTTTTGATAAAACTGAAGATTAAAGTCATAAAATCTCCATAGACTTTCACTAATGAAGTGAAAACTGAATTTTAGATAGAGCGTCCACTCCATCTGTTGGTAACATCACAACATTACACCTGATATATAATACATTTCAATACAGTATGTGTGAACATGTCCATTCCAATGGGCATGCATTTTATTTTTTTAAATCCTGAAAAAAAACTTGCAGGTCTACAATCGATTTTTTACTTTAATTAGTAAGTTAAATCTCTCTATTTTACATTCATAATATCACAAAATTACACCCCTGTCAGTGAGGGCACTGAAGTTTGAACGAATCAGAGCGCTGCAATTCAAAGCCTCAAAGCTTTTCAAAGACGCCATTACTGCTGGAGAGAGAGATCATAATCTCCTAAAATAGATTTATGTGAGAGAGTCTATGATCAAACGGAAATTGTTTCCGATTATCAAGTAACCGCTGCAGCGTGTTTCCTTGAAGATTTATGCACTTATATGGCCAAATTCTGACTCTCATTCGTCTTTACTCGGCAAAGGATTTTCGCTGTTGAGCACTATGATACTATAGGAAAGGTAAGTGAAGTTTAAACGCGCGTCCTCCTGGACTCGCGCCAAAGCATAACCGTCTAATCGCCTAAGTTTATTTATAGCGCTCATTTATGTACTTTATTGCCGAATTCTGACTCTCGCTCGTGTTTGCACGGGGAAGACACATGTAAACGGCTTCCCTGAGCAGAGCGCGCTGACTCTCTTCAAATGCAGCGTCTAACAGTCAAAGTTATTTATAACTAATTCTCGAGTATATAGTTACATTGTGTTAATTCTTTTATCTGCTTTTAACTAAAGTCTGACTCCTGTTCTCGAGTTCAAACGCGTTTCCTGAGCAGATTCGCTGATAGATCGATGTTTTGTGAACACTTAAACAATAAATGAAATAAGGTATTTAAAAGGATGCAAAAACGATGGCAGATCGCTTCAAACTTTAAACTGCTTGAGTTAAAAAAAACTGCATTACTCTGCTGCATTACATGAGCAGGAATTATTTTAAAAATACTAATATTTAAGTTATTTTGTTTCCCATGGAGGAAGGCTTTATACAAATATTACATTGCGTTGATTCATTTATCTGCTATAATTGCCGTGTTGAACTGAAGTCTGACATGGCAGATCAATTCAATCTGAAAACTGCTTGAGATTAGAAAAAACAGCATTACTCTCCTCATTGTACTTTAGCAGGAATTATTTAAGAAATACTAATATTTAAGTTATTTTATTTCACATGAAGAAAGGCTTTATACACACACACACACACATACATATATATATATATACATATACATATATATTTATATATACACACACATACATATCTATCTATACACACATTTATATAGTAAATAAATGTATAAAGGGCTCCATATATATGCAGTGTAACTGCAGTCTGTTTAGAAAGTGGTAAGACTATATTAATAATGCTTAATTACATCTTTAAAATAGAAATAAAACAAAGTATTCACATTAGTGAAAACTGACCGTTAAAAGCCAAGGTTGTAATTAAACCGTAAACATTTTTATAAACTAATTGCAATTTTCAACACTTTGGGGATCAAAAAGCATTGTTATTTATTTTTTGGTATTTCGTTACAACACCGATGATCCCTCATGATGAAAAAACTCCATGTATGTTCCCTAGATGCCATTTTGTGCACTAACCAAGTATTGCAACACTTCTGTAATCAATTAATTATTTACTCATGTTTATTACCAATGTAAATGTTGTTTATTTTAGATTAATATTTAATATTCATTATTATTCTTTGATATTTCAGACCACTCACTGTTCAGCTGAATCATCAATAACCTCCAGTCTCTGCGTCAACTGACTCTTGTGTTCTTTAAAACATTAAATCTCACTAGTGACTTGTTAAATAACATTCATTCTCGTCAGTGACATGTTAACTCATGTTAAGGCCCCGTCCACACGGAGACGCGGATCACTGCATCCGCACACATTTCTTATCGGATTGGCGTTCCGTCCACACTGATCCGGCGATTTGGGAGACTGAATCCGCTCTCTTTTGATACCGGGTCCTAAAGTGGATAGATCTGAATCCGACACCCTTGCGGACTCGTGTGGACGGCCAATCCGTATATTTTTTTGTTTACCGATGATGTCATCACATCACGTGTCGGCTGCGTCACAGTAACAGCAACAGTGTTGCCAGATTGTACTGAAGATTCCAGCGCAGCTACAGCTTAAAACCCTCCAATTTAAAAAAATACCAGCCCAAAGTGCGTACTCTTATAAATAATGAAAAATATTGAGCGATTTTATGCATCAAAAACCATCCCAAATTTGATCAACCAGCCCAATGCATTTTTTCCCGATCGGACGTGACAAAAAGGTAACTAGCAATCTGGCAACACTGAACAGCAACAACAATGCGCATGCTCAAGGTCGTCTTCTCTGTGTATAGTGTATTATCTGTGGCAGAATTACAGCGCCCCATACTGGTCTGGCATATAAACTACACCGGATTCAGTCGGTTTCAGTGGTATCGTGTGGACGCTGATATTTTTTTTTGAACGAGGAAAAAAAAGATCGGATAGGGAACGCGCCGGCATCGTGTGGACGTGGCCTAAATCTCACAAGCGACCTACGAATTAACAAATCTCACTAGCGACATGTTAGTTCACAATAAATGTCAATAGCGTCTTGTTAATTAACGTTAAATCTTGCTAGCAACATGCTAGATCACGCAAATTCTCACTAGTGACATGCTAGATCATGCTAAATCTTGATAGCAACTTGTTAATTAACAATAAATCTTGCTACCAATATGCTAATTCAGCTAATTCTTGCCAGCAACATGCTTATTTATGTTAAATGTTGCTAATGACTTCGGAATTCATACTAAATCTTGCTAGCAACAAGATAATTAACATTAAATCTTGCTAGCAAAATTGATCATCAATTGATTAAAGATTAAATTATGATCAAAGAACATAACGACACCTTAGTAACTGCCTAGAAACAACGCAAGGCAATAACTAACAAGAGTATATATGCTCAAGATCTAATTCTTTCCATCTATCCATCTGTAAACTTTCAAAACTTTTTAAGCTTTTACAAATAAATTTAACTTTCAGGCTAGGCTTTCTCAAGCCAACTGAAGTTTATATCATAAACTTCCTCTATCTAGTTAAGTTGGCTTGAGAAAGCCAACTTAGTGATATTGTATCTAAACTTATTATTATTATTATTATTATTATTATTATTATTCTTACCTAAAATTCTCAATGCATCTCCTCCTAGAGCTTTAAAGCTACAACCACTAAACTCTGCTCAGACTTCAGACCTGTTCTGACTTGAGTTGCTATCCCTTTTCAGACTGATCAGACTTATGATTTTTGATAAAACTGAAGATTAAAGTCATAAAATCTCCATAGACTTTCACTAATGAAGTGAAAACTGAATTTTAGATAGAGCGTCCACTCCATCTGTTGGTAACATCACAACATTACACCTGATATATAATACATTTCAATACAGTATGTGTGAACATGTCCATTCCAATGGGCATGCATTTTATTTTTTTAAATCCTGAAAAAAAACTTGCAGGTCTACAATCGATTTTTTACTTTAATTAGTAAGTTAAATCTCTCTATTTTACATTCACAATATCACAAAATTACACCCCTGTCAGTGAGAGCACTGAAGTTTGAACGAATCAGAGCGCTGCAATTCAAAGCCTCAAAGCTTTTCAAAGACGCCATTACTGCTGGAGAGAGAGATCATAATCTCCTAAAATAGATTTATGTGAGAGAGTTTATGATCAAACGGAAATTGTTTCCGATTATCAAGTAACCGCTGCAGCGTGTTTCCTTGAAGATTTATGCACTTATATGGCCAAATTCTGACTCTCATTCGTCTTTACTCGGCAACGGAGTACATTACTATGGGGAAGGTAAGTGAAGTTTAAACGCGCGTCCTCCTGGACTCGCGCCAAAGCATAACCGTCTAAGCACCTACGTTTATTTATAGCGCTCATTTATGTACTTTATTGCCGAATTCTGACTCTCGCTCGTGAGTCAATATACATTGGAAAAGGCTTCCCTGAGCAGCGCGCGCGCTGACTCTCTTCAAATGCAGCGTCTAACAGTCAAAGTTATTTATAACTAATTCTTGAGTATATAGTTACATTGTGTTAATTCTTATATCTGCTTTTAACTAAAGTCTGACTCCTGTTCTCGAGTTCAAACGCGCTTCCTGAGCAGATTCGCTGATAGATCGATGTTTTGTGAACACTTAAACAGTAAATGAAATAAGATTTTTAAAGGATGCAAAAACATGGCAGATCGATTCAAACTGTAAACTGCTTGAGATTAAAAAAACTGCATTACTCTGCTGCATTACATGAGCAGGAATTATTTAAAAAATACTAATATTTAAGTTATTTTGTTTCCCATGGAGGAAGGCTTTATACAAATATTACATTGCGTTGATTCCTTTATCTGCTATAATTGCCGTGTTGAACTGAAGTCTGACATGGCAGATCGAGTCAATCTGAAAACTGCTTGAGATTAGAAAAAACTGCATTACTCTCCTCATTGTACTTTAGCAGGAATTATTTTAAAAATACTAATATTTAAGTTTGTTTCCCATGAAGGAAGGATTTACATATACATCTAAAAAGTATGTATTAGAGGCTCCATATACGCGCGTCCTCCCGCATTCGCGCGTCCACGCCTAAGCGCCTACGTTTATTTATAGCGCCTAAATTTATTCACACACATACATGCATATCTATCTACATCTATATTGTAAATATAAAGGGCTCCATATACATGCAGTGTAACTGCTGTCTGTTTTGAAAGTGGTAAGACTACATAAATAATGCTTAATTACATCTTTAAAATAGAAATAAAACAAAGTATTATTCACAGTATCACAGTACCATTTATATATATATATATATATATATATATATATATATATATATATATATATATATATATATATACACATATACACACACATCTATTTCGTATATATAAAAGGCTACATATAGTGTAACTGTGGTGTAACTGCAGTCTCTTTTGAAAGTGATTAGCCTATATTAATAATGCTTAATTACAGCTTTAAAATAGAAATAAAACAAAGTATTATTCACAGTAAAGTATATATATATATATATATATATATACACACACACATCTATACATATTATATATATATATATATATATACATATACACATCTATTTAGTATATATAAAAGGCTACATATACATGCAGTGTAACTGCAGTCTCTTTTGAAAGTGATTAGCCTATACTAATAATGCTTAATTACAGCTTTAAAATAGAAATTAAACAAAGTATTTTTCGCATTAGTGAAAACTGACCGTTAAAAGCCAAGGATGTAATTAAACCGTAAACATTTTTTTAAACTAATTACAATTTTCCAACACTTTGGGGATCAAAAAGCATAATTATAACTTATTTTTAAGTTTAAACTCTCAAAACTTTTTAAGCTAATTAACGATAAATCTTGCTAACAATATGCTAATTCAGCAAATTCTTGCCAGCAACATGCTTATTTATGTTAATGTAACGGAGGACTCACAGGCAGGGATCCAATCGCAATGTCTTTATTTAGAATGGTCGTACAGGCAGGGGGTCAGGGCAAAACAGAGAGCAATCGTGGTCAGTAATCCAAGCAGGGGTCAGGAAGGCAGGCAGAACAGATACAGAAACGATAGTCCAGGCGAGAGGTCGAGGGACTTTGGTGAAGCTGAGGGAGTGAGAAGCCAGGCTGTGCCGAAGTGTTGACGGACCGAGGTGGAGAGAAGGGGTCTGAGGCTGGAGGCGGAGTCAGGCATTCCCCGACTGCCGTCGAGGCTGGAGTCGGCAGGATCTGCGGCGGTACCATCCAGCTGAGCACATGCAGTGGCGGTGCAGGACTGACGATCTCTGGCAGAGACAGGGTAGGAGGGCGGGCAGACACAGACAGGAATGATAAACGCTTGGAATGACAGCAATAGCAAATCGAGACCTCGCAGTGAATGTGTGTGTGAAGCAGTCTTTTATAGTACATGATAATGATATACAGGTGGTGTGGCAAACAGTGAAGATGGAGTCCAGGTGTGTGTGTAATCAGTCTAGTGTGATGGTTGCTGGGAAATGTAGTGTGTAGTGAAGTGTCAGTATAAGTGAGTGAGCTCCTTCTGGTGGCCAGGGAGGGGAGCGCAGAGCTCATATTCATAACAGTTAAATGTTGCTAATGACTTCAGAATTCATACTAAATCTTGCTAGCAACAAGATAATTAACATTAAATCTTGCTAGCAAAATTGATCATCAATTGATTAAAGATTAAATTATGATCAAAGAACATAACGACACCTTAGTAACTGCCTAGAAACAACGCAAGGCAATAACTAACAAGAGTATATATGCTCAAGATCTAATTCTTTCCATCTATCCATCTGTAAACTTAAACAACTTTTTAAGCTTTTACAAATAAATTTAACTTTCAGGCTAGGCTTTCTCAAGCCAACTGAAGTTTATATCATAAACTTCCTCTATCTAGTTATTATTATTATTCTTCTTACCTAAAATTCTCAATGCATCTCCTCCTAGAGCTTTAAAGCTACAACCACTAAACTCTGCTCAGACTTCAGACCTGTTCTGACTTGAGTTGCTATCCCTTTTCAGACTGATCAGACTTATGATTTTTGATAAAACTGAAGATTAAAGTCATAAAATCTCCATAGACTTTCACTAATGAAGTGAAAACTGAATTTTAGATAGAGCGTCCACTCCATCTGTTGGTAACATCACAACATTACACCTGATATATAATACATTTCAAAACAGTATGTGTGAACATGTCCATTCCAATGGGCATGCATTTTATTTTTTTAAATCCTGAAAAAAAACTTGCAGGTCTACAATCGATTTTTTACTTTAATTAGTAAGTTAAATCTCTCTATTTTACATTCATAATATCACAAAATTACACCCCTGTCAGTGAGAGCACTGAAGTTTGAACGAATCAGAGCGCTGCAATTCAAAGCCTCAAAGCTTTTCAAAGACGCCATTACTGCTGGAGAGAGAGATCATAATCTCCTAAAATAGATTTATGTGAGAGAGTTTATGATCAAACGGAAATTGTTTCCGATTATCAAGTAACCGCTGCAGCGTGTTTCCTTGAAGATTTATGCACTTATATGGCCAAATTCTGACTCTCATTCGTCTTTACTCGGCAAAGGATTTTCGCTGTTGAGCACTATGATACTATAGGAAAGGTAAGTGAAGTTTAAACGCGCGTCCTCCTGGACTCGCGCCAAAGCATAACCGTCTAATCGCCTAAGTTTATTTATAGCGCTCATTTATGTACTTTATTGCCGAATTCTGACTCTCGCTCGTGTTTGCACGGGGAAGACGCATGTAAATGGCTTCCCTGAGCAGCGCGCGCTGACTCTCTTCAAATGCAGCGTCTAACAGTCAAAGTTATTTATAACTAATTCTCGAGTATATAGTTACATTGTGTTAATTCTTTTATCTGCTTTTAACTAAAGTCTGACTCCTGTTCTCGAGTTCAAACGCGTTTCCTGAGCAGATTCGCTGATAGATCGATGTTTTGTGAACACTTAAACAATAAATGAAATAAGGTATTTAAAAGGATGCAAAAACGATGGCAGATCGCTTCAAACTGTAAACTGCTTGAGTTCAAAAAAACTGCATTACTCTGCTGCATTACATGAGCAGGAATTATTTTAAAAATACTAATATTTAAGTTATTTTGTTTCCCATGGAGGAAGGCTTTATACAAATATTACATTGCGTTGATTCATTTATCTGCTATAATTGCCGTGTTGAACTGAAGTCTGACATGGCAGATCAATTCAATCTGAAAACTGCTTGAGATTAGAAAAAACAGCATTACTCTCCTCATTGTACTTTAGCAGGAATGATTTAAGAAATACTAATATTTAAGTTATTTTATTTCACATGAAGAAAGGCTTTATACACACACACACACATACATATATATATATATATATACATATACATATATATATATATATATATATATATATATATACACACACATACATATCTATCTATACACACATTTATATAGTAAATAAATGTATAAAGGGCTCCATATATATGCAGTGGAACTGCAGTCTGTTTAGAAAGTGGTAAGACTATATTAATAATGCTTAATTACATCTTTAAAATAGAAATAAAACAAAGTATTCACATTAGTGAAAACTGACCGTTAAAAGCCAAGGTTGTAATTAAACCGTAAACATTTTTATAAACTAATTGCAATTTTCAACACTTTGGGGATCAAAAAGCATTGTTATTTATTTTTTGGTATTTCGTTACAACACCGATGATCCCTCATGATGAAAAAACTCCATGTATGTTCCCTAGATGCCATTTTGTGCACTAACCAAGTATTGCAACACTTCTGTAATCAATTAATTATTTACTCATGTTTATTACCAATGTAAATGTTGTTTATTTTAGATTAATATTTAATATTCATTATTATTCTTTGATATTTCAGACCACTCACTGTTCAGCTGAATCATCAATAACCTCCAGTCTCTGCGTCAACTGACTCTTGTGTTCTTTAAAACGTTAAATCTCACTAGTGACTTGTTAAATAACATTCATTCTCGTCAGTGACATGTTAACTCATGTTAAGGCCCCGTCCACACGGAGACGCGGATCACTGCATCCGCACACATTTCTTATCGGATTGGCGTTCCGTCCACACTGATCCGGCGATTTGGGAGACTGAATCCGCTCTCTTTTGATACCGGGTCCTAAAGTGGATAGATCTGAATCCGACACCCTTGCGGACTCGTGTGGACGGCCAATCCGTATATTTTTTTGTTTACCGATGATGTCATCACATCACGTGTCGGCTGCGTCACAGTAACAGCAACAGTGTTGCCAGATTGTAC
Source organism: Rhodeus uyekii (assembly GCA_037043235.1). NCBI lineage: Eukaryota > Metazoa > Chordata > Actinopteri > Cypriniformes > Acheilognathidae > Rhodeus > Rhodeus uyekii. The sequence goes on from JAWRVZ010000034.1 coordinate 2,382,209, forward strand.
TGAAGATTCCAGCGCAGCTACAGCTTAAAACCCTCCAATTTAAAAAAATACCAGCCCAAAGTGCGTACTCTTATAAATAATGAAAAATATTGAGCGATTTTATGCATCAAAAACCATCCCAAATTTGATCAACCAGCCCAATGCATTTTTTCCCGATCGGACGTGACAAAAAGGTAACTAGCAATCTGGCAACACTGAACAGCAACAACAATGCGCATGCTCAAGGTCGTCTTCTCTGTGTATAGTGTATTATCTGTGGCAGAATTACAGCGCCCCATACTGGTCTGGCATATAAACTACACCGGATTCAGTCGGTTTCAGTGGTATCGTGTGGACGCTGATATTTTTTTTTGAACGAGGAAAAAAAAGATCGGATAGGGAACGCGCCGGCATCATGTGGACGTGGCCTAAATCTCACAAGCGACCTACGAATTAACAAATCTCACTAGCGACATGTTAGTTCACAATAAATGTCAATAGCGTCTTGTTAATTAACGTTAAATCTTGCTAGCAACATGCTAGATCACGCAAATTCTCACTAGTGACATGCTAGATCATGCTAAATCTTGATAGCAACTTGTTAATTAACAATAAATCTTGCTACCAATATGCTAATTCAGCTAATTCTTGCCAGCAACATGCTTATTTATGTTAAATGTTGCTAATGACTTCGGAATTCATACTAAATCTTGCTATCAACAAGATAATTAACATTAAATCTTGCTAGCAAAATTGATCATCAATTGATTAAAGATTAAATTATGATCAAAGAACATAACGACACCTTAGTAACTGCCTAGAAACAACGCAAGGCAATAACTAACAAGAGTATATATGCTCAAGATCTAATTCTTTCCATCTATCCATCTGTAAACTTTCAAAACTTTTTAAGCTTTTACAAATAAATTTAACTTTCAGGCTAGGCTTTCTCAAGCCAACTGAAGTTTATATCATAAACTTCCTCTATCTAGTTATTATTATTATTCTTCTTACCTAAAATTCTCAATGCATCTCCTCCTAGAGCTTTAAAGCTACAACCACTAAACTCTGCTCAGACTTCAGACCTGTTCTGACTTGAGTTGCTATCCCTTTTCAGACTGATCAGACTTATGATTTTTGATAAAACTGAAGATTAAAGTCATAAAATCTCCATAGACTTTCACTAATGAAGTGAAAACTGAATTTTAGATAGAGCGTCCACTCCATCTGTTGGTAACATCACAACATTACACCTGATATATAATACATTTCAATACAGTATGTGTGAACATGTCCATTCCAATGGGCATGCATTTTATTTTTTTAAATCCTGAAAAATAACTTGCAGGTCTACAATCGATTTTTTACTTTAATTAGTAAGTTAAATCTCTCTATTTTACATTCATAATATCACAAAATTACACCCCTGTCAGTGAGAGCACTGAAGTTTGAACGAATCAGAGCGCTGCAATTCAAAGCCTCAAAGCTTTTCAAAGACGCCATTACTGCTGGAGAGAGAGATCATAATCTCCTAAAATAGATTTATGTGAGAGAGCTTATGATCAAACGGAAATTGTTTCCGATTATCAAGTAACCGCTGCAGCGTGTTTCCTTGAAGATTTATGCACTTATATGGCCAAATTCTGACTCTCATTCGTCTTTACTCGGCAACGGAGTACATTACTATGGGGAAGGTAAGTGAAGTTTAAACGCGCGTCCTCCTGGACTCGCGCCAACGCATAACCGTCTAAGCACCTACGTTTATTTATAGCGCTCATTTATGTACTTTATTGCCGAATTCTGACTCTCGCTCGTGAGTCAATATACATTGGAAAAGGCTTCCCTGAGCAGCGCGCGCTGACTCTCTTCAAATGCAGCGTCTAACAGTCAAAGTTATTTATAACTAATTCTTGAGTATATAGTTACATTGTGTTAATTCTTTTATCTGCTTTTAACTAAAGTCTGACTCCTGTTCTCGAGTTCAAACGCGCTTCCTGAGCAGATTCGCTGATAGATCGATGTTTTGTGAACACTTAAACAGTAAATGAAATAAGATTTTTAAAGGATGCAAAAAACATGGCAGATCGATTCAAACTGTAAACTGCTTGAGATAAAAAAAAACTGCATTACTCTGCTGCATTACATGAGCAGGAATTATTTAAAAAATACTAATATTTAAGTTATTTTGTTTCCCATGGAGGAAGGCTTTATACAAATATTACATTGCGTTGATTCCTTTATCTGCTATAATTGCCGTGTTGAACTGAAGTCTGACATGGCAGATCGAGTCAATCTGAAAACTGCTTGAGATTAGAAAAAACTGCATTACTCTCCTCATTGTACTTTAGCAGGAATTATTTTAAAAATACTAATATTTAAGTTTGTTTCCCATGAAGGAAGGATTTACATATACATCTAAAAAGTATGTATTAGAGCAGAGGTCACTAATAGGCGGACCGCGGTCCGGATCCGGACCCAGCCGCCGTTCTGTCCGGACCCGGACCAATAACCCATAAATTATTGACTTTTGTCGGAGCGTTTCTTTTTTAACCCGCGCAGCTTTTCTAGCATCTATGGTACTGGTTTAGCGGGGCCCAGGAAACTCACAGACCAATAGCATGCGTTGTAAATCATGTCATGTGATACTACTCGAGTCAGACAGCGAGAGAGAGAGACACACACACACACAGGGAGAGACGACGAGACGAGACGAATGAGAGACAACGTTTCACATGGCGTGCTCTAAAAAGAGAAAAGTGGACAGCGAAAACAGAGCTTTTAATCAAGAATGGACGGATTCTTACATGTTCATTCTTCCCACGGGCAGTTCGAAACCGGTATGTCTCATATGTTCAGAGACTGTCGCGATTATTAAAAGCGGCAATGTGAAACGCCACTATGAGACAAAGCACAAATCCTTTGATCAAACATACCCACTTAAATCCGCACTGAAGGCACAGAAAATAAACGATCTAAAAGCCCAATATGATCGATCCAGCAGAATCCTAACACATTCATTCACTGCCCAACAACGTGCTAACGAATGTTCCCTTAAAGTTGCTTGGATTTTGGGCAAACATAAAAAACCATTTACTGATGGAGGGGTTGTCAAGGAGTGCATGAGTGCGGTAGCTGAAAACCTTATTTGAGGGGAAACAAAAAGACGACATGTGTGTAAAAATCAAGCAAATACCTATGTCAGCATCATCAGCAAAGACGTGTTTAATGTGTTAAAATGTGTTTAAACTTAAGATGTGAAAGGAAGTTAACTAAAAAGTAAAAGGGAAACTCAAGCTATACTTTTTATTTCCTTTTTCTAAAATTAAGCACTTTATTTTGAGATGCACATTTTTCAAAAGCTCTCTGTTGTGTTTTATTTATTTTTAATTTATTTTTAAATGCAGCCTTTATTTTATTTAAATTGATCATTTATTATTAGAGTACTTATTATTTCCCTACAGCTCAGTATATAAAATGACAATAAATATTGTTAAAATATTATTCAATTTGTACTTTCATTTTATTTGACAGTCGTCTCTTGACTAGGCTACTTACATATTTTCATACAACTTCTAGGCTGTGGCACTGAATGATAACACAAGTTAGTCATTGTGATGTTGCGGACCTTTGGTTGCTGATTTTTTTTTCTAACTGGACCTCTTAGAATTTTAATTCAATACCCCTGTATTAGAGGCTCCATATACGCGCGTCCTCCCGCATTCGCGCGTCCACGCCTAAGCGCCTACGTTTATTTATAGCGCCTAAATTTATTCACACACATACATGCATATCTATCTACATTTATATTGTAAATATAAAGGGCTCCATATACATTCAGTGTAACTGCTGTCTGTTTTGAAAGTGGTAAGACTACATAAATAATGCTTAATTACATCTTTAAAATAGAAATAAAACAAAGTATTATTCACAGTATCACAGTACCATTTATATATATATATATATATATATATATACACACATACACACACATCTATTTCGTATATATAAAAGGCTACATATAGTGTAACTGTGGTGTAACTGCAGTCTCTTTTGAAAGTGATTAGCCTATATTAATAATGCTTAATTACAGCTTTAAAATAGAAATAAAACAAAGTATTATTCACAGTATCATATATATATATATATATATATATATATACACACACACACACACACACCTCTATACATATTATATATATATATATATATATATATATATACACATACACATCTATTTAGTATATATAAAAGGCTACATATACATGCAGTGTAACTGCAGTCTCTTTTGAAAGTGATTAGCCTATACTAATAATGCTTAATTACAGCTTTAAAATAGAAATTAAACAAAGTATTTTTTGCATTAGTGAAAACTGACCGTTAAAAGCCAAGGATGTAATTAAACCGTAAACATTTTTATAAACTAATTACAATTTTCCAACACTTTGAGGATCAAAAAGCATAATTATAACTTATTTTTAAGTTTAAACTCTCAAAACTTTTCAAGCTAATTAACGATAAATCTTGCTAACAATATGCTAATTCAGCAAATTCTTGCCAGCAACATGCTTATTTATGTTAAATGTTGCTAATGACTTCGGAATTCATACTAAATCTTGCTAGCAACAAGATTATTAACATTAAATCTTGCTAGCAAAATTGATCATCAATTGATTAAAGATTAAATTATGATCAAAGAACATAACGACACCTTAGTAACTGCCTAGAAACAACGCAAGGCAATAACTAACAAGAGTATATATGCTCAAGATCTAATTCTTTCCATCTATCCATCTGTAAACTTTCAAAACTTTTTAAGCTTTTACAAATAAATTTAACTTTCAGGCTAGGCTTTCTCAAGCCAACTGAAGTTTATATCATAAACTTCCTCTATCTAGTTATTATTATTCTTCTTACCTAAAATTCTCAATGCATCTCCTCCTAGAGCTTTAAAGCTACAACCACTAAACTCTGCTCAGACTTCAGACCTGTTCTGACTTGAGTTGCTATCCCTTTTCAGACTGATCAGACTTATGATTTTTGATAAAACTGAAGATTAAAGTCATAAAATCTCCATAGACTTTCACTAATGAAGTGAAAACTGAATTTTAGATAGAGCGTCCACTCCATCTGTTGGTAACATCACAACATTACACCTGATATATAATACATTTCAATACAGTATGTGTGAACATGTCCATTCCAATGGGCATGCATTTTATTTTTTTAAATCCTGAAAAAAAACTTGCAGGTCTACAATCGATTTTTTACTTTAATTAGTAAGTTAAATCTCTCTATTTTACATTCATAATATCACAAAATTACACCCCTGTCAGTGAGAGCACTGAAGTTTGAACGAATCAGAGCGCTGCAATTCAAAGCCTCAAAGCTTTTCAAAGACGCCATTACTGCTGGAGAGAGATCATAATCTCCTAAAATAGATTTATGTGAGAGAGTTTATGATCAAACGGAAATTGTTTCCGATTATCAAGTAACCACTGCAGCGTGTTTCCTTGAAGATTTATGCACTTATATGGCCAAATTCTGACTCTCATTCGTCTTTACTCGGCAAAGGATTTTCGCTGTTGAGCACTATGATACTATAGGAAAGGTAAGTGAAGTTTAAACGCGCGTCCTCCTGGACTCGCGCCAAAGCATAACCGTCTAATCGCCTAAGTTTATTTATAGCGCTCATTTATGTACTTTATTGCCGAATTCTGACTCTCGCTCGTGTTTGCACGGGGAAGACACATGTAAACGGCTTCCCTGAGCAGAGCGCGCTGACTCTCTTCAAATGCAGCGTCTAACAGTCAAAGTTATTTATAACTAATTCTCGAGTATATAGTTACATTGTGTTAATTCTTTTATCTGCTTTTAACTAAAGTCTGACTCCTGTTCTCGAGTTCAAACGCGTTTCCTGAGCAGATTCGCTGATAGATCGATGTTTTGTGAACACTTAAACAATAAATGAAATAAGGTATTTAAAAGGATGCAAAAACGATGGCAGATCGATTCAAACTGTAAACTGCTTGAGTTCAAAAAAACTGCATTACTCTGCTGCATTACATGAGCAGGAATTATTTTAAAAATACTAATATTTAAGTTATTTTGTTTCCCATGGAGGAAGGCTTTATACAAATATTACATTGCGTTGATTCATTTATCTGCTATAATTGCCGTGTTGAACTGAAGTCTGACATGGCAGATCAATTCAATCTGAAAACTGCTTGAGATTAGAAAAAACAGCATTACTCTCCTCATTGTACTTTAGCAGGAATTATTTAAGAAATACTAATATTTAAGTTATTTTATTTCACATGAAGAAAGGCTTTATACACACACACACACATACATATATATATATATATACATATACATATATATATATATATATATATACACACACATACATATCTATCTATACACACATTTATATAGTAAATAAATGTATAAAGGGCTCCATATATATGCAGTGTAACTGCAGTCTGTTTAGAAAGTGGTAAGACTATATTAATAATGCTTAATTACATCTTTAAAATAGAAATAAAACAGTATTCACATTAGTGAAAACTGACCGTTAAAAGCCAAGGTTGTAATTAAACCGTAAACATTTTTATAAACTAATTGCAATTTTCAACACTTTGGGGATCAAAAAGCATTGTTATTTATTTTTTGGTATTTCGTTACAACACCGATGATCCCTCATGATGAAAAAACTCCATGTATGTTCCCTAGATGCCATTTTGTGCACTAACCAAGTATTGCAACACTTCTGTAATCAATTAATTATTTACTCATGTTTATTACCAATGTAAATGTTGTTTATTTTAGATTAATATTTAATATTCATTATTATTCTTTGATATTTCAGACCACTCACTGTTCAGCTGAATCATCAATAACCTCCAGTCTCTGCGTCAACTGACTCTTGTGTTCTTTAAAACATTAAATCTCACTAGTGACTTGTTAAATAACATTCATTCTCGTCAGTGACATGTTAACTCATGTTAAGGCCCCGTCCACACGGAGACGCGGATCACTGCATCCGCACACATTTCTTATCGGATTGGCGTTCCGTCCACACTGATCCGGCGATTTGGGAGACTGAATCCGCTCTCTTTTGATACCGGGTCCTAAAGTGGATAGATCTGAATCCGACACCCTTGCGGACTCGTGTGGACGGCCAATCCGTATATTTTTTTGTTTACCGATGATGTCATCACATCACGTGTCGGCTGCGTCACAGTAACAGCAACAGTGTTGCCAGATTGTACTGAAGATTCCAGCGCAGCTACAGCTTAAAACCCTCCAATTTAAAAAAATACCAGCCCAAAGTGCGTACTCTTATAAATAATGAAAAATATTGAGCGATTTTATGCATCAAAAACCATCCCAAATTTGATCAACCAGCCCAATGCATTTTTTCCCGATCGGACGTGACAAAAAGGTAACTAGCAATCTGGCAACACTGAACAGCAACAACAATGCGCATGCTCAAGGTCGTCTTCTCTGTGTATAGTGTATTATCTGTGGCAGAATTACAGCGCCCCATACTGGTCTGGCATATAAACTACACCGGATTCAGTCGGTTTCAGTGGTATCGTGTGGACGCTGATATTTTTTTTTGAACGAGGAAAAAAAAGATCGGATAGGGAACGCGCCGGCATCGTGTGGACGTGGCCTAAATCTCACAAGCGACCTACGAATTAACAAATCTCACTAGCGACATGTTAGTTCACAATAAATGTCAATAGCGTCTTGTTAATTAACGTTAAATCTTGCTAGCAACATGCTAGATCACGCAAATTCTCACTAGTGACATGCTAGATCATGCTAAATCTTGATAGCAACTTGTTAATTAACAATAAATCTTGCTACCAATATGCTAATTCAGCGAATTCTTGCCAGCAACATGCTTATTTATGTTAAATGTTGCTAATGACTTCGGAATTCATTCTAAATCTTGCTAGCAACAAGATAATTAACATTAAATCTTGCTAGCAAAATTGATCATCAATTGATTAAAGATTAATTTATGATCAAAGAACATAACGACACCTTAGTAACTGCCTAGAAACAACGCAAAGCAATAACTAACAAGTGTATATATGCTCAAGATCTAATTCTTTCCATCTATCTATCTGTAAACTTAAACAACTTTTTAAGCTTTTACAAATAAATTTAACTTTCAGGATAGGCTTTCTCAAGCCAACTGAAGTTTATATCATAAACTTCCTCTATCTAGTTATTATTCTTCTTACCTAAAATTCTCAGAGCATCTCCTCCTAGAGCTTTAAAGCTACAACCACTAAACTCTGCTCAGACTTCAGACCTGTTCTGACTTGAGTTGCTATCCCTTTTCAGACTGATCAGACTTATGATTTTTGATAAAACTGAAGATTAAAGTCATAAAATCTCCATAGACTTTCACTAATGAAGTGAAAACTGAATTTTAGATAGAGCGTCCACTCCATCTGTTGGTAACATCACAACATTACACCTGATATATAATACATTTCAATACAGTATGTGTGAACATGTCCATTCCAATGGGCATGCATTTTATTTTTTTAAATCCTGAAAAAAAAACTTGCAGGTCTACAATCGATTTTTTACTTTAATTAGTAAGTTAAATCTCTCTATTTTACATACATAATATCACAAAATTACACCCCTGTCAGTGAGAGCACTGACGTTTGAACGAATCAGAGCGCTGCAATTCAAAGCCTCAAAGCTTTTCAAAGACGCCATTACTGCTGGAGAGAGAGATCATAATCTCCTAAAATAGATTTATGTGAGAGAGTTTATGATCAAACGGAAATTGTTTCCGATTATCAAGTAACCGCTGCAGCGTGTTTGCTTGAAGATTTATGTACTTATATGGCCAAATTCTGACTCTCATTCGTGTTTACTCGGCAAAGGCTTTCGCCCGCTGAGTAGATTACTATGGGAACGGCAACTCTCAATGAAGTTCAAACGCGCGTCCTCGCGCAATCGCGTCAGTTTATTTATAACTTATGCCTGAGTAAATATTACATTGCCTTGATTCCTTTATCTGCTATAATTGCCGTGTTGAACTGAAGTCTGACATGGCAGATCGATTCAATCTGAAAACTGCTTGAGATTAGAAAAAACAGCATTACTATCCCCATTGTAATTGTGCAGGAATGATTTAAGAAATACTAATATTTAAGTTATTTTATTTCACATGAAGAAAGGCTTTATACACACACACACACATATATACATATATATATATATATATATATATATATATACACATACATATCTATCTATACACACATTTATATAGTAAATAAATGTATAAAGGGCTCCATATATATGCAGTGGAACTGCAGTCTGTTTAGAAAGTGGTAAGACTATATTAATAATGCTTAATTACATCTGTAAAATAGAAATAAAACAAAGTATTCACATTAGTGAAAACTGACCGTTAAAAGCCAAGGATGTAATTAAACCGTAAACATTTTTATAAACTAATTGCAATTTTCAATACTTTGGGGATCAAAAAGCATTGTTATTTATTTTTTGGTATTTCGTTACAACACCGATGATCCCTCATGATGAAAAAACTCCATGTATGTTCCCTAGATGCCATTTTGTGCACTAACCAAGTATTGCAACACTTCTGTAATCAATTAATTATTTACTCATGTTTATTACCAATGTAAATGTTGTTTATTTTAGATTTATATTTAATATTCATTATTATTCTTTGATATTTCAGACCACTCACTGTTCAGCTGAATCATCAATAACCTCCAGTCTCTGCGTCAACTGACTCTTGTGTTCTTTAAAACATTAAATCTCACTAGTGACTTGTTAAATAACATTCAATCTCGTCAGTGACATGTTAACTCATGTTAAATCTCACAAGCGACCTACGAATTAACAAATCTCACTAGCGAGATGTTAGTTCACACTAAATGTCAATAGCGTCTTGTTAATTAACGTTAAATCTTGTTAGCAATATGCTAGATCACGCAAATTCTCACTAGTGACATGATAGATCATGCTAAATCTTGCTAGCAACTTGTTAATTAACAATAAATCTTGCTACCAATATGCTAATTCAGCGAATTCTTGCCAGCAACATGCTTATTTATGTTAAATGTTGCTAATGACTTCGGAATTCATTCTAAATCTTGCTAGCAACAAGATAATTAACATTAAATCTTGCTAGCAAAATTGATCATCAATTGATTAAAGATTAAATTATGATCAAAGAACATAACGACACCTTAGTAACTGCCTAGAAACAACGCAAGGCAATAACTAACAAGTGTATATATGCTCAAGATCTAATTCTTTCCATCTATCTATCTGTAAACTTAAACAACTTTTTAAGCTTTTACAAATAAATTTAACTTTCAGGATAGGCTTTCTCAAGCCAACTGAAGTTTATATCATAAACTTCCTCTATCTAGTTTTAGATTACTGTTTCTCTAACAATTTTTTCTCAATGCATAATGTGAACTCTACAAACTGTTTGTTTCAGTTCCTGACCTGCAGAAAACTGGAGAGGAAGTAGAGCAGTTAAAACAGGAAGTCGACAAGCTTAAACAGTGTGGTGAGATTTTTGTCTGCAGCAAGTTATGTCACGTCACATATTTGCAAGTTTATTTATAAAGTATTGAAAAACGACAGCATAGTAGACCAAAGTACTATGAATTAAGATAAGAAATCATGGAAATATTTCAAAGGATGTCTTGTGGTTGTAAACTACACCAGATATGGTGGAGCTCCAAAAGGCCAAGGAACGGAATGAACGACTGGATGGGGAGATTCGTGTGCTGAGGGATAGAGTTCGCTCCTTGGACACAGAGAGGAAGACTCTTCTTAAACTGGCAAGAATAATTGTTTTCAAAACTTGATATCAGTATCATGACATGCAAGATTGCAATATGCAAACGCAGAAATGTTAAATTTGGCATGTTGTGTGTGCCACAGGTCGAACAATCAAAGCTGCATTCGACTCAAGGGATCAACGAGACATTAGAGGACAATAAAATACACTCTGCACAGGTAGATATTCTATTACATACATGCATGTACATTCTATTACAATCCTCTCTTGAAGGGGCTAGTTTGCATGTATTGCATGACACAAGTAATTTCATATTTATATAGTTTCCTCTCAGAGCTTACAGATGCTTTCTTGTCAGGGTGTTTGGTATAATGTTAATGCGGATTCACCTCTGGCTCCAGACGATGAGATACTCCACAAAAGGTGAAGCTTTGTCCTCCTTTAAAGTTGTGCATGTCATTGCTTCCACACTTTAAAGAGGCTGATTTGGCAGGTGTCGGAGAGAGTCTGAAGATAAGGACAGCCGCCTCCGAGAGCTGGAGAGGAGGTTGCAGAAGCAGCAACGGGAACATGAGGAGTTGGTGGAGCGTAACGAGGAGCTGGAAGCACTGTTGGGGGAGGCGCAGAACGCAGCGAAAGACGAGCGAGAGCGTCATGAATGTGAGATAGAGGGGTTACAGAGAAAGGTGTGTTTGTAGCTGGGATGGTATGGGGCTGAATTTGATAAATAACCACATACATTTTGAGGATGACTGTGAGTTTGGTTCTAGATTAAAATTATTGAGGAAGAACTGAGTGAGAGGGATATCAAGAAATTTGAGAAGGATGACGATCGGGTTCGAGGGACTGACTCTGAGGTAAGGGATGAAGGCCTGTTCATGCCAAGGACAATAACTATAAAATTCTTAAAAAAATATAAAAGAATAGCAGAGTTCACAGCACAACTATAACGGCACAGAGAAACGGTATTGTTGGAATCACTTTCAGAATGATTTTTTTCCAGCTGGTGAATACTAAAAACTTTGACTGCTAATCTGAATCATTGCATTTAAAGTGGCAGGCAACATAAATGCAGCGCGCACTTAAGAATAAACCTAATGACATCTTCCGTTGGTGTAAACACTAATATACAGTAGTTAGTGTTATAGTTAACATACTTGGTTTGAACTATGTCTTTAAGAAAAGGCAATTTTCTTGCACCCTCTGATTATGTGGTAGAATAAATATGACTTTCATGATCTTTTAATCCAAAGCTGAGTGAGAGCATTCAAGAAAGATTGAAGTTCCTTGAGGGCCGTCTTGCTGAAGAAAAAGGCTGGAGGAAACAGCTGGAGGTGGATCTATCTGTTGCCAAGGCTGCGCTCAAAAAGGAAAAAGAGGTAATATCGTTATCACACATGATTAATTATAAAATACACTGTTTAGAGTCCTGGAATGTTTCATATGGTATTATGTATTTGTTTAGAGGACTTATAATAAAGTGATCTGAAGCCATGAACTGCACATAATTGCATAATTGTGAACAGGTTATGCACAGAGACCACGAGGAGCTGAAGAGGTTACGTGTGGAGGTCCAGAGACTAGAGGTATTATGTCGACAAGGGAAGACACTTAACAAGAACCTCACGCAGATTAAAGGAGAAAAGGGAATTTTGGAGGAAAAGGTAATAAAAATCAAGGTCATTCAATTATAGGTTTATATCACAAAGATAGCAATCCATTAATTGGGATGCTTTGATATACTTCCTGTAGCTTGCAAATACTCACTGAGGCTATGTTTGTACTCTGCAGGTGGCCCAGTTGGAGCGTGCTCAGACACGGCTCCAGGACAATCTGACACTTCAGACTGAGAACAGCAGGGCCGAAGAAGACCTGAGAGACAGCAGGGGACAGGTGGTAGAGCTTAAGTCCATGGTGGACAAGCTGAGAACAGAACTCACTCGACTAGAGAAGGAGCACAACATTCTAAGGTAAGGCAGTCTGTCACAGATGCATCACTTTTCCCCCTATTTTCAACCTCTAAATCTTTTATAATTGTTAATGTTGCTGAAACTCCTGGTCTCAGTAGAAAGCATGTGGTAAGATGTAATTTGCCTGTGTTTAGGGATGAGCTGATGGAGAAGCGAGGGCAAGTGATGCAGCTTCAGAGGGAGCTCAGTGAGAAAGCCCATGAGAGGCTTCAGACTGACGGGGAGAAAGAAAGACTCAGTCTGGAGCTCCTGCATGTGAAACAGCAGCTCCAGCACACCAGAGAGCAGACGTCCAGAGCATCACAGGAGCAAACGGCCTACCACAAGCCTGCTGCACAGGGGGATTGTCAGGTAAGGCCTGTTTCACACAGGATTTTTTTCAGAGCCCATGTTAACAGATTAGAGCATTAATTTTTGAGTCTATTTTTGCTGTACTGCTTAATCTATATTAAAGCCATGAATAAAATTACTGAAAACACATTAACATAGTCTGTGTCATGTGATCCTTCAGAAATCATTCTTATATGCTGATTTGTTGAAAACCATTCTTAATATTTTTGTGCAAACTATGCTATTTTTTTTCAGGATTTTTTTAAGAACATTCATTTGAAACAGAAATCTTTGTAACATTGTCAAAGTCTTTACTGTGTAAAACTAAATCTACTCACCCCAAACGTTTGAATGGCAGTGTCCATGGAGTTTTTGGACTGTTAGCTGAAGATGTTTTGTGCTGCTCCTCTAGTTGGCCTGTGTGAAGTCAGAGATGAGTAAGCTACACACCACCCTGGAGGAGGAGAGACAGCTGGCTGGCCAACACCAGCTGGCCCTGCAAGCCCAGATCAGTGAAGCTCAGGCCCGGGCTAAGGTCAGCCCTGCTCTCCAATCTTCCTAAACCCACACCAACATGTTCACAAATCATTTTTAATGTCATTCATGCACAAAACATTTTTGTAATCTGTTTAATTTTATTACAGAACTATTGTTCTTTGATATTTTCCCTGTTTGCTATGCAACCATTATGTGGTTGTGCACAGGCTCAGGACTCACTCTTACAACAGAAGGGAGAGGAGAACAAACAGCTGAAACAGGATCTGCAGAGAACCCAGCACCTCTTCACCTCTGCTGAGCGAGAGCTACGCTATGAGAGAGAGAAAAATCTTGACCTTAAGAGACACAATGCACTCCTAGACCAGGAGAAGATCAAGGTAAAAAACATTTTTATAGAAATTATGAGGGGCACCAAAACGTATTCGGACACTTAAGTTACATTTGAAATGAATGAATGTTATTGCATTAGTCCAATCCTGTTTCTGGAGGGTTACTGTCCTGTTTTCTTTCTTTTTTTTTCTCGCTTACCCCAGTAAGTAAGATTTTGTTTGTTTCTGAAAGAAGTATCTTATGCTCAACAAGGCTGCATTTATTTAATCAGAATTATAGTAAAAAGTAAATTTATTAAAATATATTTTAATATGCACTGAAGAGGCAAAAGAAATACAAACACCAAAAAGTGAATGCTTTTACAGGTGGTGGCCAAAGACAATTGTTCTCTCCTTACGTCCTTAGTCTTCAGTGTCACATAATCCTTCAGAAATTATTCTAAAATTATGGTTTGCTACTCAAGAAACATTTCCTGTTATCAATATTGAAACTCTTGTCTTGCTTTATATTTTTGTAGAAACTATGATAATTTCTTTCAGGATAATTTGATGAATAGAAAGTTGAATGTAACAGCATTCATTGGAAACAGAAGTCTGTCTGTCTGTATGTATTATAAATGTGTTTACTGTCACCTCTGAGCAATTTAATTTGTTCCTGCTGATTAATTTGTTTCTTTAAAGAAAACTAGAATGCTTTTTTTGTTGTTGTTTTTTTTTAAAATACGCCTAATTTTAATTATACTAATTTGATTCTTTTTAAATGATGTTGAACATGGGCTATCCCCAGTCAGATTTACACAAGACTATTTTTAACGCTCATAAACCTTATGTTTCTGCTGTTCTTTTAGCTGTGTGCGGAGCTGAAGCAGGCCCAGACCAAAGTAGCCCAGCAGGAGGGAAGCACTGCAGGACAGGTGGCAGAGCTAGAGAGACTCCAGCAGAGAGCCAGAGATCTGGAACTGGAGGTGGCCAGAAGCGCTCAGAACCGACAGACTAAGAGCAGCTTGATGGAGGAGCTCAATTCAGAGAGGGCACGTGTGATTGCTGCTGACAAGAAGGTGTGTGTTTAGAGCAGGCTAAAATGATCTTGATCAGTACTATAACAGTTATAAAGAATGTCTTTATTTACCAGTTCCTCAACATCTCTGCAGGTCGTAGAACTGCAACAGCAACTGAAGAACGCTCTGCACCAGCTGCGCCTGGAGGAGGCCAGAGCGGGAGAGACCAGCAAACTAGAGAGAGACACCAGAGACATGTCGGATAACCTGTCTGCTCTCAGAGCCAGACTGCAAGAGGATCTACTACAGAGGTCACAAGCCAATATTTGTGGTCAACTGATATGTGTATATATCACTTTTATTTTTCAGAATGCAATACTTGAGTATTACAGAATCAAGAAGTTTCCATCTAAAGTATAAATCTGTTTATTATACAGAATTATTGTTTTATCAACTTCAAAAAAATTTTTGCATGTCTATATATTTTTATATTAATTAATTATTTCTAATTTAGTAAATAATATTGTATTACAGCTGTTATGTCCATTTCTGTCAGAGTTACAGCAGCACACGAAACACTTTTGTTTACATGCTACTCGTGAAATACTGTGATTACCACTGTGATGATTATATTTACATGCATGTCATTGATTTGCACCTTCTGATTGGTTTTCTGTGGGCTTTTGCTGGCAAAGAGAAGTGGCATTTAATAGTTTGTCGACGAATCAGTATTTCTGAATGGGTTGAGGCTGGGATTTAGTGGATCTGAAAAACAAGTATTTTAATGAACGTATACTGTATGTGGCGAGCATTCGCTCAATATCGTTATCTCCTTTTTCAATTACACTATTGACCCTTTTTACCTAACTATTATTATTTGTAAGTGCATAAGCCATATAATACAAAGTTTGACCAGTGCAGCAATTGCTATGCATTTGTTACTGTATAGTGGACTTTACCATGACTTTTTGTGTTTTCTAATAGGAAATTACTTGAGCAGAAAGACGAGGATCTCCAGCAGCAGGTGCGCTCATTGCGGGTGAAGGAGGCGAATCTGACACGCACCAACTTGGAGATGTCTCACCGCACGCAGGAGCTTGAGACGCGGCTACAGGTGCTGGAGAGTGAACTTAACACGGCTAGAGAAGAGGTTTGTGAGGTAAAACTATCATACTGATTACTGAAATGGTGTATTAGTGGAGCTACTGATCATGAACTACCAATGTGTCCTACAGCAGAGAAGCAGTCAGAAGAGTTGCCACAGGCTGCAAGAACAACTTCTGTCTTCCCAGCATGAGTCTGAGAGACTGCAGGAGGAACTGAAGCTGGTTGTTCAGCAGCTTGATGCTCACATTAGGTATCATTATTCACTGGGTGGACCTTATAGTCTTAAGGCTGAAATACAAGACATGACTTTTGCCCTGAATTGCAATCTGGATGAGTCTATGCTTGTTGCGGAAAGTCAGAGCCAGTCTCTAGATTTTGGGCAGTTGGAATTGTACAGTAACACAGCTGTGGCACAGGTAATCTGGAAATCTGCTTGATATTACTCGGTTTGTGTTAACCACAGCCATAGCCTGAGAATATAAGAGTTTAACCAAGTTAATAAAATTGAGTCCAAGATTGAACTTTTGTAACGCGCCAAAGAGAAAGGGCCATTCCACCCTGTCAAATGCCTTCTCTGTATCTAATGAAAGCAGGATCCTTGGTCATGTGCACATGTTCAGTATACAGATGTTATAAGAACCGTATATAGATTTTAGAAATCAGAATTCATAGATTTAATAGAAATTATGTTTTATTAACAATGTTTAGAAGGAGCATGTTCAGATAATCTACCCAATCAGCCCGAGAGAAGGCCTATATTTATAGCCAGTTTACCTTTGTCCCACAACAGTTTTTCAAACCCCAACTCCTCAATCTCGATTGATACTATCCCAGCCAGGGGTATGGGGGAGTACTCTGGGTTCTGGCTAAATTCCAAGCTTGAAGCCCTCCTAATATGGACAGCACACCAACTATGCATTATATCTGATTATATGTTAGTATGAACTTGTGAAATTCATGTAGTGCATGATGGACTCATGTTTGATAATGTTTCATGTATGAAACGTATTTCATATTTTATATTATTTCCATTTGACTCGCGTCTCCTTGCAATAAGGTGCTTGTTTTTGCATGAGTTTGTGTTCAGAATGACTTAAAAGTCTCAGTCGTTTAGTGTACGATGCCCAATTATTCTTTGTAAACATTTACAAAGTTGCAAGTAGGGTCATGCCTAGTGTTTTAAAATTGGTTCAGATTTTAAAAGTATTGTAGTGTATTACAGCCTTTACTCTTACAGCAAATATACTATTTTAAAAGTGCACATATTGCATGCAATGTGTTAATATGTAATGACCTGCAGGAGACACAACGAGAAACAGTCTCAGCACAAAACCAAGTTGCGCAGAGCTAAACAAATCTTCATGAAGACAGTCACCCAACATGAGCACAGGATCCAGCAGCTGGAGAACGACCTGGCTCTCGCGACAAGTCTCTCGGAGAAAGTGAGTGTTTTCAGACCTGACCTGTAATGCTATAAATGTACCGTACTTCAGCTTGTGTTCTTCCACAATGAGCAGGAAAAGGACTGGATTAGGACCGTGACAGAAGAAAATGATCAGCTCCTCTTGGAGAGACGAGAACTTCTGCAGCGAATAAGTGAAGCTGAGGAGATGGGAAACAATGGACTAAGAACTGCCACTACCATACAGCAGAGGTAAATCTCTCATTAGCTTCTTCTAAACCTGACAGGAATACACAGAAACATGCCAACCGTCTCTGTGTTCTGCTTTCTCTTAGAGTTAAATTCCTGGAGATGGAGAATAAACAGCTGCAAGAAAAAACTCTAACACTGGCCAATCAAATAGGAATTTTAGACCGTGCATTGAGAAACTTTCAGTCGGTGTGTACTGTTGAGGTACACATTTATTTAGCAATTGTTCTTTTTATTATAATTTAAATACACATTTCAAATTATTTGGATTTCGCTGAGGCCTTGTTTTTTGTCTTAGGAGGTCAAGAAAATGTTTCCTGGAGCTCATCATGAGAGCCTGTTGCGGTCATCAACTCCAAGGTATAATTCTTTTACTTTTCTAAAATGTTTTTTTTAGTCTTACAACCTATGCAATATTTCTGTTCCAAAATCTAGTTATATCACAAAATATGTGGTAATATAATCCATTTCAATTCCTTTAAAACTATTATCAGTAATTTTCTTTCATTTTATTATTTAAACAAATACGTTTATTTAGGAGAGATTCATTAAATAGTCCAAGTACACTTTCACTTTTTTTTTGTGCAAATTTTTTTTCCTTCAAATAAATACTTTTAACTGCACTTTCTATGATGTGTCGATCAGCTTATTAGAATCTGACGGATCATGTGACAGATGAGTGGAGTAAGGATGTTGAAAGGAATAAATTACATTTTAAATATATTAACATAGAAAAAAGTTAAAATGGTTAAAATACTATAAAGGAATTGTTTAAAATTATAATATTTAATTAGATTACTGATTTACTGTATTTCTGATCAAAGAAATGCAGCCTTGGTGAGCATAATAGACTTCTTTAAAAAAAAGAAAAAAATTGGTCCCTGTTGTTTTGAGAGGTAATTTTTATGTGGTCTCATTTACATATAAACAGTAATACCTCGGTTTACGAGTTTAATTCGTTCCAAGAGCGAGCTCGTAAACCAAAATGCTCGTACACCAAAACAAATTTTCACCAAACAAGCAACACTGAGAGAATGAACAAGTAAAGGGGTTGGAACCGCGTGACTGTGTTATGAGAGGCTGTCATTAGGATATTTCCTGTAAAAATGTGTGCGACGATACTGAGCGTTAGGACTTTTACACAGAAAATTGCGCGTGGGTGAGAAAAATTTTCTCGTACGCCGATACAATGCTCGTACACCGATTTGACCCTCCATGCTCGTACAGAGATTTGCTCGTATACCAAGTCGCTCGTAAACCGAGGTATTACTGTATATTATATATTAGTTATTATTTAGATATTATTAATTTAAAGCTATAATGCTATAGATATTCATATATTACTGTGAATTATTTCAGTGAAACAATAGTGACATCTTACATTGCAATATTTTGCTCTAGTCCACAGCCTGGGCTCTGTGACTCATGGGGAATATTGGATGCTATTCGCAAAGTCAAAGTAGGTGAGTCTGGAGTGAAGAGCCTAGAGATCTCCTCGTCTGTACCCGTTTCACAGTCCACTGAGATGGGCTACCTGAATGTGACCTCACCTGTTGCTCCCAACAGCAGGTTAGAGCAGGAAGAGAGTCTCAGTGCCACAAGCGACGAGGCCTGAGGAAGGTACTGTGACTGTGAAATGCCATTACTAAAGTCACCTTTGTTGAATTCAGTTACATTGCCTTTGTGGCTCACATAGAATCAGGCTAGAATGCATGAGATTTTATGTCATTCACAAACATGACACTTCATTGTCACATCTGTAAAATGCCATATGTATTTTTTATTTTACTACGGTACATTTACCCTATAACGGTACCACTGTGGAAAAGCACTTAAAGCACTATTCACTTGTGTTCATATGGTACCATCTGCAAGTCTTTACAACTGAAATGCTCTATTTTACTTTGGTTAAGCAGTAAGTATTTGAGATCAAGTTGAAATCAAGTATTTGCATGTGTCAGCAGAACTTTTCTCATTTTCTGTGCTGATTTTAGGTGAAAAACTGGTAAAATGTTACATGTAGCTGAGAGTACTTCACTACTTTATAGATGAAAGCATGTACACTACCATTTAAAGTTTTGGGGACAGTAAGATGTTTATTATTTGAAATAAATGTAGGATGTATTACATTTATATAAAAAAAGAAAGTAAACTTTTACTTTATTACAACATATATTTCTATTTCAAATAAATGCTGTTCTTTTGAGTTTTGAGAACCCTAAAACTTCTATTCTCATTACCAGTGTGAAGTTGTCCTGCTTGCTCTTATCTTTTGAATGGTAGTGTATCTGTGTTTAGTTCACGGGGGAGACAAACACTGTAAAGACTTTCTCTATATCATGTTTTTAGTGGATTGTCGATTTTATATTACTTTTATATGTCCACTATTGTTTCAGTGAGAGGGCAAAACTACAGCCATGAAATGTCAGCATATTTATTTGAGTATATGCTTTAGTATATTATTTGGCTACTGACAAGTTAGAGTTAGCAACCTTACGGTGTTGTTGTTGTTTACTTTTAGAATGGGGTGAATTTTTTTTTTTAAATATTTGTATTTATGGGATTTTTTTTAAATATTATTTTTTTTGCACTCCCTTTGTATTTTGTACATAGTCCTTAGAGACTGAAATGACCTGTGATTGGGAGTAAAATCATGAGATGAAAAACTTGTATCACTTTGAGCTGTGGCAAAAGGATCAAGATCCTGCAGTTGTGCCTGTACATTATGAGAGCATTGACATTGTGTCCTGCTGCTATACGATATTAGGATGCAACTTTCACAAAATATTCATATAGGGCTCATGCCATTTAAATTGTGACAGACATCAGCGTACATTTACGCTGACAAAGCATGTATTTTCCTAATAAACTTATTTTCATGATGTTTTCTTTTTTATTGCTGAAGTAAAAGTGTTGAACCTTCATCTGGGGGTGTGGCTTATATAAGACTGCGGGCTATACAGTGATCCCTCGCCACTTCGCGGTTCACTTATCGCGGATTCGCTATTTCGCGGATTTTCATAATGCATTTTTTTTTTTTTGGTGCATTGTGCTCAGCATTCTGATTCGCTAAAAACTCACTTCCGCTTCTTGTATCAAAACATGCTACGAATTGTGCTATCATTTTGTCGTCTCGTGCAGTTATGTGTACGGAGGAAGGACTAACGCTTGGTCGCTTAGCAACCATGGTGCGAATGGCCACTGAACTTAAGCGATTAGCTGAGGAATGGGACCCTTTGATGGGCCGTTCATTACAGTTCTCCAACGTAATCGATGGTGGCATGTCGGTGTACAAGGATCTTTTTGCAAAGAAGAAAAAAGAGCGACAACAGCTGCCTATCACTGTTCTTCTCCCGAACAAACACACCTGCACCGCGGGCTTCAGAAGAAGAGAACACTGCAGAGCGCAGTCAGGATGCAGCGACCCAGTCTGAAGAGCTGTGAAACGGCCTACACGTGAGTCACTGTATTTGTATACATGTAATAGTTGCTAATTGTAAAAAAAAAAAAAGTTTTCCATTTCGCGGATTTCACTTATCGCGGGTCATTTTCGGAACGTAACCCCCGCGATAAACGAGGGATTACTGTATCACAATCTTTTGTACACATAATAATATTTCAATATATTTGTTACGTCCCTAAGGACATAAGGCTATTTTCTTTCATGCAAGAAGACATGATTGGCTGTGCTGCCATGAGGGCGGGCTCTTCTCATCTCATCCGATGATCAACACCTGTAGAATACGCTTCTTAAGGGACGAGCTGCTGCGCAGCGGGAGAGACTGCTTTTTCTTTTTGTTCTGATTCTGACTTCTGTTTGTTTTCTTATTGTTTGAATTTTGCGCACAAGCACTGTGCAGTTATGGATAACTAACGTCATAAGAGCAACATTCGAAATGTGAATTTACACAGTTCATAAATCTATGTGTGCGGGTTATATGAGTGTGCGGATTATACCAACAATTTTTTTACACAAAACCCGCGGGCTATATGGTGGTGCGGGTTATATGTGGGAAAATACGGTACTTTCCAAGTGATTAAGTAATGCAATTAGGTACTTTTTGGGGAATTAACTCAGAATTTAAGTGATGTTACCCAAAACTGACCATGATAAGTGTTTATGTAGGTATGTTATCCCAAATATATGTGTTTAACCCTTAAGGGCCAGTCCCACAGCGAAAACGCATGAATCACGAACGAATTACGCATAGATTTTCGTTTCTGCGCAGAGCGTGCATCATATGCGTATTTCGTCGGTGGAAAGAACGTGGACCATCAGTGATTGTAAGTGGATGTGCGCTGAAGGCGGTTTGTGCGTGACTGAGTTTTGAACGGTTACAAATTTTTCCGACGCACAACTGTGCTCCGGTGTGCGTTATTCATGAGTCGGCGTGCGTAGTTTATGCGTCGAATATGCGCGACTATGCGCGGGACACGCGTCGGCCGTCAGTGCTTATGCGTCGGAACTGGTTCGAAACTGCGCACGTCCACGTCCGTCCACTGACGCCCCACGTCCATATCGCTCATGAACCGCGCACGTATCACGTTAATTCCACTGACATTCCACTGACAATGTGGATTCTGAAAGTGCTTGTTCGTGGAACATTCGCGAAGCGTGCGTGTTTGGACGCCCTCCGTCAGTGATTCATGTGTTGGGCGTGCGTCGAATGTTCGTGGAATACTTTGGCCAATTTCTCGACGCACAAACCCAATCTGTGCGTGATTTGTGAGTGATTCGTGCGTGATCGGCTGTGTGACTGGCCCTTTAAATGCATGAATGTTACACCAATTAATATTACACACGTGGGTCCCAGCTCTATAAAATTCCTGAAATTAGAGTAACAATTACAGAAGAAGAAAATAAAGCACAGAATAAATCATCAGGGCTCATTTCCCAGTACATTCAGTATCTGGCTCAAATTTGCAATCTCAAGCATATTTTCAAAACTATCCTTTTCAACATCTTCAAAATCAATATTTTGATCCCTGACAGCTTCTTCACCAGATCCACCGTCAAGTGAGTGACAATAATATTAGATTGCATTCAATACTTTGTGGTAAACTGTTGAGCCGTTTTAAGTTTTGCTGATGATACTTTTTATTAATTTGGTTTCTGCCTGAGTGAAATGTCATTATCATTGTGCATCCGATATTTCTACCTTATAGAATAAAGGTGAATTGCACTTAGTCAATAAAAAGTCAATTATTGTTGAGCAGAAAAAAATATATACTTACATTATTACACACCTCTTGTCATTAGTGACTTTATACAAAATTTTTTTTTACAAAATATTAATAGGAAAACAAGAAAACAACAATTTTTTAATATTTTTTTTCTTGTTATATTGTTTCAAATGAAGTGAGAACTACTAAGAAGGTTGAAGACTAACTTTAAAAAAAAAACTGACTGAGGAGGAGGGTAGTGAATGACGTTCCGGATCATTAAAGACCAGAGGTTTGTGTTTAAGGGTTAATGACAGTAATTTTCCAATTCTTTTATATTTTTCATATACTTTTACATAACTAGATAAATTAATCATTAATATTAGTGTTCTTCAAAAGAAAAAATCCAGAAAACCATGTCGAGGTGCCTTCTTCCTCTATATTTTACACTCATAGAGTCCCTGAAAATCATATGGTATTGCCATCAAAGTAAAGTCTTAGATCTAAAGGTTACATTTAAAACCCTAAACAGATCACAACTTTTGCATCTTTAAAAAAAATAATACAAAGGCTCAGATATAACAGTCTGAATTTAATAAACAAGATAGAGATACAAAGTGTTCTTGACATTGATATTTTCTTAATTCACCTATCAGTCATGTCTGTGCATATTAAACAAAATCTTTATATGGAACCACAATGCAAGACAAAAGGAAAACGTGAATTATTTCAGAACATATATAACAATGTCTTACATAATACATGTTAACAGTTCATTAATAACGATTACAGTGTTCCATGCGGAAAAAAGGCTTAAGAAAATAGAATACTGAAAAACATCAACATGGAGGAAGAAAGAGAATGAAACCGGTCTTTCAACGATGATAAAATTAAGGCGTACATGTAAAAATGACAAGGATACCTATAAAAACAATGATCGGTACTTACAGAAAAACAAATATTAATAAGTTGAAATATACTAAACAGATACAAAAATGAACAAAGTACAGTATCTAAACCTTGCAATTTGCACTATTAATGAATACAGGGTATATTTTATAGTAAATGTACACGTCTTACTGATTTAAAGTGGATTTGAGGCTGAAAAAGCCAGGATTATACAGTAATGTAATAATCTATTCCTGGCAATGAGCTGAGGTTTTTGTAGAAAGCACCAAGAAGTAGATCCTCATCAAATTGCTGTAACCTAAAATAATGATAATGGTCACATTCCCAAATATTAAAGAAAAGAAAAATCCTGTTTGACCCAGTAAACCATTACTGCATAACAAATCACATATACTGTATATATAATCAATATTATATATATTTTGGGGAATTTTTAGAGCAACAACTTGGTCCTTTGCAAACAGACAGACAAATGAAACCACAACAACAACAAAAGGTTTCCTAAACATATATGAATTGAACAAGAAGCTTAACAAATGACTGGTATGAATGACCACAAAAGTAAATGAATGTTGTAGAGCTGCAGTGTTGTGGCCTGTTGACATCGCATTAATCACATATGGCAAGTATGATCACATATGATCAAATTTGGCTAGAATAATTCAATAGACCAAGTGTGCTTTAACCCAGTAAGAAACATTTTAAACGGCTGCCAACTACTGTTAAAAGCATGTTTTATCAGCTTGTATGCTGGTTTTGCTTGTCAGAGCAAATATATATATATATATATATATATATGTATTAAAAAAATTAAACATACCAGATTTACAGAGTTGTTTGTTTTGAATGAACTTGTGTAACAGATATGCACTGGTGGACATGAACACGACTACATTCAAAATGAGATTTTTGACTTCTATATTTTCTTTAAACACCATTACTGATGTTTTGGTGTACAAACTTCCAATTTTACAAATAAAAACATTTCAAAATAGGCCACTGCAATTAGATTATATCATAATCTAAAAAAACTCATGAAAACTTTCAGCTATCCATCGGTGTACGTTAATGTCTCAAGGTGCTTTTGTATCGCTTGTCTCGGGAAGAATAGAGGGAATTAACACTTAACAGAGTTTAGAGGTCACAATACACCCTAAACGTGTTATTCAGCTTGCAACACTGATCCCATGCGACACTTCTGTTACATCACGAGAAAAATCCATTTAATGGACATCATCATGATGCATTTATGCCATTTAATTAAAAAAATGACAAAAAGGACACTTTTTTTCCCCCCCTCAAAATACTGTGATTGAAATGGATAGCATTTGCATTGCACACACAAAAAAGGGCTTTGTCTGAAAAAGTAAAACTAGCAAAACATCTATGATGCAAATAACACAAGCTATTACTTTAGAGAGGGTCATATCTTATTGAACCTCTTTTATGTAAACTAAACGTCTGAGGGATTTTTTGTCTTTATACAATTCCTTATTTGGGTCTCTTTTGCAAATGTAAAAATACTGGGGCAATGACCATGCTCATAAAATCCACAAAAATAATGGACCTCAACTGTGCCACATCACGGCATACAGAACTCAAACATCACTTTTCATTTCTCAACCATGACCTAATACCCCTTATAAAAGGATAATAAAAGCTTAAAGTGGAAGAAGTGTCACATCCACAGTAAAATAACACAATATACTGTTAAAACGAATGACAAGGAGTAGAAGTGAAGACGGAAAACAACTAAATCCGTCGGATTTTCTAAAACTATGCTTGAACTCTCATAGCTGCCCAAAGCAAGAAGCTGCTCCCATTCTGAAAAGTTTCATTTTACTTTGAGCGAAACCACGAGGCTGAAAAAGTGCTTAAAGAGTATCTTTGGAAGTCTCCCTTACACACCTTTGAAACAAAATGCTAAAGTGATCACATTTGGAATAATCAATCAAATCCTTTTAGACTGGTGTCTGTAGTCGAATTGAACAATTCAGTTCAGACAGCAGTTTTTGAGTCTGTAGCCTGTAGGCTTAATATCACTAAGAGCAAAAGGGGTAAAAACAATATCAGACTCTAATGTCCTCCGAGGTCTCATCACATTCTTCTTCTTTTTTGTTTTGTTTTTTCAACGGAAGACCATCGCGGTGAACAAAATACCTTTTCATGGAAGAGAAACATTGTAGGGAGGAAGCTCAAATAAGTGAAATGCGTATGGGGATGCTGGGAGATTCTGTTCTCTGTGGGGAATGGTGGCTGACCAGATGCTCCACCACTGTGTGTTTGGACATGTGCTTCATAAGATAGGTCTCCTGAAAAACAGAAGATGGTTTTATAATATAGCTCGAGATATTTTCCCATATGTTGATACCCATAGGATCGGTACTCACTGAGGTGTACGCGCGGCCACACATGCTGCAGCAGTATGATTTAGCGTTCTTGATGGCATGTGCGGAGAGATGGATCTGTAAGGAGGCTGAGTCTGTGTAGGCTCGGTAGCAATTTGGACATTTGTATGGCTTATCTTTGTTGTGTTGTCTCTGGTGAGACTGAACAGGAAAAGAGAAGGAAAAACGTTTAACACCAATTAATTAATTAAACATTCATGCACCTCAACATCTGAACAACTTGAATTGACAATGCAAGAGTCCAGCACTCTGTAAAGGTTACTTCAGCACATTCCAAGGACTTTCAATGAATTTAAGGTCTGGACTCAGAGGTGCCAATTCATGTGTGAAAGGGATTCTTCACGCTCCCTCCCAACCATTGTTTCACTGTTGAATCTTGACTTTGGCCACGTCCACACGATGCCGGCGCGCTCCTTATCCTCAACATTTTTCATTATTTATAAGAGTACGCACTTTGGGCTGGAATTTTTTTAAATGGGAGGGTTTTAAGCTGTAGCTGCGCTGGAATCTTCAGTCCAATCTGGCAACACTGTTTGCTGTTACTGTGACGCAGCCGACACGTGATGTGATGACATCATCGGTAAACAAAAAATATACGGATTGGCCGTCCACACGATATCGCAAGGGTGTCGGATTCAGATCTATCCACTTTAGGACCCAGTATCAAAAGAGAGCGGATTCAGTCTCCCAAATCGCCGGATGCGTGTGGACGCAACGCCAATCCGATAAGAAATGTATGCGGATGCAGTGATCCGCGTCTCCGTGTGGACGGGGCCTTTGTCGTCCTGGAATATGACCATGGTATGTCTTCCTACATGGTTCATTAAGAAATGAAAAGCTACGCACTCTATTAGGGTTAGCAGAACTGCTGTCTAACATAAATCAATAATAATCACTGCAATAATGATCCAATCATTGAGTCATTTGCCTATTTAAATGCAAACAGTAACTTTTTTTGGCTGGTCAGTGTATTTTATAGTAAAATAACAGTATTTCCTGTCACTTTATTTTTGTGTCCTTGTTAAATAAAAGTATTAAAGAAATTTAGTATAAAAATTAAGACAACACTTAAATTTGAAAATCTTTACACTCTACAATTTGTTAGGAACAAAATTATGTAACAGCAGTCAATGGAAACCAAAATCATCAACACACTGAGGGCTGGATACCAAAAATCAATGTAAACAGGCTGTGCAAGTGACAGGCTGATCCAACTTGCATGAAGTTCATCATAGAAACTCATGGACGTCAGTAGTATAAACAGCCCCCACATGCCTGTATGCACTCACAACAACATCTGTTACTCCTCCCAGACCTGGATCAGGGCATCAGTGAGCTCCTGTTAGGTCAATGACATCAACGCCTTTGTCATCTAAAAACTACCTACACACTCTAGCCACCTGAGGGCGGGCATCACTAGGAAGAACGCAGGGCCCGCTGAACCAGCATAAGATCTGACAATGACTCATTATGGTACCTAACAGCAGAAAGGGAACCATTTGCAAGCATGTAGAGGTCTGTGAGGTCATCCATGGATATTCCTTCCCAGACAAGCTGCAAGCTGGGGGGGGAGTGCGAGATGGATGATAGGTCCGCGCGAGATTGTTGACGGGGGGGTTGGTCGGGGGGTGCGAGCGCAAGCAAGACTGTTCAAACGCCTCCATAGTCACAGCGCCACAGCCGCTTGCAGCAGCTCACGGACCGGTCCGCGAAATCGCTCCGCGGCCGGTCCGCGGACCGGGGGATGGGGACCACTGCACTAGAGGATGCCAGGCCCTCATGCCACCCTCGGGAAATCTGTTTCTGACAGTTTGGTCAGAAACATGCACACCAGTTGGCGGTAATTTTGTTGGGCTCTGGCAGTGTTCCTCCTGTTCCTCCTCACACAAAGGAGCAGATACTGGTCCTACTGCTCGGTTGCTATTTCCCTATCCAGCTGTCCTTGTGTAACGGCCTGTCTCCCAGTATCTCCTTCACACTTAATCTGTGCTGGGAGCCACACCAAACCTCCTTGTGACAACATTACATTTATGCTTTTATCCAAAGCGACTTACATTGCATTCAAGGAACACATTGAATCAGTTCTTGCTTGCCTGGGATCGAACCCATGACCTTGGTGTTGTAACCACCAATTGTACAGTTGGTGTTGTACAGGACCGCTGTATGAAGAGCCTGATTGGGTTGCAGGTACTGTCTCATGCTACAGACAGTGACAAACACCCTAACAAAACACAAAACTAGAGACAAATCAGCCAGGAAGAATAAGGAGAGAAGAATTGTCTATAGCCACCACTTGCAAAATTATTCCCTTTTTGGGGGTCGTCTTCCTGTTTCCTCTCCAGTTCATCTGTTGTCACTTTCATTTGCACCAAAGCAGGTGAATAAGCAAACTTATTCTTCCTAATTGGACAGATTGATATCACAAAAGTTTAATCGACTTGGTCTTATACTGTGATGATTTAGTGTTCCCTTCATTTTTGAGCAGTGTATATATACACATTGTAATCCTCCTCTTTATTTTAAGCGATCCTCACCTGTAGGTTCGAGAGCTGTGTGAATGCCTTTTCGCATCCAGGTTGGGCACATTTATATGGTCTATCACCAGTATGAATCCTTAAAAGCAAAAACAGATATATTAACACTCTAAGGAACTCCAACAGTGGTTTTATAGTTTTCAGTTTCACATGCGCTGTACAGTGAGATTTGCTGACCTGGTGTGCTGTTGGAGGTGTGATAACTGACGGAAAGAGTTCTCACAATAGGAGCAGTGGTAGGGCTTAATTCCTAAGTGAATACGTAAGTGCTGTGCTAGGTATGAGGCGTTGGCGAAGGACTTTGAACAGTGAGGGCACTTGTGGGGTTTGGCCTCCGTGTGGGACTTGGAATGAATCTGCATCTCTGACTTGTTGAAGAAAGTGAGTGGACAAACTTTACACCTGTATGAAACGCAAAAATGGAACAGCTGAGGTTTATGTGTAATATGAGATGTAACGCAGGTTGTAAATGATTTGATTGATTATTGACAGTGACCTGTATGTTTTTCCTTCTTTGGCGATGGTCACTGCCTGGTCGGGGCCTGAGGCCAGAAGCGGGTAAGGCACCACCAACAAGGGGCCTGTGTTGTTCTCCGCTTTAATCTTCTTGCGGCCCCGTGGAGGTTTGGGCTGTGGTCCAAGCATCCCTATCAGACCTCCACTTTTCATGTGATCCATGCCAGGACCGCTGGCCAAGCCGGAAATGGTGTTTAAGGAAGGTGCTCCGCCTAAGCGGTTCTGACTGCTAGATGTCGGGGTGGTGGGAGTTATAGCCTCAGAGGTGTTGTGGCTTTCTGTGCGCGATGACAGTGTGAGACCTGTTTTTGAACATCAAAAAGAAGGTTTTAACAACTTAAATGGAAACTTAATATGACTTCTGTGTTTGAAAACACGTCTTCCACCTGAGCGATGGTTTGCTCTGGAGGCTTGGTCCACTGCTTGTCGCATATGCCAGTCTTCCCATAATCCCTTTGCTTTCACCGCAGACTTGTCATCAATATTCAGCTCTGAAATGATGTAAGAAAATAGCATTGATGTCATTACAGGATCAATTACATATAAGAGTGTCCACGATAAAGAAAGAAAAATAATTCTTAGAAATGTACACTTTGT
Source organism: Rhodeus uyekii (assembly GCA_037043235.1). NCBI lineage: Eukaryota > Metazoa > Chordata > Actinopteri > Cypriniformes > Acheilognathidae > Rhodeus > Rhodeus uyekii. The sequence continues at coordinate 2,412,023 of JAWRVZ010000034.1, forward strand.
ATTTATGTTGGTTTCACGTGGTTTTGGTAAGTTACACTTATTTGCAGTATAAATATACCATGTATAGAGTATAAAATTGTTGTGGTGTAAAGAAGTTAAAAAATATCAGTATGTTTTTGGGGAGTTGCACTATATGACTGATATTTTGTTTTGCATGTTGGTTGGACCACATTACTTTAATAAATATTTATTAAACAGTTATTAATGAAATATTAATGAAGCAGATTAGTTAAATCATTATCATTTCTATCTTTAATAATAATAACATATAATGATTATATATTTTATTACATAACATTATTATAGAGTTTTACTAGAGTCTACTAAAGTTTTTATTTAAAAAACAAAATTTTCCCCCTCATTATGATTTCAGGACAGTTTAAGTTTTCACCCTGACATTTTTACTTTATGCCCCGATATGAAAAAAAATATATATATATTTTTCCCTTTTTCTTTTTCTGAATAGACAATATCCTAATAAGAATTACTTTTATAATTATTATAGGTTCTGACTAAATGTTTATTGTTGCAGTCCATTTAAAAAAATATTTGTTCTTAAATTATGATCTCATAAAAGACTTCAATTATTTCATTACTGGACGAATCAGTGTTTTTGAAAAATCTTGAATGAGTGATTCAATGACAAATACATTTTTAACAGTCACTTGTCGTCACCTACTGGTGTAACAATGCAACTGATAAAATCTTTATTTGAAGATTCTTTTTGCAAATAATTGCGCACCTCGAACAAAAAACAAAACTGCAGCACATTGTTGACTCACATAAAAGATGATTACATGCACAATACTAAAATGTACAATACATAATGATGAAGCACTTTGTCATGATAATGCATGAGAGGGATATCAGTACCTGCAATGGTGCTTGATGCTGGCCGGGCGTGCAGGGCGATGTCAGGCTGAGAGGAATTGTGGGCCTGAAGACCCGGCACCTGCTGCAGTTTGGGGAGAGACATCACATGTTGCCCACCATCTGAAGGTGACGAGGCCACAAGCAGGGTCTGCTGAGAAGGAACAGTAGTGGGAGGCAAATGCGGAGGTCTTATCTTTTCGGCCATCAGTTGCTCTTTGATCTTGTCGATAAGAACCAGGTTATCCAACTGTAAAAAGTCATCGGTTACGTTTGAGAGGGGACAACAAGTGACATGAAACACTAAACCAAATGAACAAAACATGGGGGAAAATTTTATCTAGGTTTCGCTGCACATTTTGGCAAACCACACTGGTTTGTACAGATCTGCAAACGTGCATAGTGTCATTCAAACAATTGCAAAATGCACCCAGTTTCTCACTGTACGTACAGTGTACAAGTAACCATTTGACCAAAAACACTAGTGCATGTCAGGCAACTCTTAGAAAACAAAATACTCACTTGACCAGGCATAGAGGGAGGTGGTGGCCAGAAATATGGATTATTGAATCGAGGCTCTGCCATCTTTCTAATAAAACAGAGTGAGGGTCAAATCACACATAACAGGTCAAAATCACACGTGGGCCCAAAAGCTTTTAGAAATCTGTTTCTCAACAACAAATCTCAGTGTTCTTAAGACAAATGGAGTCTAGTTAGGAATGATCAATTTTTTACTAATAACATGTAAATAAAATAAAGTAATTTATTTTAGTTTAGCATCTTTTGTATATTTTAGCAATTTAAGAAAATAAAACATTATACAGACCAATGAAATATCTAAATGTAGTAATACATGTAAAGTGCAATCTATATAAAGTATTTAAATGACTAATTACTAAACTACTAATTATTAAAACCTCAGGTCTTTATTGCTTTCAGTCAAATATCTGCATTTATTTATTTCAACTGTATGCGTGATGCTTGTATGCTTGTTTCAGTTTCAGTCACAACTTTATGTCATTCCAGTCTTCCATATCTTTCTTATTTTTAAATGTATGTGTTGCTTGTAATGGAAGGGAATGGTGACTGAGGCTGTCATTCTTCCTTTTGTGTTCGGAAGAAGAAAGTCAGTCATAGTGGTTTGGAACAGAACGAGGGCGAGTATGAAGACATAACTGCTATTTTGGTGTAAACTGTTCTTTTAATGAATGCTTAGCACTGCTTTAGGCAAAAAAAACTTATTTCCTGTACATAAATTCACCATGCAAACTACATTTTCTACCAAAATGATGTAATTACTTGAGTTGATACTGTAAAACCTAAATAAATTGATTTGGGATTTTCTGTCAGAAGCATTCTTGTTGTCATTAAATCTTTATATATATATATATATATATATATATATATATATATATAATATGTGTGACTGAAGTGGCGAATAGCCAGTATCAGAAACTATTAATAATAGTGTCAGAAATGAACTTTTCCTACGGGACAATTTACAACTGAAATAAACAATCAAATTAAAACAACATTTGCTACACATTTAACAACCATTTAAAATATCAGTTATTTAAAATATCAGTTATTTACTCATTTCTGATGGTTACTATGGAGATTTAGTTTTTGTTGTTAAATGACTTGAATCATCAGCTCTGGTATTGTAATATTTGCCATATGACTCATATCTGATTCCAGTTCAACTCTTAGGAGTAAACCTCATGGTATACTCATATAAGAATTGTAATTTCTTTGACGTTTGAAAGCATATGATCAAAACTAGTGACAAAATGATAAAAAAAAAACGAAAGATCTAAAAGTAGAAACAAAAGTCCTGACACGTTTTAGAGGAAAACAACAGGCAGGAAACTTTAGTGATTTGATTTCCCCATACAACAGCAGCACAACAACGTTATCTCGGCATCTACTGATCACCCAGAGCTAATTCCTGCAACAATTTCACCAAAAACATTTCAGACAAAAGAAAAAAACAAAAATGGCAGCCTGTTATATTTTCATAAGGACGCCATATTCTGCAGAGCCCAAAAATTCACACTCGAGTCGATCCATTTTTTTTTCAGGGAGGAACCGGTCGATAAAAGAGATGTTTGTGGTCGTAACAGTGTGTGTGTGTGTGTGTGTGTGTGTGTGTGTGTGTGTTTGTTTATGAAGAATAGCACCTTTGAATTGCCCGGCCCCCCTTGAAAAAAACTGACACTTCCGACAATCATGCCATGCAAAAATGTCTTACAAAAAAGCTGCGCACGGCTGAGTAAATTGTACAACATCCACCGTCCCGATCGCGTCATAACATCGTTATAGCGAATGCACATTTAAATCACTAGCGCATGCATGTACAATGCATTCACATAATGCCCTTTATAATGTTATATTTGGCTTTGTGCAACCTGTGGTAGATCAAAGACGATAAATCGCTCCCGTCAAACAGTCGCCTGTCTTACATGCTCAACTAGCTCGCTGCGAGCAAAAGGAAAAAGACGATATGAGCGCACAAACCTTTTATATCGATGTCAGAGTGTTTTTTTCTCGCAGGAGAGGCTTTAATAAAGCAGAGAAGAGGCTGGATGTTCTCTATGATCCTCCAGACAGCACAGCTTCCGGGTCAGCTTGTTCACTTCTGGGTGCTGTACACCAAAATCTCGCATTTTGTTTGGGACAGATCATGACCACTGCGTTCAGGCCAAAATCGTTGATTTTTGTCGATAACCCCTGTCTGTGTTAGCTCTCTGCTTCTTATTCGTGAAAGGAGGGAGGCATTTAAGAGAGCAGACTTTCCCATGCAAAACTGACCATAGTAACCAGATTTACTGTACTTATAGTGCCTGCTATAAAATTATATTTTGAACTTAAAGGCATATTGATTAGCAAGTTAACCCAGATTAGTTGTATTAAATGTTGTAGTAGCTGGTGTGTGTGTGTCTGTGTGTTGTTGGTCAATTTAAAGGTGCAGTAAGTGATTTCTGAGAAATTTTGAACACTTGCTATTGAGCAGTGCAGGAATGACATCACTAGCATTTCCAGTTCCATTGTCTTATTACTGTATTATAAATGGGATTTTGGTTAAATTGCTGAAATAAGGTCTGGGATTAACACAAGCTCAAGACACTTTCACGTTTTATTCAATGACATAAAACACATGAGTATTACCCCACTCCAGAGTTTTTAAAGCTGCTATGTGTCTTGAAAAAGGCGGTTGCTAACAAGTGGCTAAGTCACTACAGAGGCTGTCGCGGATATTAAACGCTATTACGCCGAAAAGGAAAGCTCAGTCCGCTTTTACAGCCTCTTCTTATAAGCTATTCTTACTCAAACTTTATTTGATAAAAACAGAAAGAGGTGTAGCTCAATGATGATGGGACTGTGATGTAGTTCGTTTATAGACAACCTTAACTTTTTACTTCTGGCGACTGCATTTTGGCTTCAAAATTCATAAAAGTTGTGATCATCTGTGGAAATTCTCTTGATGGATTAAACGTATATCATAAACTTTTGTTAATCACAGAGCTTGTTTTTTTGTGTGTGTTTTTTTACAACATTCTAAAAGCCTATGGGAAGATCCTATTGGGAGTTTGTCGAGGGAACCAGTGTGATGCTAACTACAAATCACCTACATATTTGTGCTTTGTAGTTAATGGAAACACTGCACATTGAATATAAACAGTAATTTGAGTGGAACATTTTCAAATGCCAACAGAAAATACAACAATTTGAGTGAAGAAGAGACCATTTCAATCTTACCTTTGTAGTCCAAAGTATCAATTTTGTATAACTCTATAGTACAGTCTGCAATACGAGGATGTGCAATGCTAGAGCCTTTTTGTAAATGGGTTTCTTGCTATGTTCATCCAATCAATGACACTGACCCTGCAAATAAGAACGTTAACCCAGGGTTTAGGAATGTACAATGTGAAACGTCAGTTTATGAATACCCAGGATTAATTGTTAATCCCAGGTTATTACCCTGGATAAATTGAGCAGTGTGAAACATGAAGCAAGATAAGCCAGGATTCAGTTTACGCGTGGTTTAGAATGATCCAGGGTTAAAACACAAACACACTCCTCCCTTCATTGCTCCACCAACAAAATGCACAAACATGCCATGCAAGAGTGGATGCCTTGAAAAAAACAAAGCAAAGAGGACAAACAAACAACATGTAAGAACAAAAAATGAACATAGTAGCCTACACAACAGTATACAAGCAAGCTTTTCTAATATTAATGTGGGTCTTAAAGCTCTTGCCTGATCATAACCCTTCCTTTTCCAGTGATATTTCTCTGACTTTTTTTTCTTTTGTAATGTTTCTCAGCCATCTCTCCTTCTACAGTCTTTTCTTCTTGATCACTCTCTCTCCTTCCCAACTATTAGTGATAATAACTATTATCCCTTACTGCTGATTGGCTACAAGTGTGTTGTGGTGCTCAGTTCAATTCAACATTTACAACTGGGTTTCTCAAAACTCACTTACTGCACCTTTAAATACTATGGTTGACCTTTCTTCACTCCACTAAATAATTAAGTATTATTACTTCCACATTAACAGAGCTAACTTCAATTTCAATTTAAAGCACATTAATAGATTCTAAGGTAATAAATGTTGTTATAAAGGTCAAATTACATAGATAGACCATCAAATGAAATGCATTCTCCTACAAGTTTGATGTGTTGGTGGTAGTTCACATACTGGGCTAGTAATCTTCACATCACAAACCCTCAAGGGGTGATTCATAAACTTCAAGGTACGTAGTATTCCCTTTTATCACACTGGTAACCTGAAGTTGTTACTTTGAAGAACTATTTCTACCATATATTTAGTTTTATTACAAACTAATTTATTTAAGTTCAGTCAGTGAAATAATATTGAAATAATATTTAGACTTGAATACACAGTTTACAACAGTTATGAATTTTACGCTTTATAACAGTTAGTTCTGGTTCTCGAATCTGTTTGGCTGCACGGCGTGGCGCGGCGACTCTTTGCGGTGAGTGCTAGAGAGGTGGTGAGTTTCTTTCTGCAAATTTCTTATTTTTTTGCATCTAAAAATATTCATAAAAACATTTAAATGTTATCACACAAAGCACATTTTAAGCAGATGGCAAACTACAGCAAGCTTGACCACAAAACAATTAGCCCTCAACATGGCTTTAATTAAGTGGTCATGAAGATTCAAGAGTATCAATGTTTTCTTTGCTTAGCTACAATACAGCATTTAATCCTAATGAGAGCATCACCTAGATGTACCATAGTTTTACTATGTCAAATCGAAATTCTATTCAAAGTTGGGATCCATCATTAAAACTATAAATAGAGTACTGAGGAAAAATGTAAATGATCCTACACTGGATCTTATTGTTTCAAAATGTGTAAGTTGGTTATTCATTATATCATTCATTTTTGTTATGTTATTGAATGCGTTATAGTGTACGATAAAATTCTTAATGCTTAAGGATAAGTATTTTAACCAAATGACAGAACTTATAAGGAATCTGATATTCAGCCGTTACCACGCTGAGGTTATTGGTCTGACGTATTTTCCTGTTTCTCATCTGTCACACTCTCTTACATCTTGTACATAAAGCTTTCTGTGTTGGTTACTCACTTTCCTGTCTGCACAGATACTCTGCCAGAGTGTAGCAGAAGGTGGATGCCACAAATGCTGACATGAAGTCGGGTTGGAATATTTCATGTTTTCCTCCATTTGTAAGTCTATGAATCCAAATCATTCGTCATTTATGACTTGAGCTGAAACATCTCATCATGAATGTGTCAGCACTGTTTTTTGATTTGGTAAGTTCTCCAGCAATGCTGTTATTGCTTTCCACAGACATGTTGTGGTATAATTGCTATCTTTCCTTATTGTATTTCATTATAAGTTGCAGCTGTTATTTTTTCCATTTCTGATTATAGGTTCTAATATAATGTATTAAATCATTAGAATTAAGATTTGGTTGACTTCAGAGGGACCTTTCTATATTTATTTTTAAAGGAGTAGTTCACCCAAAAATGGACATTTGTCATCACTTACTCACCCTCAAGATGTTCCAAACCTGTGTGAGTTTCTTTCTTCTGTTGAACACAAAATAAGATATTTTAAGGAATGTTGGTTATCAAACAGTTGACGCTAATTGACTTCCATAGAATGGGAGTGGGGGTGATACTATGGAAGTCAATGGCTATCGTCAACTGTTTGATAACCAACATTCCTTAAAATATAAAATAACTTATTTTGTGTTCAACAGATACTCATATAGTTTTGGAACAACACAAGGCTGACAATTTTGGGGTAAACTATCCCTTAAAGGATGTGTTTATGTAAAGAGCTGAATTAAATGTATGTAATTCTGATAAATCTTGACATTAATTAATCTCATTGTCTCAAACTGATCTCAAATTTGCTAAAATACTGAAGCAAGTCAGATATTACAGTATAAACGCAAATATTCTCATCAAATTCTTAGAATAATGTACTCATGTTAATTTGACTGCTCTGTCCTCTTAGTGTATATCAGCAGTTGTCCTTTATTTCAGGAGAAACCATGTTGATACATTCAATGTATATGTAAAGTGTTGTCTTTATCACACTTTAAACAAAATATCTTTATATATAAAAATATAGAACCCCTTGATTAATAAACCACTTTTTAGAGAATGTCTGCGTATTTAAATATGATTAAGATTGTAAAGGTTGTAAAACCTCGTGTTTTTATTTTAATTGAATTGTCTTTATTTCAGGTATTTATACTATTATTAGCCTTCAAATGCCAATGTCTACGTGTAATAGCACCCATGAAAAATGGAAACTGTTCAGCAGGTAAACATATACACCTCCCACTAGTTAAAATAAAAATTATAATGAAAACACAGTGAAAGATACATAAAAGATGGAGCGCCGCCTTTTTTATAATAAGCATTTTATCTTATCTTATTGTTTTGCAGGATTTTACAAAAAAAATAATAACTGTGTGGAGTGTGCAGCTGGTTATTACATGGATATTTCAAGTAGTTTTAGACGTTGTTTGCAATGCAAGGAATGTAATGGTAAGTCAAATATCAGAATATACTAGGCATGTGTAATTTATGTAATTTTAATATAAGACTCTTGAAATTTGAATATAAGACTCTGACAGTCATGGTTTTACAGCTGATTTTACAGAGATTACCACCTGCACATCAACACAGAACACAGTCTGCCAATGTAAACATGGGTTTTACAAAAAAGATGTTTTCTGCGTAAGCTGTAGTGAATGCCAAAACTGCGAAGACTGTAAGTGCCACTAAAGGAAGTTTACAAACTTTTGACCAAAGGACACAGATGATGCTTTCTATTGTAATAATAAAAAAATGCTGAATATATTGTGGCCAGGAAACTATGACTGAATATTGCTTTTTCCCTTATCTGTCACTTAGGTTCGAACTGTACAGAGAAATGTAACCAACAACAGACTACCGTAGCCAAAACGGTACCTTGTGGGAATGGCTATTTTCTGGATGGTGACAAATGCCAGAGCTGTGTGAAGTATGTAGTTGATTATTCGCTTTTGCTGTTCTTCCTTTGAATCTTGATGCATTTTTTAAAATATGGAGAATAAGGATTTTTGAAAGTTTTGGTTTGATTATTCTAGGCTTTGGCATGTAGGTTAATGGGTTGTGGTTTTCCTGTGCATAAGCTTTAGCATCAGCATTAGCATTTCCTGCTTTTGTGATTGGTTACTAGGGGTGTGGAATGGAGTCAATGTCTGTATCTGTAACTGTCTCAAAATGATTTGTATTTGGATAAATCCGGGTCTAACATAAGCCAGGAAGAGCTGTGCGTATAAACCTTGCTCACCTGGCCTCGCTGCGCTGGTGACTGATACTATAGATTCTGATCTTTATCGTTCTTGTTAGCGTGCCCGCCTCCCACGCCGGAGACCCCAGGTCGAATCCCAACACGTCACACGGACGTGGGTGGACTTAAACTAGAATTACATCCAATTATAGGAGTAGCACGTTTTAAATGTAATTCTGTTCCCTTCATAATGTTTCATTTAACAAATATCCCTTATATAACTCATTTAAGCAGATTTTTAAGTGTAATGTTACATAACTTATTATTATTTCTATTATTAATTATCAGCTGGGACAGTCATCCACCACTTTAAATAAGAGTACTCTATATAAAATAGTTGATTTGAGAATATGGGAAATATTCAGTGGTTGAAAATTGATAAAAACAACTTTTACTATTTACTTTTTACAATTGCTATAAAAGTGATTAAAGTCACAGTAAATGTTAATTGTCATTTTGTGTGATTTGTTTCAGGTTTAGCTGCCAGAATGAGTCCTGTAAATCTTTTTGTGAAACAGTTGATCCACCAGGTAGACTATCACAACCTCTTAACATATAAGTAACCTTATAAGTCAGAAAATGTATCTTATTTTTTGTGTGCGTTTATATAAATTGTCCCTTGTTTTAGGATTTCCTTACCTGCTGTTGTTGGTGTCTCTTATCTCTGTGGCCTTATTGGGTGGTCTCCTCTGTCTTCACTTCTGCTTCTGTAAACGGATACGGCTTTACTGTCAATCCAAAACTCCGCGTGTTGGCAAACATCCAAACATTCACATTCAAACAGGTTATTTGGATTTAATTCATTTTATTGTGTCTTTAACGGAACCTTCACTTATTACAGAGAAAAGCAGTTTATCTTTAGGTTTATTTGTTAATTTTGTGGTTTGAGATTAAAATTGGAAATGCACATTGATTTAGAAGATCTGTATGTTGTTATATTCCAGATAATGTATGTTGTGAAATCTGTCTTTATTTTAACAGATCAACCTAATGATGTAATCAACATTCCCATTGAAACGGTTTGTGTGTTGTTTTTTTAATCAAACATTTTCTATGCACAATGAAATTACAAGGTGGAAATGTTGATGAGGAATATTTTTTCCATGGTCTCTGACGTTATGTGATAAGCGTCTCCCTGATAATCGTTTGTTTGTCTTTAAAGGAAAGAGATGCCTCAGTCTGGAATAAATCCTCTATCAAAACTTTATCAGTGACCAACTACCCACACAACGTCTTCAGTGGAGACTTACAAAGCATCATGGCTCCCCTGATAGCAAATGGAAACCCAAAATGTAATTACATACATATACAAATACATATATACAGAATTAAGATATTGGAAAACTTAAAGGTTAGCCTAGGTGAACTCTCTGTTCTTAAACTGTTTGAATCATGTGATTGCTTTTCTGTTCATTTCAAGTCCTTTAGTCTTATCCATTTGCCAATCATGTAGGCGTATGCGAAATTGCGAGAGAAGCCTGGAGGTTAGGTGATCACAATCAAGTTCAAAGAACTTCTCAGAAATCGCTAATCAGATAGTAACTTCTAATAACACAAACTTTCAGTCGCTTCCTTGGCGGTGTGGTAGGAGCCTCACATCATCCTGTGAAAAGGGCATTAAAATGGCTGGTTAAAAACACCAGATAATTTTCAGAGTAGATACAAATAAAAAGAAAGGAGGGATTTTTGTTTTAGTTCTCATTAAGTAGTTAGGCACACATAAAAATGAATGCTACAACTGCATGTTAAAATTGCAGTTTGCAAGCTCTATACTTGATTCTGATTGGTATATTGTGCCCTTCAACAGTCTAATATTTGCTAAAACACTGTATGTCCAATTATTTGATGCTACTTTCATGTTTCATAGTAATGCAACTATTTTTTTAATGGCTTGTTGATTGTACGACCCTAGAAAAACAGAGAAAGTATTGGTCATTTTCTACCAGAACATTTTCTGTTAAGTTTACGCACAGAACGTACAGTAATTTTCTTTAACCTTAAAACACTACTCAATGAAATTCAAAATACATGGAAAACACCTGTGAAAAATGGAAAATTGCAATGGACTATTTTTTTCAACCTCTAGCGGTTGAAAAAGCAAAACTGCATGCATTTTGCGGAGGAACATTGTTTTTTTTGTGTCTGCTTCAGACCTGCTTGACTGTGCGGATCTATATAGTTTTTTCTCACAACTAAAAAGGAGCAGATTCACTGCTCATAAAACATTCACTGCTTAAGAGACATAGTCAATGGAAAGGATCTCAAGCTGTCTAGCTGAAGACTTTACTGTAGCTATACCCATTAATAGACACTATACTTCATTGAAAGTAGATTCCAGCTTAGCGCTACAACAACCATAATGAAATGACCTTTCACAGTGAGCTCTGTTAGGGAGCAACACACGACAATTTATCTGTTCAGTAAAATACCTTACTCAAATCTCTGCTTTTACAACATTTCAAATTCCCCAGTTCTTCCTATTCCAAAAAAACAAGTCAAGGTTGATTCTTGTTTTATGTCTAGCCCTGTCGCTTTCTTTTGTATTTTTTTGTCGAACGGGTAACTCCCCTGAGATTCCAGATTAGTCAACCTTCTCACTTGTTGTGACAACTAAGCGATGGCACTTTAACAACATACACGTGTCAAAGTATTTACGAACAGGATGAGGCACGCACGGGCAAGTGACGTATGTATTCAATTTCCCGCGCAAAACATTTCACCCGGTCTGACATGTGAATGCTTTGCAATGGACTTACCATAGTGAATCAATGTAAGACAAAAATATGTTTCGTAGAAGAATTCATGATGATTTACATTTTGTTCATTTTTAACCCAAAACATTTACATAGTGTACCTTTAAGTATTTTTAGCTCAAGTATCAAAGGCCATCAACAGGAGATTTCACCTGACAGCTTGGGGTTTCTTGACCTTTTATGCTTAAAACCATTGTACTCTGTTCAGTTCAACTTCTCTGTTTCTAAAGGCCATATCTATACATTTCCCCAGTGATGCAGGTTTTGCAGAAGGAGTCCTGGCCAGCACCAGTGCTCTACACCATCATAAGAGAGATTCCCGTGACACGCTGGAAGGAATTTCTGCGACTGCTTTCCGTGTCAGATGATCAGATGGAACGAATCGAACTGGAGGCAGGCCCATCCTATCTAGAAAAGCAGTACCTAATGCTACGTCTGTGGAGCCAGAGCAGTGGAGCGAAGCTGGAGAATATCTACTCAACATTACACTACATGAACCTGTCAGGCTGTGCTCAGGAGCTACAAGAGAAACTAGAGCAACTGCAGGCAAGCATGTAGTCTGCCTCATTTGGACTCCATCTCCTCATGTGTGAGGGCTGCCGATGAGTTTCACAATGATTTACAGGGAACTCTGTCTTCTGTACTTTTAACAGGAAACGCTCAGTCATAGTTTAACATAGTTAATAGTTAGTTGTTTTATTTAAGCATAATGTAAAATAAATGTGCGTCATTGGATTTGCAATAACTGATTATAATCACATGAATCTGCCTTGTGGCACTGTCCTGTACAAATGTGAATATTCAAAGAATAATTGACCAATTTTTCTCTTTTTTTGCCTGGTATGCCTAGTCCCAGACTAAAATTAATGTTTGAGTTGTTTTAACTGAAAGTAACTTGCTCTATCAACTTGGTACCGTACTGGTTTTCAGGGTAAATGCAGGTGCTTGTATGTTTCACGCTAAAGGTTATTATAAGCTCTCAATCATATTGTAGGCTAAATGGGCAATTATTACTTAGACTCGTACTGTCACACCAATGTATATTTGCTACTTACTAAAAGCATAATGTGTCGCCTCTTGACGGCAACATGTAATTAAAAACAAGTGTGACAATGAAAGTGTCCTTGCTGTGCAGAAAGAGAAAAGTTCTGACATTAGGTTTGGTGAATGTCAGCAAAATGTTGCTGTGGCCTCTGAACTATAGGAAATTCCCCTTCTGTGGAGGTTCATCTGACTTCTCTTTAAACCACAGTGAAGATCAAAAGCATTCTGACTTTTTTTTTTTTTCATTTTTCCAGGCTTGTATTCTACCATAACCTGTTTGTTATTTGTTGTCATTTCGAAGAAATGTATGTTCTCTGGGAAATGTGAAATGTCACACCCCTCATGCCCATAACTTTAGTGATAGCAAATGACATCATATTTATGAATTATTGTGATCATTGAATAAATATGACAATATTTTAATTTTTTATTATTTAATATTTAGTGTACTGTATGAATTGCCTTATTCAATGTAATATTTTTCCAAATGGTAAACAGTAATAACCTCTTTTGTATTGTCTTTTAATTTTACCATGTTTTAAAAATTAAAAACATTTGAATTTTCTAAAGGTTCTGTCAAGGTTCCGTAAACGTTATGAGCAAAACATTCTTGCAGTAACGTCCCAGAGTGAATGCTTTAAAACAGTGTTTAGTTTTTTTCATCCTATTTCACCTCCTGTCTATCTATTTCATCAGCAGCCTGATGACCCATTCCCTGAATCTGACCTACCAAGGAACATTATTATAGCATCGAGATACTATCATAGTTTTTATTAATATTTTTAATCAGTTTTCATATTTTCCTTTGTCATATTGGTTGATCTGTTTAATGAGTGTTTCATTTGGGGCTTTATTTATGGCTACTATTTTAATTGTTTGATTGTTCGCTACTTTTGTGTAATCCTCTTTAAATTTAAGTCATAATCAAGTTTGTAGTTTGTAGCTGTAGCTGTGTAGTTTAAAAGTGTGGACATTTGAACAATACTTTCGTGGACAATTTCAGTGCATAAACAACACAAGCAACATTCCAGAGAGAATGTCAACCGAAGATAGAACGTTTTAATAACATTTTCAAAGCATTTAAAACTGGATTAAAACGTTCCATGAGTTTTCTGAATTAACGGTTTTATAACGTAATATTTTCGACACTTTTAAACGCTAGGCGAGTGTTCTTACAACACAACATTGTGAGTTGGTCGTTTCCATAGCAACCAGTGAACACATGCAGATCAAGCGTGTTTGCCTAGAAGCAGTTTTGAGGATTTGGATGTAACTAAGTCTCGCAACAGGTGCCCGAATAAATACCCCGAAGGCTTCATTACATTTTTACCCTATAGGTTGCTAAGATAAGTATTTAATGAAGACCGACCCATTGTGTCAGATAGTCGTAAGTAGCCTAATTATTACTATTTATGCTAGAGAACAGACGAGCACCCGCCAAAAACTATACATTCCAACGTCTTACATTTTATGTTTTCTCTATGCAAATAAATTTTCTTTCATTTTTTCTTTTAAGTTTCGTCTTCCTATCGTCTTTCACATATGGGGTCGGCATATTGAGTTTCAGCAAGATGTTTTTTTCGGGACCAAGCTTTTACTCCAACTGACAGAGACATCTTTTGACAGTTATTTTGAATAAAGTCTACAAAGATTAATCTGTGGTCCGTCTAAATACTGTTTAATATGCGGTAGATCTCAGAAATACTGTTTAACTCGTTTAAGATGAGACAGGAGAAGTCGACCGAAGTTCCTCTCTCTCAGACTCTCCCAGACAGGTGAGTAAACCATCTCATGATCTCATATATTATCAGACGATACAATGCCCTACTCTTTTCATTTAAAAAATGCAATCTGTTGGTACATTGGTGTCTGTGGGAAGCCATGTTAAGATTTATTGCTTAGGACTGATAATCCATCATTTACTTTTTTTTAAAAGCACATTTCAATAGTTAGTTCTTAATTCTTCATTTGTTGCTAGTCACTATTCGAAAAGGATCTAGTATCATTTTTAATAAGATTCGTACTTGGACAATAAAGTAACCTGACTAGCCATTATACGTCAAGGAAGCAAGTTAAATGGGATACTAGTAATGCTGGAATAGATACTAGTCACTGGGCTAATTACTAGGAACTAGGAAATAAATACCTGGTACAAATGGACTTTAATAGGTAGCCTAGTAAATATTGCAATAAGAACTATTGTCTATGGATAGCTAGTAAAATAGAAAAATATACTCAATATACTTTAAAAAATAAATTATTCAATTAATGAGTTTAGTTAGTAAAAGCAAGAGAAAGATGTCTTTTAATAATATGCTTTACAATTCTTTCAAAGGTCTTTGAAGAATCTTTTGGAGGAAATGTCCAAATGTAAATAGCATGACAGAGAAGAGAGATGAATGGCATACATAAAGCTGCAGCTGAACTGTGCAGAGAAGGGGATAAAGTATTGCTCTCTGGGGACTCTGGCAGAGCCGCAGCTCTATACACCCATGCCTTTGGAAATCATGCAGGATCCACTGTGGGACACATGCGTGGCCTTGACGCAGGTTGTTTACAAGAGGTGATCTCAACTCTGGAGGCCTGGCTTGATGGTGTTTCAACCAATTCAGTTGAGGGCCTGAACAAAGGTCTTGTTGCTGTATTTCTGTCTACATTATGCCCCAATAATATTTCTGCTTCTCTTTATAAAATGGAGTCTGTGCTGCAGGGGACAGGTCATGCCTCGGATGAGATTTTCACACGGTGTTCGGCTCTTCTAGAGGGAAAACAAATGCCTCAACCTGCAGGTCACACACGGCTAGTTCTGGAGTTAACTAGAGCTCTGGCCTGCTTGCTCTCAGACCCTCAAAATCCCAAAGGTCCTCAGCTTTATCTGCAGGCCTTTCATGGAAATAAATCGGAAACTATTAGACTTGTTAAAGAAAGGCAAACTCAACATGTGGAGCTAATAATTAAAGCCTTTTTCCAGCAAATGTCTCAGAGATATTCCATTCTTCATGCTAAGGGGGAGATGGAGAAACCATCGAGTCCTACACAGGCAAATGACTGCATTGATCCCACCAAAACTGTTGAGTTTTTACTTGCCATTTCACCTAATGACATCCAGGTGAGGGAGCTTCAAGCTGCAGTTTTGTTTTCATCAGGAAAGTTCACAGAAAGTGCAGAAGCTTTGTCGCTGGCTCTCAAACTGGACGAATCACAGAATGAAAATGTAATGGCACCAGAGAAAAGGACTTGTTTACTGGTGGCCAGAGCAGCTGCTCATTTTTCAGCAGGAGGACGAGCAAAAGAAGTCTGCAAAGATCTGGGTGATGGCTTCGGACTTCATCCAGCGACAGCAAGACAGCAATTCCAGAGTCTTTTCTCTGAAAATGGCATAGCGTTAGCTGCTCGCATCCAGCTGCGCCAACAGGCCGAGAAGGGTGTCTTGGAGTTCAGGGAGGCAGTTCTAATGAGGCCTGACCTTCGGTCTTCGAAAGGTGTGGAGTTGTTGGATCCTGTTATTGCTCAGCTGCGAGCTCTCTGCCACTTGGAGTCAGACGGAGGAGGTAGGGAACTGCGGGTGCGTCTGGCAGACTGCCTCCTGCTGCGTGGGGAACATAAAGAAGCCATTTCCATAAGTAGCCAGCTAGCCGCTGCAGCTTCAGCCCAGCAGAGCTACCAGAACACTGTGCAAGTGCTCAGAGGGTTTTCCCGACTCTTCACTGAGGACCATAAAGGTGCTCTGGAAGATTTCCAAGCGGTTATTGAGCATAATACTCCTCACCCACCCAGCTGTGTCCGTGCACTCTGTGGTAGGGGTGTCCTGCGCATGATGGCTGGCTCACACTACCTTACTGCTCTAGATTATGTTACGGCGAGCCGATTGCAGCTGCAGGAGGCAGCTGTGACTGTTAGGTGCTTGGTGCCATGGAACTACCGTGGGTTGCTGTGCACTGTGTTGCTGGAACAGGGAAGGGTTATGCTTGAGGGGAGGGAAGATCCAAAAGCTGACTCAAATCCTACAGCACAACAAGAGCATGAGGATGGTCACACCAACAACAAACAGAGGTACATTTGCATTTTTTGATTCTGGATGAACTGTAATTGTCTTGCAAAGAGCTGTCTTAAAATGTTAAGATCCATTTTTCATACTGTAAATTGGAATATTGTCATGCCTAAATCCCTTTTGTAGCATTTAAAATTATTATAGTTTTTACATTTTTTATTCATTTAGACAAAATAGTATAGAATCAGCCATGACATGAAATCAGTTATCGGTTTATCAGTGTTGACAAGGACTTTGCTTTAGCTCCATCCTGTCTGACGAACACCCGGTTTCACAGACCTTAAAGGCTTAAATTAGTGCCGGACAAAAAAGCATGTTTGAGCTGTTGCATGGACATTTCTTAAAATATGTCTGTTCCATTGTTTTGTTAAAAGATTCACAACAAAAAAAGTTTTGTTTTCTAAGGCACACTTATAAAATCTAATTGAATTGAACTAAAGCCTAATCCTAGCATAATCTAAGCCCTATCTGTGAAACCAAGCCTACAAGTATATAGTTGCTTTGTCTCATTCTACACCCTGCATCACTTTTGTCAGTTGCATTGAGGCTTCCTTATTTCAGAAAAGTAAACCATTAGATTCCGAAGTAAGTAATAAATTACAGTAATTCTCTCAAGCAATTTTAGAATGGTTACTTTCTTGAAATGAGACAGCCTTGTTGATGTATGTGGTTGATGTATGTGGTTGACATCCAACATCCCTCTACAGAATACAGTCTGCAGACACAACAAAAGACCTCGATTAGCTGGTTCAGGTGTGAATCAGGTGTAAAGCAGCCATGTGGTACAAGTTGTAGCTGTCAGAAAATTACGACTGTACACATTGTAATTACAAGTTACACAAGCACGTGAAGGCTTTTTACAATTCTGAATCATTATGGTAATATGGCATGGCATGAATGGACTTTGGCCCTCTTGAAGCAGGATTGGACACCACTCTTTTTCAGTTTTCTGTGCTTCCTTCAGACCTTCCATTGGAGTGCACGCTCTTGCTCTTCTACTAATGGAGTTACAGCCTGGTGCCGATGGACCCCAAATTCTCACAGCAGATGCTTTGTACCAGTTGGGTCGTGTTGAGGAGGCTTACCGTCTTCTTCTGAACATTGAGCACACAGCCCCACGTCCTCCGATTCTTGCACGCCTTGCAGTACTGCAGCTGCATCGAGGCTTCCTCTATGATGCCTATCAGGTGTCAGATTATGTTACTTAGTTTAATCACATTTCAATTATGAAAGTATTTCTATAATAATAATTGATTCATTTTCTGCTTCATATCAAGTAATACCTCTGGTGTCTTACAGCTACTGAAGAAGCTGATTAATTCAGGAGACACTAGCTGCCTGCGCACCCTCCTCTCTGTAACATCTTTACAAGACCGAGCACTTCTTGAACAACATTGTCACACTGCTTCCAAACGTATACTGTGTGGCCAGCAAGCGGAAAGTGCAATAAGGGAAGCTGTGGCCTATTTGTCCATTGCCATTATGGCTTCAGGTAATGAGGACCGGTGTATTCAGACTCAATCAGTAATATATTATTTACATTACAAAATATGTATAGTTATCAGGATCAAATGTAGAGGAAAAAGTGCAAATGCAGACAGGAGGTCACACCACTGATTGTATCTGATTGACATTTTCTACAGAAAAAAAGTAGTTTCCTCTTCAGCTCTGCAATTTTAATTTTCTTTCTTCTGTAACTGATTTCCATTATGTAATCTTGGTTTTATATTTCCGATAACTCTCATAATCACTTAATAGAAATTACATTGTAAAGAAAGAGATGAACGTAACTCAGAACACTGCTATTTACTTAACTGAGTTAACCGATTAATCTGTAGGTGGTGGTGCAATAGATTCCCTGCTGGAGAGAGCAAAATGTTATGCTCTATTGGGCCAATGGAAGACGGCTATCTTTGACTTCACTGCGATACTTAAAGAGCACCCAGACCATGTGCAGGCTTTGTGTGGAAGAGGATTCACTTATCTAATGCTGAACCAGCAGAAGGTGTGGTAGCAAAAACAAAGATCTCCATCAATGGTAGACACCCATGTTTTTAATGATGGTGTCATGATTCAATAACACATTGCAATTGCATAGCAATAGATCACAAAAATAACAATAAACAAACTTTTAATAATCTTAGTTAATGTTAACTTCTACATATACTTCGAAATAAATAAATAATTTTATATTTATACATTTACTTATAAACTAATAAAATAACTTATGCATTATTTAAGGTATATGTCAAGTTTAACTTTATTGTACAGTGTTACCAATATTTCAAGATCAGTAGAGGAAATAACAGAAACTTAATGTATTTTTCCTGTATGCTTGTAAACTGACACTCTAATATTAATAATTCACCAGGAATGCACACTAGACATACTAGTTGCCCTTCAGTGGGGTGCTGAGGAGGTCACTCAGAGCATGCTGTCTCTTAAAGACAAAGCAAAGAGACTCGTCAGTGAATGGTTGGGTCAGCACTGTCGCAGCAGCCTGTCAGAGACTCTGTTGGCTAACCCTGTACCCTGCCGGGAGGAGCACCTTCGAGAGGCCTTTTTGATTGGTGGAGCACTAATGAACACTGACTGCAGGGAACCCAGGTGGCACCTCCTGTACATAGATACACTATTTGCCAAAGGTAGGGAACAGTATACTGCACATAGGAGTCAAGCATGTGGGCCAGTAGGTTATATATAGCTTATGTTGTGCATTATGTCTATGTAAAATGTTTTTAAAAGTTGCTGTTTGAAATGATGTTTGTAAAAGGGGAGGTGAATGCTGCAGGAGCGCACCTGAAGCAGGTGTTTGGTCAAGAGCCTCGAGATGTCGCAGCTAAAGCCAGGTGGGGTGTCGTGAAGGCCTGGCAGCAGGACTACAAAGTGGCAGCCAACTATCTTTGTCTGGTGGCTGAGAAAGATCCAGCAACTTTAGACTTTCTAATCAGTCTCATGCAGTCAGCTCAACAAAAACGCTTGGCACAGGTAATCAGGTATTCCCTACATTATGGATTGTCCCCACAAAAGAAATTAAGCTGTTTAAAAACAGTTTATAAATTATACTAAATTAAGTGTTTTGAATATCTAAAAATGCAGGTTTTCTGTGATGGGTAGGTTTAGTGTAGTGTAGTGCAGTTTGTACAATACCAAAATCATAATGCCTATGGGAATTCCCTCATAAAACATGGAAACTAGTATTTGTGTATATTATATGTTCACTACTGATAGACAGGACTGTCAGAAAAAAATACAGTATAGCTACACTATGATTTCCTCCTAATGCAAAGTCTAATTGCTCGCATAAAAATATAGATGTGTTTTTCCATGAATACTTTTTCTGAATATTTAGCATGAAAATGTGTAAAATAAGTGAAAAAATACAAATACTGTTTCTGTTCTTTTTTTACATTTACATTTTTGCATTTGGCAGACGCTTTTATCCAAAGCGACTTGCATTTGCTGGAACAGATTGAATCAGTTCCTACTTTCCCTGGGTTCAAACCCACGACCTTGGCGTTGTAAACACCAATGCTCTACTGATTGAGCTGCATGACAGCTTCTATTTTCTCTTATATATTGATTATGTTTCACAAGCCAAATTCAACTCTACAGTGTCTAATAAAGTGATTATGTGCTTCCAGGCAGCATCCCAGCAGGCCAGCATTGTTTCTGAAAGTGGCCAGTGGGAGAACGCTTTAGCCCTCCTCACTCTCGCAGTGCGAGCGGTCAGAGAGACGAAGCTCCAGTACCTCAGACAGCGTGCGGCCTGCCTGGCCCATCTGGGCTTCCATGACAGGGCTGTGTCTGATTTGAATAAGGTCATCCTGGGCCACAATGCAGATGGGAGCAAGGAGCCAAGGGTTTGGGCAGAGGACCTTTGCCGCCGAGGCCGTAGTCTACTATTGTGTTCCCATGAAGAGTCTGGCTTACAGGACATTTCTCAAGCTTTGGATCTGCATGAGGGACAGGCTCTGCTGTGTGTGGAAGCTGGTCTGGGAACACAACGTCTTGCTGAAAAGTTCCTGCGCTTCGCCCTGCAGAACTATGGAGA
The DNA here is from genome assembly GCA_037043235.1 of Rhodeus uyekii. NCBI lineage: Eukaryota > Metazoa > Chordata > Actinopteri > Cypriniformes > Acheilognathidae > Rhodeus > Rhodeus uyekii. The sequence goes on from JAWRVZ010000034.1 coordinate 2,432,643, forward strand.
GCAGAAACTTGACAAAGCTTGGCTTCTGACAGAGACCGGGCTTAAAGTGGATAGTGACCATGTAGAACTGCGCAGACTGAGGGCTAGAATAAAACGAGAAGTCTCTGGTCCATGTACTGTCCATTAGTGATGAAACATGCAAAAGACGTTTAATTGTGAACGGATAGTGACAGAATGGTTTATGATTTATGATTAATCAGGCAAACATAATGCCAAGAATTTGTAATCATAATAATGCAGACATTGCAACTTACAGTCTCTTACAATTTACATTTTGTGTAAACAAAACATTTTCATAGGTTTTTGTGTGGAATTTTTATTATTTACTATAATTTTTGCTAAATTTGAACATTTAGTGTAGTCTTTAACAGATGTTTGTTTGGGGCAGTATGAGTTTTATGAAAATATTTTATTTATTTATTTATTTATCATTTTATCAGACAGCTACCAAAAGTGACAGTAAAGACATTTACAATGGTCCGACAGAAAAAAAGATTAAAAGAAATGCTGTTCTTTTGAACTTTCTTTTAATCAAAGAATCCTGAAAAATATCATGGCTTCCAAAAAAATATTAAGCAGCAAAAAAGTTTCAACATTCTTTATAAGCAGAGAAAGATCTCTTGAGCATCAACACCGAAGACTGGAGTAATAATGCAGAAGTTCGGTGTTGCCATCACAGAAAGAAATTACTTAATTTTAAGAAGTTACTTAATTTTAAATTAATGTTTTTCATGAAAAACATGCCTTGGTGAGCATAAGTGTTATGTGTACTGCTTGGAGACATCTCTAAAAGATCCAAACGCAAGCTTTATTGAGCGTAATCCATTTAACATGCATAAGGTCAAACCCGGAAGCTAAACAATCCAGATACTGACAAAGGTACAAGGCACAGGCAAACCATGGAGACAGGCAGAAGAAACAAACATAAATAAATATTACTGACCCTACGTTTTTTAATAGGACATGATTATAGAAATTATATCTCTGTTGGAAACATATCTTGCATCTCTATTGAGCTTAGAGGGTCAGTATTTCAGCAGTTTTCTGATTTATGGAGGGGACACGTTGTTCAGTTGACTGATGGACTGTTGAAAAAGCTTCAGTCTTGTGGTTCTAGTCAGGATGTTTGTCTCACAGCCTTCAAAGACAAAGACTACTCAACTTCAGTAATTGTCACTTTCTTTCTTGAAAGAAATTCTACCCCCGTACACCACAAATGTCTCTCACCTCTTTGTACACTTTCACACTCGAGTGATGAGTCACACCACCATGTCAGCATGTTTTATAAAGTTCAATTGTTGCACCTTTTGAGTGTAAATGTGGATTTAGTTAAAAACTAAAAGCTATAAAACAGATTCAGTTCTGACTGCTTTTTATCACTGCGTCCACAAGAGGGAGTTCTGGCTCAGGTCACAGGTGATCTTGAAGCAAAACCCTACATCTCTTCAATCAACATAAAACAATTGTACAGTGTAGTAATGACAAGAAGTGAAAAAGAAGAACTCTATGGTTTAAATAGTACTATCATATTTTAATTTCCTGAAAAATGCACTTAAAATATATTAAATAATATTTTTAGATGATATTTGATATTTTAGATATTTCGAGGGAGAAAACAAGAGATGCGATATGAAAAAATAAAGAATACAGAAATAGAACAGAAAGCATAAATCAATGCAATAAAAATACTGCAAACGTCACTGAAAAGACCCGTCTAAAAAAAACGTTTATTTATTAATTGGACATTACTACTTATGAACCAACATGTTCCTAACACAACTGTGACGTCTAGCTACAAAGACTCATAATACAGGACGCGAACCGTGTACCATTCATGATAGTGTTTTTATGATGTTTCTTTGTCATTTTAGACCAGGATGTTCCTCAAAAATCGTATGTGTTTCGTGGAAGAAATGTGTTTGGAACGACGGCATGCGTCATATGAACGTCATCGTTCAAACGTAAACAAGGAAGTAACAAATCCATTGTGAATGAGCCGAGCGCGCCAGCCTTTAGAAACACACTCTGTCAGCCTCAACTGTCTTTGTGTTTTGTCTTAAATATATTCATAGGCGAAGTTTGTATGCATACACCTAATCACGCACATATATGATCGTAACCCGGTTCAAAACCAAGAAGTCCGATGTTTGCTGCTCAATGTAAGGTAACGCATGAAAACACGGCAGTTATTTCCTCAGATAATATCACAAAGCGTTTGATCTGCTCACAAAAGACAAGTTGACTTTCATGTCTGCCATTCACATTAACAGTCTATTGTTTGTAACTGCAATTACTGATTTAGCAGCAATACCTTGCTAAAATGCCACTTTGGAATTAATAATTTACTGCAGTTTAGTAACCAGTAGCCTATCTATCCCATCATAAAGCCACACTGACCTTTATAATGCTGTGAAGTTAAAGGGAAGACAAACCTATAAAGCAAAGTCCCAAACACAGATCTTCAGTCTTAGTAGTTTTTCAAGGTAAGATGCTAGGCTATGTCATATATGTCCTGTATTTACTGGTTATTTGGTTTTAGGACAAATGAACTTAAATCTATGTGTTGTTAAATCTGCAGGGTCTGCTATAATGCCATCGCCTGTGGATGTTATCGTGGTTGGAGCTGGTAACAGAGGAGAAAATTATTCTGACTATGCTGTGATTTATCCTGAACGCATGCGGGTATGATTTGTGTATTAATCTAACTTTGTTATTTCAAACTCTACCAGAGAAACTGTACTCTGTTACTTCTCTACCAGAAGAAAAATAACCATATCTATGACCATTTCCTCATACTAGGTCGTAGGAATTGCTGACCCCAGAGACTTTGCTCGAAAGAAGCTTCAGGCACGTCATAAAGTAGCTGATCAAAACACTTTCAATGGTATGTACACATTCATTTCCCTTCGCTTAGTTTCCCAGCTTTATTTTATTTTTTTTACACAAGAAGTCTGATGCATGTGTTTCTTTTTGAGTAAAATTTTTTTTTTCATTTTTGCATAGACTGGCGTTGTATTGCAGAGAGAGAGAAATTTGCAGATGCTGTGTTGATTTGCACTCCTGATCGTCTTCACAAGGTTTGTGTGTTTGGTCAATGTTCACATGATAGCGTTTTTTAGACCAGCATGATGTGGTTAGCTATTTTTTACTCATTAATGAAGGACATAACATTCATTTCAAGTTGTCTGCTTTAAATGGGTTCAGTGTCCAACCATTGTTTTGTTCTTCAGGACCCTGCTGTGGCTTTAGCTAAGAAAGGCTACCATGTATTGCTGGAGAAACCAATGGCTGTAAGTGTCTTTTTGCCAAAAGGCTCCATGACTGATTCATTCAAAACGTCTTATTCTTCAGGAATGAAGCAAGTGATTGACTTTATGAATGGTTCATTGCATCATTCGCTCAACCAGTTCTTACTAAACGTGAAAACGTGAATTCATTCAGGAACGAAAGACTATTATAAGACAATAAATCTGTTGCTCGGAGGCACACAACAGTTACATTTACATTTATTCATTTAGCAGACACTTTTATCCAAAGTGACTTACGTCTGAGGAATACAGAAAGCAATTTGTCTTGAAGAGGCAGATGAAGACAAGAAGTGCTCAAAATACAAAGTTACATTGCTTAGAGTAGTTTAAGCTAGAAAATGGAGATATTTAAACGAATGGTAGCAATGAGATGTTGCTCATTTACAGATCGTAGGTTTCTGGTAGGTGTGTAAATTCAAAGTAGAGAGTGAAAGTAGGAGGGTGTTGAGCCTGTTGTAGATCTGTAAGCAAGTTCAATATCTTGAACTTGATGCGAGCAGCAAGTGAGAGCCAGCGCAGAGAAATAAATAGAGGTGTGTCGCTAACCCTTTTGGGCTGATTGAAGACAAGACATGCTGCAGCATTCTGGATCAGTTGTAGGGGTTTGATTGCACTTGAAGGAAGTCCAGCCAGAAGAGCATTGCAGTAATCAAGCCAGGTAATGACCATAGCCTGTACAATAAGTTGTGTTGATTACTTGGTTAGCAAAGGCTGATCTTTCTGATTGACTGAGCTGTTTTTGCAATGTGGTCTTTGAAGGTCAGCTAGTCCTGAAAAATTATGCCAAGATTTCTGGCTGACTTTGACGAGATAATCGTTGATGAACCAACCTGGATGGTGAAGTCCTGCTGTAGAGTTGGATTGGTAGGGAAGACGAGAAGCTCCGTATCTGGTTGAAATGAAAGGTAGAGCTGTGTGTCATCAGTTTAGTAATGGTAGGAGAAACTGTGTGTCTGTATGATGGGTCCCATGGATGTAGTGTATATGGAGAAGAGGAGGGGTCCAATAACTGAACCTTGAGGAACCCCAGTGATCAGTTGATGTGCTTTTGAGACCTGTCCACACCAGGCATCCCTTAAAGATCTACCTGTGAGGTAGGATTCAAACACAATGAAGTGGAGTTCCTGTGATGCATAGTGATGAAAGGGTGCACAAAAGGATCTGATGATTCACAGTGTCAAAGGCAAGACAGATCATTTGCAATCAATTCTTCTCTGGCTTTGTTTAGAACTATTTTTGTTGTCAAAATAGAGCAACAAAAAAACAATACTGTGTCTAAAATGTATTTATTTATTTAACTGTTGTGTAAAGTCAATGTCACATATGCAATCGTGCTGATATAGGGAAAACAGCATTCTTGCTCGTGTAAACTATTCATTTAAAAAAAGAAGAAAACTCAGTCATGGGCATTATTTTGAATCTCTGTGACAATTTTTTTTGCTGGATTTTTAAAAAAAAGTAGTTTTGTCATAAACTTTAATTATTCATTTTTTCAAATTATTGCAAGTTAGTTGTAATAACTTGTAATCCATTCACAGTAATCCACAATATTTGCAAAAAAAAGAAATTACTATGTGAAATATTTGCTATTTATAAAACACTTATTATACATCATATATATTAATAATTTGGAAAAGTTGTGAATACATTTTATTGATCGTTACACCACATGACGTGTTTTAGAGTTGCTAAATTTAAACTTTTGAAAATAGTATGTAAGGTTGTCAAAAGCGTACTAAACTACCATTAATACAAAGAGTACATAAACAAGATTTTCATTCTCATACTATATTTCATTGACGCTCAAATGTCTGTGGTATTGTTTGTGTGTTTTGTGTATGATTTTATTATTAAATTAAAAAACTATTTTTTAATTATTCGTATTATATTGGTGTCTAAGGTTACAGAGGAGGACTGCACCGAGATTGTAGAGGCCTGCATTCAGAGTGGTGTCATGCTCACTGTGTGCCATGTTCTCCGATACGACCCTGTGATCCACAAAATAAAGGTAGTTACACCTTCCTTTAAATCCTAATAAACAATCATATTAGCTCTCAGGCAAAAGATGACGTAAAAAAAAATGTCCCTACAACTCAGGTGCTGATTGACAGTGGAGTGATTGGTGATGTCATCCACATTCAACATTTCGAACCGGTAGGATGTGTTTAAATAAACTTGCAGTGTGCGTGTGCTGCGTGCAGTGTCTCTTTGTGTTGTGTCAGCCCTGTCTTCTCTGATAGGTGGGGTTCTATCATTTTGCTCACTCCTTTGTCAGAGGGAACTGGAGAAACGAGGCAGAAAGCTCTTTTGCTCTGTTAGCCAAATCCTGCCATGATTTGGATCTGATTCATCATTGGGCTGGTGGACGAAGGTACACTTAATCTAACATGACTTGCGCACATGTGACAGAGCTGAGCTGAAGAAAAAGTAATGGGAGTGTCTTATCTGTGGAATGTCTTATCTACTTTATCAGTGCTTTTCTATATGTTCAGGATGATTGCACTGGACAATCTTTTTTAACCTCATGTTATTGGGTCACTAATATAGAAAAGTCTCTCAAGTTTTAACTCTGTCCTTTTTTTTTACTGCATTTTTATATATATAAATATTTCAGTGTATTTATGCAGTATATCAGTATTCATAACGTTTTAAGGTTTTTAAATAATATATACATTTGATCATTTTTCAGGTGTTTAAAAGTTTCATCATTTGGGTCGCTTAGCCACTTCACAAAAGAGAACAAGGTTGGACTTTTTATTATTATGTAATGTTATTTCTTTTAAGTACTAAATGAAAACATTGCTATTGTGAGATTTCTTAAAAATATAATTATTTCGCAATTTTCCTAGCCAGCAAAGGCTGCAAATCGCTGTTTGGACTGTCCTGTAGAGGGGGATTGTGCGTACTCGGCAGAGAAAATCTACCTGGATAGAGTGAAAAGAGTAACGTATTTATGTACACTACCATTCCAAAGTGTGGGTCAGTAAGAAACTTTTATTCATTATGGATACATTCAATTGCTCAAAAGTATCAGTAAGGACTTTTATAATGTTACAAATTATTTATTTTTCTATTATTATTCTTTTGAACTTTCTGGTTATCAAAGAATCCTGAAAAACATGCATTACATTTTTAACTGTTTTCAACTGTGATAATAATAAGAAATGTTTATTAAAGCAAATCAGCATATTATAATGATTTCTGAAGGATCATGTGACTCTGAAGACTGGAGTAATGATGCTGAAAATACACAGGATTAAATTACATTTTATAATAGTTAAGTTTAAAAACTAAAATTAAAACATCTTACCACCCCCCAAAACTTTCTTTACTCAGCTTTTCAGAACCTTTATAATTATATGATGCGATTGCATGTGTATCATTTTATCCATAAATCAGGGGGATATTGGCTGGCCAGTATCAGTGATTTGCAGCAACTCAGTTCCTGACATTGAATCTGTGACCGAAGCCCTCAGAACAGGACCTTATGGCCGCTGTGTCTACGAATGTGACAATGACGTGTGCTCAAATCAGGTTGGAGAATTGCATACAGTAAATACTTGCTTGTTTCCTGTCATTAACAAAAGTATATTGTTTTATTATTAATTCATTTGTTGCAGGTAGTGACCATGGAATTTGAAGGAGGCTTGACTGCCGCATTCACCATGGTAGCGTTCACAGAGGAAATATGCAAACGCAGAACATCTATCCATGGTAGTAAGGTGGGGCTGTATGCTCATTTGTGTCAAGATTCCTGCACTTTGATGACTGCAAGGGGTTTATAAACCTATTTGTTTATCTTCTCACAAGGGGGAACTGTTCTATGATGGACATGAGATCAAAGTGTTTGAATTCCTCACTAATAGGACCACAAAGCACACTGCGGACATGAGGGTTCCAGGTAACTTTGGTAAAGGGGGTCACGGGTCTGCAGATTACCACCTTATTGAGTCCTTCATTGCAGCTGTGATGGTAAGACCATAGATCTATAAGATCATTTGTTTTCTGTATTTGTTGTAGAATACAAAAGATTAATTTGCTTGCTCCCAATGCTTCTCTCTTTCTCAATATAGAATAAGGACCCAACTCTGATTAGGTCAGGTCCTAAGGAGACATTAGCAAGTCATAAACTAGTGTTTGCAGCTGAACGTGCCCGTTTGGAAAACAGAGTTGTGTTCTGTGGGAACCCATGTGATGGTGAGAGCAGATAAATGTACATGAGAGAACCAAATCTGCACATTATAGTCTTCTTTCATATTACACTACATGTTCACATTCTCTTTGTCGTTCTAGACGTCACTTACATTCTTTTATTTATTCAGTGATTTTAGAAATAGACCAAATGTGATATATGTGCTTTTTAATGTAATCATATCTGTTTGTTTTTTTACAAGATTTATAAAACAAAATATGTTGAATCACGTTTCTTTCATTTTATGTAACTTACAGATACTTGAATTTATTCATGTAAAACCTTAAATTTATCTAGATCAAGTTATGTGAACTTGTATTCAAATTAATCATGTTGAGTTATAAATTACTTAAATAAAAATCTAATTCTGGCCATTTTTCAGTTTAAATCTCAGTTTAGACTTTCTGTGGTTTCTTTCAATAATGGTCTTCTGTATTGAACAATAATGGTCTTCAAATTAAGTATATTTTCTGCATATTCTTAGAATTTATATAAGCAGACATATATTTTTTAATGGAATTAAAACAGAATATTTCTTAATTCAAACCATTTAACAACAAATTTAAAAACAATGACAAATGATCATTAAAATCATTAAAGCACAATCGAAATGTAAACACTGGTGACTCGATTTTTAAATTGTCTGTAGTTATATAACAAACAATTTTTAATATTAGTCACTATATGTAAATGGCATTTCATCCTGAGGAGAGGTGGAGTGTCACCGTGAGTTGTAGGGTGTCATAAACTTAGTCTGTCCACACAGTTCCCAACCTGGTTGATTTGGTGACTTTGTGGGTAGGTTATCTTACTTGAACAGATTACATTTGATGTTCAAGAAGATAAAAAACCTTTACAAATGTCTTTATGTACACCACGTACCAACTTTTAAAATTGCACTGTAATTAAGTACATTGCAACTGTTTTACAAAACATTTTGTTTTCCTGCAAAAATTGTGGCTTTTAATATGGGTCTTGAAACACTGTCAGAATGAACTTTAATCATACATTATATTCAACAATGATGCATTAAATTGATCTATAATGTTACAATAATGTTAAATACATAAATGTTCATGTTCATTGAAGAATTAGGAAATTAAAAAATTATGGTTTCCATAACAACAACAACTATTTAAAGCAGCACAACAGTGCTTAAAATGTATAATAATAATTGAGCAGCAAATCAACATATCTTGAGCAGCAAATCAACATATTAGTATGATTTCTGAAGGATCATGTGACTCTGAAGACCGGAGTAAGACTGTAGCCTTCACAGAAATAAATTTCATTTTAAAATACAGTAATACCTCGGTTTACGAGTGACTTTGTATACGAGCAAATCGGCGTATGAGAATTGTATCAGAGTGCGAGGAAAAACTTTCCCTCGTCCACGCGCATTTTTTGTGGAAAAATCCTAATGCTCAGCATCTTCGCTCACATTTTTACTGGAAATATCCTAACGACAGCCTCTCACAAAGCCTATCACCCCTTAACTCGTTCATTCAGTATCGCTCGGTTTAGCTGCATCATTCACCACAGAGTATACTTTTATAAGTGATTTACATCGGATTTACCTCGCGTTGTTAACATTAACTGTAATCGCTATTGTTCACGTAGGGAAATATATACGTACAGTACAGCATATAGACAACGGCCCTCAAGACGAGTAAGAAAGAAGGTACGAAATTCTCCCTCTAAGCAGTAAAATCCTCTTCTCGTCTCCTTCACGCCAGCAGCGACGCTACTCAAAGCTAAAGTGCGCATTACGGTAAATTGTCAAGTATTTTTTAGTTTAATTGTCAATTATTAATTAGTATTTAATTTGATAATTTTATGTTACCAGCTAGCTCTTGGAACGAATTAAACTCGTAAACCGAGGTATTTCTGTATTTTGAAAAAATTAAACAATTGAAATTTTCATTATTTCACACTATTACTGTTTTACTGTATTTTTGATTAAATAAAGGAAGCCTTGGTGAGCTAAAGAGATTTCTTTAAAAAATCTTACAGAACCACTTGTTTGGAATGGCACTGGTAAAACCATCAATTTCAATTCAAATTCGTGGTTGAGGCAGAACTGAAGTCCATACGATAGAGCTCATGAAACTTTATTATATACTCTTTTGTAAGCCTTGTGGTTGAGGCCCACTGTTGAAATCATTATTTCATTCTCTTATATAGAGAGCCAGTGGATGAATATTACTGACTCACAAAATGTCAAATAAATTCTCCCTCTTTGGCACAATGTCTAAAATACAGGATATACCACATTGCGTCACTCTGCTCAGTGGCCACTTTTCAACAAGCATAGTTTCGTTATGACTGTGAGGGAGGGTGAGCGCTGAACTCACTGGTTGTGTAATGAATCGGATGACGGCTAGCTCCCACCTCTAAAATGAGCATTGCACACATGGATTTGATTATTTAGCCAACAGAAAATGTTCCCTTTGCTATGACATCTGATCGTTGAGGCCAAAGCAAAGAATAAATGATTTCCACTCGAAACCAGCAAGCATCATCATGAGCTCAGCTTGAGAACCTCGTGACTCATAAAATACAGCTGTTGACTCAGACAAAAGATAGGTTTTTATCCTTTGGAAGTACAATCTCATTCTTACTAAGCTGTGTTATATGCTTTGTTAGTTATCTAGGTTTAGTGATGTCACTAGGTGCATAAATGATTGCACATTCAAAGTTGCCCATCTATTCTTTCATCTGGACTTTTCGTAGCTATACATTTTTATGTTGATAAATTCTCCTGTCAGGTTCACAGATATTTGTGGTTTATATTGAGCACATAAGTCATTCAAAACTATACTTCGTTGTGAAATTCTGTTTTTAAACTGAAAATGGGTTACTCAATCTCTTATCAAGTTTTCTGTCATAAGTTGAAACGGCAAACTGTCCATCCAGAAGTATTGTTTTTCTTGTGGTCAGTTCGGGGAAGCAATGCGTACTTTCTGAATAATTGGTTAGTGGGAGTTAAAAAGCCACAGGAAGTCCAAATAAAAAAGAACGGCCTAAATCTTTGAGTGACAACTTGAAGGTCTCTGAATGACGCTCAAAATCCATTCTTTTTATGTATGTAGGTCACGCTGATGGAATCAGGAAAAAGCCAGGAACTAATGTTTCTGTTCAACATGACTCTGATATGATGAGTCACAGGATGTAGCTTGTGAGGTGAGTGTTGGCTAAAAAACGTGGAAGCAGCAGCAGCCTCCTGGATTTCCTCTGAAGTTCCTGGATGGGACCTCAGAGGAAATCTGTAGGGCTAAATAGACAGACCGCTTCCACATTTACAACCGGATACTCCTTTCCACACATGACTCTTCTTTTTTTCTTTTTAATTCTCTTCTGGGCTTCACTAAGGATAAAGCCATAAATGCTGAACTGCATTGTCATTATGATAAAAAAGGGTTTTTTATTTAAATGTCAGCTCACCAAGGCTGTATTTATTTGATCAAAATACAGTAAAAACAGTAGTTTTTTGTTTCTTTTTTTATTTTAATTCATCGATTTATTCATTTTTCATTTGATCCGGTGATGCCATGCTACTGCTGTAAATGTCCTTAAAAGAGCAACGTTAATATCAATGTTTTACACTGAAATGAATGCTTTTTAGCATTCAAAACACATGCCTCAACTAACCAAATTCCTTGTAAATGATCCAAGGAAATTTGGTCTCTCTTCTTATTCCTCTAGATCTGCCTCTTTTTTTGTATTCCCCTCTGAGTCCGAGTCTCTGGAGCTCAGCCTAAAGGAAAAAAAGGCACTTTTTGAGGAGATTAATGTGCTGGTCTTTTCTTCACAATGCACTGCGGAAGACTCCCCTCTGGGTGAGCAAACCTCATGGCCTCTCTGTTGCCTGTAACCATGGGTAATTGAGTGACCCGTCCTTCTATTGCCGTATCCCAGGCAAACAGCAGTAATTACCTCTTTCTTTTCTCCGATCCAGCCTAAATGGCCTTTCATAGTTTCTGTTACCATGAAATCATTTGTTTTTCTTGTCCTCAAATCATTTGCTACTTCCTAGCACACTTATTCAATTAAATGACTCTCTTTGTCTCAGTTCCCTTAGCATCCTGGGAAAGTGTGCATGACTTGAGAATGGATGCCCTTGTATTCCTGTGACTGGAGCTCAGTGTTTGTTTGTGTGTGTGTGTGTGTGTGTGTGTGTGTGTTTGTCCCAGACTCCTCTTGAGAGTGGCCGTTGAGATTTTAAGCTAAAGTACTTTAATGAAAGGGGCAATAGATAATCATTTTGACTCTTGTTTTTGTTATCTCTATAATACAACCACTTTTTTGTATGAGCAGCTGCTTTGGTATAAAAATACACATCTATACTTCCGTTTGCTCTTTGGTCCTGTTTGTCGTGGTTGATAGCGCTGCACTTACTGTCCCCACAGCTGCTCTCGCTGCTCAAGGTCGCAGTGACTCCGACACATAGTAAATTGAGCCTTCTCTCAAGTAAGAAACTCCTGTGTAGATTTAAACTTCCTTTTCAATAAATATTAAAACGCTAACAAAATGTTTTCATGTGTTAACAATGTTTTTTGTTAGTCGATGGAGATTTATGTAGTTTGCACATGGCAGCTTGACACATCCCAACAACCTTTGTTCAATACACAGAAAATGATGAAAAACAAATATTTCTAAATCAACCTTTGAGACCGTTTAATGTCCAACTTTGGTACCATTTATCTTACAACGTCCTGAAAGTGGGGCTGTTATGGTCATGCATGAAATAATGAGTAATATTTTAATACAGGTCTTGGGGTTGTAATATGTTGACAATTTAGCAAATTCTCTTGTGCTCACCAAGGTTGCATTTATTTGATTGAATACAGTAAAATTATTACTATTGTTAAACATTAGTAGAATTTAAAATAACAGTTTTCTATTTGAAGATACAGTGGAGTTCACTTATCTCGACCTTGGTTAACTCGCCAACTCGATTATGTCTACGTTTTTGAAATGGAACCGCCAAACTCCCTATTTGTCTAAGCATTTTCTTATTGGTTATGTCGATTATTTTATGTCGCCAAACACTAATATTTCGAGCACAAAAGAGGGACAAATTCACATCACACGGTTATCTCGTGACTAATGATCGTACGTAGTTCACGCCGCATGTGCTGAGTTCGTGTTGCACATGGATCGCGGTCCATATGGTCGCTCTGTCAGTGACGCTTCAGTCACAGAAGAACTCGCAGAAGTGGCGGAAAAATCAAGCCTTGCAGATGCTATGGCAGGAGTTTGCATCACTGTACAGGAATTCGCAGATTACATTGACATCGACAAAGACATTGTTACTGATAGAAGCTTAGAAGCATTTGTTTTCAAGCAGACCGTTAAAGGCAAAATGCAACAAAGCATTTTAGAGTTTGTAAAGAAACCATAGTAACCGCCTGTGATACTGACAATACTTTCAGAACTGTGTCAGAGCGAAATTACTTTATGAGCGCATGTTTATGTGTGTTGTGACTGTTTACGCTGTGAACGAAATTTTGTTTGCAATGTTGGAGAGTATAATTAAAGATTTGAATCGAGAATCGAAGGTATTTTTTATTGTATACTGGTAAATCTCTGCTGTTAGTTGCACATATGCCTTTTGTTGTTAGCAAACATATACAATGTATATACATTTTTATAGCATGCCAATCGCTTCATCAAATAAATCGGCATATTGACTTGGTTATCTTGATCATCGGTTATCTCAATGCTTTTTTGCAACCCCTGAGGCTGTCGACATAACTGGATTCCTCTGTATTTTAAAATGTATCCCTGTGTTCAAAGCTGAATTTTCAGCTTCAGTGTCACATGATCCTTCAGAAATCATTCTGATATGATGATTTCCTAATAAAGAAACATTTCTTAGTACTTTCAGTGTTGTGCTGCTTAATGTTTTTGTGATGACATTTTTCAGAATTCTTCAGTTCAACATAACAATATTGATATGAATTGTAAATATTTTGTGTCTTCATTGTCACTTTTGATCAATTTAATGCATCCTTGCAGATTAAAAGCATTCATTTATTTAAAATAATTTTTTTGCACAGTTGTGTACAGCAAAAAGGCTCTATAGTCAGATTCTGAGTACGAAATTGTAGATCCATTTAGCCGCATCCTTGAATTTCTCGGTTATTTTTCCTCCTTTCTCTAGATTCTGTACATTATGTGAATGTGTCTATACATAGACGTGTAGCAATACAGTGGTGCTATGGAGTGACAGGGGCAGACAGTGTGTTTGCATGACCCCGCCTTTCGAGTGAAGCTCACTGGTTACAAAGAGACTTACTCATAAGAAAAAATGCAGTGGGTGATCTGAGCCGCCATGACCCATTAAAACAACAAGAGAGAAAGCTACTCAACAGCCCTGTCAGGTTCCTCCACCTAAACTAACTCAAGTTGATCATGTAAAAATTGTATTAAAAAAGAAAAGGAAAAAAAGATGGTCTATTGGACGCAATGTCTTTTGCAATCAACAACTAAAATGTTAACAGAAAACAATACACTATTTTGCACACCTCCCATCCAGAGATCTCCTCCCATGTTATAATGTCATTTCCATTCAGTTGTTCTCCTCTATTGCTCTAAGAGATAAAGAGTATCTCTGGAGCACGTAATTAGGACAGAGGAAATACTATCAGTCACCGGGCTGTTTCTTTCTCTATTGCTCTCTAGAGAGCACACAAAGCATTCTCAAGCTGCCATCATTCATGTTGTGGAGAACTCAGCAGGAACATCCAGAACAGAGGGTGAAAAGATGTATGTGTACGTCAAGGGAAGCACTCTGTGAATCGACAAAACATGCACCGAAAGCAGTCATCCTTGTAAAACATTTGCCTTGCAGTTTATGGCACGTGAATCCTCTGTGTACGCCAAATGTATGCAATGCGCTGCGGATAAGCATGGCTAAAAGAGTGAATACATTTGGTATTTTGCATCAGGAGATATCATTCAAATATAGAGTTCCTGTAGAAACCATTTGTGGTTTTCAGATATTACTCTGTACTGAGTTCGCCTACCTGGGAGCACTTCATTTTGACCACACACCCACAGCTCATTCCCAGAAAGGCCTAATATTCCAGATAAGCTGTTTCTCAAGGCTGATTTTGGGGTTGTTAGAAGGCCCATGTGGTGCCTATTGTTCATGGATTTCACAGGAAGTTGCTTAAATCTCAAGATTATGATGTTGGATATTGCTCACAATGGCTAGAAAAGCTATATTATGCGATTGCAGATTTATATTATATATAAATATTATATAAATTATAGCCAGTGTTGTTATTGTTAAGTAAAACTACATAGATAAAAAAACAACATTTTTTTCACTATACAGTATACAATAGACATTTAGATTTTAGTTTTAGAAAGGACATGTTTGCTTGTTTTATTTCTCATATTTTTTTGAATAACTGGTATCATTCTCAGATCTTCTGCGCAATAATTTTTGTGTGTGCAAAATATGAGTTGTTTTCATGCCTTTTGTAAAACATTGCACCATTTCATTGTCTTCATCTTCAGAAAGATCTTTCTTACTCCCCATATTGCATGAGAACTGGAACTTGCTTAATAATGCGGAACAACCTCTTTAAATAGGTTTTCCATTTACCTAAGTAGACCTGGACAACTACTTAAACCTGTCTGAGATTGATATCAGTTATTTAAAAAGATATGAGAAATAAAACAAACAAACAAACACTTCCTTTGCAAAACTAAAATCTGAATATTTATTGTACTAAAATCCCACTGTCACTTGCATAATAATTTCGAACATAATATATATAAGTACTACTTATATATATAAGTACTACAAATAGTTATTAAAACTAAAGTTAAATTAAAAACTTTAATATAAAAATTAATTCAAAATATTATTAAATACTGCAATAGTATATAAATAATACAAAAATATTTTTTTTACAAAGACAATAACGTGAGAATAAATAAAAGAGAATAACATGATTACAAAGAACACTTTAATAGACTTTTATAGACTATATACAGTTGAAGATTTTAGAAATATTTTTAGTTCACTTCCTGATCAATAAAACCATAATCAGTTCCTGTTTATTTAGATGATGTAGACATTTTTACAATCACATTGAGTAAAACAATCAGTCTGAGACTTTAAAAACATTGACTGATATCAAACATCTTGGTGTTCAAGTAGAATTAAACAATGAAAAAGAAAAAAATGTCATCAAATACATTGAAACAGCATGAAGGGTAAATATTTTTTTTATTTCTAAATACATAATAGATTTCTATAGTTTTTTGCTCTGTCACATCCCTTCTAAACTTCCTACCACAAAAACGCAGTGATTTTAGTGGATTTTGCATTGTTAGTATATTATATTATAATATAAAAGATTGTCTGTAAGCAAAAATATAATTATACACCAATATTCTTTGAAGAATTGTGGGTCAACTTTGATATAGTTATCTAAGGACACTGTTCACATGGGACGCATGACAACAGCAGCTGTGTGGGACCAGGGACAGGAAATGAGTTGACCCTCTCCCTGGGAGTTCAGTCTCTCAACAATCATCACAGGCTTCAGGGACACAAACCGCACAGCACATCAACATGCTTCTGAGGGGGTTGTTTTTCCACAATGATTTATAGTTCAGTCATTCATCTGTTAAGTTAGCATGCTGTATGACTTAGCATTGTGATTGTGACCGTTCCTATACATGATTTGTCAGAATGATTTATTCATCCACCCTTCAGTGTGGATATATGTATGTCTGAGTCTGAATGTTTTACTCAATCTTCTTAAAGGGTTATGTAAAGCCTTCTTCTGTGACTTGAGTGGACGTGATTCATCACACGTTAATATAACCCTTTTCTGTAATAGCTCTCGGACTCAAGAGTTGTTTGCGTTCTAAAGCAGTGATTCAAAACCACACATCTCCATATGGAAGAATGATCCAGCGGAAACGTGTAACCTCCACAGAAAGTTCCACCCTCACACTCCCACTCTTTACGCCCACATGCTATGACAGCTAAACATGCCCACGTGTACCTCCCTAATGCAGCCTATGCATGTGGAAAATTTAAAGAAACATCATTCCAATGATTTGGATGTGAGCAGTGTTGCCAGAACTTTCAAGAAAAACATGGTCTGACAAAAACAACCGTACAAAAAGCGACCACAGTTTTTACATACTTCACATGTCTTAGTATAATTGATCTGATTTATGATCTGAATTGCATCTTTCTGGAAATAAATGTTTGACACAAACACAACTACAAAGTTTAATAGTTTCATCAATGACTATCTCTCACATGAAGAGATGCGTCAACTTTGAAGAACTGATCTGCACAAATATCGTAAAATTCATTATTTAATATTTCTATATTATGACAGTTCTATTGAATCATAGGTTTCAAAATGGAAAAATTAACTGTGCCAGCAAATAGTTAAGAGCTATTTCCATTGCTCACATGAACACAACCACAAATAATAGAGAAAAACATCACACTGAACAATGGCCAAGCGGTCAATTTATGTTGCACAATTGTATTCTGGAAATAATCCCTCAAAGAAGGGAACCCTGTTGCCTATATTTGGGCTTTATAAATAAACAAGCTCAAAGTCGATGATAATAAATGGACATCAAAACACTGGGTCACCACAACATGCAACATAATGTGAATGTTACTTCATTGCTAACTTATCTCAAGGAATTTATATTTACATTTAAATATATTTGGTAGACGGTTTTATCCAAAGCTTTTATTGCATTCAAGAACACATTGAATCAGTTCTTGCTTTCCCTGGGTTCGAACCCATAAACACCAATGCTCTACTGGTTGAGCTACAGGAAAGCTA
The DNA here is from genome assembly GCA_037043235.1 of Rhodeus uyekii. Lineage (NCBI taxonomy): Eukaryota > Metazoa > Chordata > Actinopteri > Cypriniformes > Acheilognathidae > Rhodeus > Rhodeus uyekii. Next base: position 2,449,988 of record JAWRVZ010000034.1, read on the forward strand.
TTATGTTATTATCATCTGGAATTAGTTTTTATAATATATTTCTGCGTGTTAAATAATTCAGCCTCATCTCTGAACCAAAGGAGTTGCATGTCCCAAACCCTTAAACGGCTCCTTTAAGGCAGTGGGCGGAGCCTATGGGCTGACGTCACCTGTCCTTATAAATACTGTCCAGCTCGCGGCTTTCCTGATGAAAGCGACAACTTGAGCGGCTGCATCTTCAATTACACGTGTGTTTTGTTTAATAATAAATTGGAGTGAACGTTTTATGAAGATACGCCGGGATTATTATTAGCACTCGTCTAGTTATACTGGATATAACAGAGCATCAATAAACAACTCTACGAAACCTTTAACCGGTAAGTAGCTTTACGTATTTTGAAGTTGTTTTTGTTTGTTTTGTTTTTTCACGTTTCAGAGAAATGTCAAATTATTCACATTGTATGTGCAACTCGTAGGATGATGTTCTTTGTACTGGGATGTGAGATGAGTCGCACCTGAGTCAGAAAGGGTTTGTCAGTGGGTGTGTTGAAACAGATGTAGAAAACCTGTCCATATATCAGAATGATCTTTATATTCGCACTGCAATTTCGTCCTTTACAAGCGGCCCTGCGTCACTCCCGAGAACTGTTTACAAGACAACAACCAGTTGAGTACGATCTGTCCGTGTTGTAGTAACATGGTTTATCATTTACTACAGGTGTCTGAACTCTTGCACGTCCTCTGGAGTAATTCATCTCCTGAAGGAGCGCGCGATTGACAATCTCGTGCACAATATTTCCTGCTTATATCCCCCCCACCCCACCCCAACAAGGTGTTTATCTTTATTGCTTATAGCCTGTCATGTGGGACGATTAGGATCTCTTTAGTTGTTAATTACTGAAGTGGGAATGTTGTCATTTTGGCGTTAATGATATATTATTGCATATATTATAATGTAATTACATAATTAAGGGAACGAATTCATTGAGATGAGGTAAAGTGATGTAACAGAATAATTGAGTGGAAAAATGTGCATATCCAAATACAAGAATGTTGTTGTTCAGCGTGTATATTGTAGATATGTGTGTTATATATATTTTTTTCTCCCAAGGAAAATGGTTCTCAAACATATCAGTATGTTTGAAACAAATTATATCTGAGAACCAGATATAACCTCACAATCAGAATATTGAAACAGTGTTAAGGAAAAATATAGACCACAAAACAAGAATTTATCTCCTCAGGAAAAAACTGGTTCTGTCCAAATATGACCTTATGTGAAAGTTTAAGTCATTCTGTAGTGTTAGTTTTTAAGTAGTAATTTGCACCACTGTACTATTTGGCGTGTTTATGCTGTTCCTCTGAGTAGTGGATCAGTTCGTTCTCTGGCTCCTCTCCCAGGCCCTGCTAGTGACGTCCTACCTCACACCTCTTTCATGCCTTCATGACAGGGTTTTAACCTCACGGATAAGAGCTGCCTAATGTTGGAAATGCACAGGCACTCACCCCAACGCAAACGCACAAAGAACCATTTATGCTTTAGCGTCGCATCTGCATGGAGGTCTTTACTGGGAGAATTGACGATTGTTTGTTTCTGCCATTCACGGTTCTGACTGAGGAAAAGCAAAGGCCGAGCATGTGATAAGTTGCATAATGTAGCCTGCATGGGTATTTCATTGATTACATTCTGACTTGTGCCCAGGCATTCCAGCACATTTCTCACTGAATGGTTTTGTTTTCTAACACAGATGCTTTATTGTCTTAAAGAACTGTTGCATCACCGCAGTTTCATAGCTGAGCCTGCTCATGTAACAATAGAACATTTGCATATTCATCTAAAGGCACATGTGGATTTTACAATGCATGATTTCTAAGACTGTTTTTTGTGTGTGTAATTAATATTTTTGTCCTGTTTAAATGGGTAATTTATTTTGACATTAATTCAAGTGGAGTTTTTTTGTAAAGGCTTGTAGAGCGATATTTCTGGGTAAAGCAGGGTTTTACATAAAACACACTACTGTTTTGGGACTGTAATTTTAAATGTGCACGCACACACACACACACGTATGTGTGAGATTTTACTTTCTAATTTAATATCTCTCTATTATGGTCACCAAACCTTTTTTTGATTAAAAAAGGAGGGGAAAAATACTAATTTATAAGACTTGTTTATATAATTACAGTTACACTGCTTGATATTTTTGCGGAAACTTTTTTTTTTTTTTTTTCAAATGAACAATTATTTGAAATGGAAATCGTTTGTAATCTATAAATGTCTTAACTTTTATCAATTCAGTGCAATCCTACTGACTCCAAACTTTTTAACAGTAATGCATGTTATACATCTTACATTTTATTATGGTAGGGACAGTGAAAACTTGAACTTTTAGTTTTTTTTAATGGCCTTTTTATTTTTGTGTCCCCGATGCAGGTTTTCCCATTGCTGTTCGGAAAAGTGTAACACGAGTCCTGTCTTGGTTACCCGTGGCTGGATTATGAGTTCTGCAGGATCAAGTATAGTTGAGACCCCCACGGGCCTGAACTAGCCTCCACTCTCTAAAACATAATGACCACAGCCCAACCATACTGGGATCAACACCATGACACTATGGACAAGTGAGTTTGCAAGCAGTCCTCAGCTCAACTAACTTGTGTGTTATCTAGTCAACAGATTGTGACACTTACCATTTTTATGTTTTGAAGGCTGTTTTTTGGATTTGATTCGGAGCCCATGGATCACAGCTTGAGAATGTATCAGCAAAACTCTGCAAACGTGGGCTTTGAAAGTGAGTGTGCTTGATATTGAATTATATCAGCTATATCACAGTCTGGTCACCCTCTGTTCTCGGAGCATGTTTCAAATGTTCCTCGGAAAGCGCAGAAGGTTATAGGAAGTTGTATGAATGTCTAAAAAGAGAATCCTTTGATAAACTCCCTATGTTGAGGCTGGAGATAGTGCTATCTCAAGAGATAGAACCATTGAAAAATAACAACTTAAATGCGGATAATGACACCGTTTAACATGTATGTCCTAAGATGGATGGCCTGTGGTTAAATCTTCATTTTCTTTTGTTTTTTTATTTTTTAGGAAGGACGTCTGGCTCCTGTTCTCCTCTGTGTCTGTCTCCCAAGACTCCAAATCCTACACAGCTGCTGTTTTCCTCCCAGTGCCTCCCACCAGAGGGAGACCAGGTGGTTCCGTCCTTACAAAAATTATCAGTTTATGAACACATACCCCCTTGTTCGCCCAGGAGAACGACTAAGCCCCTCCCACCCCTCCCGGATATAGGCGACCTGTCCTCTGATGAAGCAGAAGACGACGAGGTGGAGTTTTTCTCCTGTACCTCTGAGAGCCAGTGTCTGGTGCCTAAAACCTCGCCTTTTCAGTACGGCTTGCCAGGGAGACGCAGTTTTCGGCGAAATGGTCAGATCAACTTTGCGTATTACGAAGGGCTACAAGAACATCAGAAGCTTTGCAGGGTGAAGCCTCAGTGGGAGCAGACGGTAGCACAGAACCAGGACAGACTCCAGCGCCGGCTACATCGCTCCCATTCCGGCCCAGCTGGATCCTTCAAGGCCACCAACTTCAGGCCAACTGGCCTTCACCATTCTCCACAAAGCCTCCCACTGGAGAAACCCGAAATCCCACCTCGTGTTCCAATCCGCACTCGCCTCAGCGAGAGCACAGACAGCTGGCAGCCATCAGCCGACGTCTTTGATACGGACAAACCTCCTAAAGTTCCACCCAGGGAGCCCATCCCTCAGCTCATTCCACGTGCCATTAGTCCAAAAAGTCTCCCGATTTATGTCAACGGGGTAATGCCACCTACCCAGAGCTTTGCTCCCTATCCAGAGTATGTCAGTAAGGCTCAAAACAAGCAGAGCTGTGAAGGCTCGCCGGCTCCTCGCAGCCCATGTATTCTGCCCATCATGGAAGATGGGAAGAAAGTCAGCAGTACACATTACTTCCTCCTCCCTCATCGGCCCGGGTACTTGGACAAGTTTGAGAGTTTTTTTAAAGAGTCAGACTCATAGTGATTATTAGGAATTGAGCAGTTTGAAATTGTTCCCTTGTTTAAAGTGGACATAAGGAAGGTCGGATATAAACTGATATGCTGCTTGACTGAACTGATTCTTCAGTGTTATGAATTGCTGGTCTATTTGGGGGTTGGACAGCATGTTCTCTGACTACACGCAGAGAAAAATAAACATAATTGGTTTACCACTGCTGGAAAAGGCAGAGCAACTCTGTTGAAAGTGTACTTCAAATGTAGGGCTGAACAATTAATCAAAATAAAATCGAAATGGAGAAATGACTTGCCAAGAAAAGAGAAGATTTAAGGTCTCCCGCTGTCTTTTATCAGAAATATTACGGTTTAATTTCCCCCCACCCCTAATCGTGGTGCCCTATGTATTGGTGTCAATGTTTTTATTGTATTTTACTTTTTCTTTACTGTATGTTAAATTGGAGTGTACTCTTTTATGAAGGAATAGGATGAACTGTGTAACCTGAGTATAAGCTGGTCTTATGATTTTGTTTTATTTTCACTCTGTAATGGTTTGGTAAAGCTGCGTGTTGGTTTTCCTATTAAGACGTTATTCACCAACAGTATAAATTCAGATATTGCTGAAAAATGACATCTGACTAGTATTAGCTAAGGCTCACTTGAATTCCAGATAATTAAAAGAGCTTTCAACATTTATTATTTTATAAGCTAAGTCATGGACTATGCCATGTGTTTTACACCAATGAGAAGTGTGGGGATCTAAACTTCTTGTCAGTAATAAATGTATTGAGAAATGGAAAGGACTAAGCACAGAGGTTGGTATTGTAGTCTTCATGGGAAGATTAATCTATGCCTTTTGTTTTCCGCTGCTTTCTTTCATTCAGATGCGACCCAAATTAATCCATTTGAATTTATTTTCAAGAATGGCACTTGCAGTTTCATTTTCATCTGTTACAAGTGTAGAAATGCCACTGCCTTGCCGTTTGGTGTCAAAATGCAGGACACTAAAATGGGTATTTGGTGAATGGTATTTTGCTGTATTTTTGTACTGTTTACCATGAAGTTGCTGCATTGAAGAATTTATCACAAAGGTAAATAATGAAAGGAGGCCACGGAAGCTCATTACTGGTCCAGACCTTGACTTTCATGTTTTTCTTACCAAAAGTTGAGCACACTTGTTGGTTTTTGGGTAAACTTTATAATCTTGACATTTATTAGACCAGCAACGGTTTACACTTTGAGCTAATTATGTTTTGTCCATCCAACAAAATGACTGTTTTCTGTGTGAAGGTTAATGTTAACTGACTTTGTTTCATCCACTGAGGAAACATGCACTTCTAAAATGTACAGTAATGGTGTAGTTTTTCACACCAGACTATTTAAATAAAGTAACTTATTTGTACACAGATTTCTTGAATCATTTAAATTGCAGTGAGTTGAATTTTCCATGTATGTGTATATGAATGATGCAGATTCTTCTTTCTGTTCAGGTCAAGTCTGCCACCTACATTGTTTTATCATTAAGTTGAGAGGTGATATCAGATTTATTGTGATTGCTGTGTCTTTATCTCTGTGCTGTTTGCTCAAAGCAGTTATAATGAGAAGATATGCAAGCTTTTGGAAGTTCAGCCTGAGTCACTTCCTTTAAAATGCTACCGCATCAATGTGCGAAATGTTGCAGAGAAGTGGAAGATTTCTAAAGTAATCTGCCCTCAGTGAGTCATCGCTGTCGTTTATGGTTTGCGGTGTGGACTATCAAAATGAGTGCTATTTCCCTTAAGATTACCAAAGGATTCAAAGGTTCTCTGTATGCACGTGAACTTTATGGTTAACCAACGGTAACCGCCTTCGTTTAATGACTAAAACTCAACATGAAAGCTAAACGTTTCCCTTCCTGTGGCACCTTGCGCCATCTACAGCTCATTAGCAATAGGCTTTTGAATCCTGAGGAGACTTAATGAAACAGTCGAACAGCGCTACCTCTTGGCCTAACGAGATGCGTGCAGAAAAACGGGTTTCTACTTAATTCCAGACCTTCAGTTTGACGGCTGAAGGCCACGGACGCTGAGACTAACTTCCTGTTCTGCCAAGCCATTTCTATCTTAATTTCAACCGTTACGCCACATGCCTGTTTGTTTGCAACAGCCAAGTGGTCGGTAGTCCACAAGTGTAGGATATCTGTTAACTTTTCATCTATTTTATGTATTATGTCCATTCACGTTCTGTTATCTGGTCTTTAATAATGTTCTTCAAACGTTAGCACAAAAGCATTATTTATACATTGTTCAAAGAATTTCTTTACTGAAACGTTTGGACATTAGTAGCACTTTCGAAAAGTTGCTCTTTGTTTCAGACAGTTCAGAGACAATAAGTGACATTCTTGCAATGTTTGAAGAGATAAGTTTCCTTGACCGAGACAAACTTTTGTAAGCAAAGAAAAAAAAAGAGAGGACGTTTTAGATGTTCAGAAAACATTCAGAAATGTCGTTTTTATAACTTAACGGCAACATTAGTAAAACGTTCTGATCAGGCTATACTATTACTAAAGTTTATTCCCAGAAAACACAGAACATCCCATTAGCGTTTGCATTTGGTTCCCGTTTGGTTATTTTTTCTATATTTTTCTAGGAACGATCTTTTTAAGTTTTATTTATAGTTGCAACCATAAAATAATGTTCCCAGAACATTGCAGGGAGGCTATTTTTAAATAACCTACAAATAACTTAAAAATATACCAAACGTTCCCTTATGGTTATGTTTAGGTTATTTAATAACCATGTAAAAAAAAACATTCTAATGAAAACCTTGCAGATGTTATTGTGTAATGATCTACACAGAGCTCGGAAATTAGTTTTCGTTGTCGACTGTTAACATTCGTTTATCGATCTCTTTATTGAATAATGACTCATTATTAATACAGATGTGAGGGTAAATATGATTTTGGATAGATTTGACACCCTTATTGAAGAGAACATGATGTCACCAAAAGAAGCATGTCTGAACTGTAAATCAAAATAAATGTAGGCTAGGCGACTGATTTCCCACTTTAAGTCAAATAATCGTTTTGTAATTTGTTAATGTCTGTGACAAAAAGAGTTTTAAACTCATTGTCAGCCATCATATTTTTCCTTTACACGTTGAGCAAATTAAAGTATATATATATAGAGAGAATTATATATTATTATATAATTATTATATAATTATTATTAGGCCAAAATGTGTTGTGTTTTAAATTTTGTACAATTTGTAATAGTTTTTACCTTTCTTTTGACCAAACAATACTTTGATTCTAAAGCGTTAATAGATAAATATTAATTGAACTTTAAACCTTCTACTCATTCTATTCTTTAATGTTGCATACTAAAGAGTTATTAGATAATATTAATTGAACTGTAAACCTTCTCCTCATTCTCTTCTTTAATGTAGCATATCCACTTCTCGTGCAATCCCAGCATTTTCCTACACATTAAGATTAACATGCTATGTTATGTCTGAAGCATAAATATTTCTTTGAATGCAGTCAGTAATGTTAAATAAATTTCGTCGCCTCTAACGTGTTATTTCCATGGACGAAACTCAAATCAACTTCACTGTGCAGATAGATATATTTTTTCTTTATCCAGTAGATGGCGGTAAAATATTGTTTTATTTTTACATTTCTCATGCTGTAGATCAGGGATGTCCAAACCTTCTCCTGGAGGCCTCTTTCCTGCAGAGGTTTGGTCAACCCCAATTACACACAACTGAACCAGCTAATCAAGGCCTGAATAGGTAAGCATACTTATTTTGAATCATGTAATCGTATATACACACTTCACCAGATGTAATGGGTCATCCGTGTTCTTTTTGCCTACTCTTATGAGAAGGCTATGAACATTTGGACAAACTTCTTTTGTCACATACTGTTTTTCATCTACAATTTTGGATGTTGCATCATATTTTTAACCCATATTTCTCTGCTACAAAGTGTGAAAATCGGTCAGCAGCTTATCCAAAAAATTAATACAGAAAACAAAGAATGCTGTTGATACAAACGCCAAAGTTGATAACCTAATTGGCCAAACTGATGGTTTTAGTACTCACTCTGTGTTATGACGCTCTCTATTCATCAGACTCAAAAACAGAGCAAATGTAACTTTCTTTTAGTTGTAAAATTCTTTCACCTTCATGTACTTCCAATCCCCTGGCTTTTTTTTTTTCCTGCTGAAGAGAAAAAAAAAACATATTTGAAGAATGCTGGGAGCCAAACAGTTTTGGTCACCATTGACTTCCATTGTGGAAGAAAAAAATCTCAAAGTATCTTTTGTTGTTGTTGTTCTACAGAAGAAAATAATAATGCAGGTTAAAATGACATGGGGATGAGTACATTTAAAAGAATTTGGTGAACCATCCCTAAAAGGTTTATACAACTAAGGCCAAGTATGGATTTTTATAAAACGAATGACATATTACAATTATATTTAGATCACTGATGGCAACCCCCCCTAAAAAGATTGTGGAATATTCACATTTTAAATGCCAGTGCATCAATTATTTCAAACTTTTTTATATTTTAAAGTTTATATCTACATTGCACTCTATTTAGTGAGAAACTGACATAAGGACATCCAAATAAACCAAAGCATGCAGTAAATAGAAGCACCAGAAGCCATCTCACTCTGTTAATCACCTATTGTGCCAAATAAAGACTGAAGATGTTATTCAACCATACAACGTCATTATCATGCATTCTGTTTCTGTGTGAAAAATCTGAAAATGAATGGAGACTTCAGATAATTATTTAGCAAACAAAATGCATCTTGCATGGTGGATCTACAGTTCTTGATCAACAAAATGCAGACATTGATCCCGGAGGTGGCTCAGCCCCGCATGAAGGTCTCATGCTCTTCTGGATTCCAAGGCTGTCTGTTCCAGTCATAATCATCTATGAACAAACAACTTAGAGATGCTGGGATGACCTGATAACACTCTAAAAAGCGCAAAAAAATACACCACCGTACTAAATTAGCTATGTTTACAACGCCTGCGCAAACACAAGACTGTGTGTTTAGTTGGCTTGTTTGCAAAAGTTAGTTTTTTTACATACGAGTCCTGTCTGATTGCTGTATTCACAGTGCATCTGTTGATTTCTCCCTTCACAATGTGACAGAATGTGATTGTGATTAGTAAAGACTGCAATTTTGTCAAATAAACGGAAATTTGCACATTATTTTGAATGGTCTCAGGGCCAAATATCTCACATTTACAATTCTAAAAATATTTTCAATTTTATTTTATTTTACAATCCTGACTTATATCTCGGAATAAAATTGAAGGTCATTCAAGGTTCTAAAATATGTATTTATTTACTTACAATAATATTTTTTGATATTTATGCATAAATAGGATCTATTACATCTCCCATCTTTAAAAATAAGAACTAAGGCCTTCTTGAGTTTTGGATTTGGGAAATGTTCTTCTTCAATTAGATTATCAATTGAAATAACATTTGTGTTTCAGTGTTTGGCTGTAACCTCCACGCTGCTGAACAGTGAATGACACCAAATTGAGAAATTTTGCAGAGTAATTTGATTGGATTCATTGTCGATGAGTGAGCTGGCATGCATTAAACAGGGCAGACTAATTCGGGTAAAAATGAGGATTAAATCAATGTTTAGGCTTTCTAGACATATTGATTTACTTTAACAATTACTTTTTTTCTTTTATCATTGTTACATAGTTATGTGACTGAATTCAGCATGTTTAATCAAAAATTAAATGATAGATTAAATATCAAGGTTCTTATCTTTTCAGTCTTGGCCTTTTCGAAAGGAACTTCGAAAAGAGCTGAGGAATGAGGAATATAGGTTGCTTGTTTCAGTCAAAGGTTTTTGAGCTTCAAAAAGGAACTGACAAGTCATTTGATAAAACTTAGACACTGCAATCTCATACATCCTTTCAATGCCTTTGTTTTCTTTTCTCCTATAACTCTTCATATGCCATTTTTAAAAGAGCAACTACACATGCAAGGGGCAGAAGTCACAGTTAAGGAGAGCCACAAGGGGCATCAAATGATTCTCTGCATGCCCTAGTCTTTCAGATTGATTTAGTGAAACCAATTGGGGCAGCATGTAAAATTGGGGATGTTACTTTCATCTACACGAAACAGACCTCTTTCTTCTCTGACATTTTCTGGGAAGGTCCAGACAAACTGATTATGACAAAAAAACAACCAGTCTATCACATGCTGATAAACCTTGAGACATGTCTTGTTAGAGGAGGTATAACCTCCGTTCAGGCCTAGATTCCTCTCATCGTACCGCTAAACACAGAAGAGATTCAGATGTTTCTCAGTATTTAATTGAGCCAATTTCAGTCAATTATATGACCCTAATTTGTTTTTCTGTTTGTCCTCTCTGTTAAATTATTCAACAATACATTAGACATGCAATTCTCCCATTCAATAAAACTTGAGTACCCATTTTCTATAATGATCTAAACACTTTTGAGACTTGAAAAAAAAAAGTTACAGTTAGTCTACAGCTGTAGTTGCTAAGGCAAGAGTTCACACAGTTGCAATACTAAAACAACTGCTACTAAACTAAATTTTTTATGTAGACATTGATAAAACAAAACAAAAATAAATGACTAAAACATGAACTAAAATTGAAGTAAAAACATAAAATCATTCAAAAACTATTATGACATTTAATTGACACTTAAATAACACTGATGTGGTGTGACCTTAATTATATTTATGAATTAATAATCCATGATATTTGCAAAGATACTTTTTTCTTTGGAGAAGTGTAAACTGTAAAATGTATTGTTTCTTGATTGTTAGACCACACAACATCTAATCTTGCCAAACCCTTAAATATAAAGCGCAAAAGAAGCATGCAACTTTGTAGTTCTGTCGTCAATTAAGTCATAAAATAACCAAAAAGGCAATTAAAGCTACTTGCATGCATGTATGTATTTGTTATATATGTGTCATGTCGTATGAAGTAAAATATTCTGCTATGTGAGGGATATAATATAAGAGATAAACTGATATGTATTTTTTTAACTCACAAATACATGCAAATACTATGCATTTGCTCTAGAACAGGGCCTCCCACACGTTTTTGGCTTGTGAGCTACTTATAAAATGAATCTATCTTGTCAAAATGATCTAATTACTATAAAAACATATATTTATTTATTAATATATTGAGAATTTTTTTATATGCACAATATATGCTAGTGTAACTTGAGTTTGTACAAAATGACTGCAGTCCGAACAACTGAGATTTTAGTTCCTTCACTCTTCTTCTCAGTTCGGAGGAAAGTCAGAGTCGTAGTTTTTATATTAACAGTCCGAAAATACCACTCCACATTTCCCTTCTTCACTATAGCGATGACAGACTGGCAGATGAGGCAAACACACTTTGAAAATGACAGTGAAAATGGAAGTGGTAAGTTTTGGACTTCTTACTTTGTCCAGCTCCCCCACTCATTTTTATACCCTTTCTTAAGTTTAAAAGAAATAAATTGGAGGCTTTCTCACTAGCTTGCTAGAGTTTTGCTGCACTTAGTGCTGTTGTGTGCATGCATGGTGACTCGGTCATCAGTGTGACTGCCCTGTACGTCAATCAAGTGACAAATTTAATAGTGTGGACGGATGATGGGCTGATGTCTACTTTGTTAATTCCATGTGATCCACACACACTATCTTTGTGATCGACATATAAGTGCTAACTTTGCATTAATTTGTAATGTAGCTACAAACAAAAATGGATAATATTTAAATGCATAACTTACATTCTGGCATTCTGTTGACTTCCGCCCTTATTCACATTGAATCCTTGCACGTGGGTATTCAAAAGAGAACACATTTTTTTCCTTAGTACTGAGTTTAATTTAGGTGATTTATTTAATTAATAAAAAGTTAAACATTTAGTGCAAGTTTTTGAAACTGACTTTACAGTCCAAGTCAGAACAGATGAAGAGTTCATATATCAAATTCAATGAAAATTGTTGTTATCTGCATGTCTCATCTAACAAGATGATAATAATAAGAAACAGAACCAAGCTGAATGAGCAAGTTGAACTTTAGCTATAGTGTGAGACCCTTTCTTAGCATGCCTGAAGGTGTCCTCAATAATACAAAAAAGGTCAAATAACGTTTTCCATGATCCAATTCAAAACTATCTTTTATTACAATCAAGTACAAATTAATTGTATTCAGTTGTGTTGTAGACACTAAAGCAGTGTAGTATAGTAAAACTAATTTTCATGCTGAAATAATGAGAATATAAGATTTCTGTGCCACCCCAGACTAGTTGCTGCCCCCTGCCTGGCCATCCCTATGAAAATATCCTGGCTCCGCCGCTGCCCATGACCCCTGGTTTGTATGTAGTAAGGAGATAATAGTCTCAGTGTATTCAGGTTTAAGAGAGAAAGAAACACCCCACGCAGCATGACCTTCTTGGTCATGACCTATTCATGCTCGCACATGTCCCCCCTCCCCGTCAGACAACACAACACTCACCACAGCACATGAGAGAGTTCGACAAAGGGGAGGCATCATGGCAGAAGACAAGACACAAGGGTTTATAGTGCAGTGGTTTGGTGCTCCATAACAGATCACATGCTTGGCTTATGGAGGCATCCTGAGAGCCTTCATGGTTCATTTTATGTCTGAAAAAATAGAAGGAGAGAGAATTACATATCTGCCATCCAAACGTACAATTCCATTTTCTCATTGTAAGATGAGAGTTACCTGTACAGTAGTATAGTATTCAAATAAAGTGGAACGTATTATTGAATTTAATATGTGATAGTTTGAAAATAGTGGCACTCTTCATTATATACTGTCACGCACGTGTGGAGGGAAGAGGAAGGCACGGAGCCAGAGGACAACAGAAATGTACTTTAATAATAACAATTTTAAAAAAATCACTTTAACCAAAAAGGCACTACTTGTGCAAACCTTGAACACAAAATGCAAGGAGACAAGGACTGAACGAAACACGGGGTTGATATACACAAGGGCTGATGAGGGAACAAGACACAGCTGATAAGACTAACGAGGTGATAATGATGACACAGGTGAGTGGAAAAACATTGGGAGTGCACGTGGGGAACCAGGATGTAAACAGACATGTGACATATATCTCAATTCAACAGTGATTTTCAGTATTTTATCGACCAACATTCTGACTTGCTTGTGATGGAATAGTTCTCTGTTTGTTTCAAAGCCTTTTATTTTAGTTTTATTTTGCATTTTGATTTATTTGTTTTTGTCTAAAATGTTTTATGACTCAGGCTTCTGTTCAAAATTTGTCAAAGTCTGTAAGACATTTTATAATGTTTATAATTATATTATGATTATGCGTACCAAGGTTGCATTTATTTGATCAAAAGTACAGTAATATTTTGTACAGTAATGTATATTATGCAGTAATATTGTGAAATATTATTACTATTTAAAATAACTGTTTTCTATTTGAATATTCATTATTTGTAAAACTGTTTTAAAAAATTTCAGCTGAAAATAGTTGTGTTGCTTAATCCATTGAATAGAAAGTTCAAACTAACAGTATTTGAAATTTATATATTTTTGTAACAATGTAAATTCTGAACAATTTAATGCATCTTTGCTGAATAGTATGATAGTATATTGAATATTATTATACAATAAGTATTCATTTATTCAATATATTTTATACCCCTTACTTTTGAACAGTAGTGAAAATTTAAGTAATTATGGCTTGAATGATTTATTTGTACTTCTAAAGGCTGAATTCGTTATTTGCAAAAGCTGAGTAAAATAAAAAAGAGATGAAAAGCTGCACCAGACCTCATCTGTTTAGTTATTTTGAAGTATCTCTACATTCATCTACGCTACTGTCCTGTGGAAATGGGTTGGAATGACTGTGAGAAAGACAGGACTACCTCACAGACATTCTTTCCCTCTCTTTCAGTGATGTATGGAGACAAAATGTCATTACCAAGCCAGTGATTTAACACTCTTAAATGCTTCCAGCTGGAATGTTATTCTGCCCCAATGCTTAAAGTGTCATGTGGAAATCAACCTTGGTCTGCTGGGCTTTGTGTGATCTGGAGCACCTGCTCTCTTTCCCTCTCCTTGCTTGTTCTCCGTCTTTTGCATTCATGCTTCAGATATACAGCAGTGCTGCACTTTCACTTCCTTTGCTCTTCATCTCCCTGCCCAGAAAGAAAAAAACACTTGTGAGATATATTATGATTAAAACTTTTTTACTATAAAATGAATGGTTCTGATTAAAAAACCATATGCAATACATGTTTTGAAGTCAGCACCTTTTGGTTGACTGTGTATGCTGACCATCATGGGACATAAAGCAGAGTGAAATTCTATAGTGAAAAATTCAAATCCTGAGGAATTACATTTTTGGTTCTTTATCGCCATCTAGCGGCTCATAAATTACAGTCAAATCCTATGATTTATGCCATTCTTAGATAGCTAATATGCAGCATGGTTTCCCATTATACCACGTGTGAATAAACACCTATTTGCAAACATTCTGGAGAAAGAAGTGAAAGAAGTGTCTTCAGAACATACAGACCTAGTTTTCAGCAAGTGGTGTGTTTCTAGACCATATTTAAATGTTATTTTAAGCGGGCACATGCAACGTAATGGGAGAAAACTGGAAGTGATACTTTTTCAATCCAGTTTGTATAGTCTTTTTGTATAGTCTTGGTTTGTATTTCATTCATCCAGCACACGTTGTTCGCTAAACTGATTACTGAGGTGGTAAACAAAATGTATTTTCAAAAAATTGCAGCTGAACGACAAAACATGTTGACATGGGGCAGGCCATAGGAACGATGTCGATAAAAAGAAGGAACACATAATATGTCCCTTACACGCAAGTGTCTTTTTAAAAGTGATGTTGATCCTCAGACAGCATATATGTCTTCTCATTTCTGCCACAATTACAGTAATAGATGTTGCTTAATCTCCTAAGTCTTGAAATTGTGAAGTCTTTGCCCAAATATAACACGTGGCAACAGCAGTGCTGTCTTGCTTCACTCCGATGTCTGTTTAAGAGACCACAAAGGCATTCAAGCTACTGGTCCCTTGGGATGTGACATGCTTAGAAATACATATATATGTATGTATGTTCTTAAAGCTGAATTCCAATTTTCTTGCACACACGTGACCCATTTTACGCATAAACAATTTGGCAGTGGTTAATCACAGGGACCCTAAATCTTATAATTCAATGGGATTCTCCCAGACTCGACGAAGAAGGTGATTTTGAATCCTTAAGATATGGATGAGTAATGAATCACGAGTTGATTCAAGTAACTATTTTAGGAGACACTAAAACTCTTAAAGATGCATTAACGTTACATGTATGCAATTATATAAATAATAGGCCTATATGAAACATATGAAAATGTTTATTCCTATTTGAATAGGACTAAAGTAACTGCTGATATTAAGCAATATAATGTAGATATGGCTCGCATTATTGAAAATAATTATTAGGCGTGTTCGCCTTCATGTGCCGCACATGTTTTAAAACGCAATTTCTCTGTTTTCGTCTATAATCTAAAGACTATTAATTATGGTATTTAAACGAGTCATTATTTTTTCTTGTCCGCCATATGAATTATTATTATTATTACTAAATTGTCCTTTTCGTTTAGTGCTTTTGTGTTCGGTTTCTGCCTAAAGTTTTTATTAATTTATTACTATAGTAAGTTTTTCATTGGGTTTTCCACCAGTCGTGGTGTAACCCGAATATAAAATGATTAAAACCGACTTTACAGCATACGAACAATCATTTCGGTGCTTAAAGACAAGTCCCGGTTGGAACGTTGAAGTTATACCGGGAACATTATATTGGCTTATCTGTACTTTAATTAAAGGTTATGTTACTGTAAATCAGAACAAATCAATTAGACACCAGATTTACTTTAGTCGACGGACTAGCCTGTCAAGAATGAAAACATCATTTTAAGTCGCAATTGTTTTGTGTGAAACGAAAGGACAATTGGCGGTAACTAGACATTTGAGAGCCTTTTAATAAACAAAACAGACTTATCTATAATTTTACATGAAGCAAAGAATGAAAGTGGAATTATCTTAACATCTATTACTTTATTAGCCTATGATTTTTAGGCCTTGTCAACCAATGACAGGCGATCAATCAAATGTTTGCATTATTTTCTGCTCAAAGGCGATCTGATGGAGTGAATGAAAATCCAGGCACTCCGCGTGTCCGTGCGTGTTGGTCTTACCCTGTGCTTTTTGTGATTGGTCGAAAAAAAAACTTGCTTGTTCCCCTCCGTGCCCACATGAATAAAAGAAGACCGAGAGAGCCTATCGGCGCGCGCGACACCCCTCCTACACCGCGCGCTAAAGTTATCCACTTCAACTACTCCCAACCCCTAAGCAGACTTTGTCATCCAAAACTATCAGACCTTTTAAGAAAACACTGCAAAGAATTAAGTAACCTTTGTTGAGTGGAGAGGTTTGGAGTGCCCCCTCCCTGGCGCGCGCTGCGTCTTGTTCTTGCGCTAGTTATTTTGCTCATGACCCCCTCCGCGCGAAACGACAGTGTTTATCTTTGTTTGATTTTTTTGGAGGTTTCACATCCCCGCGATAGTCTGGCTGGATATCAATTTTTTTATTTTCCCCTTTTTGAAAAGAGGACTAAAGTGCATTTTTAGCCATTAAGGACACATTCATCAACAAGTCTGGACTTGCGTTTGCAGTTTAATCGTCATCCTTACTGTGCCTCGTCATTTGTTAAAAGTAGAATGTCATCTTTGCCGGGAACAGTTCCGCGAATGATGCGACCGGCTCCGGGACAGAACTATCCCCGCACTGGATTCCCCTTGGAAGGTCGGTTGGACAGGTGTAGGATACTTCTTGTTGTAATTAATAGTTGTAAACATTAGGCCAGCAAGATACAGATTTATTTTAGACAAAAAGGTTTATAAAATGTATTTTTTCCACTGATGTCTGAGATTTCGCTTCTGAAAGTTTTTAAGCTATTGTGTGTGTGTGTGTGTGTGTGTGTGTGTGGCTTTATTACATTTTGATGATTAGCATGCGATGCGTGCATCAGAATAAAAAATGATTTGTTCACCCCTCCTCAGAGCCATTTTTCTTGCTGGCAAAGATCGTCTTAAAGTGGTTAAAATAAAACTTCCAAATACTAAGCCTCCCCGTCACTGTAGGATTTGTTGACTTGATCTAGTGGCGCAAGTGCATCCAGAATGCACAAAGGATTATATACTAATACCTAATACTTGAAGAACATGCGAATAATGAAGCGGGACGCGTTCAGGCCGAGAGGACCATTCAAGAACAATCTGACCAAATACATTCAACCCTAAATTAACCGGTAGATGTTCGTTCAGTAATTTACAGAAAACAACAGTCAAAACTGAGAATTTGAAACGACTTGCCAAGGAATTCAATTAAGTTCAGTTTATTCCTTTTTTTTGTGTGTGTGGCATGTTTCTTAAATATTAAGAATACATTTTTGGGGTGTGTTTTGTAAAACAAATTTAAACTAAAAATTATGATTCCACAATAGTTCAATGTAGACTACTTGATATATTTGTATGTCCTATCAAAGATACAATTATTATTTTTTATTAATATTATTATCAGCCTGTTATTTGACTCCGGTTGTCTGGATTCTTAGTGATCACTAGCCAAAGTTAGATTTAATTCCCATCTCTCTACTGCAGTTTCAACTCCTCTGGGTCAAGGTCGAGTGAATCAGCTTGGCGGAGTATTCATCAATGGCAGGCCTTTGCCAAATCATATCCGCCACAAAATTGTTGAAATGGCTCACCACGGCATCCGTCCCTGCGTGATCTCCAGACAACTTCGCGTTTCCCACGGTTGTGTGTCCAAAATCCTCTGCCGGTATCAAGAAACTGGCTCGATCCGTCCTGGAGCAATAGGAGGAAGTAAACCCAGAGTAAGTTTATTATTATTATTATTACTATTATTATCATGCGGGGTGTTTTATATAATTTTATTTGTCTAGCATGTGAATTAGAATTATTAATTAGAGTAATGAATTATTATAGAATTATTATTAGAAGCATGCCAATTATTTCATTTTAAATCCTACGTTTAAAATAAGATTAGGCTATACTGTAGCATTTAGCCTTTTAAAAAATAAAAAAGAAGAAAATGAAGGCTATTTGTTTTAAACAGCGGCGCGTTAATGTACAATTTGTACTAACATTTGTTCTGACCATTTTTTTTTACCCCCTCCACACTTTCTATTTTTCGCCTTTTTCAATCAAACACAAAAGCAGGTGGCAACACCTGACGTGGAAAAACGGATCGAAGAATACAAGCGCGAAAATCCCGGCATGTTCAGTTGGGAGATTCGGGACAAACTGTTGAAGGACGGTGTGTGTGACAGAAGTACAGTTCCCTCAGGTGAGGCCTCATCTGGTAAGCAACCCCTTTTTTATCATGTCCTCCAGCCTCATTTCTATCGCAATCATTTTGCACATAATTCAACAAATTGAACAGAAAATAAAAGTAACGATAACTGATTAGCTTATTATTATTACTATTATTATATTAATAATAAATTACCGGTATGGCTACTGTTGACGTTATTATTATTATTACTATTTCCCTATAATAATAATTATTATCATTTAATTATCCCATCAGTAAGTTCCATTAGCCGGGTTCTACGTGCGCGTTTCGGCAAGAAAGACGATGAGGACGATTGCGACAAAAAAGATGACAGTGGGGAGAAAAAAACCAAGCACAGCATTGACGGCATACTGGGAGACAAAGGTAAATCGTTTAAATTGTCTTCTGATTGTAGGCTATATGCAGAAAAAACACACACCTGACTACGTGTTTAAATCAACTTTGCGCTGAGTTTATTGGCCTTTATGTGTGAAATCTGCACATTAAATCGGTGTGTGTTTTTTGTGTCAGTGCTCAGCTTCAGTCGCTTGAGATTTCTCTGCTTGTTCAACTGTCATTTAGTCATTTGATTTAGTGTGTATTTATATGGGCTCTGACGGATGGTATTTAGGCCTTGATCTATTTGTATAACAGACTCATTTGATTTGACGCTGAGGAAACGGTCCCTTGAAAACGGTAACTGACAGATGACCGATGTGGCAATCAATATCAATTACAGCCCATAAGTTCAACATTGCCCGCTGGTTCTCGCGATAATTCGGCACGCTTATTCGCACGTTAACAGCCCTTTCCATCTGGCAATGGAGTAATGAGCATTTCCCCCTAACTACTGCAATAAATAAAAGTGTTATTTTTTACGTGGTTTCGATTATTTTTATTTTTGATGTTTTTGCTCACAGTTATAAAATAACAAAATAGTTATTTTTTTAACTACCGACTAGTCATTGAAAAATTAACTAAAAAAATCTAAAGTCTTGTTTGATTAAAATAACACTACCAAACATTTGCGTTTTGTGACAGTCACTTTTTTTTTTTTTTACACTTGAGGATGAACCTCAGTCCAAAGATCTCTGCTTCACTGAAGGTCTTTTGGAGCGAGGAATCTGAAGCAAAGCCTAAAAGCAAGGAACGAACCTTTCCTTTCACATTCAAAAACCCGTAAAGGGAGGAGGGGGGTGAAAAGTTTTAACAAAAGACCAAGAGGAGAACTATAGAGAGATGAATTATTCAATACACCCTGCTGGTAGATAGTTTTGTAATATTATGGAATCGTCTGTTGGAATAGAATGAGATTTGGAGGGTGCAAAATGTTTTATTCTTGTTTGGAAATGCCCACTGCTCTTTTTGGAATCGCTATTGTGTTTCTTAGCCGACGTTTAGAGAAGAAGGTGGTTTAGATAAGAGGTGCTCGGCCCGTCATTGCGTTTATGTTATTTCTACATTCAAATTAATTTAACAAGAATCGGTTATACGGAATTTGTCAGTATCCATTTCTTGTGCAATATGGAAATGTTTTCTAATGCATGCAACAACAATCGATTTTGAAATATCGCAAAAGGCTTTTATTTATCCTCTGTGCAGAGGATGCGCACTTGTACTATTTAAAATGACTTTAGCACGAATATTTCTATCGTTTTATGTTTGTGTTTACGCGTGTGTGTGGTTGAGCGCGCAAACTCAACCCTCACAGCTCTGTGGATTTTATTCAGAGGCCAGCAGGAGCCACAGCTATTGGATTACGGATATGCGAAGTGACAATCCGTCATTAGAAATATTTCCCATTGCCTTTAAAGCAGTGCTCTGAGAACTCGAACAGGACTATTTCAAACTTTTGAATGCATACTTTTTTCTTTTGTTGTTGTTGTTTGGATTCATGAATAATCTGTGTAAATATCAGTCATGTTTATTTTCACGTTTGCTTTGTACAAGAGAGAGAGATGGAGCTAAAATGCAATCTTTTTCAAGACTTAAAAAGGTTTTTCTCGGGGCTTGTTTCACTTGATCATCCAACTGGCGTTTAATAATGTTAAGACTTATTAGAGTTCGTAATGAAAACGTGTCTTTTGAACAAGCGGCTGTGTCGGAGATGTGTGTAATAGCTCACAGGCATAGCAAGAAACTTATTTATCCCCAATCAGCTCTCACTCCCTGAGTTCCAAGCACAACGTTATTTTGAAAGGTTTTAAAGCAGATTAAATTGAGCCTTTTCTTTTTCTTCCCTTTCATCTTTAAACGGCCCTCACTGGCTAGCCTTCGGCACAATATCTTGAGATTTTACATTTTTTCTCACACTTGTTCATATTTTTGTTTTATTGTATTTTTTGCTCTATTTTAGTTGATTTGACGCACAAACGCATGGCAAATGAAAGAGACCCCAAGCAGACTATTTGTGCACAAATTGGGCAGTTTTGTATCGCTGGGTGTGAAATTATCGAACAAAGAGAAGTGAGTCCTGGCTTCATAACCAAGCCAAAACTCCACTCTTTGTTCATAATCACGCTGGTTTAAAACATAAGTCTGTCTATTAAGTAGCTTCTGAAATGAGCTGTCCCCAAAGCGTACCTGTCATTTTGCATTTAACGAATTTTCACAGTTTGTTGTGCTCCTATTTTTCATGTTCTGACATTCGCTTCCCCCCCTTAACTTGCAGTGCTCGTGTTTGTCTCTGCGCGTGAAAGGCGGGCGCGCATGTGGTGCTTTACGCGACCAATAAAATGTCATTTGACCCAGAGAAAAATGTGTCGGCCAATTAATGGAGATTGACTGATTTCCCCATTTGACACCACTTGATTGAACCAATTGGCGTTTAGGGACTAATCCTACAAGAACGAGAGAGAAAAAGATGGTTTAAACAAATCTGTGGATTACGTGCGTTTCTTACCTGATAAGTAGTAGATTAGTGAATTATTAAAAATATGAGTCTTTCGACACGACCCTAGGGTGGCACTACCACTGCAATTAACCAATTAATTCCTTAAGAGACAACACGGCTGGAGAACACTTAAAAAAATACAATATTTCTAGAAAAAAAATATTATTGAATATTTGTGTGTGAGAATAGGTGGTGCGTGTGAAATTGATTGAATGTTTAATGTTTAACCAAGGTACTTCCAATATTTGTCGAGAAACCAAAGTTATACACTGTATATTTGAGACTTTGAAATAAACCTCGTTTGAAGAAAGAAGACCATAGGATGAGTCGGGAGACCACTTCAAACAAATCCATCTGGAATGGGGGGAGAGAGAGAGAGAGAGAGAGAGAGAGAAAGAGAGATTTAGTGAAAGTATGGGGAAGTTATTTAGCTATTAATATTTTTTCCTCAGGCATCGAGAGTCACTCCATCTGCACTTTCTCGCAGCTATTTGGCTGGGCTGAAATTGAGGGAGACCCAAATGTTGGGAAGAGATAACACAATCATCACAGCCGCTGTCCTGCGCTCTGCATCAGTGTATTAAACTCGGATTAACCTCCCCTTTCCCCTACACTGCCATACCCAAAATATTCCATAGCAATTTTGAGATGGGGGGCGTTTTGTAATAATAATAATAATAATAATAAATAAATAACGTATTATTATTATTATTATTATTATTATTATTATACAATACAGTATTCAAATAAACGTGTATTCACATAATTAGCATATAGTTTAATACAAAACAAGTTCTGGAGCTTCTGGCAATTGTACAGTTTTTCCTTTAATTGTAGATGTAATTAATCACAGTAAAATGTAATGTTGTAACGCGTTTAATTAAAATGCAAGTAACATGATCAAACTGTTGTTGGACGGTAATGAGAAACAGTGAGAATCCCGCCGATTAATACAAGCAGTGTGACGTTTGTATACGCAATCTCTTCGCAAGGTCATTGTCTAATGATGAGACTATGCTGTGAAATATGCTAATCCAGAGATCATGACACCAGAGCGCCTGTTTAGTGTCAACGGCGTCGCCTCGCGAAACATTTGCAGTGTAACTGAATTACATGCTGGTTAACTTCAGTCCCGCACTTTGCCGAGGAAATTATTTTCCAAACGTCCACACAGGATGAAGTTCATACAAAAACCAGACCCGCGCCAAATCTAGGACCTTAAATCGCGGAACGAATCGAACGTCGGAAAACGTCGAATCCGGTGTATTATGTATCTTTTGACAGCTTTTTAAAATCGAATTCGTTTTGGGATCGTTTTGACAGATTCTTTCCGTCTGTCACAGGATTGTTTCATTTCTATTTCGAAATGTCGGAACCACAAAAACAATATTCGTAAATATTCGAATAAAAAAAAAACGTCTGACTTGCGTAACCGCGGCTGGAGAGATGGTTGACGTTAATCATTTAGAAAATGTCAAAGGATTAAGTAAGTCCTCTCGAACAGAATATTAATATGCAATTATTTTCAACAGCTTTGCTGACCTGTTAACCTGGGGCGGATCCTATAGATGCAATGAAGAGGATTTTGTGTGTTTCAGATGTTTAAGGGAGAGCGGAAGAAAAAAAATAGAAAGTAGGTGCAGAAAAGTCGAGGCGTCTGGAGGAAAATGAGAGGCTTATAGTCTTTGATCCTTGGGTGCTTTTTCTTATCGGAAACATTTGTGGTGACACCACGACAATGGGAGTTCATCATATTACAGACTGCCAGTGCTGCTTTCAAGACGGGCCTGTCTATTAATTAAAATATTCCTTGCCATGTGGGACAAGGACTATCTCAGCGCACGTAATCACATATTACTGTGAATATCAGCTATTATTTTATTTTATTTTTTAATTATTATTTTTTTGGTTGAAGGGACAATCTCCCATTTCGGCCTCAGTGAAATTCATGTCCACTGTAGAAGACTTTTTTTCCCTTCACATTTTCACTCAATAACTTTAAAGATACGCCTACGTTGTGGTCAGAAATCAAACGAAATCAACAAGTTTTCAATTAAGGGCATACCTGCAAACTATGTTATGTTTTGGGCAATCACTGAGTTAGAGAGTCAAGAGAAAAGGGGGGCATCCTGTTAAACCAGAAGAACAAAACGAACAAACGACTAGGGAAAACTCCTGCTGACACTAATAAAAGTATCGGCCTCCGGGCTTCCTATGTAATGTCACAGAAGTGTTTTTGATGCCCTGGACTCACCATCACTTTATATGGTGCCCCGTAAAATTGGAAGAGCACGGAACTCTTGGTGACCCCATATAAAAAGTAAGACGTTTCATTGATTAGTCCAAAAGATGTTAAAATAGCATTTCGAAATTAGCAACGCGGATTGGTTGCGAACTAATAATAATAATAATAAAAACAATAATAATAGGTTTTATTTATAAAGCACATAGTACATAGATATTCATATTCACATAAAAATATACAGTTAAAAAGGGTTACATAATAACTATGTAGTTCAATTAATCTAAACTAAGCAAAGAGTTTTTTTCTGAAACAACGTGAATGTAGCATAATATAATATTTTATAGCAAGCTATAGGTACAACATATTAAGAATTTATAATAAAAATAACACGACTAAATTCTACCAGCGGATTGTAAAAATAAACGCATTTTATCCCACAATATAGGATATAGGGAACAATCATATGGAGTTAATGACAAAAAAGGCAATTAATAAATGTATGCTTTAATTGCTCCTCATGGGTGTTCAATTTAAGGAAACAAGCAAAGACTAGCAAACGTTCAACATAAGACTCGATTTGTTGATTTTGATCTTATTGTTCGTATCGCTTTCAAACCAGCTTTAATGGCCTCTTTGGGAATACAAACATACGAAAAGAGGAGTTACCAAAGTGGAAGAGGGGGGTTTGAATGGGGGGAATTGCTGCCCACTCCTTTACCATGGAGTGTTCAGTAGCCATTCCTTAATCCTTCTTTCATTTTTGCCGACAAATGCCAAGAATCCTGTCTGGAGACCCAATGGGAGACTGATCATCTAACAAAAGGGAATCCTTCCACAAAGAAGGAGTGCCAAACGTGGTTCAGGGCACTCATAAACACACCAAATGAAAAGTAACCTTTTGCTCCATTGATCTTATAACAGTTTGAACACAAATGCTGAAACATATAGGTAAGCATGTGCAAATGAGAATTTGCTCCTGCAGTTTTTATCCACTGCAGGTGTCTGAGTACAAATACACTAAATAAACACTATTATTGTAGGGTCATTTGAATAGACAAAAATAACGGGATGAGCTCTATTGGATAATGGGAGTGTTTGTTAATTTTTTATGGAAAAAAGTGAGACGAAAATGTTATTTTAGAGTGGATAAGCTTGGAATGGCTATTTTAAATAAGCAAACATTAAAAAGCAGAACGTAATTATCAATTTCAATGTTGTTGTTTTTCCTGGCCTGTAGTTTTTGTAAATGTTTTCACTTGACCTATTAGACAACTATACTTGATTTTAAGCTGCTCTGACTAAAATCCCATCAAGGTTTACATAATGGAGGCCGTTAATTATCATTTAACTCATTAATTACTGTAGGAACAAATCTACCATGTGATGTTAGAGAGTTTAAACTATGTTTCAAGTTGCACCTCTATCAGTCCTGTGAATTAACTTTTGTTCCTTCTGCGGTTTGCTTTTTTGTTTGACCAAAAATTATTCTGGTGTCTGACAGTCCTCTTTCCTGATTTAAAGACAGTCATTTCAAAGGGGAGAAAGAAAAGGGGAAAGCCAACCGTCTGTTATTTTGTGTCTTTGGCCTCTCGGCGTTGGCTATTCAGGCAAGTTGATGAACTCCTCCAAAAGTTTATTAAGAGGAGCAAAACAATGGCGTCTAAAGCCTCTAGGCAGGCAAAAGAGACAGTTTATAAACTAGCTGCCATTGTTCCTCAAAAGCAGATGCATGAATACCTTTGAATGGGCTCCCTCAAACTGACACGATCAAGCTAGACAACAGCATGTTAAAAGGAACTGCCTTTCTTTCTGCTGCCCAGATTTGTATTTTTCCTGCATTAATGTACATCTGCGGTAGGAGGGGTCCAAGCTGGACGAGCTCAGTCCCAGTCAATACCCAAACCCACAGCTCTTTGGGCTGTTTGAAGTAAAGTCCTATGTTCTGCACGCCCTCAGTGGGCTGCAGGTGTCACAAGCCTGAGAGAAATATGGTAATCTAAGAGCAAAAGAAAAGAGTCACCCTCCTTTTGACGTTTTAAACAGAGCATTTTCCAAGTGAATGTCTTGAAATTGCCTGTTTGTAGGGTTTGAATTTTGTCTTAATGCAGTCAATGGGATTTATGGGGTTTCCATGTAAAGGTTTCAGGTTTCAAAACAGGCTGCGTGTTTAATTTTTCAACTTTAATGCCATATCTGGTTAAACGGCACTGTTTGAATACAATATGAATCTGCATTTTCCAAAATAATTTGCAATTAAAAGAGACCCAAAAATATTTATTTACTAGTTTTTATGATTGGCAGTGTCTAGTGTTTGTCTTATTTTGAGTTTGTTGTGACGTGCTACTTTAAGACAGTCATAAAGAGCCAGGTAAAGGAAAAATTAAAAACCTTTTTTTTCTCAGTAACTTTTTGTTTTATACTAGCATTCATTCATTACATATGCTTGTCTTCTCTGTCTCATTTTCAAGCAGCCTTATTTACTTGT
Organism: Rhodeus uyekii; assembly: GCA_037043235.1. NCBI lineage: Eukaryota > Metazoa > Chordata > Actinopteri > Cypriniformes > Acheilognathidae > Rhodeus > Rhodeus uyekii. The sequence goes on from JAWRVZ010000034.1 coordinate 2,476,013, forward strand.
ACCTTCATACAAACAACATATCATACATATTGAGTTATTTATTGAAATGCATTGCTTTCTGTCTTGCACAAGAAGTATAACTGCATTCTCCTCGGGTTCACAATGTTGACTCTGTTTAGACATGAATAAGCGATAGCTTTGGCTGGATAGAATTGCCTGCTCCAAAAACAAGGATTTCAGAAGTAGAGCAATATGTAAAAACAAGTGATGTCCTAATTTTAGTAAGTCACACTAATGATAAATTAGTTGCTTTAGAATTTATATATTAAAATGGAGTCATGTCACTGCCAGGCCAGTAGGTTGTGAAGAAACACTACGTGAAATATGTAATATGTAATACGGATGCGCATGACGTCACTTTTTCTGTCTCAAAATGTCTTTGCAGTTTAAGCGATAATGGTATTATTTTCATGAAACATTTTCAGGCCTGCAAAACGCATAAAAGGTTTTTAGTTGAAAACACTGTTGTTTCATAATCACAACCATGATTGTGAAAAAGCGGCATCTCAGAAATGGGCTCTGGTAACAAAAATACCCGTAGAAATCTGTCCAGTTTTGATGACTAAAGAAGCATGTGCCATTTCATAGGTACAGTAACAGTAATTAGGTGAGGAGGGGAATTGCGCTGCATCGGTCCAATGATTAGTGCCGAACAACATGATCCAATGGCTTAAAAATCACCATAAGCCCACGCTACTTATGGGCATAAAATTTCTCATTTTCTGCTCTTTAGCGGCTTCACCCCGAGATTCTTCATTAGCTTTATTTATATGTGTGTTTTGCACTCACACAAAGACAATAAACATGTTCCTAGAGTGTTACAAATCAGAAATTTGCTCAGATTTTTTCCACCAACTTAAATGGTGAATGTGCTGGGCAGTGTGAGAGCTGCAGAGGGGCCAGGCAGCTGTGAGGGAGTCTACCCCGCTCCCCTCTCCCCACGCAGGCTTCAAACAGGGCACTTGTCGTACATTTTTTAACTAATGGGCTTATTTATGCAGCCATTGTCAGTTTTTCTTCAGGCTACTCTTTCCACATGGACTTTTTTTCTCTCACCCTGCAGTATACAAAAGCAAGTACTGCTCACAGTTTTCGCATCTCTTCATATGAGATTTGTCATTTAAAAACAACTGTTCTGGGAGCAGTTGAGTTATTACGGCCCTCATTTATGTTATAGGGTCTATGTTTTGACAGAGCGCTCAAAGAAAAGCTTACCTCTTCTTTAAGATGCACTATATGGATGCATTTCAAATCACTTTTTCTTCATCTCTGACTATTTATTTGCTTTTCTTTTGGAAATATGATTATTCCTTTTTATTATTATTTATTTTCACTTTTGGCATTTGTATTTAAGCCCTGGGCTGTCCACTTAAAGCTCACATTGATATATTAAGATTTATTTCCCATAAGCTAAGTCAGTGGTAAAATTGACATTCAGCATTTTTTTGTTTACGCAACTGTTTTATCTCAAGAAGAGACACACGCCACCGCTGTGGGAAAAGCGGATAAAGGCTTTGCATTTAATAAATGGTAGTTTGCTAAGACATAAAGCCATGATAACACAAACATCTTTGTGAGGATGGAATTAAGTTCAGCTGCAGTTTTACTCTAAGTATTTACAGGGAAGGCCTCACATGGAGAAGCATAAAGTTTTTACTTTATTGCAGTAATGCAAGGAAACTTTTATCAGAGGACCCCCCCCCCCCCTCCCATTACTAGACAATGGATATTAACAATGGCATTTTGCATCAGAACTGCTTCTAATATTTATTACTGTATGTGGAACATCTGGATAGTTCACTCAGAAACTGACAATTAATTTATTCACTGTTATGTCATTCCAAGCCTGTATAACTTTATTTTGTCTTCAGTGAAACTCAAACAAAGGTATTTTGAAGAATGTTTCAACTGATTTTACTCATAAATGAATGAAAATGGGCCCAAAATGACATTGTAACCCATTGATTTTCATTGAATGGACAAAAAAGATATTTTTTATGTTCTTTAAGTTTTTTTTTTCAAACTTGTGAATGAAACAAATATTATTTGAGCATGTTTTACAAGAAATACTGTTTCAGCCTTTCAGTCTTGCCATTTCTTTGCAATTATCTATAGAATTTATTTGCAATTTCTGGGTGAAAAATGTTTTAAAGTAAATCCTACATCATTTTGTTTCAGTTTGAAACAACATGAGGATAACTAAATGAATTTTCTGCCTATAATGTATATAATGTGGGGCAGTTAAAATCGTACATATCGTAGATTCTTGTTCCAACTGAAATGTGCTGAAGGATAAATTATGCTCATCTTTTTTGGTTCTCTCTGACACACACATACGCACGCGTGCACACACACACACATTATAGTTTAATAAGATTTAGGCATGGTAGTTTAAATGGCTGATTTTGTCGTCTTTCTCACCTTTTAGATATTTGATTAAGTTCCACGGTGCTGATTGCTTTTGACCTCAATTAGCAAGCTCTCAATCCCAGGAAATGAAAACTCAATATGAAAATATGAAAAAGGAAGAATGAAACGGAAAGTAAACGGACACCTGCCTTTCAGTTTCTCGCAGCTAAACTAAATTAGAGCATTCTCCGGCTTCCATTGACCAAGTTAAGTCAGCACTTCCCACCAAATCGACTGCGCTGCACATATCCATAAAGAACCCCGGTTTTGCCTAAAGACATTTTAAGAACCATTTCAGAGTTGTTCTTAAACAGCAGTGCAGTGAAATTCAGCTAATACAGCAGAACAGAATATGATATATCCCATTCATGTTCTGTGTGGATCTGATAACTTTAGCAAAACATGACTTCTTTGACATGGTGTCCAAAGTAAGTCTTATTATCTAACATATTTTATCTTCCACATTCTTTATCCTATCTGTCAATAGTTAAAGTTTCATTGTCAAAACATCTTTTCAGTCACCACATTCCAGAACATTCAAAGCCCAAGAGACACAAGCCAGTCTCCCTCTGTCTCTCTGCACTGCCACCCCCTTTCCCCTGCCCTTAAATGGATTCATATTCAGGCAGCTTTTTCCAGCGGTGCTTGGGCACAGAGAGTCAATATGTTAGCATTTATTGATGCCCTCAGAGCTGCACAGGGTTGTCAGGCCTCTTTTCAGACTTAAATGGCCCCCTAAGGTGCGTCTTCTTTTGGGCCTGAAAGGCCACAGAGGCCCCTGATTCTCTCTGTTGTTTAAGGTGAGCACACTCTCACACAGACACAGTGGACAAAAAGCCCACTGAGCCTTCATGCACATGACAAGACCTATAAAAGAGCATCGGCCATCATCTCTCCTTCACATCATCCCTCTCTTTCTCTCAAATGTTTTTGAATACTACAAAAAGAAAGGAGGGCTAATTGTGGTGGGAGCCAAAATTACACTGCTTTCCCTCCTTTATCCCATGGAAAATAAATTAATGAATGAGAACAGAAAGCAAATCTGGACTATTATGTATTGGTTTTCTATGTGGCATTCGGCTTCATTCTAAAAAAAATCTCTACTTGTTACTGTTAACAGTGTTTTTTCATTAATGTTGAATAATAAATGCTATTAAGTTTGAGTATCATCGGTTTTCAAGCATCGTCATGTATTTGATTCGACTCATCTTTGGATTAACCAAAATTAATTAGTAACATCACCATTACTTTACTTTTGGTCATATTTCTGATAGATGTAAATGTTTAGCCATAGGTGGTTAACTTTGGCACACAATTCATCCTACACTGTGCTAAAAAACATAAATAATTATGATCATGATTAACCAAATATTGTGGCCTTTTAAATCCAATTTTTGGACATTAAGGTAGTGAAAACAATTCCCTTGCCTTACACTGAAGAAGGGTCTTGAGTTATTTGTATGGCCCGCAATATCATAGAGACTATGGGATGGCATATCTTGACTTGGGCATGTAAGTATACCTCATAGCAACCAATTTGCAGCAAAATGAACACACCAAAATTCTTTTGTTTAAAACCTAAACATCTAACCTGAAGTATTTTGCTCAGCCAAAAACTGGAAATAAATGTTCTGTTTTTAAATTTGTGCGATTGGGTAATTGAACTCCTTATACTGTTCAGTGTTGTTTTACGTATCCATATTGTGTGCACAAAATGGAGACTGATACAGTCCAAATATGATAATAATCACTGTTTCGATCAATGACTTAAAATGACTTTTTTGTTGTAGTTGCGGTCAAATATCTTTGGTTGCCAAAATTTAGATGCCTCACTAATAGTAACTACCTAGAACCTCTTTGCATTGTGGACATTGGGAAACAGCACTGACATTTTCTTTAGAAAATGAAAGGAGGGCTAATTGTGGTGGGAGCCAAAATTACACTGCTTTCCCTCCTTTATCCCATGGAAAATAAATTAATGAATGAGAACAGAAAGCAAATCTGGACTATTGTGTATTGGTTTTCTATGTGGCATTCGGCTTCATTCTAAAACAAATCTCTACTTGTTTCTGTTAACAGTGTTTTTTCATTAATGAAAACAATTCCCTTGCCTTACACTGAAGAAGGGTCTTGAGTTATTTGTATGGCCCGCAATATCATAGAGACTATGAGACTTTTCTTTAGAAAACGTGAAAGTATAGTTTGTATATTTTGCAACTTGCCTTGCAACTCTTAAATCACAACGTTTCTTTGGAAGCAAGTGCAAATGAAAGTGTAAAAAAGAATATAACATAATATATACAGTATATACAGTATTTTATTCGAATGGCCCAAGAGTGCAGATATGTTTGGATGACCGCTTGAATGACACAGAAGTTGTAAATAGATGCACGTATGATAATATACCTGTAATCATTTAGATATTAATGATGTGATTTACCCAGTTGGACTCTCAAAGATGAGTACATATGTTTCGGAATCAAGGAGACCAGTTGTGTGCATCAGCAAATACCAGACCGACCTGAGGGTAATATTGTTTTGAGAGCCAACCCTGATGAAGACAAATGTGTAAATGTGTGCTACCATGCTAAGCTTAGTGGAATGTGCAGCTGTGGATGAACACTTTACCCCAGGCCCTTTAGCTCTTTACGCAAAGACTGGTAGAAAAGGTTAGGGGGAGAGAAAGCGAGAACGAGGGAATGAAAATAAAAAGACAACAGAGAGCAGAACGAGGTCTGAGTGTGGCCGTGATGATGAATATCCCATCTGCTCACAGGCTCATCAGTGATGGAAGTGGTCCGAAGGCTTATGTTGGGTGGTCATGAATTCTCTTTGGCCTTAGTCACTCCTCACCCATAGTGGTTAATCACTGTCCGCCGTGTAGCCTCTCTGAGAGTTTTACGCCCAGCTGTCAACAAAAAGCTCAGTCAGGTTGCCTGCATGAAGCAAATCTATGTGAATAAGCTTGAAAGTGTCATAGCGACACTTCCGGTTCAGTTTCACCAAAGGGCTTTTAATCAAATTCCTATTCAAGATATATTAGGCCAATTCGCCTCTGATTAACTGTCTTTGATGTATAAGTGCTACAAATCAGGTTGATCCCATGGGGCACGTTCACTCTTAATAACTGATGGGATGCAAAGAGACGATTTTAAGTTCGGAAAATAATAGGATTTGGGTACTTGTCAGTGCTTGTTTGAAAGAAAACATTTGCTGTCAGATTATCTTGTTCAGTTAAAAAATCATGCCGTGTTTTCGCATCTTTTTGCTTGAAACATATTGAATTGAACAATAGCACGAACCCTGGAGGACCAAATGGATAAAGGAGTAATATTCACAGGGAATTTTTAATTAAGCCCACATTTTCAGATAAAAACATTTTATCAGCATTCCTTTAACTTTTTAATAGATTTAAGAGTGGCATCTTATTGTAGTTAAACGTTAATGTTCTTTTCTGATTAGTTGTTTGGCCAAAGAGCAAAAAAAACAAACAATTTTTGTTCTATTTACCTTTATTCAAAAGCTTTCACTGCTGTCTGCTCCAGGCCATCTCAGACAAAATGTGTCATACTCAGTTATATTTATGCCGCTGCACATTCGACAGATCTGGGTACTTGCCATGGTCTCATTCATGTGATGGGACCCAGCATGTCAATCGTTGGATCTCGCAGAGACAAAGATGAGGTCCAGGTTTAGACGCGTATCTGCATCAGCGTCTGTTTCATTTCCATAATCCTGCCCTCATTATACTATGAGTAGGAGAGCGAGAGATGCTGACCTTTAGCAGGAGAGTGCTGTCAAACTTATTCTGGTTTTATCGGGCTCTGCAGGGCTGGCTGAGGAGCAGCTTGTGGGTTTTCTGTTATGGCAGCTAAATAACATTGTAATTGTTGTGACAAGGGCAGAATGAGATGTGGCAGAATACATACTCATCAGTCATGCAGGGACCACTGCATCAAGCTTGTAGTCTTTCAAATTGCATTTTTTAGATGTGCCCCCCTGATTTTCAATCATCTGTCTGAAGGTAAAAACGTAGGGATGTTGAGAAGTCAAAACAAATCTGCTTTGATAATTGTGGATGCTCAAGAAACATTTCTTATCAATGTCAATGTCAAGAGATGTGCTGTTCTTTTGTAACATACATCTTTACTGTCACTATTGATCAATTTAATGCATCCGTTCTGGATAAAAGTAGCCTTCAAACCACAAACCTTTAAAGTGTAGTGTACTATGACTTTCTACCACATGTAGAGGGATTGTTCGTTTGGATCATTTATTCACCCTCATGAACTATTAATGGGTTGAAAATAAATAAATATGTTTTTTCTTTGTATTTTGTCCATATGGCAGTTTTGTTTTTTTAGAACCCCGTTCTTCTTTTGTGTTGCGTAGGAGAAAAGAAATACAAGTTTGAAACAGCATGAGGGTGAATGAATGTTAGAATTTTAATTTTGGGGTGAACTATCGCTTGCAGCATGTAGGGAAGAAAAAATCAATTCCATGTTGTGTCTTCAATGAAAGTGGTGGCTACCTTTTGGAAAAACAATCAGTATAGATCACTGCACCAGCCTTAAGTGGTCGTCATGGCGAGTCAAAACCAAATCACTTTGTCACAATTTCTCCAAAACCAACAAAGGGATTTAAAGAACATGAGTTCCAATATATATGTACACTTGAGTATGTTTTTAGCTGAGTGTTTGGATGAGGGGAGAATTCTGGCAAAATGAATCTTAAAAGAAAAGGCAAAGGAATTGATTTAATTAATGCGGCCTCATGTCCTACGGCCATGTGTAATCCGTCGAGAATTCCTGAGCGTGAGCTCTGGGAGACAAAAAGACATCTACCAGAGGACTCCTCAAGTGGCCTGTAATGAGAACCTCCCTGTAATCCCATAATTCCTTGTTTAATTAAAAGACAGAGCTGGCCTGGAGTCGAAACCACTTTGATGGCTCTTTCATTGTTGTGCTTTTGTTTGGAGGCTATTTTTGGGACTTTCTGTCCAACCATCCAACAAACAAATATAGTGACATGCAAATATATTCATTTTGTAATCTGGTGCTGCCCTTGGTTAGCATTTGTTGTTTTAACCAAACCAATGTCAAAGTGAAAACAAAGTTTTTACATAAAAATGTAGAAAGGTAGGATCATTTGAACTCATATCTGAACTCATATCTAGGGAATAAATATTATTATTTTCACTCCAAAAAAGGGGTTTAAGGCATATTTTGTTGTAGTGTGTCAATAGGAAACATTAGTTTACATTTCAAAACATCCCTTTTGGCATTAATTGTAATAATCCAAAGAGATTTTTGTATGCACAAGGAGTCTGACACAGCCGGTACTCCACAAGGAGATCTGACCTCACCATTGTTGAGTCTATCTGTGATTACATGAAAAACAGAGACAGACTAAATCCAGAAGAACTGCAGCAGTGTCTCTAAGATGCTTGAAGAAACCGACCTGCAAAACTAGCAGAAAAACTATGTGCATGTGTACCAAGGACAAAAGCTGTTTTAACGGAGGTCACACTAAATATTGCATTGATTTAGTTAATAGAAGTGAATTGAAAAATAAAATCTATTTGACATTATTTTTGTAACACTTCCTTACACAAGTGCCTAAAACCTTTCACAGTACTGTAGACTTGCAGGAAGGTTTCTTAAAATGTCTTGGAGATGTTGCCACTGTTCTTCTGGATTTACTGTCATTGAATTACCTATCAAATCCCGCTCATGTTTCACATAGCTAGAAAAACCAGTTCCAATGTCGTTCCAATGATGGATGTTTATGGTGTATAATATATGTTCATAAGCTCACTGTTAAATTGTGTAGGGCTGGGCATTGACAAAGATTTCATGATTCAATTAAATTTTGATAAGATTCCAGGTCTATTTCAGTTATAATGTCCATTTTGAAAAGAAATTCTCATTTGGATAATGATGTAGAGTATACGGGCAAGAGTTTCAGACTCTAAAACAAAAGGTTACAAAAGAGCACAGCAAAGCCATAGAAAACCAATTTTCAGTCCCCCAAAAAACCTTTCAGTGAACATTTCCTAAAAGAACCCTTTTTATTCTTAGTGTGAAGATATTTTTAATAATCCAAAGAACCTTTTTACACTATAAAGAACATTTTGTGCACTGAAACAGTTCAAGCGATGTTTTTTTTTTAAACTTTTTAAAATTTTTAAACATCAATAACAGAATTTTTTCGTATTCCCGTAATTATTAGGAAAAAAAGTATAAGGAAAGGTAGAGCGGCTCCTATGTAATCAACCATATTCAGAGGGGCCAGTCTTGGAAGCCCACACCAGCATTAGCCAATGAGAAGCCAGGGTTCAGCCATCACTAATGTAGAATTGCTTCAATTTAGCGGGAAGTCATGGCCTGGATTAAGGCCAGTGTCTGCAGAGCTAGGCCCCCAATGCTGCTGAAGGGATTTTCAAGGATCAGCCCAGTGCCAGCCAAACTGGAAATAAATAAGGAATCAACTCAAATAAAATGATAAAAACTGGCTGTAAGATCTTCCCTGTTATATGTGGAAAATTAAACATGTTTAAACATATTAAAATGAATGCGTTATACATTTATTTGAAAAGTTAGCAATGGCATTCGCACACCTAAAGGTCACTGTTTTGCACAGCATGGATCAGCTAATGTGTCATTTTATTTTCTTCCCTAAGCTACTCAGCTCGAATTGCCACCCACACACCTCTGGCTTGCATTAGATCAGATTTGGGCTCATTGTTTTTCATCTTTTCTCCAGTTAACCACTAAACAGAAATGCTATAGTTGACTTGGCTGCATTTGACAGATAATCCACCGCTTGCATTTTTACAAACAGCAAGGATATATTGTGGATAGCATTTAATGAAATGAACTCAATTGTATACTTGAGGTTTTTGCAGTGCCAGTTTGGTTTCATTTTAGCACAGAATACCGGTACAAGGATCGCTAAGGTGGTCTGTGGAGATTAACTCCCCCTTTTTCCCTCTATGGCCTCGGGGCGAACTGGGATGCGCACTGATGTGGGATTGTATTTACAAGAGCTTCGCTTATAAAAATAGCCATGCATTGAAATAATATTCGCTTGAAAGACACATGAATCCGTATCATTTTACAAACCACCATCCGTTTTTGGGTCTACATTTATTCACACATCAAAATCAGAATGATCATGACAGTATTCATGAGCAGAGAGCTTTCTGGGAAGTGTGTCTCTATGGAAAGGAGATGCCTGATACTCCTATAGTGGTTTCACATCGCACTCAGTTCTTTCATTCTCTATCCTCTCCAATAGGTCGAATGGACGAAGGCTCGGACGTGGAGTCTGAACCGGACCTGCCCCTGAAGAGAAAGCAGAGGCGCAGTCGGACCACTTTCACAGCCGAGCAGCTAGAAGAGCTGGAGAAGGCCTTCGAAAGGACACACTACCCAGACATCTACACCAGAGAGGAACTAGCCCAGAGAACCAAGCTCACCGAGGCCAGAGTACAGGTACAACACTATCAAATACTAAAGTAGTTTCTGCAGTTTCTAGAGATACACATGGTTTTACTGAAATGCAGCTTAGAATGTATTTTATCGAGCCATTATCACCATTATTATGTTTACAAAACTTAAAGAGATAGTTCTCCTAAAATGAAATCATTTACTCACCCTCATGTCGTTTAAAACCTGTATGACTTGCATGGTGAACGTGATTTCACCAAGTACAACATGATCCTGGAACAACATTCCAGTCATCCAGTCAGATTTGAGAGACATGTTGACAGTTCATGTCCAATTTAGGCTTACAACCAGGGATTAAGTGCTTTTACATCAGTGTTATACACTTAACATTTCCCTCTGATTTTAGGGACGTTATTGGTATTGATAGATTCAGGGGTAGGGATAGGGTTAGGACTAAATTTTGGTCAAAATCATGGTGACCATGAACATATAAATACAATCAAAGTCAATGGGGTCCAATGTTGTCCATTTAGTTTTTAAATATCTTCTTTTGAAAAAAGAAAATCACTGGAACGACATGAGGGAATGAGGGTGAGTAACTGACAGTGTTTTCATTATTTTGGGTGAACTATACATTTAATTGTGCTCATTTATGAAGTTTAATATGGTACTCGTAAGACTGATGCTATCGGTTGGAGATGTAGATGGCACAATGGAAGCTCAGTAAGAGTTCAGCTATGTGCTCTGAAGTCTATAGAGCTCTAAAGTGTCACTGGATCTGTTGGAATACGGTCCTTTGATTGATGATGCGTGTAACAATGCAACTGCTCATCTCAAAGAAAGTGCTAAAAAACACAGCGGGCCTCTTCCTGTCAGCCATATCGGAGAGAAACACGATCAGGTGGCTAACATGGTAATACGTCTGTTAAAGTTAGCATGAAGGGAAAAATCACCCAATCTATTTTCGAAATGCATGTAATTGATCTTATTGTGAACGATGCATCCATGCATTTAATTTTCTTTTTTTTCTTTTTTTTTGTGTGTTGTGTTGAGATTTTGACCCCATAACTTTTAATCAAAATGCCATAACTCGATGTTCCGGTGAAAACAACAGACTTCTCTGGTGATGTTTGCTGAACTTCTCCAATTATCTAGTTTGCTTAAACTACTTTTGTCATATAGCTGCAAGTTTGCATTCACATCAGCCTCCATCCAACCAATGCATTTCTTTTCTTTTTAATGACTCGTTTTATGCTGATTTATGTCACAACATGGATTAAAAGATCTTTGGCTTGTTCCATTACATTACAACTTTAATATACCTTTCTACCTTTTGTAAGAACTTGTTTTTATTCATAGAAATAATGTTGGAAGAACCTAAACATTTATCTATAATATTGCATATAAGATATCTTATGAGATTATCTGAGGGACAAAAGTGCAATGAACTTTTAAAGTGCAAATAACAACAATAACAAACATTTACATGCAAAGGCTTTGGCTCCTCCCACCACTGGCAGCTTGTCAACCATGCTCACAGCTTGTCAACCATGTGGATAGTTGAAACAATGAGGGGGGAAAAATACAGTAGAGTTATAGCAGCAGCTGTTGGGAGTAAAGGGAGGGGGATAAAAAGAGCGAGAGTGCATTCCTGATGGATTTCTCACTTCAGCTTTTGGCTGGGATCTTTTCTTCCCACCACTTTCAAGCCCACCACCGTTCCTTGTAAAATTTGCAGCATATCAGAGAGCATCCCACACACTCTCTTGGGAACCCTCTCCACCAGTTACATTAATCAATCAAGAGCTTGTAAAAAAATATGACCGCTCGCCATGCCCCTGCTGCCTGCTTCACCTCTGCAACGGTACAGGATTGTTTTCTTCAAATGCTATCACTTTAATGTTGTAATGTATAGTGAAATGGCATGTAAGGTCAATCTGACTTGGTTATTTGATTTTATGATACAATATTATATGTTTTCATATGTAAAGACTGTATGCCAGATGTTTGCAAGCTGTCTAAATGACATCATTGCGTAATTGAAACGCAGCTGTCTCTTTCTCTTTTGCTCACAGCCACGTTTTGGGGAGCAAAATTGGCGTCACCACCTTTCATGTCGCAAAATATCGTACTATTTCTGTGATTAAACCACTTCAGAAAGCTGCAGATGCTTTATTTTGCTTTGTTTTACTTTTGGATCCATGAATTGTGTTCCAAAAATTTCTAACATTTTGGTATAAAAAGGATCTAAAATATTGAGGAATGACAAAATTTTGGAAAAAGCTGACCCATAGTGCCTTTGTGGCAGACTTTTTAGTTAAGAGAAGATTTCTCATTGGCAGTGTCAGAGATCCTGCTGATTTTTCTGCCATGTCAGTGATTCGACTCTCCCTGAAAGAGGCCCCATGGGACATTTGGCCCTTTTGTGTGTTTATGGTGACTGATGCTAATTAGACAAGTGAATAAACATCATATCAGTTTTGACCTGTATATGTCAGACCAGAATTATACATAAAAACTAATAATCCACTCATGAAAATGTTAATTCATGTAAATTCAAATGTTCTTTTGCACTATTATGGCACCTAGTTGGATTCATAGTTTTTCCAGATCATTCAAAGATCATATGAAACCACCGCATCCTCGATATATTGGCCCAGCAGCTTATGTTTTGTTTTCTCAACCCTGTCACAGCCCAGCAGTTGGTTCTTGAGAGGCCAAGCAGATGATGTGTGAGGATCTCTGGCTCGAGATAGCTCACACAGAGATGCCAGGGCTCTGGGATCATTGCTTTTGTGGAGGGGAAGGTGTCTGACCCTGTTGGCTTTTGGCAGACCCCGCGGCCTCAGTGTCAACCCACTTGAGTGCAGCTGCGCTGACACAGTATCCAGATGTCTGAGAGAGCGAGAGAGAGAGAGAGAGAGAGAGAGAGAGAGAGAGAGAGAGAGAGAGAGAGAGAGAGGGATGGAGTGTTCCTGCTGCCAAAGAGAGGAAGTCAGACATGGATCAGTGATGATGTCAAAGGTGTTAATTTATGTGTTTGGTGCTTTTCTATTAGGTGTCATCTGTCTTCATTGAGCACTGTCACTGTGGTTATTCTTAACCACAGACACGCTACTCATGCTTCAACTGTTTTACTGCTCCGTATGACAAATCAGAGGAAGTGATCCATATCTGACTAAGCATAGGGATAAGTGCTTCCAGGTCTCACAGCACTTCTGCCTGTCTGGTTTACTGCAATCATAAGACCAGAGGGAGAAACCAGATGAATTAACTGAGATTTACAGGAAATTTCATAGGCAGTGGCAGTTATGTCATTTTAAACTCAGTTAGACATGAAATCTTTGTGATGTACTAAAATATCAGGTTTGGGGTTGCGGCAATACAACTATGAAATATGAGGAGGATAGACAGATGGAGGGAAGAACCTAGATGTCTTACATTATCGCAATGAAAACATCCTCTTTAGATTACCGGTATATTATAAATACTGAATCAAACTAGATAGAAAGGTTTGATATACATTACTGGTCAAAAGGTTAGGAAGATTTCTTTTTGATAAAAGGTTTTTTGATTCAAAATACAGATAAAAACAATATAAAAAAATAATAAATAATAATAATAAAAATATTATTCTAATTTTCTGTATTAATATAATTTATTACCTTTATTGAAAAGCTGAATTGTCAGCATTATTACTCCAGTCTTGTTGTCAGAAATTATTCTAATATGCTCGCTGATCAATAAACATTTCTTGTTACCAGTTATGTTGAAAACAGTTGTGTTGCTAAATAGCTACATATTTTTGTGGAAACTGAAACATTTTAATATCAATTCTATAATAGAAAATAGAAAGTTCAAAAGAACAGTGTTTATTTCAAAGAGAACTCTTTTGTAATGTTAAAACATCTTTACTACTATCTTTAATGCATTCTTGCTGTATAAAATTGCGAATGTCTTTAAAAAAAACGTTTGAATGGTAGTGCATAATTGTCAGGCATGGAGTGAGGAGAGTTAGTTCTTCCACATGTTACACACAAACAGGTTTGAAGATGTCTCCACTTCCCTTCTATAATCTGCCCCCCCTTTGATCCAATCTGGAAACAAGACTTCCAGGGCACACGTGTCAGCCCCCTCATGTGGACTCATATCACATGAATTTTGATTGATCCTGCAAAATCTGGAGCCAATAATTATATACTTGTACTCCTGACCTATATAAAAATGAGGGTTTTCAATGTATAGAGCAAATGGATGACAGAGGATGTGCATGTCCTTAACAGTCTTCTAAAATTCAACCAAGGGAATAGGGTGTAGTAAAAATTGAATTTTGGAGATGTTTCTGCTGAAGAGAAGCTCCATTTTATAGTCTTGCTACTCTGTTACCTTCAGGGCCCAGTCCAGCCAGTTTCAACCCTTCATCCCAACACATCCTGGCCCACTGCCATCCAGATTCTCTAAACCCCTGGATGGAGATTGATGTGTGCCTTTTTTTACGCTTCTCAGCCACTGTTATGTTCTTTTTTGCTGTGAAATTCAATCACGTTATCCAGGTTTTACTCCTCGTCTTCCTGTCTGTTCACCAGCCTCCCTGCGCATGGCAAGCGGTAATCCTAGGAAGACATATGACCATCGTCGCCCGAGAGAGACGGCGAAAAAAAAAGCAAGAGGAACTGATAGGGTGGCCCGGGTGATTGATATTGGATGAGAGCATGAGATGCTGGGCGAATGTGGAATGTGAAATCGTGACACAGTCCACAATCAGATTTGTCTTCCATTTACCTTCCTTCCTTTTGTCTCTTCCACTCCCCCTGTACACTCTAAGATTGAGAGTATATTGAATTGAATTTTTCAACTTCCATTCCCTCAAACCAAATGCAATCAGACAACAGCTCCTTCAGCCACACACCACGAAATCTCCTCTCTTAAATGTTTCGCCAAGTGACTCCATTCACTTTTAAGGAAATTATTTGAACTCTTTCAGAAATATGAAATGAGTTGGCCATCTCAGTTGGGCAGTGTGCTTTGTGTCTCGGCTTGAGCAGGGAAATGAGAAGAGTAGGGAATTAGAAGGAACGGCAGAGAGAAAATCCCTGCTCAAGGTGCCTTTGCCATCGGGTTCCAGAATGGTGCATTCAGAAGCCCCAGCTCGCAGCAAGCCTCTTAGGAGATCCATTGAGCGTTGGGCGGCAGGCACTCTAGCCTCTAACACTGAGATACGCGCCTTCTAATGCCTTGTGCTACTCTCCAGTTCTCACTAATACCAGAAGCCATCCAAACCTAAGACATGTAAAGTAATGGGGCTTGTGTCAGTGCGACTTGTGGTTTTATGGGAAGGATAATTGTTGAAGGAGCATGTAGTGCAGCTAATGGGGGATAGTTGAGTACTGACATTTATTTGATTTTTTGGGCCATTTATTGATTAACACTGAAAAAGAAAACCTCTCTTGAGAATCAATCCAGGAGTCTAGTGTTTAGGTAAGGAAGGGTGTTGGGAAAACCCTTACTCAAGGCAGTTGCTAACCATGTGTGTAATTAGTCCCCCGCAGTGTGTTAATAAGAGTAATTATATAGGTCTTATAGGTGTTTCCAAAGTCTTATAGGTGTTTCCTAGGTTTTGTTTAGATATGGGAATGGAACAGGACGTTTTTAAAGGAATGCCGAAAAAATTCCCATGGGTGGGATTTTAAATAAACTTTTTCCACTTCATTTCATTTTGTTTTGTTTTTTATATTTGGATCCAGTTACCATAAAGACATATTTTTGAGAATCAATTGCATTTTTCAAAAAATCTTCTCTCTATTGCCCACATCAATATGAATTTCAGATTTTCTGAAAAATAATCAGACTTTTTATCTTTTTTTTGTCATGCTGTATACAAAACTGAAGGGCAGCCTGGGAGGATAAAAGAGAGAGACAGAAAGAGTGTGTACTCATACAGTATGTCTACGCCAGCCTCTTGATCAATGCCCGGGCTGAAAGCGTCATTCTGGAGGAGCTGTTTAAAAGGGACGCCCTCTCTTTGTGGTCTGATTCATTGAAGGGCCATTGTCCCCCTCTTTCACTTCCACTCACAATGGTGGGGACCATTTGAAAAACAACAGTAGATTAACTGCACTGCCAGTGTATTAAAGTCTGAAGAATGGCCCCTCTGAGGCATAGATCAATGTCATTCACTCTTTTGCATACACAGGGGCAGCGTCTCGGCCCCAGAGAGGTGCAGGTTACTGGCCGTGTTCCCCCTTTCAATGAGTCACATTAGAATGAAACTTTGAAAATGTGTCTTAATGTGACAGAGGCATTTCTTTCTTTCTTTCAATAAAGAAAGACCTTTTGTTCATTTAAAATATCTCTAAAATGTCATATTCAGAGATATTTCATTTTTCTGTTTGTTTTCTTTTAGTTGGCACCATATTGGTTCTCAGCCCATTTGAGCTATAGTATCTGGACATCATTGGATATTTATGTATGATTTTTAGGTTTAGACAACTTTGCACTAAATTAACAGGATAGTGATAGATTTTTGGCAAAGATTTGATCCTTACGGGTTCTCTTGAAGTGAGCTATACATGAGTGATTTGCGTAAAAATGCTTATAACCCTGGTATATCCCTCCTCTAATCTTGAGGTCTTTTGATTTAGTTTATTCCTAATCAGTGTTATTTTAGTAACACTGTATTATAGTTTGATGTAGATGTTTTTATATTTTCGGTTTTAATTGTGTTATTTTTAGTCATTATGTTTTGTGCTTTTATTAATATATATATTTTTTATTATGTTATATGACAAATGTTGCCTTGTCAACTAAGTGAAAAAAATAAATAAAGGTAAAGCGTTTTATGTTTTATTTTATTTCAGTTAAATTTTATTTTATTTTAAATAATGGAAATGTTTTATTTATGGTTATAGTTATCGGACATGAAAATAATTCGCTTATCGTATTGGCCAGAAATTCTGAGCACTTATTATTTTTTCTTTAAATTTCAGGTTTGGTTCAGCAATCGACGAGCCAGGTGGCGTAAACAAGCTGGAGCTAATCAACTGGCGGCATTTAACCACCTGTTACCTGGAGGATTCCCACCCACAGGCATGCCCACTCTACCAACATACCAGCTTCCCGAGTCCAGCTATCCGTCAACAACATTACCACAAGGTAAGCTAACCAATGTGTCTGGCCCTGTTTACACCTGCTCATTTATGTATTTTCTTTGATCGGATAGCTAAGACCAGATGCAAATGCCCTCCGAAGCACATTTGAGAAATGGATTTACGTCCAGTCACTCAAACCACTTGAGGAGATGGTTTGAGATTCATTTCAGGCTAAACTGGACAAGTGTAAATGCATCTGGTTGTCGAAGGCACAAGTTTTAACACATGCCGTAAATAAATAAATGTGTGTTATAGGCAATATGCTCCATTAGCCAGCTCAACTTGTCACAGATAAGACCCACTTAAGGTCCGTTAAAGTTGCATATAGCGCAGGAACTAAAGATCAGATTTATATTTGGTTTGCAGAGACGCATCTATGTAGTCTCTTGACTGTAAACAGACCAGTTTTAACAAACCTGATAGCTATTTTTTTATTAAATTTGACCTTTTTCTTTATTTAATACTCAGACTTATCTTATACAGGAATGGCATAGTGCACTTGAGAAGTTTTCTGAGCTAATTAAATATGCTATTCTTCCCAGATGTCAGTGGCACAGTGCATCGGCCCCAGCCCTTGCCCCCTTCCACCATGCATCAGGGCGGGCTCTCGAGCGACAGCAGCTCCGCCTATGGCCTCTCGTCCAACCGCCATGGTTTCTCCAGCTACACCGACACCTTCATGAGCCAGTCAGCGTCCAGTAATCACATGAATCCCGTGAGCAATGGACTATCTCCACAGGTCAGTAAGGGTCACTGGCCACAGTGTTTAAATACTCTTCTCTATAGCCACATGTCAAGGATTCTTTCAAGTGGAATTACGAGACCTCTCTGAAGATAAAACAGCATATTCTTTGTGCGGTACCATGTACGTTTGGTGATTAGATGCGTCTCATGTGTACTGAGGAGACATGTTTTGGAGTCTTCTAGTGGTTGATACCCCCCTTGTGCTCGTGAAATGTTCATAAGATAATGTTTTGTAATTAATATTCCTTTGTTTTACACACTCTCCTAATTAAAATAAAGATTCAATTGTTTGATACTAAGAAAATTTGTTTCAGACAATACAGGATACCCTAAAGAGAATAAATCCCATATGCAGTCAAACGGCTGGCAGCACTCCGCCTTATTCAGAAAAGAGTGTAATCTCACCAAACTAATGAATATGTACGTTTAATTGTCTGGAAGTCATTTTCGAGACTTAACAGACGTTTACATTAGTCAAGATATTTTAATTAACTGGATCAGAGCAAAAAAATAAAAATTTGCCTTATGTGGCTCTGATACATCTTTGAATAATGTTCAACTTCAGAATGCCACAGAGGAGTATAAAATGGGAAGCCGGTAAATTAAATTAAATTAAATCGGTTTGAAGGCATGCGTTTGTTTGTTTTTTGCTTATTTCATGGAATTTAAATAGACCGGTTTTGTTTCTGTGTAAAGGTAAAGTATCATATAGCATTGTTACCTGCTACCTTGAACAATGCGGGTAAAAAATAAGACCCTTTGCTTTGGGTTGATTCTACCCTGAGCTAAATAACAGGAAAATGGCTACTATTGATGCACATTATTGGTGAAGAGTATATTACAAGCAATTATTCACCATTAGTGGGCAGTTCTGCCCGCCATAACCAAGAATATCTGACTAACAGGCAGAAAATAAGATTGAAATGGTATGTAAGGAGTTGAAGATGAAATTCAATACTGCATTTGTCCACAATTACCCCCTTGTTCACACGTTTTATGGCCACTTTCCCCCCTCCTCACCAAATATTTCTCAAAGCAGATTGGAAACTGGTATTACTCCATTTTTTTCCAAAAGAGAGGAAAGAATTAGGGATTTGATGACAAAAAAGAGATTTTCTCTTGTACTGCGGAGTTGGGGATAACATAAGCGTTTCTCAGCATGTTTGATTGTTAATCGTGGTGGAGGGGCTTGAAGTACTAATGCTCTCGCTGCAAACCTGCATAAATAAAAGAACATGGTTGGAGCATTTTTGGGGGGAGTGCTTGTAGCCATATAGATCAAATATAAAATAATAACTCTCTAATTAACTTATTTTATTTCAGCATATTTCCTTGCTTTTTATGAAATTTATAGTGTCAAATTATAGTGTACTGAATTTTCTTTACATTTAAAGAGGCTAAAAATCTGTTAAAATTATATTTTTCTTCAAGAATTTTTCCATGGGTTTTGCATGAATCTCTCACTAAAATGAAGATGGTTCACCCTTCGTCCGACCCCTCCTCAGCCCCCTAACCTCCCCACCTCTGTCCAGCCCCTCTCACCCATCTCCACATGTCACATGTGGCTATTCCATCAGGCCCTTATTGTAGGAAAAATTAATGTTCTTTTTGACAGGAGTATCATAGTTCAACCCAAGCATCACACTGTGCCTCAATGTCCATGAAAGGGCCGCCAGTGCCCCACAAGTCAAAGCCCCCCTCCATTCTTTTCAACTACAGGGAGTCCACATGGCAGTCCTTACAAGCTTGTTTTTGTACATCACGATTTTCTCCATCATTTGTCTATTCTACTGTCTTTCTTTTACTTATAATCCCCCCTCGACTAATTTATTTGAACACATTAATTTTGCCTTCAATGAAGACAGTTCATGCAAATCAATGCAAATAAGCTAGTGTGTGCACAATTCTGAAGAGTCTAAAGTAGTGCAGTTTGAATACCGAGAGAGCGGTAGTCGCTTATTTTTCCTAATGCTTGTCAAATAGTACAGGACCGTGCAATTGCACAGAGAGCTTTTTGTTTGGGTTGTTTGCTTGGGAAATCTTATCATCCATTTTTAAAAACTTTATAGCCTAAAGTTGTTGTCATAGTAGTGTATAATGACCTTCTCTCATTTGTCTGGACAAACCCTTCTTTGATGCTGGAGAACTTGAATTTTCACTGATTCTTTGAGGCACGTCAACTGACAGTTTCAAAATAATCCTGCTAATTGTTTTCCATTTACCTCAAATCCCTTCTGATTTCTTTTATTTTTTATTTAGTATCCTGACAGTCCCCTGCTCAGAAATGGACAGAAATAAAACAACATTTTCTGTTTATGTCGCTGGTTTATTCCTATTGTACAGTACCTTTTGATCCGTTCTGTAGAAAATTTTCAAAATATGCTCATGAACATTATTAATTGTAACTTCATTGTTTACACAGTATCAAGAAAATGAATCCCATAATGTAAAATAAAATTAGGTATAATTGCTCTAAGTTTTTTTTTTTTTTAACCATAAATTTGGTCTCAATTGTCACGTTGATTTATGTAATTTCATAAAGCAGGATAAAGAAGCAAAACATCATGTTTGCTTGTTTGTTTTTAAATGGCACTTCACGGAAGACGTTATTTAAGAAATATTACAATTATAAAAGAGAAATTGGATAAAGTAAAAATGAGGAACTTGTATACCAATAAACTATTAAGACAATATTTCCAAGACGAAAAAACAAAACAAAAAAACATGTACATGAATAACAATAAAAAAACAGGAAAATGTCTTCTTTTTTTCATTTAAGAAGTTGGAGAACAAAACAAAAATGGCAACATTCATTCAAAAAAGGTGGCGAAATGTTTTCAAATGCATCACTATAATAATTCTGTTTAATATTTGATTCATTGTGTTAATATATACATGAAAATGCAATGCATGTTAGGAATGACCTGGCTTTTAGTTTAGGAAAATGTGGGAGAGCATTTTGCTTTTGTGCAATTGTGTGGATGGACTGCTTTACAGCCTCTATCGAGTGGGGAAAATGTGCTGTGAATCAGTAAATGTGGCTGTGTGCCAGAATGAAATGCAACCCTGCTGGGTTCACAACACCAACAGGTGCACACCCCACTCTCACTCTTCTCATGTGCCAGCAGAACCAGAGCGCTTTCTCACTGCAACCTCTGGAAAACACATTAAACCGCACTGCAGCTTAGTTCGGATGAAAATTATGCAATGCCAGACCTAATCTCCATTAAGCCCACTTTTGGACCGGGTCAGCACTATGGACAGATTTCCATGGCCTTGAATGCATGTCTTTTCAGTGTTTCATCCGCTGGTGGACATTGAGACCAGTCCAAACATTGGACACGTGGAGAAGGAATGAATGCGGTAATAAAGCTGTAGTCTGCTTTACTACTATAGCCATTCCTCCTCCTACAACAGATGCTTTGTGCAGGTGGGATTTACAATGGGAGACGTTCTGTTATGGTGTGTCTGATATGTGCCGGTTTGTTTTGTTGTTGTTAGATGTCGTAACTGGAGAGGAAAACAACACACACCCGTTTTAATGAACAGGTTTTACTAAAACCAACCATTCAGTATAATCAGTCATGCTTTTTGTTTTGGGCCTCGTGGCAACAACGCCATCCCTCAAGGCAGTCGAGTCATCTAGCAAAGCTTCTACTGTGTCTCATTATTAATGAGCATAACTGCAATTTCTCTCTGCAACATTATGTCAGGTTGATTGTGCCATAACTGGTATTTATGATGTCTGAGTGCAATATGAACACAACGTACAAACAATTTTCTTATTTTTACTCCTTTTTTAAGATTTTTATTTTTATAAACATTTTAATTTTATTATATACATTTTGAATGCATTCTTTTTATATTGTATTTAATCTTAAAGTTTATTATATTAACATTTATATTTTATTACAGGAGCACAGGGACTAAAACTGTTAAATGAAACCATGTAAGAGATTCATCATAACTAGATGGAAGCACAATTTGAATATGCTGTAAATGTAAAATAAATTCTAGTAATACTGTGCACTTGTCCAGTTAGGGTACGTTTATATGACAATGATGTACTAAAAACAAATGTTTATGTATAAAAATGCACATGCAGGCACATGAAGTCACCGTTTTCACAAATTTGATTTGAAATTTTTATAGTTAACACAGAGATGATAAAGGTATCATTGTCAAAAACGTGCATTTTGAAACCCTTTTTCAAATTTTAGCATTTTCTGGCCCCTAAAACGCTGGTGTCGTATAAATGAACAAACAAACGCATAAAAAGTTTTCAATTTTTAGTTGAAATGTAAATGGTCTTTGAGTCAAGTGAATTTTTTTTTTTTTTTGCATTTTCCATAGTTTCATATTTCAATTTTATGAAAGTAATCTTTTATTTTATATATATAATGTGCTAAAACACAATTTTATTTATTTTGCCCCCTTTTTTACATAGATAAATAAAAAACAAATTGAACTGAAAATTAAGCCTTTTTAAAATGATATATCCAAATGTGATCTGTATTAAATGAGCATTTATAACAAAATAAATCCGTCCTCTATCAATATACAACCCCACACTTGTAACAGAATTGAAAGAAAAATGGCAAAGGTATCTTTTTTGTATGTGTGCTCCACTCCATTGCAGTTGGAAGATTTGTGTTTTGGAATGAAGGAACTTTGGCTAGCATTTGATGTTAGGAAGGGAGAGCGAATAGGCTGGGTTTCAGCACTGGGGGATCAGAGGCAGAGCAGTGCTCACCAGCACTCCCTTTGATCCGTATCCCCAGGCCTCCCTGCATGAGCCACGCGCAAAACTCAGGCCTCACCAGTGATTCCTGACAACTGTCTGCTAGAGATAAGGGAGGGGGGACTCCAACCTCTCTCCTCTCCTCCATTAGCACAGCAGCCACTTTAAACTGGATGAATTATATTTAAGAAGCCTGCACAGGGGTTGCCAAAAAAATGAGAGGGAGAGAGGGAGAAAGAGAAAGATGACTGAGTTTTGGTTCACTCTTTTTCCCCTTTTTTTTGCTGATGTTTGACTAGACCTTGTGCACCTGAATGTCAGAGAGTGAATCTGTGTACCGTCTCTGCTATTATTAAGAATGCGGTATTAAGCTTCTTGCTGGGCACGGTGTCAGCTGGCACGTGTCATCATCGACAAATCAAAAGACTAAATAAATGCATATTTGCATCACCCCCGTGCTCCGAGAGCAGAGGAGAAATACTTGTTAATTAGAACCCGTCTTAAATACAGATGCTGTTTCAATTTGGCAAGAGTTAAAAAGTAAGAGGCTTTAAAAAAAAAGATGAGACCTGCTCAGAAGCTGCCAAGAAAATCAGGGGAATTTAAATCATATCCACTGGCAGAATGTTTTCTGCATGAATTTATTTAGTTTCTCTCTCTCTCTCTCTCTCTCGCTCGCTCCCTATCTTTTTTCCTTCTCTAGTGCAAGCTGAGTGAAATTGGAATCTTGTGCACGTGTTAATGAAACATAGCAGGTTTCTCAGGTCACTCAAATACATATGTAAATTTCACAATGGCTCTAGACGGAAAATAATTTTTCAGAGGGTCTGTCGTTTAACCATATGTGGGGGAAAACTAGGAAAAATATTAAGAATGATGTAATTAGGATCTCCATAACATAGGCAAGTTTCAGCACTGGGGTTCGGAAAATTTTAATATCTGGAATGCATGAATCTGATTATTTTGATCGCAAACGCATTTTGTAATTTTTTTTGTGAATGAAAACAAGGCTGTGATTTTTTTTTTTAACGTTTTTAACTTTGCTGCCTTGTTTTAGTCTAGTTAAATTGTCATTCATTAATGTAAATATAGTGTATAGTATGGTTTAATTGATCAGTCTCATTTCTTTTCTTCGTTTACATCTATTTCACTATCTTACTCTCGCTTCCCTTTTACACTGAAAGGGAATCTTATTCTCTTATACACAGAAGACAATAAAAGCACGAGTGTGTCTGGTCTGTGAGAGAAAGTGAGCTGTTGCGTCCTGAAAAATATGGGATATAAGAGCATGTGATTTACATTCAGGAGATGAGTATTTAAGCGAGGCCAACTGCATTGTGGGTGAACTATTAGATTGAAAAAGCATTTACAAAATCAAAAAATAGTATGTATGAATGAGGACATCCTCAATTATTTATATCTATTAAAAGTGCTTGAACAATATGTATGTACATTTCCACAACTATTTTCATAAAACAATATTGAAGTATATTACTTCAATAGTTAGCTTATAGTTTCTTTCTATAAAAATAAAAGGAAAACTTTATCTAGTGTTTACATGGACAATAGCAAAACAAGGAACAATGTATTTCACAGTTGGGAAGGAAACGGCATGTATATCTCCTCAATGGGTGTACCTCTGTGTGAGACTACGTTTCTTCTTCAAAAAAAGATTAATTTGATATATTTTAGATTTGATGCATTTTATTATTTATTAATCTAATTACATTTTTATTTAACTTTCCTTTATATCAGGGAGATACAGTGTGTGTGTGTGTGTGTGAAGGGTCATTGGGTATGAACTTCCAACAATTATGAACCTGCTCAAAACTCCATGGATTGGGGGGTTGACTTTGTGCACATGCTTCCTGTTAGTTCCAGATGCCAGTCTGACAGGTGTGAAGTTATGATTAATACAACAGCCTCGCAAAACTACAACTGCCACTCACCCCTAGTTTATGACAGACTTTAGTACGCTTGTCTCATTGTTTTGGATTTTTGTATGTAAAGCTACAATAGTTTTACAGTTTCTGTGAAGTGGTTTTATAACATCAGAGGTTTTCCGCCTCTGTATTCTTCCCTCCCCCTCCCTCCCTCCAGCTCACCATCCTTAGCGATGGAGTCCCCAGCTGGCTGACACTAACTGCCCTGCTCTCTCCTCTCAGACTCCAGCTGAGAGCTATTTCACTATTTATTTACATGTAATTATCCCTATGAGGTGCAGATATTAACTCTGTCAAGAACAATTTGACTTGACATTCTTCACTAGGCTTGCTCCCTGCTGTTTTTAGCAAACAAACACCCCCTCCTCCCGCCTCCTATGCCAACTCTCCACCTTGCATTATTCTTGGAGGCGTTAGCTGCTGCAGAGCCGCTCCTTGTGAAATCATTTAAAGCAGACGTTTCATTTGGGAAAAGTGGAGGAGGCAGGCAGCATGATGCGTGAAAAGACCCGCGGTTGGGATGAGAGGTCAGAGGGGGATGTTTTTTTTCTTGTGACTGAATCCATCTCGCACGTCCGCAAACACTGAATAAAATAATCAGATTGCACCTCACACTTTTTCCTATATCAGCTAATTAACCTTTGGTTAACTCCAGGCCTTGTAGCACTTTGGGACATTTAGGGTCCAGTGGTACTGAAATGCCTGGTCCATATTACACTAGAGTCGGCTAACATTGATTGTTACGCAAAATATTTCTATAAATAAATAAATTATTGAGGATATGGTAATTTAATTATCTAAAAACAAAGGACTGTAGCCTATAGTTATATTGGGAAGATAAGCAGACAAGGCTATCTATTCCTTCCTTAATAAATAAATACAGTATTTATATATGGTACCAGATAGAATCTTCAGACTACTTCCAAATTCGTCGTGCACGATTTGTTTGGAGAAAATGTGAAGATTTGTTGAATGCATGTAAACCTGGTATAATGATAAAATATTACTTTCTCTTTTGTAACACAACATATATTATCTATAACATTTAATAAACGAACATGTAAGGGTTAAATGATTTCTAGAACATATTTAATGAAAGTATTACAATTTTATGGAATTCTGAGATTTCTGTTGCTTCACATAATACATTAATAATAATATTACCTAGTTGTCAGGTTCCATTTGTATATTGTTGAATAAACAATAAAAAATAAATGTACTAATTATTATTAAAATTAAAACTTGTATCTGTTTATATTATTTAATGGACCTAAGCAAACATTAAAAATTGATCAGTAGTATTTTTATTAACACAGATGAATAAATACTGTATCAAATGAATTGCTAGTTGTTTATTAAAGTGTTACCCACCATGTTTGTTTCATGCAAATTTGTATCGACAACTGTCAGTGTAAGCGATTTATCATATTGATTCCTATCATGTACTCTCAGAGTCCTGGATTGCTATACAGGGTTAAAAGAGCCATATGCATAATATTTCCTGCAGATAACATGTTGCAAGATGTGACAGCTTGTCTGGTTGAACGCTAATCGTTCTCATCTGGGCCCAGCTTGTCAATGCCCACTTTCTGTCACTGTCAATCACATGCCTAATTTGAAACAATTAAAGACTCCCCAGCCGCCTCACCCTCCGCTTCAACTCTATATCACAGTCTGCGGCATCCCCTCTCAGAGTCATACACCCACCCCCCACCCTCTCTGTTTTTGGCCGACTCTTCTTTTCACTTTCAATTAATGTGCTGTGGCCAATTAACACAGTGACATCGAGCCAGGAGAGGAAATCATCTATGTCATCTGCTCCCTGCCACTAGGGGAGAGAGAGATCCCTCAAAGGTCTCGCTGTAAATAGATGGGTCTTCTAATTACCCACCTCTGCCTCCAGCCGTGACAAAACCACTAATTGATTTTATGCAATAGTGTTTATTTCCGAAATGGCCATTTTGTCTCTCGTGTGGGGGTCTTGTGTTGTGTCTCAGGCTGCTCACCTTTCAAGGCGAATACATTGATGTCACTGATGGTCTGATCCTGCGGTGTGAGTTCAAGTATGTTTAAAAAAAATCTTGTATTGTCTGTAGTATAGTGCTAGCTAATATATGGAAACAAATTTAAATTGCCCCTTACATTTTTGATATCCCAAGGCTTAATGTTGAACAATATCACAGAAACTACTTTATATAGTATTTATAATAGTTAATGCATGTTTAAGTCATTGGTGTGATTTCTGGAATTGCAATCTCTTTGTTTGTGTGTCCTGGATTTGACATGCACAACCATTTAATAAAAAATAAATAATACTTTTAATTATTTAAGCAACAACAAAAATACATTTATAATGTTACAAAGTATTTCAAATAAATGCTGTTCTTTTGAAAATTCTGTAAAAAAACCGATTGTATCATCTGAACCTCAAATACGAAGCAGTGCAAAATTTTTTAACATTGATAATGAGAAATGTGTCTTGATTAGCAATCCACATATCAGAATGTTTTCTGAAGAATCATGTGACATTGAGGTGTAGAAGAATGATGAATATTGTCCTATGGTGTGAATTTGGAGAAAATACTTGATTATAAATTTAATTGAAGAGATGATTTCACTATTTTTATTTTTAGAATAGTTTTTTGTGTATTATTTTTTATAATTTTTTTTTTTTTAAATTCTGGGTTTTAAGGTGTCTTTGTTACAGTGTATTTATGCATTTAATAATATGAATATTTAGTAATATGAATTAATTAAATGTACTTACTATAGGGTTAATATTAGGTTTAGTTGCATGTAATTATGCATGATTTATAGAAATGACATGTAACAAGGACACTAAAATAAAATGTTACCCCATTCTGTATGGTTTCGCTTGTGCAGAAATACACACTTTGCCTTTAACTAATCAGCATTGAGTCACGATTGTGTTACCCAAATCTGGGTGGAATTACATCACTCTGGAACTACCACGCTCAAATGTCCACATTTCCATTGATGCATTTGCCTGTTTGCTATCTTGCCTCTTGACATTGTCTGCTAGTTGATTCTGGCATTGTGGGTGTTGGGATGTTTGAGGATTATGGTTTCTCTCTGGAAAGCGACTTCCTGACAAAGAATGGCAGCGCTTCTTTAATTACGACGGCATTGCATCAGATATTACCCCTGAAATGTAATGCCGAAGTCGGTGAGTGTTTTTATACTCTTGTCACTCAAGAGAACACTGTGCTCTGTTTCCTAATCCTCAAATCCAATCTCTTTTTTGGAAGCAATGTCTTTTTTTATGTATGTAATGTATTCATACGGCATACATCCCCCTTAAACCAGTTTGTTTACTTAAAGCTGATCTATGTAAGTATGATATTAAGACTTGAGGTCTAAAAGGGTAGGGACATGTAACCTTTAGCTGTGCAGATAGCCTTATGACATCAACCCTTGTAATTCCAGCTTCCTGCACAGGTGACATTTTACCAGCATGCCTGGGTATATTCCAGTAAAATGAGAGCCGCTCTCTTATACACCAGCAAATCCAGCCTTGGACAGATTAAGCTGAGTGTGAATGTACGAAAAAATAGTTTTTTTTGTGTGTGTGTGTTCAGATGCAGGGCCGAGTTAGCTGGCACATACACACACATACTGGCCTCCTAGAGTCTCCACCCACATTTGTCCTTCTGTGCGCTCTCTCTCTCTCTCTCTCAGAACAGGTGGACTGGCCAGATTCTAGGCTGTATTGTCATGGAGTCTGAGTGTCTTTTTATGCCATTATAGCTCTCTACAGAAAAAGCTACAGCATAACACTTACAAACCAAGTTATGGGTATATTTTAGGTTTAAATACAACATATAATCTATTGACATAACAACTGGCAACATGCTTTTGATTACCATAGAAAACACCTTCTTCTGATCGTAAAAAATACAAAAACAGATATAAATGTATAAATCATATTATTGTTTTATTGATATATTTTATATTACATACATGTAGTATAATATATAACAAAATGTATACTCAGATTTATAAAAACAAAATGCTGTAGGAATTACAGATTGCTAGTAAATTTCCCAAATAAGAAGTACAAATTTGAATGGGAACACATTGAATTACATGTGAAGTTTTGAAGCAGAAAGAATAAAATAGTATTTTCTTGTAAGATGTACCCCAATTATTTACAACTTTTTTTTTTTACAATGTAGGCAACGTTTAAAAATAAAATGTATATTTTAAGTACTTATTTATAGATTTTGAGTCAGTTATTTCTATGGTTATCATTTAACCCCCAATTTTACTGTATCATTGTAACATTTTCCCAACTAGACCTAAAAATCAGTTATTTTAATTCCCCACTCCCCAAATTACTGTGATTTATGTAGTGATTATTGGTATATCACAATATTAATAACACACTGTTATTAAGCCGTCTTCTGTGGAAGTGTTTAGTTCCAGTTTTGGTAAATTAGCCTCTCTGTTTTCCCCCTTTTAGAGACCAAAATCACTGTCATCACATTTTAGTTTTGTTCCAGCTAAGCATGAGCCTGGTTCCATTTCGGCACAAAAAAAATAAAAATTCCAACAAAGAACCAAGTCACGTTAAACATTGACTCAGACAAAAAATATAATTTGACAGTTAAGGAAATTATGGTAGTGTGAAAAGCTTTCCTTTTTATTGCCACTGCACTGTTTGTTTATCTGAAAGGATGCACATTGTATCAATTTCCAGTTTTACATTTACACTGCTGCAGGCTAGAGGGCTCTGAAGTTGAGAGAATTAATTACTTTTTATTATTATTTATAAAGTAATCTATCTGTCGAGAGACAGAAAGTGAAAAGGAGCGAGAGAGCAAGAGGAGCAAGGGAAAGGAGAAATGCCTGCAGCTATGTCCTTTAAACGGGATCCTGCCTGGCATTATCTGCACTAGCAGCTCTCACACAGACCGACAACAAATGAAAGCCTAGCTACTGGGGGGATGCTTCACAGAATGAAAGAGAGCGCAAGTGAGAGAAAGAGGAAATAGTTGGGTGGGGGGGGTGGGGGGGGGGGGTTGTGGGGGTGGGGGGTTTCTTTGAAAGGGCTCAAGAAAGTTAAGTGTGTCTCAGCCAGGGTGTACGTACTGTGTGCTTGTGTGTGTGTGCCGGGCTGGATTTGTCCTCTGGTGTTTATGGGCCTGGAGAGTCGCACTGCCTGGGGATGTTGTTTGTCAGCCAGATTGATTGGCAAATATTCCAACTTTCTTCCACCAGCCCTATCAGGCACAAAAAAAGGTTACACATGTGGAAAGGATATTGATTTTTACTTAGCAATGGTACTATGGCAGGAAATGATAGATTACAACTCTAAATCTGGCTGGGCTCTCGGTTATAGTCTTTTATGTTCTAACTGCAGGCAAGGTTATCCAAGTTATTATTTATATGTTTTGCCCTTTACCCTTGAATCTTTGACAAAGTATATTTACAAAATAAATACAGATAAATAGGAATACCACATTTGGCATATTTATTATTCTCCCAATCCCAGATTTAGGCTTATATATATATATATATATATATATATATAAATAGTAAATATTATACAGTTCAAAGTTGTGTTCTATCTGATCATCTAACGTCTATTTATCCTGGAACATTTAATTCCACCCTCTGAAAAAATACTACAGCTTCTATAAAAGTTAATTCAGCACAATGATTCCCATGCCAGAATTGTGGCTGAGAAATGAGCCCTTTCTAAAACAGAGCCATGACTCTGTCGTTTCTAGGCCTTCTGTTTTGCGGTTGTCCCACTGTGAGTGCAGTAGCCCATGTAAAGAGTTCACAGGCAGTCCTGCTGTTTGTTAGTGTTTGTGTTGTGGCTCCATGTGCACTTTAAGTTGAATGTCCTAATTACAGCTGGCTGGGCGCTGCGGTTTAAGGCAGGCCTCTCTCCGCGGTGCACTGTGCGAAGAGAGGATTGAGCTGACAATAGCCTCACCACGTGCTGCCTCTCCTGATAAAAGCCAGGCTCTACCTCTCACCGTGCTGGAATATTCTCCGTTTGCCACTTTAATTGATGTCAATAAGGTTATGCTAAATTTGAAGATTTGAATAATTTGTCTTCCAGCACAATAATGGCATCACCCAGGCTACAGGCTGCTTAAGCGCAGGGCTGAATGGAGGTGTCAGGCACCCGGCGATCTCCCACCTCTCTGCCCACATTCTGGGCTGACACCCCTTGTGTTGGCGTCCCCCGCTCATCTGATTATAACTCCACTCCTGGGGAGATGCTGAACTTACATAGGCTAAAGCTTTACTATTAGCTCAAATTACCTCATATTACAGTGAAACGTCAGTATTTGGGGAGTATGGAGGATTACAGAATTTCATGACTTGCGGATTGCTGGAAATTCTAATTATTCCTAGTTTAAATGGGCAGAGGTATAGATATAAGAACATTAAGAGTATAAGAGTATTTCACATAATAATAATAATAAAAAAATCTGTCATTATTTACTCACCCTGATCTCTTCCAATCCCATTTGCTGTTATTTCCCCATGAAACTCACAAAAAATAATGAATGAAGAATCTTCATGCAACAAGCCACAGTCACACTAGACTTTGAGTACACAACTTTTCTATGGACACTGTAATGGTCATGCTATCACGTCACTTTTAAAAAATTATGAATTCAAAATAAAAAATTGTTTTCAAAATATTACTATCAGGTCGACTTTACTGCAAAAATGTGCATTTCTTTAATTTGGCCAAGAGGTTATGCAGTGAAGTATCAATCTTGTACTGGTCACTCGTCTTTACGTGATGCGAATTTGCAGGTCAAAGTTCACCAAACATAAACTTTGGAACACAGCAAAATGCATCACTTTTAATCTGATGTATTCACATGGATTAGAAATCAAAAGACTGAGACTGTATTTCTGCGTGATGTATGAGTGAAATGGATTATAAGAAAAGTGAAAATTGTAGTGCAGTTCAATCCATCGGTTATTGATTGGATGGAGCGAGCTAGCAGTTGGCTGTAAAAAAGGGGCGGGTTTAAATGATGGAAGATGTCTGACATCAACGGAGAGAAATCAGTAGTTTCACCAGAAGATCTAGTTATGACAGTTTGATTAAGAATTACTTTCCTAGTTTTTTGACCCCGTAAAAGAAACCTGCACGTAACGTATTCACGAAAAAATCAAAAGTGTGCATTTATGAAATGTATAGGTTGAAAATTAATTTCACACTGACTTTAAAAACTGCATCCCACACATGCATTCAACACAATAGTGCTGCACACAGAGCTGAGCATTTCATTAAACTGCTGGAGCTGAATATAATCAGACCTCAATTAAGCGCCTGTTAAGTCTGTCTCCCCTCCATCTGCCCATTCAGCCCCCTGTCGGGCAGGCGGCTTGCCCCTGACCCATCGCCCCGTGTCCAGGGTCAAACACCAGCGCTCAGCGGCGTGACAGCCTGCCATGTGCTGCCCCATTAATTAACACATTTCCCTCTCTCTCCACTACCTTCATCACAGGAAGTCTGCTTAGCCAGCTCATATCATATATCACATGGGCCACAACTGAGAAGAGGGACTTTCCGCACTCGAATAGTCAAACATGCACTGTTTCAAGTGCCCTTTTATGTATTTAATATGTTTCAAGTGCTGCATATTTTCCTGGAAGCTTTGGGAGGATATTAGTCTAAATTCACTTATCTGTTTAGGCCATGCTTCTGAGCATTAATGCACACTGTTGGGTTGTTTCCTTGCTGTAGTACATTGGTTTATATCCCAATGTGCAGCTGACTATTCTGAAGGCCTCTGTCAACTCCTGGGTTCTATCAGACTTCAATAAATAGCCCATGGATGTTGTTTTGAGCGGTGCATGTGGGCTTGATTTCACTCCCAGCAGCTCTGTGATGGGCTAATTGGTTTAGCAGGTTGGGTCCTGAGACGGCCAAAGGGCAGCAGGGCGTAGCGGGCCACAACGTGAACCTGATGTTCAGGAGGATGCTTTGTTTCAGTCTGCGGATGGGGAGCATGTGGCAGGCAGAGCAACCTCCTTTCACACACTTTCCCCCCCTCTTGTCTCCACCCCTTCTATCCGGTTGCTTCACATTGGTTTTCAAACAACATTGTTTTTTTTTCTTTTCATGAATAGGTACATGTGAATAGGTGTGTGTGTTTATGTATATATGAATGTGATAAATTTAATGGTTAGTTTATCCTTTATTATCTCCCTTAGACAACATTTTCTTTAGGTAATCAAACGAGCAGGTCAACACGCAAAAAGCAACCATACAGTAACATTCATCCATACAGCACAAAACATAACATTTCCAAAAGACATGCATTTTACAATTCTAAACCTACATTACATACCACTCAACACTACATTCAATCTACACTCATATACACACACATACACACCAATAATGACTTTCAAAAATGTGATTAATTAGAAAAAACAATGACAATAATGACTAATTAGAAAAAATGTATACCTCTATTGGTACCCTATATCTCATGTCCAAAGGCATCAGCTCATACTTTTCATAAAGAATATTTCTTGGATCACTCTGAAAGACTTTGCTTCTTTACAAACTTCTCAAAAATACTAACTTATAGAAAAAAAACATTGAGAAACTATAACATTTTTAAGTTCAAAAGATGATCAATAGAACAGTAACATGATACTTTTACCTACCCCATATACCCTGAGCCTTTGCAAAAAAGATTACCTTGTGTGCAAACATACTCCATTCAAAGGCCACATTTTAGCTGTGAATCAAAGTAAATCCATAAATACTTATGTTGCTGTGACACTATCTGTTTCTTTGTATTTTGATAAACAAAGGAAGTGTGTTTCTGTGTCAATCAATAGCATGCTTCCATTTTTGTTAGTTTTGTGTGTGTGTATGTGTGTATATAATATAATATTTATATATATATAATTTATATTAGTGGTGTGAAAAAGAGTTTGCCCTCCTTCCTGATTTCTTATCTTTTTGTCACTCTTAAATGTTTCAGACCATGAAAACTAATTTAAATATTAGTCAAAGATAGCTCAAGTAAACATAAAATGCAGTTTTTAAATGAAGGTTGTTGTTGTTATTAAGGCAAAAAAAAAAATGAAAAAGTGCTTGCCCCCAAAACGTAATAACAGGTTGGACCACCCTTAGCAGCAACAACTGCAATCAAGCGTTTGTGATCACTTGCAATGAGTCTTTCACAGCTGTGGGGGAATTTTTGCCCACTCATCTTTGTAAAATTGTTGTAATTCAGCCACATTGGAGGGGTTTTTGAAGGTTATGCCACAGCATCTCAATAAGATTCAGGTCAGGACTTTGACTAGGTCACTGGTGTGTTTTGGATCATTCTCCTGCTGCAGAACCCAAGTTCGCTTCACCTTGAGGTCACGAACAGAAGGCTGGACATTCTCCTTCAGAATTGTTTGGTAGACAGCAGAATTCATGGTCCCATTTATCATAGCAAGTCTACCAAGTCATGAAGCAACACTATCATTACACGACTATCACCATATTTTATTTTTGGTATGATGTATGTATGACTTTTGGTGTTACTTTTACACCAGATGTAATGGGACATACAACTTCCAAAAAGTTACATTTTATACATTTTTGTCCCTAACCCTACATTTTCAGAGTATAAAAGGGATCATCAAAATGTTTTCTGGCAACAATGAGACAAGCCTTAAATGTTCTTTTTGCTTCATAGTGTTTTCCTTTTGGAACTCTGCCATGCAGGCCTTTTTTGCCTAATTTTTTTTCTTATGGTGGAGCCATGAACACTTACCTTAACTGAGGCAAGTGAGGCCTGCCGAGGAACCGAGTTCTTCGGATGTTTTTGTGGGGTATTTTGTGACCACTTGGATGAGTCGTCACTGTGCTTTTGGGGTAATTTTGGCTGGCCATCCTCTCCTGGGAAGGTTCACCACTGTTCCATATTTCCGTCATTTGGGGTAATGGCTCTCACAGTGGTTCGCTGGAGTTCCAAAGCTTTAGAAATGGTTTTACAACCATTTCCAGATTGATAGATCTCAATTAGTTTCTTTCTCATTTGTTCTTGAATTTCTTAACTTTGTCAGGCAGGTCCTATTCAAGTGATGTCTTGATTGAGAATAGGTGTGGCAGTAATCATGCCTGGGTGTGGGTGTTTAATTTAAAGGAATTAAACTCAGGTGTGATAAACCACAGTTATGTTTAAACACTTCTTTTAAAAACTGCATTTTGCGTTTACTTGTTATCATTAACTAATATTTAAATTAGTTTGACCTGACCAGTGCAAAAAATTCAGCTTTGACTCACATGAACAAATTACATGTTTAAATATATTAAAATAGAAAACTGTTCTTTTAAATTGTAATACTATTTGAAAATGTATTTTTGATCTTTAAAAAAACAACAACCAATGATTCCAAAATTTTGACTAGTGGTAGAATATATTAAATTGTTACTATTCTTATTGCACAGTTCACTGGGTTACATTTGCTGTAAACAATATTACATGAAACAAGGAGAGACTTTGTCAAGTGTCTAATCTCAAAATCTCTGGGGGCATCTACTGTAATATAAGTGTTTATTATTTTAATCATTCATGAGTGTTGAGACTGTGGGATGGCTGAAGGCTCCAGATTAAATTCTCCCTGGGAGCTTGTTATAAAGAAAAGCCTTAGGACAGACAATCCTGGCACACTCTGAACACCCCCCTCTACCACCCAACCCTACACTGGTCCCTTCTGTCTCTGTTATTTAGGCTGACACTGTTTTCAGACTGGTAAATGCTCCCTTGGGATGTAGGAAAGGGGTCGTTGTGAAGATGTTTAACCCCTATCAGGAATGAGGCCTTGAACTTTGAGTGACATGCAGTGACCAACAATGATTTGTGACACCGATTTACTGCCTTTGATGAAGTGTTTTTGCTGATCCTGCCTTTCGTTCCTTTTTACCCACCAGGTGATGAGCATCCTCAGCAACCCTAGTGCCGTGGCCCCTCAGCCCCAGCATGAGTTCTCCATCTCCCCCCTGCACGGCAGCCTGGAGGCCTCCAACCCCATCTCAGCCAGCTGCAGCCAGCGCTCCGAGCCTATCAAGACTGCCGATAGCCTCGCCTCCACCCAGTCCTACTGTCCGCCTACGTACAGCACCACCAGCTACAGTGTGGACCCCGTCACTGCAGGCTACCAATACAGTCAGTACGGCCAGAGTAAGTGCCTCTCTACTCTTTACTTAAATATTTACCCCCACAGCCCCCATGATTAGGACTTCCTCATTTGTAAGTCAATCGTATTAAAATAAACATCACCAAAATGTAAACGTTAGTTACCCCTTCATTGACACCAATCGTGAAATATGTTCTTTCAAACTCCTAATAGTAGCTTCTTTTTAATATTATACTGCTGAGACCCAGTATAGGGCCTTAGAAAACTTCCAAGGGGGCTTTAAGATGACTTAAAAAGATTTAAAATAAGAAAAAGCAAGATGTCTAAAAAAATAAATAATCAAGAGGTAAAATTATATTGTTGTTCCTTTAACAACTAGCATTTGTATTTAATAATCAGGAATCCTACACTGTAAAAAATATTGTTGGCTTAACTTGGTTGCCTTAAATAAAAAAGTTTGTTTCAATGAACTGAAAATGTTAATACAAAGACAGAGATTGGTTTAATCAACCGAAACTCAAATGAACAACATTAGTGAATCCAAGTTAATTTGATAGTCTATTATTTATATTCAGTTATACATTTTAGTATAGAAATTTGGGATAACTGTTCCTTTAAATGCTCCATGGGGTGCAAAATCACAAATTTAACCCACCTGTCTAATATTTCATAGAAATTCGGGAGACAGCTTAGGGGCGCACTTTGTAGAGGCGCGTGTTTGCGTGTGTTCACTGTGACCGTGAGTGTCAGAGAGCAGATTCGGTGCTTCTCTTAGAGACGGTAGCGATTCAGTCTGAGCGGGATTTAAGGAGTAAACGGTGCTGACAGGAGAGGAAGGCTTCCTGAGGGAGAGAGGTTAAATGAGCTGTGATTACTCTCTCTGCTAGCTGTCAGCACCAGTGTCTCCTGTACAGACAGCTAGCCCACCCACAGGTATGCGGCTGCTACCGTACATGCCGCCGTTCCCTGACAGCTTCCTTTTTGCTCTTGCTTACAGACGCTAACGTGCGGCGCTTACTGTCACACTGACAGATGTCTGGCACCGTCCGCACGCACCCTCGCTCTGCCCCGCCTCGACACTTCTGCTAATGATGAATAAAGGAAGGAGAGGTTCAAATAACACCTCCTCGACTGGGGTAATCAAAGGGCCTCCGACCAAAAAACATCAGAGAGACTTGACATCCCAGCAGCTAATGCCAGCGTGCTAATGCTCACCTTCAGAAGCCTTTTTATATCCATTAGTCATAGACGTCTCTGTCGTGATGCATTTTGTCATTATTGTTGACATTTTGATCGAATGATCACTGTGTTTACCGCTTGTCGGAAAAAGGAGTGGCTGTGTTTGCAATGCCAACTCCAAAAAACACTCAAGTAGTGAAAACTCAATCCTGTCAGTTTCAAAATGCAAAGCCCTCAGGTTTAACCTCCTCC
The DNA here is from genome assembly GCA_037043235.1 of Rhodeus uyekii. NCBI lineage: Eukaryota > Metazoa > Chordata > Actinopteri > Cypriniformes > Acheilognathidae > Rhodeus > Rhodeus uyekii. The sequence continues at coordinate 2,513,034 of JAWRVZ010000034.1, forward strand.
GCTTGACTGTTTCCACTTTCATTTTTTCCATTTCAGTTTTGAGGATGTAGGTGGGAAACGTCTATGCAAATAATTACCTGAAGGTTACAGCTTGCGCAGTGCTAACTTAATAAGTTAGCCAATTCCAGTTGGACTCCGCGAGGGTTGCTTTTCTGTTTTAAAAGGGAAGTGGCTAGAGGGGTTAATTGGAGCTTCCCCGCTTTTTTGCGCCACAAAACTTCCATCCTGTCCTTGGTATGTCCTCCCAATCCCAAACCTGATTCAGTCTTTTTCCACCAATCAAATGCCCCAAATGTCTTTAGTTTGTGTATATAAATTGAAACAGTCTGAGATGGGAGGCAGATCAATACTGAAGTCTTGGGTTGCGAGCGGGACTCAGGGTGCCCTCTGACCCTGGATTAGCCTGCGGGATAGAGTCGACACGTGCTCCTGATAAAGATCTCCCAGTAAAGCCAGACTCCAGATCAATCCAATGAGAGCCATGCCCTCAGGTGATATGTTAGTCACACCATTTTGTGTGCTACACCTATCTGGTGGGAATCTCTTCACTCTTTCTGCCTTCTCTCCCCTCTATTGCATTTTGCGCAGCCGTACAGATACATATCTCGATCAACAGAAACAGTTCTCACAGGCGTAGAAAATCGAGTGGACTCATTATCTAAATCTACTCCGTACAGCTGAAAAAGTTTTAGCTTCACCAACTCTTTTAGCTCCCCCCAACCAACCCAACTTTGAAAAGGGTCTTTTTTTTTTGCTTTGTTCATAGTGTTTTGGGTGGCATTTCTTGATGACCGATGGAATAGACTGCCATGTCTCAATATGATGGAAAGTGTGGAATTCTGAGAACATGGATGACAGACATAATGAGGAATGTGCTGAGGAATACTCACTCTGACAGGAATGAGTGACAGTGGGGAACAGGTGCTCCATTGGGTTGTGTGTTCATGAGAGCTCAGTGATGCAAAGTGTCTGCTCTAAAACTCAAGCCAAAACTAAACCCATCATAGTTTGGTTATTCAGATCAATGACCAAAAAAAGAAAAATAATTTTTGTAGAGATGTCCCTTTTGTATTTGCATGGTTTAATACATTTTATTGGAAAATGCAACCGTTGTTTATTTACAGTAGATTCAAAGACGCTACATTGTCAAGTGATGTAATACTGAAGTACAAGAAATACATTTTCCTAAACTTAAGCATTTTTTTCCCAAAAAATTATTAGTTTGCCTAATTTTATCACTAATAAAAAACTTTAACAAATGAGCTGGACATGTAGAAATATAAAATTTAGTTTTTATGTTGGTTTTATACAATTAGAAATGATACTAATAAAAATTATATATTGCCTATACCACACTGACTTTCCAGTGAAAAAAGGATAGTAATTTAATATTTTTTCCCCCATTTTGTGTGTGTGTGTGTGTGTATGTATACATAGTATAAATATATGGAATTTAAGTATAAATAACAATTTCAGATTTTTCACAAATTCAACATTTTAACAAGTGTATTTTAACAAAAGTGTTTAACTGTATAAATTATATGTACTTTAGATTGATTACAGTGATTGATTTGTTTATACCGATCATATTTTTCAAGACTTTTACCGTTTTAACGAGATCCGACATTTAATCACCTACACATATACTATTATAGAAGTCACAAAAAGCAAATAGAATTATGTGTTCATCACAGAACAGGTGTATTCAAGTAATTGTCTTTATGAATTGTGTGCAATTAAGAGACCCAGGCAAAAATTGTCACTTCATTAACAGAGAAATGAATGAGCTGTTTTGGTCTCTGTGTGCAGCTGCGGTGGATTACCTGGCAAAGAACGTGAGCTTGTCCACGCAGAGAAGGATGAAGCTGGGAGAGCACTCGGCTGTGCTCGGACTGCTACAGGTGGAGACGGGACAGGCGTATTGATGGATCTCAAACTGAACATCCACCCATGTGTTTCACCAGCATCCCTCCATTTTTCTGCAGTGCCCACACGCGGACCATCTGACTAAGAGTGAACGAGACCAAGAGAAATTATAAAATCACAGGCAGTCCAAGACTTTCTACCTATAGCAGTGTGAATACAAAAGCCATTCCACATAATATAAAAAAACAGACACTATTGTGCTGCATTTCCTTATTCATCCCAATCCTTTCTCTCTTTCACAACAAAGAGACCCTTTCAGGGCTTCAGAAAGAAGCCAAGGGAAAATGAACATCAATTGTCTGATCCCAAATCACTAAAGCCCTGCCTGTCGGCATCCAGTGTTAGCACACATAGGCTACTGCTGCAGCCGTTTCCCCATTCCAAACCGTTCGGACCATGTTGTTCATAGGACTGAAAATGATGGTATTATAATTCTATTTGTTATTATAAATGTGGTTGTTCCTATTGCTGTTGCATTTACTATTGTAATTACTCTTTGTTTACATGTTTCATTTTTATTTGCTCTCATGTTTAGTTCCTGTTTCTATTTTAACCACAAGGCCTTGCTCTGCAACATTACATTTCTGATGGATATATATGGAGAGACGCTGACAGCGTGGCAGGCTGTTTGCAGAGCTACAACGAACGCATACGATTTGCTCATTTAGATCTTAAACTTGACATTCCACAAAACCTGGGCTAGTCATTGGGGCAACAGGGTTGAAGGAATCGGGATATGGGGCAAAACAGCAGTCTGTGACCTGCTCTATATGCGTAGAAAGTGTTTGAGGTGAATTATCAGTGTTATTTATGATCATTTCATCTTATAAACCTACATTGTTCTGGAATATGATGACCCAATGACAAAAATATGTCGTTTTGACTCAAGTAATGTTTTGCAATGAACACAGACTAATTCTTCTCTGTGGTCACTATAATTACCATTATAATGAGCCCTTATGGGCAAATGCCATTTTTAGCATTTTATGGCTTTTTATATACTTTCCCATATGCTTCATGGCTATTAATGGAAAGTATAGATATAGCTTACAATTTATCCAAGAACTTAAAAGCAATCAGATATTAGCCATCTAAAGGCTCAAGGGTGATTTTTGTGAATTCATGTTACAGATATTTTGAAATGGGGGGGGGGGGGGGGGTACTAAATTGGTAGCACTTTTTTTTTAATTCATTAGGAACTTCATTTGTCTCAGTGAAAATACTGTATAATAATAGACTGAAACTGTACAATGGGCTTCAGATTTTTTTTCCAGTTTTTAGAGAGAAATGCAGACTTTTAAGTCTTATGCCAGGTTGCATTTCAAAAGTGTGATGGTCTCTGAATAATTGTCTTTAAAAATGTCGAAGATATTATATTGAGAGAGGGAATATATGACCATATCCACATTTATGGATTCTGTGTTTACATTAAATGATGTATTCCATCCTTTCTCAGTTGTGTTTTTAACCTCAGAGACAATTTGTGTGGCTAAGATGAACTGAAACTAAACTGTGCTCCAGTGTCATTACAGACGTGCCCTAAAATGCCATATATGACTGAAACATGAACATGTGACAATGTGCCAACTTAAGTCTGAGGACATTTCCATTTTAACACTTAAAATATTTTGTAGTAAATGAAAAAGACAAAAAAAAAAAAAGAAATGTGAAAAAAAGAATCATGTTTTAGGTTTTAGTGTGTAGCACTCATTTCTATTGCAATCATTAATCTATCTTTGGGATATTTAAAGCACTATCCAACTACACCTTTCCCAGATATCTTTTCAACCTCAGTTGCTCTTTATTCTTTCATTGTTTACCTTTTTGCGCATAAGTATTTTCCTTTTTATATATTTCCGTTCAGCATGTGTGTATATTATCATGGCATAATTTATTCAGCTGTATGAAATACTAGCGTAGTGGGAACTTGTATTGGCATTTACTACCTTCAGCCTGTTGGTGTCTTTACTGTAGCACTGGCATACCTGTTATGGATTAAAGCAACAAAAAAAGTGGACAAAGAAACACAGACTGCTTCTTTCTTTATCAACACTCACTGAATGGATCATGCAATAGTCAAATATATGCTCGCAATATCTGGTAATATGTTTTTTTATTTGTTTAAAAACACTCAAGCATTTTATTAAGCATTTAATTGTTCACTCAAGGATGGCCAGAAGTGTTTTTACCATATATAAAATTTATGAAGTGCTCTTTAATCTGAAATGTTCAATTTCTGTAATGCTTAAAACATGAAAATCTATTGGCATTTATCATATACACTCTTTTCATTGCTTTGATGTTGCTGTCAACTATAATCATGATTTAATCCCCATCTTAACAATGCTGTATTTTTATAGCCACTTTGAAGTCAAGAGCATCATGACAGTTGTGGTGATTTAAGATACTAAAAATATCAGTTTCCAGTAATTGAGTTGAGCTGGAAGTGAATAGACTGAAGAGTCGCAGACAGTGTCACAACAGAGACTCTCAGAGCAGTGCATTCACAGAAGAGCTGCAGGGCCTGAGGGAATTTATTGCACTTCTTATGGGGGCACAGACTGGGTACTGAATACCAGCCAATGTGTAATGGCATTAATGCCTTAAGATGGGGAAGATGCAGGCGTGCGTTGCACCTCGAATCAGAATGAGCACTTCTCTAATGATACATTTTAAACTCTTGTGTTTAATGAAGAAATTTAAAGGAATATTCATTGTAAACAAGCCTGAGTGTGACCATCTGGGTTCACTAAAAGGATTCACACAGCGAGGGAATGTCTCTGGAATGTGATGTTGCACTGAGGAATCCTCTTTAAGATTCAGCTGTCCTCAATGCAATGTGATGTCATAAAATGCCATTTCAGATATTTCCAATAGTAGTATTATGGGAGCAGCTGCTAAATCTGATAAATGAACTTACTTTTTGGATGGTCATGATTTATTTGTCCTCATTTATTGATGCCAAATAATATTTTATATATAAATGTACTTTATGTATATTTGTATATAAATAATGTATATTTTATTTATTTACAATCTGATCAGTATTTGATTCGTGAAATATAATACATACAAAAACTGTTAAAGTCTGATAATAATAAAAATAATTTAAAAAGATGGATGGATAAATAAATGGCCAATATGATCAATTGAATCAAAGAACTGACTTTCCAAAAGGGGGAGTTTCCTTTCACAATAATGAGTATTTTGGGTCACTCGTAAGTTGTTATTTGGAGGTGAGAATATGCCAAGAGGTACAGACATGTCTGAAGAATTTCACCACGAGACCCCCTCGCTCCCTCCTTTAGCTGTTATTATTATGTTTTAGAAACTCTGCTGTGTCAACCTCTCGAAAATATAACAAAGAAAGCACTTACAAAGCCTAACATCTCCTTAAATCCCATAATTATTCCAGGATACATTATGTACCTGAGCCCGGGTGTCTGATCTTCACCGAAGGGATTCACATTCCAACAATCAGCTTACACCGACAGATCGCATGATTGCCTAATAACCTGGATCGGTAAGTAGAGCGCTTAGCAGAAGATTGTTAAAGAGAGAAGAATGTATCCCTTTGACAGACTCCATTGTTCGACATATTCTGCTACTCCGAAGCATTATGCTCTTTTAAAATGGATTTTTTTTAGTACAGATGTCAATAGGGTAAGACAATTTGATTTCTCCTTGCAATTCACACGAACTTTCCCTTTTTAAAGCCAGTCTTTCATTTGCTGTCTCCAGGCACCTAATACAAGATTATAGTCCCCCATAGTAACCCTGGCATCCCTCAACCAAGCCTCCGTGTGCCCCTCCTTGCCCCCAGACTCTAATCTCCACACTCCAGCATCACTGCAAAATTAAGCTGTATGAGAGCAGGGAGTCGCTTTAACCCCACTCAGTCTAAAAGGCTCTCAATACACCCTATTGAAAAAAAGTCTTGGAGCAGTCAACATTTTTTTCCCCCTACCGATATGTCTCATATCTCCTTTTAATGTTGCATGCCGTCTATTTCTCTCCGGCATTCGTGCCATATCACCTCAAAGGAAAAAGGCAGGATTTCAAGGTGAACATGCAGGTGTAAATCCAAAAGATAAGTTGCGAAGCCTGTTTACAGGTTGCTGGCAAAATCTACAGTCAGCTTGCACACTTATTCATAGTAATAATCCAAAATGGAGGTGAAATAAAAATGAAAATAATGAGCACACGCTGCTGCATTCTGTGGGGAGATACATACATAAACCTTTTTGAAAGCAGTCAGCCCTTAACACGCGTGACGCCTGGGTATAGACTCTAATACACAGAGACAATTTTTCTAGATAATAGCCTATCACGCAGGATACAATTTAAATTAAAAAAATGCAATTTTCACCTTGAAATGAACAAATGATTACAATTTCTATACAAATTAAGGCATCCAGGCAGTGCCTCAGTGCACGGCTCAGGCCATGAAACCTGACATAATTACCATGAAATACATTCTCAAATATTTGTATTTTGTCCATCGCTTTAAAACATGCCAGTCAGCCTTCTTCTGATCTCACCTTCTGGGGCAAACGCAGAAAAAAAGAGTGGAAATCATCTAAGATGAAAAGCCCTTCAACAGGCAAGATAAAAATGTGTGTAAAAAAAGGGATAGAGAAAAAAATAAAACAAACAGTAAATTGCTGCCGTTCAGCCTGACAGCCCCTGGAGTTATCTCTAAAAGCCAAATTACAGAGTCTTATCATGTGAATCATATCTAATGTTATCTATACTCAGATGTTTCTCTCTCTCCCTCCTCTCCGCACCCCCTGTTCTTTGCCAGAGATTGCATTTATTTATGATTATGAATATCTTTAGAAGAAAAGATGTTAACTTGTGCATTTCGTTTGGAAAGTTATGGTGAATTGCAAGTGGCACAAAAGAACAAGGCATGTAATTCAGAGGTGAGCGCAGCCTCCGAGGATGATGAGAGAGATGCATGCCAATGACCAGGTGGCATCTATATGCAAATGCAGACTCAGGAAACATACTTTATATCCTCAAGTCTAGAATTCTGAGAGTATTATGGGTATTATTGGGTAATATAATATAACATAATATAACAATAGTGTACTTGTAGGTTGATCTAAACATTGTAGTGACCATCCAAAAGAGAGTAAGTGTGCTGCTGTATTGTATCTTCTCCAAGCAAATTGAAACAACACCACTTCACAAACAACATATGGCCTTGCTGACCTTTCCTTGATAGATTACTATCTCACACAGTTCTGAATATTGCAAAAAGGAGAACAGCACAAAGCGTTTTGTGGATTTGCTCTCTCTCTCTCTCTCGCTCTTCTTCACACATGTGAAGGCTTGCTTCATGTCCAGTGAAGCCCTTAACAATGCTAGGAGAAAACTTGTAAAGACTTTTCCCTTCCTTATACCTCACCTCCCACTCCTCTATCTATCTCTGCGCACTGTCGGCCTGAGAGGCGCACATCAGATTTCAACACTTGACCTCATAATGCTGGGGGTCAGCGCCACACCAGCAGCAATTTCACACACAAGATGAAAGGGAAATTAACATTGAAGTTGTTTGAGGCGGCAGCTCTGGGCTCTGGCCAGCTCAGGCGGCAGTCTCCTAACCCCACCACACTGTGAGCCACAAAGAGGGCGAGTGAAGAACAGGGCTGCTGGAAGCTGGAGGAATGCAGACGTCCTCCTGCTGGAGGCTTAGCCCCTGACCACCTCAACTCAAGGACCAGAAGGCTAAAGAGACTGAAGGAGAACACAGCACTGCGGCATATCAGAAACAAGGTATTAAAAACAGGGCTTTGTGACCTTCAATTTCAACCAAGCCGTATTTTTGATGATCTCCGGTGGAAATTCAATTTTATTTTTATACTTTGACAAATGCATGTGGGGAAAAAACGTAGAAAAAATAACTCTCTCTCTCTCTCTCTCTCTCTATCTATATATATATATATATATATATATATATATGTATTTTGCATGATGTAATAATGACACTTATCATTAATCATTAACGTGAAGGTCTGAGAAAAAAAAGTCGATACTGAACCTTTAGAATCATCATCTCTTCTCTCCTCCATTCACATCATGCAGGTGGATCTTTTTGCATTCTTGAGCTGGAAGATGGATAAACTAAAAAGTTCATTACATTGTTAAAGTGTTACTAATCCCATGTACCTGCCACTGAGCACCTCCGAAAATCTAATGTGACACACTGAGATGGAAAATCTATTCTATTCGTCGGTGTCCCTGACTGTGTTGCCATTGCTCAATGGTAATTTCCCTCACCTTAACCAACCCTCCCCCAAAAACAATTTACAGCTCTGTTGCCATTATGTCCTACCAAGACCAGTGCAGATTCAGTCATGACCTTCATATTATGTGAAAATTGGACTTTGCAAACTTGACACAAGCAGGAAAGAGTAGGCAAAATTGCTTTTTGCTCGAAAAGTCAAGCATGAGCTCTTCAAAGCTCTTCCTATAGGAGAAACTGTAGTGTACACTAATGCCACATCCACTCAAAATAAATCACAATTAACTTGAATATAGAAATACACAGAACAGATTATTTGAAAATACTTGTTTTAAATTATTAATTAATATCAATCTAAAACATGATGTTGTTCACATTGTTACATTAACATTACCATTAAAATGTGTATATTGTATATATATATATATATATATATATATATATATGTGTATGTATGTATGTGTGTGTGTGTGTGTGTGTGTGTGTGTGTGTGTGTGTGTATTCCTCTTCCAGCAAATTACCTTCTGTGGAATAGAAAGATTCCATGGATGTTAAGAATCTTTTTTGTGGAAGCATCAATGCCAGTTCATTTATTGTCCAATGAATTTGATAGTAATGTATTTCATTTCCAAAAAGGGAACACATCACAATTGATTAAGGTTTGTTTTGTGTCTGTCAAACAAAAGTAGACAAAAATATCAGATGAAGCCACTGATGTTGGACATACACAGATTGAAAAGTGTGAAATATTCAAGAATAATTTGTACAATTATTATCTGAGCACCATCTTCTGAGAGGATCCGTTTACCTTTTGCAGCCTGTGATATATATTGAGGTGGAAATTTCCTGTTTACAAATATATTTTGATATGTATGATATGTTCAGTGTCGACCCAGCTGGGGCCCAAGAATTGTGTCAAACTTCATTGAATGTTTCTGTGTTAAATTTGGTTTCCCCCCCTACAGCACACTAGCATTGTTTATCCTCCAGCATGTTGATTGTCGCTTCTTCAGCTTTCTAATTTAATCAGTAGTCCCATCGGGCTGGAGAAATGAATCAAGCGTTTGTTCATCCAACATGTCTGTGCGTTTGACTGATGTTCTGCCTTGTTTGTGTTATCCCAGAGCTGTGCCCACTTTGTTATTAATTGAGCTCTTTTTGGCCGTCGTTTAGCTTTTTCTAATTCCCTTTAAGGAAACAGGCTGCTTTTCAGATCTGCAGCACTGTGGGTCATTAATTATGACGGTAATAAAAGGTGCTTGTGTTGTGCCAGTCTCGCCTCTGCCAGTGCAAGAAATCTTTCTCTGTTAACTGGAGCTTGTCTTTCTTTGCATGCAGGCTGGAGGGACGGTATTGTATGTAGCACCAACAGGCTTTTGGACACTGAGGCCAATTGCTACGTCTTAATGCAGTTTACAATACGTGCAGCGACAGTTCTCCAAGTCGCACAAGTGCGTTTTTCTTTTGTGAGGGACAAGTTTGAATGGAGGGAATAATAATTATGACGACGGGTCCCATACGTAGTGTAAAGCCTGCAGTCTTGAGAGATGAAGAATCTTAAGTATGGTTTTATTCTGCATAGATCTTCATACCATATTTCTTGCTGAGCCACATTGTTTTGATGTTCTCACAAGCTTTGATTGTGTAAATATTAGATAAAGAATAGAGGCTTACAAGCAATCTTAAGAACGTGAATTCTCACACACATGAATACAACTAAAGACTTTCTTGTTTAGCATTTTTAAAAGCTTAATCTTCTTTTTTGTGGACATGACATACTATGTGTTTTTCTTCATTATGCATTATGGACCACAGATTATTTTTTAGACTGCTGCGATTGGCCAATCAGAATCAAGTATTTCAGAAGTATTAGACACTGCTACAATATATGCTATCTTTTAAGACATGTAAATGTATTAAATAATTTACAAATTTAAATGATTCATAATAGGTATAATAATCTCCCTTGCTAGATTGATTGTGCCCGAATTATGAATATAAAAGCTTTATACCTTAAAATCATCATGAAACAGAAACTGCAATGGTTTTTTTCCCCCAATTGTGATGTATATCTGAGTGAAATGGCTTCTTGAACAATTAAGAAAAAATGTAGGGCAGGATTTGATGTTGTTCTTCAGGAATTAATTGGATCGTTGGTTTTTGAGGTTTGCTACTGCTGTGATCTCATGTGAGTGACAAATTGTCCCACCCTCGTGCCAGTAAACACATTAGGCTGCTGACTTGTTGCCTCGCTGCCTTATAGGGAAGGACTTTGCAGGCAGAGTTTGTGAACAAAGGCACCTCACAAAACTGATTTCGGACCGACTTCTGAGGGAATGGTTTGAATAATCTACAACAAAATGGAGAGCTTTAGTGATAACTAAGCAAATATTTAATTACAATAGTAGTAGTAACATCAGAAGTGGAAAACATTGGTCAAAAACTTACAATTTCACACAAACTGACCACCAACCACAACCACCATCTTTCTTTTTCTAGCTCAACTGTCACAGAATGGAAAGCACAGGATTGTGGGATAACAAATGCAGCGAAGGATATGTCCATGTTGCCTTCAAAAATCAATCAATGAAGGTATCTTAGCAGATAAAGGGAAAGTTACTTTGATAAAAAAATTGCTAGGGCACATGAATAATAATAATATGCAAAAATAAATAATTTATAATAAATACTACAAGAATAATCAATTTTGATTTGTCAATTATGACTTTAAAGGACTACAAACTTTATACGGCTACATCTTTTTTACAAACTGTTGAGTGTCCAATATATTGTAAGTAGCTCCGCTCCATTGACTGTGAGAACAGATGGGCGCGTGTGGTGTGTGCTCAATACTGGACCTTTGTTTTCAAGCGCACAGACACAAAAATCGGACTGCACGACAACAGTGTGCATCAAAAATGCATCAGGCGTACTGTCAGTGAGCCGTATAAAAAGCATACAAGAGAAGTATATTCGTACTAGCCTATGTATCATTGTTAAAATGATTATTTCCAAGGTTTGGAAATTCCAAGACCACTGTATGAGCAGTCCTTTAAAATGGTTTATAGTTTCTCTCTGTCTGTCTGTCTATACTCTCTTTAGAGACCGTTTTGTTTCTTCACCCCTAAGAAAAAGAACTTTGCTGTGAATATATTTTGGCCTTTATCAGTAATGACTCTTTAGTATGAAAACATATTCAGAATGTCTTGTGGGACTGTCCTTCACTTATTGAGAATATGTTAATCCCTGAGACGGCAAATCAGCTGCCGTCTGTCTCCTATGCTCAACACCTGTATTAAATCTATTATGCTCTCCGGAGTCTCATTGGGATGAAAATAAGAAATCCCCCTTCCATTGTCCCCACGTGCAGTCAAGGGAATAGTGAATCTGCAACAGACCTGTGTTTGGGAAAAGGGCAATTACAAATGAATTTAACATCTAGACGAGAGTGGGATTACAAGGCCTTATATCAGTTATAGAATTCTCCTCCCTCATTACAATTGCACACACAGGCATTTGGTACTGATCTAAGAATAGCACAGAAGGGGGAGAACATTTTAATTTTGAAGGATTAGAGCAATTCAGATCAACCTGATTGGACATGATGCCGTCAAATGTTTCAGTGCACAGTGGGATGACTGAGATTTAGGTACTTATTTTTAAAGAATGAGGAGCTCAAACCTAGACGTCAGTTCTTTGATGAAGAATATCATAAAATGACTATACCTTTTGAAGGAGAGGAACAGCTGAACTGCTTAGAACTCACCCTGTGAACCATCAAAATTATTTATTGTCACTTTTGTCTATAATCACAATACTTTAACCCATTTTCCCCCCATGAAAATCTCATTCACATTACAGTTCAAATGTATTTTAGTTATATACTTAAGCTACAATTAGAGATATACTTTCTCCTGGTTTCAGAGGCTGAAGTGCATTTTTGAGCGGTTTTAACTGAAAGCAACTTGCACTGACCTATCTTTCAATATGTCAGTGCCATTGTTTTGTCTCAAGACGCACAACAGTAATGTTTTAATTGTGCGGCATGTTTATAAAAGCTACTTAAATGCCCTAATTGAACTAAGGCCTAATCCTGGCTGAATCTAAGTGTCAGGGTTTAGCAGAGAGAGGACCCAAACGCAGAATGAAGTGATGGGGTTTTATTGTACAACTGAAGACAAGGCACAATAGGGGAAGTTAGGTCTGAGAGTTCAACAGGCAGGGCAGGGTAGACAACAAAGACAGGCAAGGGATGATGACCACTGAGATCAGTCCGGAATGACAGCAGACTGGGTAGTTTGGAAGAGGGAGCACCAACAGAGAGACCAAGCAGGAGCTCGCCAGACCACAAACTTGTAGGAGATCTCAGACTAGGCCCCAGACTCGCTGCCAGGTGGATGAGACAGTGGTCAGGAACTCTCAGGACAGGAACCGACGCGACTCACAACAGACAAGACAAAAATGCAAGACAAGAGAGAATGATTAAATGAAACAAAGCAACAAAACCAGAGCAGCGCAATAATGAAAAAGCAAACAGAACTAGAGAATTAAACTATGATTACAAAAACAGGACAACTTTAAAGGAAGAAAATTATAAGTAGAAGTTAACTTAAAACTCAAGGGAAAACAAAACTGGGAAAACAAAGGGGCAAGAACTAACTAGAACTAGACTTGAAAGAACATCAAAATACTATAAGGAATAGACTAGAACAAAGAGCTGGAACTATTCACAATTAGAATAAGCGACTAAGCTACCATAAAGATTCTAGAACAAAACCATATACCACAACATACACAAAACGAACCAGCAAGGACATGAGGGAAAAGAGCACAATATAAAGGGAGCAGAGCACATGAGGGACAGGTGAAAACACTCAGCAAACGAGGACTAGACAAGGGGGCGTGGTAACTGGAAATGAGGAGGAGGGACAAGGGGACCAAATGGCAAGCATGAACAAAGACAAAGCCATGTGCTCAAACACAACACAAACAGGCAAACATTAAACAAAGACAAGACAGATAAGATAGTCTGGGCAGGATCCTGACAGTACCCCCCCTCTAATGGACGCCTCCTGGCGTCCACACTGGGTAACTGAGTCCAAGGAGGTACCAACTGGGAGGGTGGGCGGGGCATAAACATGGGAGTCTTGTAACAGCCAGGAAACACAGGGGGTGGTACAGGGGTGGTGGGGACAGGACCAGGCAAAACATTCAAGGCTGACCAGGGAGGTGCCGGCTTAGGGTAATTGAGAGGATTGGGAAACACAGAGGGTGGGGTAAAAGGGGTTGGGCCATGGCTATTGGCCTTCCTGGGAAGGTGGTTTTGCGGCAATGGTTGGGGCTTGAAACTAGGAACAGTCTTGGGAACAAATTTTTGATAGGGTAAGGATTTGGTAACAAACTCTGGAGCCATGACCAAACTAGCAGGGAGGGTTTGAGTCAGGGGAACGGGTTCAGGAGAAGCATGAACAGCCTTAGACACAGGCTCAGAAACCTTCTCTGTGGTTGCAGGAAGAGACGCTGGACTTGAATATGGGGTATCCTCAGGGACTGCAGAAGTGCCCTCAGAGTCTTCAGGGACAGACATAGGACTTGCCTCCGAGGTAACCTCTGGGGCTGTTGAAGCGACCTCCAGGGCTTCAGGGACAGTCTCCGTGGGCAGGACATGGCTGATAACGTCTTCTCTTGTGGCTTTAACTAGCAGATCAGAGCACTCTGTGGCCAGAACAGGAGTGATCTCTGCAGGAACAGTCTCGGTGACACTGACGCGAACGACAGGATCATTCTCTTTGGACATTACCTCACTGGTTAAGAGCTCAGACGTTACCTCTGTGGCCGTGACAGGACTAAGAGACAGTTCTGGTAGGCTTGCATTAGCAGTCATGCATTCCTTCACAAGAGTACAGCTTACTAGGGATGAGGGCAGCTTCTTATGTGGTTCCATCAGACTGCATATATCTGGGACCACCGGAAGTGGGACCATAGGAGACGGATCCTCCAGGACCACTGGACTCGTGACCTTGTGACTCTGGTCCTCCAATCCCACAGAACTTGGGACCTCCCGATGAGGCACGTTGAACTGCACGACATGGGTCCTCTTTTTCTTCCTTTTCTTGGGGCACAACAATGTGTGATCGGCCGCTGCTGGGGTGACTACAGTGGCCGTTGCTGCCTCTGAAGTGACTGCATTTAATTTGACAACCTTAGGGGTCTCTGGGACGGACTTGACAGGCTCTGGGACGGACTTGACAGGCTCGGGGACGGACTTGACAGGCTCGGGGACGGACTTGACAGGCTCGGGGACGGACTTGACAGGCTCGGGGACGGACTTGACAGGCTCGGGGACGGACTTGACAGGCTCGGGGACGGACTTGACAGGCTCGGGGACGGACTTGACAGGCTCGGGGACGGACTTGGAGACTGAGACTGATGCAGCAGTGAGAGCTGCCCTCTTCCTTCTCGCCCTCCGTCTTTCAGTAGGAGTCAAAAGATGTTCGGAAGCTTGACTCAGAGGAAGGGTGAGGTGGTCACTGCAGACCGGCTCTGGTGGAGTCAAGATCTGCCCATCTTTGCGGTGACGCAGGTAGTTAGAGAAGTCCCAGAAATCAAGGGCCCATAGTTGATCCATTTCCTGCTCGGACAGAGGATCATCCAGACAGAGGTTGAAGATGTCTTTGAGAGCCATATCCTGATAGTCTAGACCCCTGGCCATGGTCCAGAACATTTGAGCAAAAGCCCCCACATCCAGCCCCTGTTGGCGAAGTGCTGCCAGCCCCCGCTGACGTGCTTGTCTCTCTTGAGCATTGGCAGGTGGCAAAATCTTGATGCTCATTCTGCTGGGTCCAGTATGGCTGGTTCGTAATGTCAGGGTTTAGCAGAGAGAGGACCCAAACGCAGAATGAAGTGATGGGGTTTTATTGTACAACTGAAGACAAGGCACAATAGGGGAAGTTAGGTCTGAGAGTTCAACAGGCAGGGCAGGGTAGACAACAAAGACAGGCAAGGGATGATGACCACTGAGATCAGTCCGGAATGACAGCAGACTGGGTAGTTTGGAAGAGGGAGCACCAACAGAGAGACCAAGCAGGAGCTCGCCAGACCACAAACTTGTAGGAGATCTCAGACTAGGCCCCAGACTCGCTGCCAGGTGGATGAGACAGTGGTCAGGAACTCTCAGGACAGGAACCGACGCGACTCACAACAGACAAGACAAAAATGCAAGACAAGAGAGAATGATTAAATGAAACAAAGCAACAAAACCAGAGCAGCGCAATAATGAAAAAGCAAACAGAACTAGAGAATTAAACTATGATTACAAAAACAGGACAACTTTAAAGGAAGAAAATTATAAGTAGAAGTTAACTTAAAACTCAAGGGAAAACAAAACTGGGAAAACAAAGGGGCAAGAACTAACTAGAACTAGACTTGAAAGAACATCAAAATACTATAAGGAATAGACTAGAACAAAGAGCTGGAACTATTCACAATTAGAATAAGCGACTAAGCTACCATAAAGATTCTAGAACAAAACCATATACCACAACATACACAAAACGAACCAGCAAGGACATGAGGGAAAAGAGCACAATATAAAGGGAGCAGAGCACATGAGGGACAGGTGAAAACACTCAGCAAACGAGGACTAGACAAGGGGGCGTGGTAACTGGAAATGAGGAGGAGGGACAAGGGGACCAAATGGCAAGCATGAACAAAGACAAAGCCATGTGCTCAAACACAACACAAACAGGCAAACATTAAACAAAGACAAGACAGATAAGATAGTCTGGGCAGGATCCTGACACTAAGCCCTGTCTGTGAAATCATCAATTTGCCAGTAGGTAGACAGCTGACAGCCTTTATGAGTGAGTCATTTGAATCATTCTCTCAACTGATTAGTTTAAAAATACATATTCAAGAACAAAACACCATTACTGAGTGTTGTTGACAATGCCCAGAAATGCGGAAGGGTTAATATAGCTGTGGCTTGGTTTAAAACTATTTTCATTTGAGAAGCATAGCTTAAAAATACAGGAATACTGTTTTTAAAGTCATCATGAAATTAAACTTGACAATTGTTTTTAGTTGTGTGGAAAATTGTGGTGTTTATTCCAAATACGCTTAATTTAACTAACAAAACAACATTAACTTCCCCTCCTTGCGGTTCTCCACCTCAGTTGGTTTTGCTGAACAGTACATTCTTATGTGTAGGCTACATACGACAACAGCACTGACAAAATGTGTACAGCTGTAGCAACCATCAAACAGATCTGAGGTGGGATCAACATCACAGCTCAAAGCAGAACCAGCAATCAATCAAATTTAAAGGGATCTCGTGCCTCAGTATAAATGTTCCTCTAAGCCTTTTGGTACCTCTCTCTATTCCCTCTCTGGGTCTTACTTAAAATTATGATCAGAGGCAAGTCCTCAGGTTTCAGGGCATCAAAAATGAGGTAGGGGGGAAGGGAATAGAAAAGAATGATAGGGAGAGAGGGTACAGAAAGAGGAGCAATAGAGGAGAGAACACTTTCCCAGGGTCCTGACAACTCGAACAGCTGAGATTTCGTCCTCCCCCATCCTTTAGGCCCGAGACAGCTCATTGTGCCCACAGATGTGTGTGAGGGAAGGTTGTGATGTTGTGCCAGATCGGGGAAAGTTGTGTAATGAGAAAAGTGGGGAGAATGCCTATTCCTGCTTAATGTTTTTTCTCCCACATGCATAAAGAGATTGGCTGAACAGCTGCGACCCTTCCATGTGTCGGTACGGGTATACACAAGCTCAGTTCTCTGAGGTTTCAGTACTTACAGATTTTTTTTATTTATTATCTTATATGTTAATTGATTATGTATTGTGGTGGCAAAATCTTTTATCAATTCTGAATAAGAGACAAATATCCCAATTGTAATTTAAAAAGGTTTATTTTCTTGCAAGAAAAGGTCAACAGTCATACAGACATCTGAAGCTGCACTGCAGAGTGTGACAAAGAAGGGAGGGCCGCTTCGGCACTTATATCTCTAGTCAAGGCTAAGGGCTCAGTTGTAATTTTCCATTCCTTATCATTAACACATTACCCTCTCTATACTACACACCATGTGTGTTTTAGATTCTACAGAATAGAAAGTACCATTAATGTCACACAATAATCAATAATGCAAAGAAACAAAATATAATAATGCATAATAATGAAAAAGAAAACATGTCATTTATAAAATTCCATCACAGTATCATAATCATTGATCTTTTGTTTCATGTCTTGATTGGGTTCCATTACAGGGCCAATTAGGACACTTAGAAAGAAAAATAACTGTAGTGTGATTCCTCATCACAGGACCGAGAACAAAAGTGATTTTGTTTCAACAGTAGGGTTAAAAGAGGATACAAAAGGTCATCTGCTGCTATCATTTGCTTAATGTAATTTTAGTTTGACCAAAGCAGGTTATTATCAAACCTTGAAACCCAAATAAATTCTCCTGTCCTGTTTTCTTAAAATGGATAAGATTCATATGCTCAGTTTACATATTAGTTTGGGGCATGTGACTCCTGACAGTTTGAATGTCTTGACTATTTTAAATGCATTTTTGGATGCATCATGAGAACAAACTTATCTTTATTGTGCCATTAAAATGAAGTGCATTGGATGTGGCAAGCTGGAGGGTGGTTTCCCACAAATTTAGTCCTGGCCAAAGGCTTTATTATGAGTGAAATGCTGAGAGCAGATGTCAACAGTACTCTTGTCCCTGTAACTGGAGGTGGGTAGAGAAAGTTGTGGTTTTCAGAGGAGAGAGGCCCCCCCAAAAGCCAACATCTGTTCCTATCACCATCAATACTGCAGCTGGAGGGGTTTGTGATGTCATCAGAGGGCAGCTGGCCCTCAGTAGACGACAGTGAGAAGCCTGCGAGTGTGAGAGCATGAGAGTGATCTGGATGTCAGGAAAGGTGAGGTGGCTAGAATTGACTTTGCTACTGACTGACATGATGCTTTTTTTGTCCTATCTATTGAGTTATTAAAAAATATAATCTAAAGATCCTCATGACTGTGGCAGGTGTCAAAGTATATAAAAAATATATATACCAGACCTTTGTAAGACACAACA
The DNA here is from genome assembly GCA_037043235.1 of Rhodeus uyekii. Classification (NCBI taxonomy): domain Eukaryota; kingdom Metazoa; phylum Chordata; class Actinopteri; order Cypriniformes; family Acheilognathidae; genus Rhodeus; species Rhodeus uyekii. The sequence continues at coordinate 2,531,301 of JAWRVZ010000034.1, forward strand.
CGAGAAGGTTAGTTTAGATGAATAATGATGTTTATGAGCTATATTTTAAATACATTTTCCCTTTGAAAGAACATGCAAAACATTTAGGAAATTAAGATTTTACTATAACAAAAGTGTGTTAGTAATAATGATAAAACAATTGAAATAATACTGAAAAATGAAACCCACTGCATTATAAAAACGTCTCATTAGCCAGATTAGAGTACCTCACCTTAATGATTATCATACTGGTTCCCATCAAAAAACAGTGGCTTTATGGCTTATTCAGGAAATTGAGAAATTCAAGTAAAGTGTGGGCTTTACCTTAAACATTAATATTGCATTTGCAAAGAGAGTCCAAAGATCTCTATCATATGTCAGAAGAGATGTGATGTCTGATAGGGCCTCACTGTGATGTGAGCTCTGAGAAGGGGGCCCCTGTTTGAGAGAGACTCGAAGGCTTCGTTATGGAGCTTAGATCACCGTCCATGCTAATATGAACCACGTAAACCAAACATCTCCCTTTCTGTGCCTGTGTGTATAGACCATACAGAGCCACCTCAGGGACCCCAGCATTGCTTTTTAATAAGTGGGGCATTACAAAGCAGCTTCCTGAGACTGCAAACTACCCTTCGGTCCTTAACAGGGAGAGAGGGGTTTTACTGCAATCATATAGGAGGGATGAGACTCTCACTGGAGCTAAAGAGAAAAGGCATTACCTTCTATGAATACTGAATTACAGAGCCGAAGAGCTTTTATTTATTTTCATAAGATGAAATTTTCAGTAACCTCTTGACTCCATCACAAAAAGTCACATTGTTTAAATGCGTAATGCTTAAAACATTGTTTAAAATGACATTGCAGAAGAAAAAAAAGAATTCTGAAGGATCATGTGACACTAAAGACTGGAGTAATGATGCTGAAAATTCAGCTTTGCCATCACATGAATAAATCAAACAAATGTTTTTGAGAGAAGTACAGTGATCCATCGTTTATCGCGGTTAATGGGGACCAGCGATAGGTAAAAAAATCTGCGAAGTAGGATTGTCCCCCTTGGGAATTTCCGTATATGTGTGTGTAGGTACCAGAATGTTTAAAATATGTATATTTATTCTTTAAATATATTTTAATTAAATCTATTTAATTCTAAAACCTTAATATTATACATTTACTCTCTCTCTCATACGTGCGTATTATGGTGCTCTACACTCATCAATGACAGTAGTATTTTGACACTTGACTCCAGTAATGATGATGATGACAGATCTGTGCGGTTCGATGAATGTGATGATGAATGATGATGATGATGATGATGGTGTTACTGCACTGGTATAACGAGGCCTTTAAATCAGTTCGGGAAGCTCCTCATCGTCAAATACCGGCGCTGGATCGTCAACATTTGCTTCTGAGAGAGGCGAAGAGGCTCCCACTCCACTCGTGCTCTCATTCATTGATCTCGCGCCCGGAACCAATCACGTGTCTTGTCTGAGTGCCCGTGGGTGTGTACAAAGCCTCTGAGAGAGTTTCTCTCTTTGTCTGGCATCCTGGGAAACCGTTTCTCTCGCATCACGATGAAACAACGCTGCTTTCCGCAATACGGCTGCCGATATGGTGGTATTTCTGAATTTTTATTTTTCTATGAATATTTTTGAAAAATCCGCGATGCACTGAGGCCATGAAACTTGAACCGCGAAGTGGCGAGGGATTATTGTATCTTAAATTGTTATTTGTATCATTCCACTTTTTTATAACTGTTATGTTACCCATGGCTATGATAATTGCTGTAACTGTCGCATCTTGTGCAATTTATACCCCTAAAGAACTGCATACAAACCACACCTGAAATGAAGTAGACAAATTCACCAGAGCCTCAGCTCATTTATTTCAGATGTAGTTTTATAGCAGTATGGTGGGCATTTCTTTTACCTGAAATTGCTGATATCGCCAATCTCTCTAAGCTAGACCAACCAAAACGTCTCACACATCTCACACTCTGTAGTAAAAACTATTTTTTGTATCATGTTTGAGGAAACTTGGTCTGTTTATTATTTCATATTGACACTTAAGGTTACGACACCATCAAAAGAAAAGTTGTAAGTACTCCAGATACGCATTAGATGCCGCCAGCCCTTTTAGGCCTTTGTTCATACAAATTGGGTTTATACACTATTTGTGAATCTGTTCTGGGGTGGCTGGTTGAAAAGTTTTGTTATACTTCTAGACTTTTCACCTCACAAATTTTCCACTCTCTACACTCGTCCTTAAAACCGCTTCAATATCCACCCATTCCTTTGTTAAACGTTTACTGAAGAAATAAACTGTAAAAACATCCTGTTATTTGTACAGAAAAAACTAAAGTGGTAGCTGTGGTGGGCAGAATAATTCTGTACAAATATGGTACAAAAGTAAACCTGTAAATCAAATTTGATCATGAGAAGCTTTTCCACAAGAAGAGACAGATACTAAACCCAGTGCCATGCACACAAATACAACATACCATCGTGGTAAAACATATGACACTAAAATAATACAATAAACATTAATTTAACAACAAAAGATGTAACAAAACCTTATACTCCAAAGTTTCAGTGGGAAGCAGAAACATTTTCATTGTAAATTATAAGATTATTTGTTCTTTTGACTTAGAAGAAACAATACAATACATTTATCAGTATTTTACTGTAAAATTACATGAAATCTAAGGTTAGCTCTATTACAGTCTATTAAATGTTTTATTTTTTTTCTCTTTACAGTGAATGTCTGGAAAAACAAATTGGCAAACCACAACACCAATCTCCCTTCAGCTATTTTTTGGATTGTTTTTTTTGTGTCTGTAAACATCATATCCACCATCTATTTGTGTCCCACAATTATTTTACATGACCTTGCTCACATGGCCGTTCACATACCACTCTAAACGTGGTGTCTCACATTGAGGAGTCTGAAAACAAGTTGTTGTATCTATAATAGGACTAGTGCTTTGTGGCAGACTGCTCTTGCCCCAGGAGATATTTTCCCCTCGGACACTGGGCTCACAAAAGCAGCCAGTGTACTGCGGCAATTCCCTTCCTAATCTTCAGTATCCTCTTAACCCCCCACCCTCCTCACCCTCCTTCATCTTCTCCATCAATATAATAAGTCTACAATGCCCATAATTTGGTGTCATGTCTCTGACCTCTGGCTCATGAGCAGCCACAGTAAGCACCATGCTGATAAGCAGAAGGATCCATTTTTCTGCACTGGATTTGGCTAATAAAGATAGACAAGCAGCTTGTCGATAGCCCTCCGCTCATGACGTCGCGCCTGCAAGGCTGTGCTGGGTATTTGTGCATGGGTTTTTGTATGTCACTTAAACACAGAAGGCTGGGGTGTTTGTGGCGGTGCGTTTGGTGTGAGGATATTCTCATAGACAAATATCAATGAAAAATGTACTGTGCGATTTGACCAAACACCTGCTTGAAGTGCAGCTGTTTCTATCAGTTATCCTAGCATTGAAAATTTCATGTGATCAGCCAGAAAGATTTTTTTTGTGTGGAAAATGTGTACCACACACATCATTTTGTGAAAGTCAAAAGAGTCAAAGTGTCCAGCGGTTGATTTGAGGCCTGAAGATATTTTATAGCTTGAAAATCAAGTGAATAGAATGCTGTAATCTTGAACAACAGGGATCATTAAACAAAAACAAAAAACCTTTTTTAGTATGGGATGAACTCTTCAGTCCTAGCTCATCATATTTGGGTCATATTTACTGCACTGGCTTATATCTTTGGAACCCCCTTTAATTGATAAGAGTGCCCTCTGTTGACTCGATATTGTATTGCACATTGTATAGAAATGTCATTATAATTAATGATTCCGTAACCTTGTCATAAATAAATATTTGGAAAAAGGAAAAGCAGTTCCATAGCCGAATGATGAGAATTCCAACAATACATTTAAAATAAAAAGTTTACACAGTTTTAAAAGCAGCATTAGTGGAATTCAATAGAATGACCTTTAATATTTAACAGCAATAGAGAACAACCAGAAAATTGGGAAACATTCATTTCATGAATAAAATCCTAAAGATAAAAGGGATGAATGTATTATTGTTTTTACATGTTTTCATATGAACAGCAGCATGCAACATTTGTTTTTGACTCAAGAAAAAGAATCGTCTCATATGAATCTTTCATTCTGGTTGCAAGATAAGCTATGGCTGCATCCAAAATCACATGGGCCTACTTCCCTACTTTATAGAAGTAAAGCGATGTTGGTAGGTCACCTGATAAATTCATACAACACACATTCATATATAAAACATACTTTTTTAGAAGTAATGAAGATCACAATGGCTTTGTTCGGCTTGAAGCGGCGCTGCGCAGATCGATCAATGTATACAGTCCAATTGGACGGCTGCATAGTGTTCGAGTAGGTACACTTGAATTTGAACTTCAACAGTTAAAAAAAGGTACATTTTATAAAGGTATGAATGTAAGTAGTATGAATGAAATTCAGAAATACTACATCCGCAATATTGTAATGGTCATGTGACCCACCTGCATCAGTTGCGTCATTCATAAATCATATCTCGTGGCCTCATGGGATAGTAAAGTAATCCAGAAACTCGTAGAAGGTCATCCGGGTGCTTTTCTCCAACCATTTTCTTTCAAATACTATGCATCAGGACATACTACTCTGTTGACATCCTGTTTTTCAGCATACTACATAGTAGGGCAGTATTCGTTTTAGGATGCAGAACTACTGTCACCTTAGTTTTGTAGATTCAAGCTCAGTGTTTCTGTGCTGTTTTGCAGGTATGCAGGTTGAAGTAGATCCATTTTATTACGATATTCCATCCAAGTAGGCAGAAGAACTGTATGTGATTCAGTTGAATTTTTTATTTACTTGCTTATTTATTTAAAAAAAAGATATAACTCCATATAATCCGGTTCTCAGTTCCAAAAACTACTCTTTAATCTTTCCATAGTCACATTTATAGAGACAGCACTGGCATGTAATGGTTAAATCAGTGACAGTAGCCCACAGCAGACATTAGGGAGCAACTGGGTGAGCAAATCCTGTGGAAGCGGAGGCGCCATGCACAGCACAAGCCTGAGATAGCAGCTGAATTCTGCTGTCCTTCCAACGCATCCCACAATGCACACATAGCTGGCTACCGACACGGTTTGCCTTGCACGATGAGTGAGAGAGGCCTTAAGATGGACACCCAGCGCCACTGACCTGCATTAGAAAAGTTCAGCCAGCCTCTCCAGCTGTGACGCACAGACAGTGACTGGATGTCTTTATTGGTCAATTGGCTGAAACATCAATTTTCACCCTTTTAAGAGGGACAAATAGCCGTTCAAAATTAAAACAAACTGAATCAGGGTGAATCATCTTCCATGTTCTTTTTCAGAGGCTTTTCGAACTGTGTTGGGAGCAAAAATCATGGGATGAGATGTAGCTATTTCGGATTTTTATATTTGTTTTCATTTCTTGCTTTACATTCCATGACTAACACTAGGAAGAAAATATCAAAGTCTGTCCATTTACTTTTGTGAATTTAGAGAGCATTTCAGTGTCACAGTTAAATGTGTAGGTTGCATATACAATCTACAAATTGTAAATAGCATTTTCTGGATCATCCCACTGACATCCATCTTTATGATGCAACTCGCTGGGCAGCCGAGAGCAAAACATGAGCGTTTGCACTCAGCTCACTGTGAAGGATAGTGACTCACAGAAGGCACACATTTGACACAGTTGACAGTCTAATGACATATAGGATCGAACAGAGGCAAAAGACGGATGTGGATAAAGAAACATCTTGCCTGTTCTTGAACTGTTTCTCCTCTCCCGTATGGAAAAACCTGTTTCCAATTCATCAGTGAAATTAGCTCTTTTCTTTTTTTCTTAAGGAAGAGAGGCTGGGGATTGGCGTGAACTCTCAATTTCTTGTATTTGGATTGGACATTGTGATCTTTTTTTTTTTTTTGCATTTGGCAGATACCTTTATCTGGCAGCTTTGCGTATTCTCAAAAGTTTTGAGTTCATGTATTCCTTGAGAATCTAACTCGACCGAAGAATCGATAGCACCATGCTTAACCAGAAAAGTAAAACATGAATTACAATTAATTATATTAAAAATAATATTAATGATGATTCTTGTTCATTTAAATATATTATTTATAATTAATTCATTATTTATCAACAAACAGAAACAAGTTAAATTCGCTAATATTTATATGTCAAGTGGCATTTACACAGTTTGGTTTCATGAAGAATGTCATTCATGAGTCATTCTAAACTAAATAAAAACCAAAAACTAATTTTATACAAAAATAAATTAATAGTGCTTTTGGAAAATATTTAAAAGCAAGCATGTAATCAAATGTAAAATATTCACAGGAACACAAATGCAATTGAAAAGCCCACATTTACCACTAATTTGAATATTTAAAGTAGTATTGCCATAACCGGTCATGTTTGTTTCATGTTTCAATGACTCTTAGTTTGTTTATCATTTCTGTTGCTTGTTTTTTTTCCATTGCTATGGTGATTCGTTGTTTCATTGATTAGTTTGTTCACCATTTCCTTTTAGTCTATTATCTTGTGTACGGTGTATATACAGCCTCTTAGCGCATTGTTCATTGTTCATATTGCACACACAGTTACACGTTTTCCATGTTTTTACCTCACTTACTTTATTTTGATATTTTTTATTAGTTTGCTGCATTTAGATCTGTTCATCACATTTACGTCATTGATACTTTTGTGACATTACATTTTAATATTACATTGTACCTAAATATTGTACCTGTATATTTGTAGTGACCAGGGACGTAGCCATCTTTTCTGAAGTGAGGGGTCAGAAATCTTAGGTGTAATACCAGTTTATTTCTGACCTTTTGTGTAATAGACAGGTTTTATGTTTATCCAAATACACTGCTGAACAATAACCACTCATCTGTATTCTATATTTTTTTCTATTGGCAAATTTCCTTATGACAATTTGATGATTGGTTTATGTACAACAAACACTTGTGGATTTTATACAATGTAAAAAATTTATCAGACATTACATGAGAGTGTTTAGCGTGTGGGGTACAAAATTTATTTTACACCCATGGTTGTGACCCCACCAATATAGATATTCTAAATGCGTCCATATAAATGTATTAATTTTTAAAAATCAATACAGACGTAGTCTAATAATTAGACCTATGTCAAATATTGTGCAGACCGCTCACTTTAAAAAAATTGTTTAATGTCAAAAATTGTTTCACATTATATAATGTACATAAATTTACTGTAAAATACTATAAAATTTATGTTTTTTCAAGTAAAAACTATAAATGACCATATAATGAATGAAAATAGTACGGCATTATCAGAAGTCCCTGCATGACATCACATATAATTATATTTAGTGTAGATTTCTTCTCATTTTTATCATTAATGTGCATTGTTTTGTGTTACATTTTATGACATTTAATGTTTATTGCATTATTTTACAATTATGTGTTACCACACTTTTTATTTGCATTCCAATGCATGCTCACAGGTTTTATGGATGGATTTTATTGTACCCCCTGTCTCATAGTGGTTACTAATATATTTTAAGGTAAAATCAGAATTAAAACATTGTATATCACTTTACAAAGTGTACGTTTATATTAAATGCATGTAAAATATAAAAGGCACCAACATGCCATTCCATAATACCAGAAACTTTGTATTTCTGGAAACTACAGCATCTGTTCTTTTTAACCATAAATTCAACAGGATTTGTTTTACAACAGCCAGATTTAAATACGCTTAAAGTGTAAGGACATGATATAGATGACAGCGTTGAGTTTAGACAAATGATATGCTTATCCTTATATGTGTGAATGATCTCATGTGTTAATGATGTTCTTTCTTTTAACATGCAGAATAAACTACTGTATGTTTTGAGCAAGGCCTCTCAGTGCTGGCTAATGAGGTGTTACAAACATGTAAACCAAGCCAAGTATTAACAGCAAAAACTCTGTTCTCCATTTCCATTGCTATGTGAATCCACCGCACCATGACCAACAGCACAAATGCAAACATGTTGGCAGAGTATAAAAGTCAGGGAAAGAGTACGAACAAGAAAGACAGAGAGAGGAAGGGAGAAACATTATACCATGATGTTTTGGGTGTAAATCTCCCATGTGTAAAGGGATTTTGAGGTTTTCAGAGGAAGCGATGGTAAATCGATGGAATCCATATGTTAACGGAGGTCAGGATCTTCTGTAAGTGACATTACGCATTGGAAAACCAGAGCCAGCTACCAATTGAATGCAAAAGCAGACTATGTGGAAGCTACTGTGTGAAACAAGGGCAAAAGATTGCTATTCGTCATGCCACGCCAGCACATTTGTACATGGATATCTGTCTTTAGTCCAGAAGAGTCTTTAGTCATTTCCGGTAAGAAGTATCTCAAATCTTCACGATAAGGTTCATCTCCATGGTATGACATTGTGTCCCACTTGATGCATAGTGAAGTGCTGAATTTCCCTCTCACACGACCAACTAAATAGCCTGTAAATCTAATCATGGGCTTATCCAGCCCTCCTCAGATTCCTCCTCAATGGCTCCTCTTGTTTCCTCATTCGAGAGGATCGCGCTATGCAACATTTCATCACCATCACCTCATAAAGACATCAGCCTCTCCCATGATGGCGGGAAGAAGGAGGGACACTATTTGCAGTGAAGCTGTGAGTCATTGCTATAATCCAAGTGTCTTTATTACATCGTATGGCAACATTTCCTACAGCTGCATGCTGCCGCGGGATCAGTTGTCTCCTCGGCGCGGGAGGAAGCTCTTTCCTGTGGGTGTTGTAATGGAGGCCGAGGGCAGCTAGCTGAAGGCGTTGATTTGACGTGAGGTGCGAGTGATACAAGGCATGTGGGGCTGGTCTGAGGACAGCGAGAAGAAACTCGAAAACCTCTACAGGCGTACATGTCATGCATATTGCATCTAAGACATGTTGAAAGCATAATAAAAACACCCCGTTATGTGGAGCAACACAGTGGTTCACACTGCCACTCTAAAAACTCTGCAGTTTATGTTATTTTAGAGGCTTTATATATGATATTGAAATATGCTGCACATGGATTTTAACGCGTGTAGATTTTCCTTTTCTATTTCATGAGCAAGAAATGCTGTTGGCTCAAAACCACTGCATTTTAAATTCAAATTTAATAAGATTTCCATGACATGTAAAATGTACATGCCATGTACATTATAGCCCATGGGCCATGCAAAATTAACTCCAATCTATAAATTATTTTACTCAACATTATTCACTATAGTTGATTCACATTACATGACAGATTTATTACTTACCAGGGTTACATTTATGAACCTGATGAACCAGATAACGCCACTATTGATCACAAAAGTTGACAAGATACCCATGATCATCTTTAACAAATCAGACTAATACTTTTAGTGCTTTCAGGTATTCAGTACAAGTATAGAGAGCAAAATAATATACTGTATTTAAGTTTAAATTAAATGACACTTCAATATAGTAAAGAGTAATTTATTATTATCCAAAATTCTGAGAAACCAATTTTCTAGGTATACTTGAATTAGACAAAGAAGTCTATATATATTTGGACAATACATCGAGATATTCTTAAAAGTCTAATTAAGTATTCCAAGAATACTTGGCTTATAGTTGTTTACTTTTTTGATTGAGTAGCCTATAAAATACCTTTATCAGATAGTTTTACATGCTGTCTTCGAAACTTGTTTGACAAAACTGATTTATAAAGACAACAGATGTATTTTGAGAATCTGAGCATTTGCATAATCCACAGATAGTGTATATAGGAATTTACTTCAAATCTACTTAACGCTTTCCCCCAATGACGAAATGTACACGTTTTCACTGTTATTCGGTAGGGGGCGCAAAAACGCATCTTCTGAAAGAGTACAGAATCTCCAGATGAAAACACAGGTGAAGAAGCAGCAGAAACAACAGATTGAAACTTTGATAATACACATGTAAAATTACGTAATGATCAAACATTAAACAGTACATAAATCAAAACAGCTTAACATTGCAGTATGAAACGAACAGCTTCTTCCATTTTTTTTAAATAGCCAATAGTGTTTCATTTATATCATAGTTTAGCCAGGGCCTTTGAGCTTGGTAAAGCCGCAGTTTCCATTCACCATGTAAAAAATAGCACATGTGTGAATAAGTGACTGATTTCATCTATTTGGGGAGGGAATGCTGTAGATTACAGAAAGCATTTGATTGGACAGAAAATCTGATGAGAAGCTCAAGTGCAAAGTGATGTCATCAAAATCCCTGAATCAGGTTTGGCGGAAAAGAGAAACTAAGTTTTGAATGCATATATCTTCTAAATGTTTCTGAGCTCACTAGCTTATAGACAACAGTAAGTCTAACATATTCATACTAAAAACTTTTTAACAATTTTGATTTCATGGGGACTTCACGCGGTCACAAAGAAGGTGATTATAAACTTCAGAAATAACTGCTTTGCAAAAAAAAGTTTTAAGGGATGCTGCATAACACCATGGATTGTTCATTTCTGCTGTGTAGGCAAAGTCAGAATCATTGAGAACAAATCTGAATTGATCATAAAAAAATGGTTTTCATTTGCAGTAGGGAAAAGAATAGCTCAGAGTAATTAGTTTACAAAAGGCTTTTTGTTCTTTCCCTCCTTGCGACTGGAGCGGATTTTCCTGCTTTACAACAACAAAGAGGGCTGGGAAAAAAAGTTGGGTGTTTAGGAAGATACTGTGCTATGGCTGATTTAAGTTTGCAGCGTTTCACAGATGGCACAGCGGGTGTATTTGCATCGTTAGTGTTTCTGAATCTAATCCCCATTCTTACGAGGTTACCTGGTTTACAAGTGAGTTTAAGAAGCGTTCGTTCACTATGATCATACGCACATCATAAGCTTCTTTTGTGAGAAATAAAATAAATAAATAAAAACACTCAGATGCCTGAGTAGGGGGAAATAGCTGGCGAATCTCTGTGGTGAGACCCTAAAGCCCAGCTGCATATTTTGGTAATCACCCCAATGGCTGGTGGATGTGCCCACCAAAATCTTTGTTTAATCCGTTGTTTCAAAGATTGCTTATAAGGCACCCAGCTATGAAATATATCAGTGTATCATAATGCAAACTTCTGCAAAAAAATTGCCAGCTTATTAAATGTTCTGGGACAGAAAATAAATACTGCACGCATGTTTTATAAATTATGGTACTTTGTAACCAGTTATCCTCTCACCACCCAACCTGGTATTTTCACCCAATTTCAGTATACTGTACAGAATCCTTTACTTATATATTTACAGTACAGTCATTTATTTTTTTACATTTTAAATGACAATTTTTGTGAAGTAAATTATCCAGCAAATGCACCTCCCCTCTCTTTAAAATAAGTAAATACTACCATCTAGTGGCAGAATTGAAAAATTAGCTGAATAATTAGTGTTTCTCAATCTTGGTCCTGGATGATCATTGTGCTGCATATTTTGGTGGTCTTTTTAATGAACCTGATATATAAAAGTTCAAAGAGGCTACCAAATTTTAATTCGATTTGTCAGATTCTAAACGTGCAAAGTTCCTGTTCCAGGACTAGGAATGAAAACCACTGCACTAGACAGTAGGCCTTTTCAGCTGTGATTATGGGCTGCATTTCCCAAAAAGAATCGTAGGCATAAGTAGATACTTACATAAGTACTCAAGATCGGTATTGGTCTTAAGACCTTTTTTTTTAGGGTCTTGGTCGTGTCTCAGTCACGACCACATTTGTACACGGTCTTGTCCACATTTGTACTCAGGACTCAAGATTTAAATCTCAAGGCCGGTCAAGACCAGAACTGCGAGGATATCACTAAATTGCCATTGTACTAATTAATTTGCTAACACCATGTGAATTGATGTAAAACTTATTGGGCAAAATGCAATCCTGTCTAAATTTTAGACAAGATTTTGCCATTTTGATGGGGAGTAGATATAGAACTTTGATGAATTTGAGGAGTTGCTGGTCTAGTCTTGTCTCTGACTTACCCTGCTGTGGTCTTGGTTTCAGTTTAGATTGGTCTTGACTACAACACTACCTTTATGGTAGACCAGAGGTCTTCAACCCTGCTTCTGGTGAGCTACTGTCCAGTTGAGTTGGATTTTGGTCCATCTCAAACAAGCCTAATAAAACAGAAGACTGCAGGAAGTTAGCTCTCCAGGTGAGGATATTGGTTTTTGACAATGGTACAGCCCTATAAACATCCTGCATCATTCATCACCCAGTGCTGAAACTTACATTGTTTCCTAAAAACAACCTTAATGACCTTAAATTATGTAAACCTTAAAAACAACTCATACTAGTAGGATATTTATTGCTTTGTTTATTTTTGCTACTTCAAGGAAAAGTTCCAAATGATTTTAAAGCAGAAAAACCTTTACGAGCAAAACGTAGTGTTTTGCCTCTGAATTAAAGGGGCTATAATTTTAGGATTCATGTATTAATCATCTTTTATTGCCAATGTATGAAAACTTTGAAAACAAAACTTTAAAAAACGATACCTTACTCAACTTCCTAGGTTGTCTGTGAAAGCCTGCAGACTGACAGTTTTTGTGAAAGAGTCGGCACGTATTTGCCGGGGAAATCAAAAGGCTGCTGAAAGAAACATTTTGTATGGCGATATCAATGTGCAAAAGAAAAGGGGTTCATTTGATATTGAACTATAATCTCACACGGCCTATATTACCTATAGCCTCGAATACTTTAAACATAACTGTGTAATTGTATTACCTCATATGTCGATTTGATTCAGGGAGTTGCAGCGTTCGTGCAAACATCCACATCCCATGCTCTTTGTGCATCTTGACTTCTGTTTGCTGACCGCTGTGGTGTTTGTTGTTTTCGCGCGTGCAGCACTTGCACTCATCTAAACGTTGCTCTCTGCGTTTGGATTACCGTTAACAGTGTCACTGCAAAGGTGTTTCCTTCTTCTAAGCGAAAAACAAAAAAAGAACTTGGGTGTGAGTATATCGGGGACTTGAACCAACAAATTATATTCTGCTTGTACGGCACCCATAATACAGTAGCAATAAGTTGCTGTCTGCAGTTCACTTAACGGCCAGTGGTGTCGCTAATAATAAGACTTCCTGAATTCTCCATGTAACTCTTTTAATGTGGTTTCGAACAAATTAGTTGAGTGAATGTATGCACTGTTTAGTGATTCCAGATGGAACCATATTCTTGACCAGAAACTGCTGTATCATTTTAATTATTCAATATTATTACTTAAGCATATTTTAGGCTCACTAAAAGGGACTAAATCTAGACTTACAGCCATTTTTTCTTATTTCTCCCCCAATTAGTTTTAACGTGGATGTCCTCCAAAGAAATATCTTTATAATCAAGAATTAAAATGGTTTCAAGCGTTTAAGCATGACAGTCCAGCCAACAGGGAAAGTTTTAAGAACTTGGGCTCCTGTTCTGGCAAGTTTGTCTTAAAGATATGAACAAACGTTCCATTAACGTTAATAGAACGTTCGTTCAATGTTATCTGCACGATAATAATATTCTCCACACGTTAGCACAAACATTATTTATACATCGTTCACGGAACGTTTCAGTTGGATGTTCGTCTAACGTTTTTTAATGTTAGGTTACTTGTTTCAGAAAAATCAGGAAATATTCAAAAGTAGCATTCCCATAACGTTTGCAAAATTGTAAAATACTTTTGTGTGTGTGTGTGTGCGTCTCATCTCTATCTGCAGATCCTGCTGCAGCCTCTGAAATATGTTGATACCTTGAACGAGTATACGTATTAATCGTTTTAAATTGTCATGATAAAAACTTAAACAACGTCGCGTGAAAGAATGTGCCAGTCACTGCATTATGACCAGCACTGAAAGCTACACTGGCCACCGCGGTGACGTAATGTGAATTACCTCACGCACAGCGATTCTCACAAATGGCGTCATAAAAAACAGTCTGCTTCCCACCACTGCACTGATGTCCACTGACAGCAGATCGCGTGTATCTGTGGCGCGTGTTTTTGCTTTAAAGGTGTTCAATGTCCCTGTTGTTTTGTACTCGGAATTCCCCGACATCATCTCATAGCGAGAACGCATGTCTCAGCATTGAGAGGTAAGGCAAGCACGTGAATGCAAATATGTATTTAGAATTGTCAGCGCGAGCACATATTTGCAGACAAAATCAGTCAAACAGTAAAAAATGTATTTTTAACAGTAAAAATGCACAAAATCTATATAAATCTATCTATATATAAATGTAAATAGGTACACCTGTGGTGCATTCCTCTCTGTCAGCAGTTACGAATACTTGTGAAAATATGGTCATATCATGTTGGATGTAACCTCATGACAAGACAAGGTAGTATTTCCTTAACCATTTTCTGTTCCTGTGTAATGTCATAGCGGAACATTATCCTTTTTACCTTTTGACTCTTTGTATTGGTTTCCAAGGTTGTCATTGCAGCTTAAGGTGATACAAAATGTCTTATTCATTATCTGTGATTATCATTATCTGATAAACTGGTCATTTAAGAAGGTATTTTAATAGGATGAATTATGACTTTAGTTATGTTTGGGACACCTGCGATTATCTTTGCTGTCATCTTTAAAACAAAAATAATGTAATAACACTGTTAAATGTAGGCCTAATCTCTAGCCAATCTTAAAATAAATATATATTTTTTAAAATACGGTACATAATGTTGTTATGCAAAACTGTTAATATTGATTCATCAATATAAATCGATTTTAGAGCATTAGAGAGTGGAAATTAACATTCATCCCATTTAACCAGAAAGATAAAGAGTGGATGTCAGTTATCAGGTACATTAGAACTTTTTAAGTTTAATGTTTTCTTGATGCTTTTAAAAATCTTAAGACATTTGAATTTAATGTAACTATTTTTCCACAGTTGACAGCTGTAGGCTTCTATTTGACCTTAAAATGTAATTTTATCTCCATTGTCAGAGAACACGTGAACTGATATTGCCAGTGATCACTTTTTTTTTGCCTGATGATGTTGACCTTGGTAAAATGACACTCTTTCAAAACATGGTCTAGAGAAAGTATTTGTAAATTCAGCACCTCGTATCCTTTTTTAAGGCCAAGTCCAATTCATCGTTATGAACTTTGAATAAAGCATTTTGCCAAATGCATTATGCATGGTAACATAATGCATCTAAATTGAAGATGCTATCATTTTCCATTGCCTTAATGACATTTTGTCCAGTTTAGTTCTGATGGAGTTAACAGGATATACAAGAAAACAGGAATAAATACATAAGAAAATGAGCATATGTGTGTTTGTCTTTATAAATCCACAGGTTTTCTCAGAAGTGTGTGTTGTTGTTTTTTGCATGACGTAAGAGGTGTGACATAAAATACTTCAGCTGCTCTAAGCAAGTCTATCACCATAATCTGTACGACCCGAAGTGACAGAGAGGATAGAACATGTTCCTGTCTCTATACTTCAAGGACAGGGCCTGTAGCTGAGCTTTGCCATCACCTACTCCAGCAGCTATCACCTCTATTTCCAGTAATGCTCCTTGAGCTTTGGGTGTGAGTTTCAGTTAAGTGTTGAATGTTTAGTTGGATGGAACAAACCCCGAGATGCAGCGTCACCTTATACAGCCTAGACAGAAACTGGAGCTTATCTATAGAAAGTGTTACTTCACCTCTGTATCCCTGGCAGTAAAGTGATGGTTTAGTCTTGTGGAACATGTAAGACAATGAGGTATTCCATGCTAGTGCACTCATCATTGTCTTTAAAGTGTATGACGTAGCATTTTAAGCATATTTTATAACTATTTTCTTATTCAAAGTGATTTACAGTACACCTTTACTCCAAAGACAAGTAAGTGGCTTGCTGAAGATGACAGCTCTTGAATTGTAGCTCTTAAAGGATGTAGGTTCGAACCAGGCCAGTGCAGAGTCTCATCACCTGTAATATGAAAAATTAACAGATTTTATTTCTCGTCAGAAGTGGTTAATTACTATATAGAAAAAGGATGGTTTAAGCTAACATTTTTGGTTTAAGCTAAAATCTGTATCTTACTTTGATACTCGATGAAATGCGTTACAACACAGTCTATTTATAAACATCCTACATACCAAAAGACACAAGTTTTAAAAAACTGCATTTATAAAAAGAATTTGAAAATAACAGAAATGGAACATTTTCTTTTAGCCATTATGTACTTTTCCCATACATTTATCATTATCCCATGTAGTATATTCATAGACATTCTAGGTTGTAGACACAATGATTAAGCATAAATGTTGTTAATAGTCAAATATGAGTCAAATACAATAGTCAGGCTCTTTGGTAAAATACTCAACTTATTCTCTCATTAACCCTCTTAAAGGGATAGTTCACCTATCATCTTAAACTTACTCTAATGTTGTTCTAAACTTGTATGTTGAACATAAAGAAGATATATTGAAGAATGTTGGTAACCAGAGATTTGACGGTAGCACTGACTTCCATAGTAGGAAAACAATACTATGGAAGTCAATGGCTACCATCAAATGTACCAGCAATCTTCAAAATATATTATTTTGTGTTCAACAGAAGAAAGAAACTCATACAGGTTTGTAAATAGGAGTGAGTACAGGATCACTCCCCCCCTCCCCCCCATTCACTATTGAAGAGTGAAGAGTGAAGAGTTAAAATACTCAAATTGAAAATCTTGACAGCATTGCTATTTATTTATTTTTTAATTCATTACACAAAAGTGGATTGATTGGATATTTGTGAAAAACTGCCTATGGGCATTTGGTGTGTTAGAACACAGACACAGTAGTGAAAACAGTCAAGCAAGATAGAACACCTGTATATTTCTTAATTTAGTTTTTATGTATGTTGTTTGCAATCCATGCTGTGCTGTATTAGCATATGTGAAACACCTCGCAATATTTTGGTTGAATTGTCAAAGTCTACAAGGCTGATCTGAATAGCTTTTGTTAAATTTTCTCAGCACTTATAAATGCACATGAGCAGCAATTGTTATGCTTTTGTGTTTCACCCAGATATTTTCTTCACATACATAGATAGACACACAGAAATTCAGAGTTCATGATCTGCATAGCTGGGTAGTAGATTCGCTGAGCTTGGAGAGGAATACATTACTGCAAGCCAAAGTGCTGGCAACATCCTGAGCACACTACGCACTCCTCCCTTTCTCTCTCTTCCCTTTCTCTCTCTTGCTTTCTCTATCTTACAGGATTCTGCTCAGCCCATCTGTGTTTTCACAGTGAAAGCCAAGCTGGAGTTATCAGGCAGCAACACAGCACAAGACACCGGTGAGTGTGCAACTGCAGAATGTCTTTTTTATCCTTGCAGGAGAGTAGTCTTTGTGTGTGATTTTAACATGTTTAATGCCAAATATTTGTGCCAAACCTTTGTTCTTTGATGCTCAGAGAGTTGTTAAACCACAAATTATTCTGCGGGGAATATCTTTGGCTCCTCCTTAACAAATATCTTGTCTGATAATGTTAGGAGAAATTCATTGCATCTTTATTTGTACACTAAGTACATTCACGCTTTAGCACTCTGTAGGTGATCACTGTCTACTTTTGCAGAGTTTTGGCTTCAGTTCAAACTCTGTTTGTGATTGGCTCACTGCAGTCATAGAGTTTCTAGCTGCCTCATATTCAGTTATACTGTATTTTCAGTAGAGTGAGATTGATTTGATAGCACAGTTTGACCATTCTAGAGTATATGAGAAGGTGGAAAGGTGGTCCTAAACTTCCAGCTCAGTTTTGTGATAATTCTGTCATTATTTACTCACTCGTTATCGTTAAGTCGTTATCAAACCTGTGACTGAATGACTCTTTAGTATGTAGAAGTGTTTTATTTCATTTTTTATTTTTTTGTCAATACAATGGTGTCTTCAAAATATATTCTTTTGTGATAAAGGTTTGAATGACATCAGGTACAAGACATCACAGAATTATCATTTTGTGTGAACTATTCCTTTTAAAGTGTTACTGAATGCGTTACTGAATGCTTTATTGAGTTGAATTTAATTTAAATATACCTGGATCAATGTAATTTATATAAAGCTTTAAGTTATGCATCATACCGCATGAGTTTTGCTACAGTAGCACTGTGAAGATAAACTGTTTTTTACAACTGATAACAAATCAAATCCTCATGAAACCTTAACACATTTGATGTTTTTAATCAAACCTCTATATACTCTATATATCAGTAAATGGGGAGCATCATAGTAAACTGTGAATAGATAGGTTGTTATTATATACCTAATATAAGCTTAATGGCACTGGAAGTGTGAATGTTTTGGCGTAACTCTACCATTAAAATCTCTTGCCCTCTCTAAAATCGCCTAAGGTTGCATATGCTGCCTGATTCTCTAAGAAGATGAACAAGACAGTGCATCTACGATTGATGCTATAGGCAACAGCATCAGCATGACCGGTGTCTGAGGCACGTGTAAACAAAAGCCAATAATCATTGGCAGATTGCAGTCCATGACGTTACCCGCAGACCTCCCATGAGCATAAAAGATGGCTTGAGTTACAAGTCTGTTGTCTGAACGAGATGCGCAGACAGGCCCATGTTATGACAACGAGAATTGCTGTCTTGTTTTCCTTCTCAGGGAATCGGTTGAATACCTAAATTAAGATGTTCCCTTTCGAAGTGGAACTTCAATGCTGGATCTGGTATTGATACTTGAGGAACCAATATCCACCATGCCATGCTGAGGGAATGCCTGCCTCACTAGGCTGAGAGTATACAAAAACATTGTAGGAATAGCATAAATTGACTCTACAGACTACCCAGCCAGAAGCATGTTAACCCCATGGACTCATCCCATGTGACTCATATAGTGGTGCTACTCCCCAAACCAACATACTAAGGTAGATCCCAATCTTTTATGTTCTACAGTAAGGGAAAAACCAGCTGTTACACCTACCTTTCTCATTTAAAGGGGGAAATTCTAAACATAGCCTCAGTTATGTCAGGCATATCTCACCAGTATTTGACAACTTAGGGAGCAGCCTTCTGTTTTAACGACCCAGGAGTGATTAGGAAAGAATAGCTCACACCCTGACTTGAGTAAGTGCAAGTTGCTAAAAATCTTCCTAGTTAGCACCTGTCTTCGGTATTACCACCCATTCAAGGGGGAGCATACATCACATCCTTACCCTTTGCTCAGGAGAGGGTGGGAAATGAGAGCAGGAAGTAATGCAATTTGCCGAATAACTCTCATCACCCATGCTTTAAACCCCAACAAAGCCGCAGGGAAGCTTGGCCCTACTTAAAAACCCCATTATTCCTTCAAAGAGAATGAAGCACCAGGGAAGAGATAGCTAGGATGCTGTTCTTCAACTGGGGCCTCCTCAGATATTGTTACTTAGTCTCACATGCAAATAATTAAAAAACATGCAAAAGACTATACAAGTTGAATATAAATTCCCCCATTATCTTGACACCTCAATGTAGAGTTGTAAAAGGAATACAGGGCGTACACACTACAAACAAAGCCACGGAATCCAAACCACAAGGATAAGAAACTCTCATTCCTCAAGAAAGAGCCAAGCATGGGTGGAGCTTCCCATAGCGAACACATTACAATTAATGCATTCAACTTTCTCAAGAGCCAAATGTGGTCCTTGCAAGTGCTAGATTCTTCTCTCCTTAGAGAGAATCAAGTTATAAAAGAGCTTCTTACTGTGAATGCATCACCACGAATGTGCATTCTAGAATTGTATCCCCTGGGAGAAAATCAAGCAAGAGCAGAGTTCTTCGTGGCTCCTGAAGACAAAAAAGCTGATGACGTACAACTGAGGTGCCCTTTATGCTTACGGGCACTCCATTTGTGACATCATGGATATGTATTAATTTTGTTATTCCCAATTGTAATTATTAGTTCTTGTGTTTAAAAAATAAATAAATTTAGAAGTAGAGCATCCCTGAATGTTGACTGTGGTTTACCCAGGTGTTTCTACATGTTATAATATTGAGAGACTTAACAATGGACTGCCATCTACTAATGATTATTGTTTTTTAGTTATTTTTTGCATAGCTCCGACACCGGTCATGCACATGGCGTTCCCCGTAGTGTCAATACCAGACGTGGCGTTAAAGTTTCACTTTAAATGGGAATTACTAACTCAAACAACTTTTGTACACTTTTTGTACACATTTGCACTTATATCCAATCCATACTGCAAGCAAACACTTCAAAGATCATGGATCACTCCCTTTATAATCATCAAAACTGATCAAATCATTGATCAAAGTTGATCAGATGGGACCACATCTATTTAAATTAGATTTTTTGTAAATTGTTGTAAATATATTAACAAAGACTGTAACAGAGCACTTATGACTGATTTTGTAGTTAACTGATGAAGAGACAGGCTCAAAAAAACCTTTTTGGATGCATTCCTAATGAGGACTGGCATGAGGACAGCAAGCACTGTGTTCTTCAGCTGCTCTTAAAAGCCCTTTGGGAAGTGGGATGCCTACAGTAGACACTGACCACAACTCAGCTCATCTCTAACACACAGCAGAGTTACAGCAGGAGCCACCCCACAAAGCGTTATAGAGGATTTGAAGGAGTGCTGAGAGAGAGAGAGCAAGAGAGCATGCTGACAATGCGGTATGCCAGAATCCTGATGAGGCAACAGTGAGGCTTCACTGCATTATGATCTCAAACCCTGCCCCACCTCTCTCTAAACCTGACTCACTCCATATGTTTGAAGGGTGGATAACTCTGTTTCAACTAGGATGTTACATAACGTGCATAACTACACAACTAATTATGCTGTAAATATTATTATAGGTAATAAATGTTATTATAGGTAATAAATGTTATGCTTTTAATAGTGATTTCAATTTTAAATAATCACGCTAACATGCATACACAAATGAATGTATAAACGCATATAAACAGATTTAATTATTAAATAATTACATTTAATCTTAAGGTTTTTTTTACCTAAAAGAGAAAAGCTAAAAAAGTACTTTGTTTCAGGTTTAAATGAATTTGAATTCTAAATTTTAAATTTCTCAAATTTATGTTTCTCATTGGATATGGTCATCATGAAATCAAAGTTGAATGAATATTGAACATAATATGAATATTATGTTTTATCGGTGCACATAATTATTTTTAATAATGATGGCTAAATCTGAGCCATAATGATACATATGGTTTGTTCAGTGTACAAAAAAAAACATGGGTCGGAATATCAGGGCAAACACCATCTAAGGCAGAGCAGTAAACGTGGTCATAACAGGTAGTGGATCAGGGCAGGCAGCAAACAGCAATGGAGGTAATCCAGGCAAACACAAGTGGTAGGCAGGCAGCAAAGAATCAAGAATCAAACACAGGCAGAACAACAATAGGAAAAAAAATAATGCTCAGAAATATAGCCAGTGCTAACAAGACTTTACAAGAAGTAAACACACAAAGGGTTAGAATAATCTGAGTGATGATGAACAGGTGTGCAGTTATTAGTCCATGTATGTTGGTTCTTGGGAAATTTAGTACAAGCTTAATGCAGGTATAGACCTCCAGTGGCCGATTGAGAAACCTTCACCAGCGTTTGTGACAATAATAGGGAAGAAAAGACAATTGAAACTTCTGTTTCTTGCTAGCTTGAATCATGATCAAATATAACCGCATCAAGATGTATTGAAATTCTTTTGTTGTTGTTTTTGAGATCTTGCTGAGTTGTGGAAATTGCTTGTCACTTTATGTGTGTTTGTTGCTAAGTATTGCAGACAACACTATCCCTCCCCTCTACACCCACACTGTGCCACCCGTAACAGCATGAGACAGCAGAAATGTGAACTTGATATTATAAATCTAACTTCACCTTGGATGTTCTCTTCCCTCATTCTCTCATTTTCTGTTTTTAAATGCCACAGAATGCTAGTATCCAGTGGCTAAATGTCTTACAACTGAGCGGTTTTTCATTTGCTGTAGGTCATTGAACTGAAGTATTGGAACATGTAGGACACTAGTGCCAACCTCTTTGTTACTTTAATGCTACCTCTAGCCATATATATAAATAAAAGAAGTTTATTATGCTCACCAGGGCTGCATTTATTTAATAAAAAGGAATAGAAGCGAAATATAAGAAAAATTTAACTACAGTAATACCTCGGTTTACAAGTTTAATTCGTTCCAAGAGCGAGCTCGTAACCCAAAATGCTCGTACACCAAAACAATTGCACAAATTGCACGAATTGCAACGAATGCACTAAAAATCACTTGATTCGTTCCACAGGACCATAAATGCCCATTTTTAATATTTTTTGGTTTTTAACTTATTAATTACATTTAAAATTATAACCATTAAGATCTCATATAAATACTATTAAGTATTTTTAGAGTTTAACTGTCAATTATTAACAATTTACTGTAACATGCACTTTACCTCTTCACTGCTAGCATGATGGAGATGAGAGGAGAGGGGAGGGGGGGCGGGGTTACTGCTTATATATTTCACTATATTGTAGCGTTGCTTCTTTTAATAACCTAATAATCTGTACAGAGTTATAACTATTATAGTATGCTGTTCTATAAAAGTGTATGGCCCTTTAAGAACGTCATTGGGTGCGTTGTACTGAGAACACACGTGAGCCTCATTAGTATGCAATGTGTCCTGTTGGTAACACATGCGCCATTAATAAAGTTTCATCATATTCACATGTAATCATATTCACAACAACTTGTAAAATAATACACTGTGGTGAATGATGCACCCAAAATGAGCAACGCTGAGAGAATGAACGAGTTAAGGGGTGATAAAGGGATCTTTTCGACACAAAAATGCACCTGGGTGAGGGAATATTTTTTCTCGTACACCGATGCAATGCTCGTACACCGATTTGACTGTCCATGCTCGGACACCGATTTGCTCGTATACCAAGTCACTCGTAAACCGAGGAATTACTGTATTGTGAAATATTATTATAATTTAAAATGAATTATTTTCTATTTTTAAATATTTTTAAATCTTAAATATGATGGCAAAGTTGAATTTTCAGCATCATTAATCCAGTCTTCATTGTCACATGATCCTTCAGAAATCATTGTAAGATGCTGATTTTATGCTCAAGAAACATTACATATCATCAATATTATTACTGAAAACAGCTGTAACACTGTTCCTGTCTGTCTGGGTCTTCTTTGTCACTTACTGTCAGTCTTGTCTTTGTTCCACTTCCTGTCTCTCGGGTTATTGTTTCACTCCCTACACCTGTCTTGTAATCACTTCCTCGTTAGTCTCTCACTTGTGCATTTCCCTGGTGTTTGTCAGTTGTTAACAAAGTAATGGTGGTCGTGTGTGGATGTTCCTTGTTCTCCAGCTGTGGTTCTTGTTTTGAGTTATATTCTAGTGTTTGGTTTACGTTTAGTTTATTGCACATGTGTGCTTCTTTTGTTTATATTTAAAGTTTTTTGTTTTGTTTATTATTAAATGAGTTTTGACTTGATCCTGTTTTCCTTGTCCTGGTTATCCGCATCGCACACCAACACCAGCCAGCTTCGTAACAACAGCTAGCTTATTATATTATTACTGAAAACAGCTAGCTGTGCTGCTTAATGTTTTTGTGGTAAGAAAAATTGTGATAAGATTTGATAAATTGTGATAAGATTTGATAAATATTAATAAGAGCAACCTAATTGAATTACAAATCTTTTGTAAGATTATAAATGTCTTCTTTTTTTTTACCTCTTTTGATAAATGTAGTGTGTCCTTGCTGTATAAAAGTATTAATTTCTTTTTTGAAATCGCAATGACTTCCAATCCTTTGATCATTAGTGTGTATGTATGAGTTTTATAGTACTTTTACTTTTATAGTAATACAATATTATATACAATTCCAATTAGGGTTTGATTAGACTAATGACTGACCATGATTGATCAGTGACTTGTCGACTTTAATCTTAAAGTGTTATGGTAGAGCATTAAAGTCGACTAGCCGCTGATCATTCATGGCCTATAGAGGGATGAATGATTTCTAATAAGAAATCTTTGATGTCCACTTTTACACTCCTTAAAATTACAAATAAATGCGTACTCCAGGAGCGGTCCACGTGATATGTTTTATTATATCATCTGGATGTTCAAAGTTGATTCGCACGTTTAAAAGAGCTTGTAAACTTGAGTCAATCACTAGCATTGTTACGCACAAATACAAACAGTAGTTTGCACATCATCACGTACAGGTTTGTGCGCACAAAGAAACATTCAGTAGCGCGGAATTGTATTGTCCACACAGGCGTTCTGTATTGTTCTGTGATTTATCAATAAAATAAAATTAGAATGAGCAGAAATCTGTAACAAATATAACGACCTAAAGACGAAAGAACTGATAAAAAAAGCTGTTATGTTGGAGCATTAGCCTTGTGTGCAGCACCAATGTGATGTGCGGAAATCCATTGCCGCTTGTATATATTCTTTTCTTTTTCTTATTTGTACATATATTCTTTTCTTTTTCTTTTCTGAATGATTTGTAAAGAGTAATTTATAGTCAAGGTATTGATTTTTATCAGTTAAAGCCTTTCTTTACTTTTCTGTATTTTTCCATAGTGTAAGGATGAATACGCTTCTCAGCAGATATAACATATCAGAATGTTTTGAGTAGTCTCTCTGTTAATAGTTGGAGCCTGAGCCGAGTTCAGCCTTGGAGAAGCTGTGTATCTGTGTATGTTAATATGGTCTGTATTGGTGAGGTGATTAACTGCACCATAAGGAGACGGAATGACTTGTTGTTCTTGACAAGCCACATGGAAGGTCACTAACCCTTCAACCATGTGATCAACGAAGATATACTTCTGACTGTCTTCTCTTGTGTGGAAAATTACTAGTTTTGGTTACCTTTCTTTCTTAGCCAATCAGAATCTTTTAGCCATCATCATTGACGTAGTTAGAACCCTCTGTTAGAGTATAATTGCTGTAACAATGTTATTGTAAGTGGGGCGGCCTACGAGCTCCTTGTGAGACTTGAATCTGGCTTCTGCTGATAAAACTGCAAACTAAACTTCACAAAAAAAAAATTATTGACTGCACTTCTGACTCCTGGGGTCTCATTTATAAAACTGTGCGTAGGATCACTACTAAAAGTTTACGTGCGCCCAAAAGCCAAAAATGTTATACGGCAAAAAATATTCAGATTTATAAAACCGTGTGTATGCACACCTATCAGGAACATTCCCTTTATAACTCGCAGATGTCACGGGTCAAAGTTTGCTTAAATGTGCACACATTCTACCGTCAAGTTGTTTTTTATAGATCACAACCTTTGCGTGGAAACTGGCGTACGTACGTTTCCAGTCCCGATTTGTGCGTACGCACGTTTTATAAATGAGACCCCTGGTCTTCATTCAACATATCTGGTCCTCGGGTCTTAACTCTAATTCCCCTACAATAGCTATGTACAATCCAACCCGCGGTCGAGTCTCAACTCGAGGTTCAGACTTATTTGTTTATTAATGACATCATCAGCAATTAGTTGACATTGAATCAACTTTAATCACAACCAGTCGACTTCGTTCAACCCCTAATTTCTGACTAGCTCTGTATAATGACTATGAACCGTGAAAATGATTGCCTTTTGACTATTTAGGTTGTTGAACATTGTGTTAATCATTAAAAGCCAATCAATAAGCCTGGCTGTCTTCATACAGTATTATGTCATGTATAGTGTGTGCCATGCATGCAAGTCTCTCTCTTTCTTTCTCTCTCTGTGTGCATGACTTCTTCATGAGCTCTCGTGCTGCAGCAGTTTTCATGGTCTGGTGCAGTGATATGTCAGGTCATGCAGGGTGATTACTAGATCACACCACCTGGCCGCTCAGAGGGCACCTCAGTAAACAGATCGAGGGCCAGATTTTAGCTGTTGTCTCTTTATCACAGGGACACCCAAAACCAAAGATTTAGCCATCAGACTACAGGGTTGGGTATCCTGATATCAGACGTATTCTGATACTAGAGTCGCAAGACGTGATGCGATGAAGACTGATAAAATGTTCCTAATTGTCGGTGTATATTTCAGGAGGTTGTTTTAGGTTCTGAGAGGTGTGATCCTAATTTCTTCTGAGCGGCTTCAACTTAAATGTCACAGCTGTTTATTGGAAAAATTGTAATCATGCATTGAAATACAACAGCATTACTCGTGTAAATATTAACGTTAGTGCTGGACTCTGCATTGTTATTTCCTTCCCATAACATAGTTTTACTCTAGTTTATTTGCTCTTTCTGAGTATTATAATTTATAGGTGAGAATCAAAATCTGAGACCAGAGGACACAAAGTCCTACGTAAACCTGAAAATAAGTTTTAGGATTTTAAAACATTGACTATTCAGATCCAGAGCCATGTAATTGTGCAACAGTCGGATTCCGGAAGTACAGTACTATAGGGAAATAGATTTTTAATGATGACTTATAAGCATTTAAAGACAGGCTTCCTGTGAGATTCAAGGTTGTATGTTGATATGTTGCTGTATGCGTTTTTTTTTTTTAAACCATCAGTGGAATTTGTTGTGAAAGACACTATACTCTATAAGTGTATCACCTCACGGTCTCTTCCGCTTTTTCTGCTGGAATGGTATATGCCTCTGCAGTAGCATCAGTACTCACACCACGTGCCAAACAGAGTGTGTAGAGTATTGAGCCCACACTTTCTCTCACTTCTCTTGCCTGAATGTTTTATCTCTGCAGTTTATAATGTTCTGCTGGTAAAATTCTGCCAGGCTGGAGACGGGCCAGTTGGCCATGTGGTCAAATCAGACAGCAGGTGGACTCATCAGGATTTCGACAGCAGATTCATGCTTGTTCAATAATTATGGGAGTTCACGGATACTA
Organism: Rhodeus uyekii; assembly: GCA_037043235.1. Taxonomy (NCBI): domain Eukaryota; kingdom Metazoa; phylum Chordata; class Actinopteri; order Cypriniformes; family Acheilognathidae; genus Rhodeus; species Rhodeus uyekii. The sequence continues at coordinate 2,558,171 of JAWRVZ010000034.1, forward strand.
GAAACAACACACATATTGTTATTTGTTGTTTTAAGTTACATTGATCAAAACTTCATTCTTTTATGTGCAGTGATATGTTTTTCAATCCAGTCTTCAATCCATTAACTAAAAAAAAAAGTAGAATATACTTTTGTGAAAGCATTACAGGCACAAATCCTTTTATATTTATTTTGTTATTTGTTTAACAAAACTGTTAGGCAAACTTTATTTGGATGAAATTAACAATGAAGAAATTTTTCTACCCTTAATTTATCATAAATATGTTTATTAATAACTAATAAGCATAATTGGTTCTGAACCCTTCTGCATTGTACTGTAATTAAGGATGAATTTTCTGTTACAACCCTAGGAACTATTTTTGAATGATCATTTTTGGACAAATTTGAACCCTACTGTCTTTTCTCTATTGTCTTTAATGTTTATATTTTAAGAACAACAAAAATGTTAAGTAAGCATACCATCATGTTTTAATTTGACATTAATCACACAGGTCTATACGGATATGAGAAATAACCAACTAACCAGCTATGAGAAATAAGTGCAATTTATACTTTTGTGTGATATTCAGGGTAGTTGTGTATTATTTTCCCATGACTGTGGCACACAATAAGTAAGTGGCTCCACCTACTGGCTGTGCACTGTATCACTTTTTTTTTTTCACAACTAAAACATTTCTGTCTTGTCCAGAAGCAATTGTTTCAATGGCATGTGTTTATTTTAGTTATTTAACTTTTATGTTGCATTGCAAATTGGTGTTTTCTCTCTGTTATGTACAGAAGCCGAGAGTCTGAGCGAGAGCTGTTATCTGGTCTCTCCTCCCTCACGGCTCAATGTACCCTGAACCAAACACAGATTCTCCTGCTCGTCTCTCCACGCGACAGACAGGATCCCCCTATACGTGAGCAAAACATTCTCATTCACCCAAAGAGAGAAAATAGTTCACTGAATGAAAAGCCCTATATGACCAACACATAACCAATGTATCTTATATTATTATTCTTTCCTCCATTAAATTAAGTTTAAAAAAAGTAAAACCAAGTCATACTAACACTTTTTTTTCTCTCTCTCGCTGTTGTTGCTGTAGAGCTCATTATGGGAGTCCAAAGAGGCAGCTGCAGTTTTACAGGTACTGTACTTCTGCCCTTCATGTGTAAATATAGCCACCTCTCCACAAGATTACATAAAACACTTTCATCCATAACTCTGTATAGTACTGTAAAATGCAAAGATGGTCCCCCTGGAGTATTCTGGAGTTAAGTGCCTTGCTCAAGGACAAGGAATGGGGATTGTAAAACCAGTAACTTTCAGTTCCTAACATGAAACTTTTGTGTTAACGGCAAATATTTTTAACCATTTGTGGGGCTGGGTGATATAGTTTAAAAATACATCTTTGTATTTTGTATTTTTTTATATTTGGTATTCGCTGTATATGTCTATGTATATATAGCGACTTGGTATACGAGCAAATCTGTGTAAGAGCATGGAGGGTCGAATCGGTGTACGAGCATTGTATTGTGTCCGAGAAAAAATTTCCCTCACCCACACGCATTTTTGTGTGGAAATGTCCTAGTTCGTTCGTTCGCGGCTCCCGTGAGTTCGTTCGTTCGTTCGCGGCTCCCGTGAGTTCGTTCGTTCGTTCGCGTCACCCGTGAGTTCGTTCGTTCGCGGCACCCGTGAGTTTGTTCGTTCGTTCGCGGCTCTCCGTCTCCCACGACTTTCACTCTGGACTATCACTTTGTTTGTTTTCTGCACTATTATAATAAATTCACTCATTTGCACTTGAAACCTTGCTTTCCCCGCTCCCCCTCCTCCCTACTCTCCTCTCCTCAGCTGAAGTGCATTACAGTAAATTGTCAAGTATTTTTTGAGTTTAATTGTCAATTATTAATTAGTATTTATATGAGATCTTAATGGTTATAATTTTAACTGCAATTAATAGGGTAAAACCCCAAAAACATTTGAAAATATTTGGTCTTTTCTGTTCGTTTGGAATGAATAAATTGATTTTTAGTGCATTCTTATGGGGACATTTGTTTTGGTGTACGAGCATTTTGGTTTACGAGCTCGCTCTTGGAACAAATTAAACTCGTAAACCGAGGTATTACTGTATATGTTTTATATGTATGCTCTAAAATGCCATAAAAGACTTTTAAAAAAAATAAAAGTTTGGTGCCGATATTTAATGAAATTAATGCTTTTATTCACAAAGAAACTATTTTGTACTTTAGTGTAAACAAAACTACTATATACAAATGTTTCTACATTAAAAAAAATGCTGATCTTTTGGCCTTTCTGGTCATCAAATAATAATAAAAAAATAAAACAACATGGTTTCCACAAACATATTAAGCAGCACAACTGTTTTCAACATTGACAATAATTACTTTCTTGAGCCCCAAATCAACATATTAGAATAATGTCTGAACGACAATGTGAAAATTCACAGGAATAATGAAATTAAATATTAAATTGTTTTTTTTTTTTTTACATTTTAATGATATTTCACAAGATTACTCTTTTACTGTATGTTTTAAATATAAAAGGCTTTCATCACTTCTATGCTTTGATTTAGAAAATGTGTGGACAAAATACTGTATAATTATTCTAACGTTCTCTCACTATTCATCACAAGCATTCAGCACAATGATAAGTTATCTGTTTTCATCTTATCTGAGGGATACTACAGCTGTATCTGTAGCTCTCTGTTTAACTATGAACATATTACACAAAGGTGTAGTTTATCATGTTAACTATTCATAATGAGCCCTGCAGAGTCATTTGAGAGAACACTGAACATTCACTTACCAATCATTGTAGTGTTTCACACAAGAGACAGTCTGAAATGTGGAACGTAGACTCTTCCTGGCCTATGAAATGAGTTATATATTTAGAATGGATGTGACATCACAGGCAAATGGTGTATACTAAATAATAGATGCTACTGTTATAAGGAACGCCTGGAGTCTTTAGTCACAGGGAAATGAAGGAAACAGCAACATTTGCAGCAATGTCAAAGTTGCTTGGTCTGGAGAACTGTAATTAACAAAAGAGCAAATAAGCTACTGTGCGTACACATTAAAAGCTAATGTGTTTCCTGTTGTAATGGTCATCTGAGAACAGCACTCACCATTTACTGTATGAATAACTTTACGGTTTGCTGGGTTTGACTTCCACTCGAATATGTAATCTCAATCTTTCTCTCATTGTCATTGTTGTCTAAAGCAAAATATCTTCACTTAAAAACAACAAGGAGTGATATTTGCACAGGCACATAACACTTCCCAAATGTACATAAACGTTTTTGTTTTGTTTTTTTTATTTCACAAAAATAAAAACCCCAAAGGTAATATGCAATGCTTTTTCTTTTTCATTTTCCTTGGGATAGCTGAGTTGTACATTTAAATTTTATACTCGAATGAAACAGAGAACAAGCAAAAATGGCTTTTAGTACACTTCCTTGTGGTACAACATCAAAGGCTTTTAGAGCAAAAGTTGTCCTGAATAATTCATGTTTGCAGAGCATTCTTGCATTGCGATAGGTGCTCTAAACAAACTCTGTGACATTCGCCAAAGTGGGTGGTATCTGATGTTTTTGAGGGGTGGAGCGTTTTTCCTGTTCACTAATTGCTAAGGCTCATGTTAGAAAGACACTCAGTTTAAGGAGGAAAACGGCAGTCCTTTTTAGTGTGTGGACCACCATTAAGTTGTCAGATGAGCAGTGTAGTGCAAAATCCGTACGTGACTCGCCCGCCGAGGAACCGGGTAAGTACAAGGCTGGCACTTTAGCTGAACATGGGTCCCGCTTGAGGTGTTGTTGCATGTTGATCCTGCTCATGTCCACAGTCCGCTTGCAGGTTAGAAGCATGATGTGGAAATGGAGAGCAGTGCTTAGATCCACATATTAGATCCACAGTCTTCTGCAAGCTACTGCACCATGATGTTTTAGTTATGAGAGTAAAGAAAGCAGGTTCGCCCTTTCTGCCCACTGTAGAGCTTTTGCCTGGTATAAAGGTAAATCAAGATGTGGAAAATGAAGGTGAGGGTGTGATATAGATATGGTGGACTTTGTGTCAATTTGATATCTCTTTCTTGATATTTTTGTTGAGATATAGAGCCTGATGCTACATTTATGATGGACAGATGCTACATTTCTTTTTGTTTCAGACCAGAAATGACTCCTCACAGGACTAGAAATTCTCTTGAGATGTGGATTCAAATTATTAGATCTGAACAAGCATTGATCAACAATCAACCAGTGTTGATTCTGATTAAATGTTCTGCTCTTTTTAACCGTCAAAATTAGTTGTCATAATTACTTACAAGAAACCATCTATTTTTAATGATGTTAAATGGATGTTTGAATCAATTTTTAAAATATGTTATAGGTAAAAAAATATATACGGGGGGTTCTTGTATATAATTTTAGATTAATTTCAGTTCATTTGTCATCGACAGTCAGTTTTGGTATTGTTTGACCTGTGAATATTTTCAGCATTCCTCATGACAATTGCACACTATTTTCTAAAAAAAAAATAGATCTATGACTAAATGAATATTCTTCAAAACCAAAGATAAGATAATCAGAATACTTAACTTGTTCTTAATAAATAAATAAATAAACTTTATATATGATATCTTATGATTACGAAAAATAAAGGTGTTTCTTCTGCTATGGGTATTTTAGGGGGTACTTTATGAGGATTTAAAATTTAGAATCTCTCTCTAGATTATTTTTCAACTAACAATGTGCAGCAGTGATACTTTCTTTTTTATGAGAGTACGGAAAATGACTGCCACAGTGTCATTTCCAACAAATAAATATTGTTTAGCATTGTCTTGATTCCTTTTCTTGTCAAAGCTTTTTTCATAGCTAGCATTTTATCTGTAATTAATACACAATACAACATTTTCACACTTTGTACGTAATTTGATAACTATGGTATAGCTTGACTAAAAATAATTTATATGACAAACATTTTTTAATACCCTGATTTAAAATAATAATAATATTTGTCTTCTCACAATCATGCTCTATACTAACCATGTTGTCTCTTTAATGACCAAGAACACTAACATTGCAAATTTTATTGGGGCAAAAATTGTTCTGTGTGGTGGAAAAGCCTGTAATAAAATTAAAATCATGTATCAGATTTAAAAAAATTTTTTATTATAATTATAACATATAATAACTTCTATTTTATGGCAGATTTTGTTAGTATAAGGATAAAAATAAAATAAAAAGTATAAAAAATAAGTAAGGAAGGGTTGATAATTCACGATAATTCAGCAATCTTCATATAGCAAGAAGGAAAATGTTATTTTTAATAAAAATCGACCACAGGGACCTAAAAGTGCCAAAAGTTGAAGAAACATCTATACAATATAGACACATTTGATATTTAGGCCTCTGTTTGTGCTGTCTTACTACAAGAGAAAAGTGCATCGTGTACTCTTTTAGGATTCTGGCCTTTGTTGGGGTCAGTGCCAGTCTATTTTTGACCGTCATACGTTAGGACGCTGATTTATCAGACTGGATTCTGGATAGATTTGGCATTCGGGTTCTTCAGAGCAACTGCGACAGGCCTCACACAAGCATTCTTCACGCATGCCTGAATGTCCACGCCTATCTGTTGCTTGATCATGCATGTGTATGGAAGAGTAAAACTCTCACTTTGTGAGCACCTGAAATATTGTACAAAGACTGTCCGGGTTTAAATTTGTCATTTTATTTGAGTCTCACAGGGGAAGAGGGGCCCGTAAGGGTGACCTCTGAATGCTGTGCATGGACGTTTGAGTATGGTGTTGATTGCCATGGGCGGCGGGCGCTATTTAAAGCAAAGGCTCTGACCTGCAACAGTCTGCTGGTCACTGTCATGCCACTCGCTTCACTCTTGTGTCTGTGAGACCCTGTCACCTGGACGCAGGGCATGTTTGGCACTCACAGAAGCAGTCTGACTGAGTTGCGGGTTGGGCACGCCGGCCGCAACTTCAGTCGCCAACACAGTGTCCCCTCCGAACCCCTGCAGATCCCCAAGAATGGACCGCCGGGGAACAGCATTCGAAGGAGCAGCAGCATTAGCAGCAGCAAGATGCTGTCCCTGTCCTTCAGCGAAAGCATGCGAAGCGACATCGACCGCTACCTGTCTGACCAGGGCCTGTACCCTTTGCGGCAGAGTGGGGGGGAACTGGGTGAGATTAGGAGTCTGCGAGAGGTGCGGGCGGCTGCCCAGCTCAAAAACCTGGAGGACTTTCTAAGGACCAATGGCGTGTCATTACAGGAGTCCATCTCCTTCCAGACTGGCATGAGGTACAGGTAAGCGCCAGAGAGGAAGTCTTGCTTTGTAGTTTGGGATTGAGTTTCACAGTGTTACAGTTTTAGTTTTAGTTAACAATTACAACAATGCTTTCAACTGTTCTTAAAGTCCATCAAAGCTGGTTATAATTTTGCCACCAATCTTCATGGTTATCTTGATGTAACAGTACCTCTTGGTCTATTGGTTGTCACTTTGGTGGTGTAATGGAGTTTGTTTGGGCCCGTATTGTGTCACCCGGGGAGAATAGCAAGTGTTAATCAGAGACTGAAAGGGGTCCGGACCAGCTGTGTGACTTGGATTAAGTGCTTTGCTTTTAGGAGGGCATTAGTCCCATGGTGACCTGCTGGTAAAGTGTTTGGGTCCTCACATGACTTTCTCTTCAACAACAGATCAGGCATATCAATATATCCATTAGAAATGATACTTGGTAGAAATGTTAAGTGACGCATTACTAGTCATACTTGTTTTAATGCTGCAGTGGTAGCACTTTAAGGTTAAAATAATTAACATAAGGTAATTCATTATAGGTATAAAGACCTAACATTTTTATGACATTATAATTAATCTTGGTGAAGGTTAATGGTAACAATTTGCATTAAGGTCTTATTCATTAACATTACAATAGGTAATGCATTTGTTAACATGAACTAAGCATGAGCAATCAATGTTTTACAGCAGTTATAAATCTTTATGTTTAATAATTATAAAGTTGTTCAGTGTTTGTAATAATACGTTAAATAATGCTAATTTATAAAAAATGTAATACAAAAATTTATAAATGTAATAAAATAGATTTAAAAAATAAAAATTAGGTAGATGCAAATGTTAGTTCATAATATCTGCTGTATTGCTCTATTATTTAATTAATGTTAATGAGTCTAATCTTATTGTGAAGTTTTACCACAGCAATCATAAATCATTACTAATTTATCTGTAAATTGAATGTTGTGTTGTTTTCCAGTGATGCTTGTGTATGGCTTGGAAATTTAAAATTCAGGGTGTCTGTGCCTTTGATCAGGGACAGTTGGTGTTTTGATTAAAGGGGTGTAGAATGTCGACAGTCTGTGTCTTCTCTTTTTGGTCAAAGACTGTTCATTGTCACACAGATCGCACACATTATCGCACAGATGATTATATTGTAGAGGATAAATAGCACAACTAATGCCAATGGCTTTAAAAAATGCAAACGGAGAAGGAAGGGTAACACTTAATACAATCCTGGCTGTTTTTACTCGCATACTGAATCTGCAGTAATTAAACAAGCATCATGAGCAAGTAGGTTGTCTAGTGAGGCAAAGTGAGAATTATCTTCCTGCTAAACTGCTCACTGTTTACAGTGCTGACTTTGTATACCGAATGCTGATATTCTCAGGCTGGCATGTTGTTGCTGAATTGTTGAAAGCTGTTGTCTATTTTCTACCTGCCACATGCTCTCAGTTCATACGTCTATATTGGTCTATTTATATATATATCTAAATCCATCATCAACTTTCTTTACCATCCTTTTTTCCTGTGTGGATTAAAATAGTCTGTCATGTCTGAACAGTTCTTAGCAACTATGTTTAAATAAAAAAAAATAAAAAATGTGATTTTTTCACTGCAGAATGTTATTTGGAAAGAATACACTGGATCTTTTAAACCACTGCAAATGGGAAAAAATTGCGTTTTGAGTCCGGACAGTGTAGTTATTCCTTCTACTGACAGACCAAGTTTGTAGCACTAACCTCATGGACTACTGTGTCCAATTGTGTCCACTAGGTGGCAGGAATTCCATATCAACTTGACATCACATGTGCTGCTACTGTATGTCTGTGTCAAAGACGGGACTAGTGAGTTCATTTGTCAACTTCTATTTTCATAGAATGACTTATTTATAATCCTTACTGAGATGACATTTTTATGGATTTAAGACATTAAGTCTTGCCGTGATTCACTGTTTGTCCCAGAATCCCGCCGTAGTCCGAAAGCAGCACAATGCAATTTAGCTGTCATCCCAAGACTCCTGGACTTGAATGTAATCTTTTAACCGTACAAGAGTAATAATTAATAACTAATTGAGTGCCGAGCAGAAGGGAGTTGAAGTCCCTGCCTCTGACTATGTCTCTCTGTCTTTGTCCTGCAGAACTAATGAGGCAGGCCTCTTTTCTGCTCTACTTCCTCTTCAATTAAAGGCCGCCGCTCATTCTGTCTCTTTGTTTTTTCTTCTGTTTCCCTTTTTATTTTTTGTGTGCTATTTCACCTTAGGGAATGTACTCTAGATTAAACATGCACTTAAATAATGTAGCATAGCTTATACATACACACGCACACACACACACACACACACACACACACACACACATATATATATATATATATACATATACAGTGTAGTTAGGTTATGTCGACGGCCTCGGGGGTTGCAAAAAAGCATTGAGATAACCGATGGCCGAGATAACCCATATAACATATATTACTGATTACCTTTTTGTGTAAGATCACATTTCGAATTTCAAATGTTGTTCGCATGATGTCAGTTATCCATAACTGTTCAGGCTCGGTAAACATTGCTTGTGCGCGAAATTCACATAATAAGAAAACAAACACAAGTCAGAATTAGAATCAGAAGAAAAAGAAAAAAAGCGTTTTGTGTTGATCATCGGATGAGATGAGAAGGGCCCGCCCTCATGGCAGCACAGCCAATCATGTCTTCATGATCATGCCAGCTCTCAGAGTGAGGGTGGAAGCGCAGCTGTCAGAGTGAGGGTGGAAGCGCAGCTGTCAGAGTGACAGTGCAAGCGTGGCGAGCAGGCTGTCAGCTGTCAGAGCCAAAGACAACAACCCTCGCAAGAAAGAAAAATGAAAATGTATTGATGTACATAATGTGAGTTATTAAATTACCATTACATGCTCGTGTTTTTGGTGTCTTTTTACACAACAGTGTTGCCGCGATTTGTTTTGAAGCGATCGGCATTCATCAAAAAAAAAATAATGCAATGCAATGTAAAATGCATATGTCTTTCTGGATCTCGTACATTTGCTTTATCACGTCGGCCTTCTTTTTCCATCCTGAAATGGTGTTTGCTGGAATGCCATGCTGATGACTAAGTTCTGCCGATTTTGTTCCTTTTTCTAGCTGCAGTACGATTTCATACTTTTTTAGAAGAAAAAAAAACGTGTGAAGTGGTGATTTTGTCCCTCTTTTTTGTCGAGATATTAGATTTCGGCGACATAAAAGAATCGACATAACCCACAAGAAAATACTAAGACAAATAGGGAGTTTGGCAGTTCCACTTCAAAAACATCGACATAATAGGATTGGTGAGTTAACCGTGACTCGAGATGAGAGAACTCCACTGTATGTATATACAGTGGGGCAAATAAGTATTTAGTCAACCACCAATTGTGCAAGTTCTCCCGCTTAAAAAGATGAGAGAAGCCTGTAATATTAATCATAGGTGCACCTCAATAATGAGAGACAGCATGAGAAAAAAAAATCCAGAAAAACACATTGTCTGATTTTTAAAGAATTCATATTCAAATTATGGTGGAAAATAAGTATTTGGTCACCAACAAAAAAAGTATGATTTCTGGCTCTCACAGACCTTTCCGTTCTTCTTTAAGAGGCATCTCTGTCCTCCACCTGTATTAATAGCACTGGTTTGAACTCATTATCAGTATAAAAGACACCTGTCCACAACCTCAAATAGTCAGACTCCAAACTCCATTATAGCCAAGATCAAAGAACTGTCAAAGGACACCAGAAACAAAATTGTAGATCTGCACCAGACTGGGAAGACTGAGTCTGCTATAGGCAAGCAGCTTGGTATGAAGAAATCAACTGTGGGATCACTGATTAGAAAATGGAAGACATACAAGACCACTGATAATCTCCCTCGATATGGGGCGCCACACAAGATCTCACCCCAGGGGGTCAAAATTATCACAAGAACGGTGAGAAAAAAATCTTAGAACCACACGGGGGAACCTAGTGAATGGCCTGCAGAGAGCTGGAACGGAAGTAACAAAGGCTACCATCAGCAACACACTACGCCATCAGGGACTCAAATCCTGCAGTGCCAGACGTGTCCCCCTGCTTAAGCCAGTACTGTCCGGGCCCGTCGGAAGAGAGCATTTGGATGATCCACAAGAGGATTGGGAGAATGTCATATAGTCAGATGAAACCAATATAGAACTTTTTGGTAAAAACTCAACTTGTCGTGTTTGGAGGAGCAAGAATGCCGAGTTGCATCCAAAGAACATCATACCTACTCTGAAGCATGGGAGTGGAACCATCATGCTTTGGGGCTGTTTTTCTGCAAAGGGAACAGGACGACTGATCCATGTAAAGGAAAGAATTAATGGGGCCATGTATTGTGAGATTTTGAGCAAAAACCTCCTTCCATCAGCAAGGGCAATGAAGATGAAACATGGCTGGGTCTTTCAGCATGACAGTGATCCCAAACACACCGCCCGGGCAACGAAGGACTGGCTCCGTAAGAAGTATTTCAAGGTCCTAGAGTGGCCTAGCCAGTCTCCAGATCTCAAACCCATAGAAAATCTTTGGAGGGAGTTGAAAATCTGTGTTGCCCAGTGACAGCACCAAAACATCACTGCTCTAGAGGAGATCTGCATGGAGGAATGGGCCAAACTACCAGCAACAGTGTGTAAAAACCTTGTGGAGACTTGAAGAAAACGTTTGACCTCTGTCATTACTAACAAAGGTTATATAACAAAGTACTGAGATGAACTTGTGTTATTGACCAAATACTTATTTTCCACCATAATTTGCTAATAAATTCTTTAAAAATCAGACAATGTGATTTTTTTGGAAAAGAATTCTGATTCTGTCTCTCATTGTTGAAGTGTACCTATGATTAATATTACAGGACTCTCTCATCTTTTTAAGTGGGAGAACTTGCACAATTGGTGGTTGACTAAATACTTATTTGCCCCACTTTATATATATATATATATATATATATATATATATATATATATAAATATTAATCCATTCCGGCCCTCTAAAACAGTGGTCCCCAACTGTTCGCGGACCAGTCGGTGAGGAAGTGTTTGAATAATCGCGCACATGAGTTCATACCTTCGAGACAGACGATACAGTAGCGGCATGTGCGGAGGAGGATGGAGGGATAGCGTAGATTACGTAAATTACGTAGATAACGCAAACACTTGCTCGTATCTCAGAATACTCATATGTCGGGACGCTCGTATCTCAAGGTATTACTGTATATACTCACATACATACGTAGCGAGGGTCAATATTAACATGAATTTCACGTCTTTGCATTTATGTTCTCATCTGTTTTAATGCAGAAGCACTTGAGTTGCATAAACCGTGTTTGAGAATGATCCAAAGAGCATGTTACTCCAGTGGAGGAAATAATTAATAGTAGAGGTGAATAAATGCATCAACACGTCCTGCAGTCTGGCATAATCTCAGTACATCAGACTAATTAGGATAATCACATTCTGAAAAATCACATTCTTTCTGCAGGCCGATACTGAGCTAAATAAGACCCATAAGACATGGTTCACTGGGCCTGGATTAGACAGTGCTATAAAACTGCCTTAAATGGAATGGATTCCGTCACATTTTTGTCTTTCCTTTATATGAAAGTTAGCTTTTGTATTTAATTTATATCTCCTCTCTGTTCATTGTGAATCATGGATTAGTTCTCTCAAGGTTAGTTCTCTCTCCCACTGTCTACTCACTGTCCTATTATAACAAAAAGGCAAAGATGCCAAAAATAATTTTTAATAAATAAACAAAAAAGAAAATCATATATGATTACCTGTGACAGTTGTTTCTTGAGCTCACACTTACAAATGATTGGATAGAGTAAAATAAGCGTGTGTGGTGTGCTGTCCAAGAGCATTGAGGGCTCCAAGCTTGGAATTTTAACCCAGAGTTCTACTCTGTATCCCCGGCTGAGAGTAGTCATGGCGGAGGGATGCCGAAAACTGTAGAGAGTTGGCTGTGTGTGCGTGTGTGGAGATTTACTGTGTTTACTATGGGCGTAGTTAGTAAGCGTGTTGACATCATCCATAGCAATAAGGTCAACCCTCTTTCTTTTAGCTTTAGACTTCTGTCTATTCTTTAGTAAAAGTTGGTCTCAGCAGCTTTGTGAATAGGTTTTAATAGAAAATGTCTCTGGTTACGACTGTAACCTTTGTTCCCTGAGAAGAGAACTTGCTCTGTGTCATATGACAACATTTTGGGGTAATGCCCTCTACATACAAGTGTCTGAACCACGTGTAAAACTAGTCCGATCTTGAATTTTGCTAACTTATTACGTTGCATGCACCAGTGGAATGTGGAAGCTATTAAGTGACGCTGGCACACAATAAAGTCAGCTTCTAGTAGGTCAATGTAAGATGCTCCTAGGCTGGGATGGTGAATGTTCAATTTTCAGGGAGGAAGGAGGCGGGAACCGGCAGACGTTTTAAATACTTTAATTCCAAAATTAAACCTAAATACAAAATAAAAGTAATGGCGGCAGTCCCTCACGGATGACTGCCGCCCACACAAAACATAATATAAAGTCCAGGCCTGGTCCTCTCTCATCTTTCACTGTCGTCGCTCCTCCTTTTATGCCTCGTCTCCTCCGTGAGACGAGATACCGGTGGCTTCGCAGGTGACACTCATTATCAATCACGCCACCGGCTCTCGTGACGCTCTGACGGTCCCTCAACCCCGCCCTGCTCGCCACACAAGGTTTTCTCCTTATCACCAGGGACCAAAGGCATCAGCGTGTTACCCTAATTATACAGAATGGATTTCCCCTCAGGAAGAACCCCTTGGTTTTCAGTCATCACTGCAGGGGTCTCATGTGCAGGAGGCAGAAAGGTATAACAATGAACACCGAATCCATGAGCCCTAGTAGCCTCTGGAAGTGCTTCACAGTGATGCCATGACCTAGCTTTATCCTGGACAACATTCCCAGAATAGACTCTATACGAGCAGGACAAAGTTGCGGCTGCATCATACTCGGGTGCCATACCACGTACAGGAACGTAGTTCACTTGTTTTCGTGTTGAGTCTCAACCCCAAGCATCTTATTTGGCCAAAAATGACATTTCGATCCTGAACTGCCATTTCTATGGACTGGGCCAGTGTTAGCCAATCACTGATGTAGTTCAACACATAGATGCCCTTGAGTATCTGGCATGCATTTGGTGAATGCGAGAAGGGAGAGAGCCAGACCAAACGTAAGAACCCGATATTGGAACGCTTTGCCCCAAAAGTGAACCTCCGGAACTTCCTATTAGAGGAGGTGGACTCTTTTTTTTTCACAATGTCATTTTGGAAAGTGCATTTGCCTCATCTGCCAGTCTGTCATTGCTATACCGAAGGGGAATGTGGAGCAGCATTTTCAGACTGCTCATAAAAACGACGGTCCTACGGCACTAACTTTCCTCCGAAAAGCAAACTGAAGAAGGCATAACTTCAAAAGCAAGGTAGTAACCGAAGCTTCGTTCCGAAAAATTTACTTTGTGCAAGAGCTCTATTGTGCTATATGGGTTCATGTAGTTATGCAAGCTACACCAACATATATTGTGCATATAATTCTGAATATATTTAAAAATAAATATATGTTTTGTATTTTTATAGTAGGTAGATCATTTTGACTTGGTCATTTTGTAAGTAGCTCACAATCCAAAAAAGTGTGGGCAACCCTGCTGTAGACCCTACCCATACATTATGTCTAAAAATGTATCTATTATATTCCTTTGTTCTGTTTAGGACTGCTGTCGGACTGGCTGTACCCCTCCAGGTCTGCCCAGTAAAAGGCCAGGCTGTATGAATTCAAATTTAAAGAAAGTGCAGTTAGTTAGTTTTTTTGAGAGCGTCTGGAAGATGGAGCAGTGTAAGAGGACCGTAGGCGCTGTAGAAGTGGATTAAGCTGCTCATGCAGCATAACCTTGAAACAGGAGACCCAGCATTTCAGCCTTATAACTGCTGCGCTATAATAGATCTTTTGTGGGGTTGAATTTGTGCTGATCTTAGCAATCTTTCCCTGAGTAACGGAATTTGTCTTGCAGAAGTTTGTTTCGCAATAAATACAGTATAGTCCAAAGGTCTGCCATCACTCATCAAATTGCTTTTACTAAATTTATATTAAGAAAAAGCTTTGTTTTTGCAAAATAAATAAATGTATAAAAAAGTTAATGTGCAAAACGATTAAATTATTCTAAAATGTTTAAAAAGCATTACACCATTTCTAGTTTGTGTTTATACTCATATTTTTCCCATATTTAAATTTAAACTTCCTATGCACAGAATGGACAAAGAGGGGCCTTAAAGTCAAACATGTTGAGAACCACTGTTTTACATCATAAACTTAATATTTTAAATATGGTTTCAGACGTTTACACTCTTTTTATGCACAATCTGAACATGTACTTACATGCAAAGACTATTGAACCAGGACAGATGTCAGATTCCCAATGTCTGCACTCTTCTCCTTCTTAGACCTGTAAGGTTTTATTTTTATTTTTACGGAGTAAAATGCAATCACACTTTTGTGCGCATCATTTGGGGAAAGAAAGCTTATGGAATTGCAATTTTCTGCAACATGTTCATTTTAATTTGTTGATCATTACACTTCACAACATAATTTTCCTTGCTTTGCAGACTAGCTCAGCATCACTGAATTTCAGCAGCTGGTGTATGTAGCTGTAATTGCTGTCAGTGTTTTGCTGCAGTAATTGCAGTGTTGTCCACCTGGTGTTATTATTACCTGCTCAGGCTCTCACACATCAAATACTACTTTTTATAAAATCAAGTGGGATTTACATGTTTTCCCTTTAACTATGCTTGTCTGTTCACGTGACATATGTTTGTTCCACCTATAATCTCTAAAACTCATGACAGCTCTAGTATGTTAACCACACAGCGTTTGACATTGAGAGGCAAAGCAGCTGCTCGATTTTGAGTTCGATTTTGCATTAGAAGTCTTCTCATCATAGGGAGTAATGGGGATGTTACAGTCTAATGAGATGTAGCTTATGTGAAAAGACTTATATTAAATATATTTATTTATGGATTTCGCACTATTACGCAATATATTGGGTGGCACATTTTCTGAGAAGCCTGTGGTGTGTGTGTGTGTGTGTGTGTGTGTGTGTGTGTGTGAGCACACTTAATTCTCTTTAATGTCATCAGGATTGCAGAGCTTTAGGATATGTTGAGTCTTTTAAAGGAACCTCCAGGGCTCTGACAGAACAAAGTTATTAGTATACATGAGAATGACTTCATGAATGCCTCCCTGTGTTTGCTCCTTTTTTAAGAGAAGCTGATGCATTATATGTACAGGAACATCCTTTTTTGATCAAGATTTAGAGTTACAGTTCATATGACTGCATAAGGGAGAGTGAAATCTTTAAGGTGCCTTTTTGCTTTCATTTATTCATTTTAAAAGTATAAATATTTTATGTGATCTTTCAGTTAATTTGAACATTAACTTTCGAGCAAAACATTTTTTTTCTGTATGCTTACGTCATCACCACTGATCTGATAAAGTTCTTGGTTGATTCCCGCAGAGAAGCCTCAAGCAGAATGAGTTGGCGCGCTCTTTTGTTCCAATCTCCTGTACTCAGGGCTTGAGCACTCTCAGCTAATGGGTAATTCACAACATTAACTGCCACAATTAATGTTCAGATACTCATAAAGTCTGTCTTACAAAGATCTGGTTACAAAGATCTGTTAGTTTTGTGTACTTTATGTACCTCTTAACTGATTTTTCATTGATTGTGTTATCTGTTAAAGGAACAGGCAGTTTGAAAATGTTGTTGTTGCAAACCCCAACCCCAGTTGTTATTGTTTTCCCCCCCTGATCAGCACAAAAGTACACAGTTATTTAAGGAATTGTTTTGCAGATCTTCACATGCAAAGACCAAAAAGTCTTATGGACGTAGTATGCTAGAATGTAACCCCAAAATCAAACAAGCAGTGCTAATGTAGCGTATATTAGCACCGTTTGTTGTTTGCTTTTCAGATCTGATTGAGCACTTGGACCCAGATATGCTTAACAAGCAGCCTTCTGAAGTCATATGATTGGCATATGGTCTACTACTGGCATATTTCTTAGCCTGTATGATGTTTTTTGGTGTGCTGTAATACTGCCAAAGAATGATTGATATGATTTTGATAAGAATGATAAGAATGATTTTATAATTTAGAATTAAAAGACATTTTTCCAACCCTGATTTTAACTCTCTGATTTGAACGCTATTTGAAGGGCCGTTTCTGCTGTGAGACTTCTGTATAAACATTCACTGCTTTGATTGCCTGGCATCTTTGCATATGAAATAGCTGAGTATTACATGTGAAACTCTCGAGAAAACTTTTACTGCGTTTTTACAATTACATCTCTCAAGAATAACTAGTCGTGAAAAGTGTTGATTATAACATTATGTTTAGATCTATAGTATTCTATTTATATTCTGACATGAAAGTTTGCAGTGATGAGTATTGTAGCCTTTCACAGACATGTTGTTGCATGAATGTAATGATCTTGTCATTGTATCTTGACAGAACAGATTTCTTGTGCAAACAATGAAAAATAAGAGATTTGTTGATTTATTATGGGAGTTTTTGCACGTGTCCAGAACTCTGTAACTGATAACCTTATTTGCTGACACGTAGACAAAGAATATCTGACTCTACATGAAATATTACATATTATAAATCATTGGTCACATTAGAATTAACACAGTTACTTACATATTCCCGAATTAATGTCAAGTCCATACCGTAAAAGTCTGTTTGCAAAGCCTGTGCTGAAATTGTGACTGATTTACCAAAGAATCCAGAGTGAAGTGTAGACAGACTGTAAGATTGTAAGACAGGGACAAAATTGTCTTTGACTTTCTTCTGCAGAAGCAGTCTTTTTTCCAAAATCCACAACGAGTCGTTCTCTGGGCTTGGTTACAATAAAAGGTGTTTTTAGACTAACAAAGAAGTTTTCACTTCTATAACATACAGGATATTCTTCTAGTATGATATATCAAAAGCTCAAGGAAAATTAGACTTCTCAGTTCACGACCCCTTTAAAAATCCCAGATGATCTACTTCATTCACTCAACTGTCACAGCTTTCCTTATGTAATGGATGTGATGGGGCTATCAGACTCTGATATAGAATTACAAAATAACCTTAATGAAATTCATACTCTAAAAGGTTGAGCATATAGTGCATAGTATAAGTGCATAGTGCGTAATTTGGGAGACAGCTGAGTTTTTAAAAGCTCAGCTTAAAGGTGCAATGAATAGTTGAGATGGTGTTCTCACTTGAAACAGCGTAGAGGCTTGGACCTGGACACCTGGACTTCTTTAACAATACTTTTATGATAGTTTTAGTTCGTTTTTTGTTGTTGTTGTTTTTTTGTTTTTTTGGGAGCTTGCCAGTCTACGGTTAATGTTCTCTCCACCACTTGATAATTCAAATATTTTCTGTTTGGAACAACACAAGTAAATACAGAATTTTTGGATGAACTCAATTAATCCTCAAAGTTGTGAGTCTGATGTGGATGATTTGGGATTTTTTGGATGGAGCGGTTTGTTCTCTGAGAAGTAATGGTTGTATGTGTGTACTTCTGGTGAGAGCTGGAGCCCTGCGGTGAAGCTCACTGTGGAGAGACTGAGCTCTGCTGTGAGGTGGGAGATGATTGAATGGCTCTGGAGGATTTTCCAGAGCTTATTTTACTGTGTATAAGTGTGGAGTTAGGCTTCTAATCAAAAGGCAAGAGGGAGAGTTTGACAGTTTAAATGGAGTAGAGGTTTTTGAAGGGCTTGGAGGTTAAAAACAAGGAACAATGGGAGATTATTGCTTTTGGAGATGTATGACCCCAGCCAAACTCCCAAATGAAAGGTCATCTCCCTTTATGAGAAGAAAGGAGATCTCAGCAATTTTTTCATCTTTTACAATGAAGTAATTTCCTTATCACACTGTTTGTACCTCCTGTTGTACCTTGAAATAATACAAATACATATGCATTTACAAATAATACATGTCATTGTCATTGCAAGTAATAACAGCAGTGTCCTGTAGTGTGACTTGCTATAATCCATATAAAGCGGTTTAAAACCAATAATTAATTTGGGAGACAAATATATCCAAAGCAATTTACAATGCACTTAAGGTGCACACGCACACGCACACACACACACACACACACACACACACACACACACACACACACACACACACACACACACACACACACACACACTCACACACACACATACACATAGAGTGTATATATAGTCCTGCATACTTACAGTTACTATGCAGTCTTCTAATTTCTTCTACTTACGATAGGGTTTTTAGTGTGATAGCACAGACTTTAGAGTGAAGAAAATCCTATTTATGTTTTATCTCTAATATTCTCTCTTCATCTGTAATTCTAAGAGGGTTTTGATTCAAGCCTCTCACCTCCAGACTGACAACCTTTCCAACAAATGCCCCCACTAAAACAAGCACCCTTAACACAGAGGCAAACCTCTAGCTACCAACAGCTAATGCATGCAAATCTTTTCTTTCTCAAGTACACTTTACACATCCCACCTCTCTCCTTAGAAAGGTCAGCTCTCTCCTGCTGTAACACTAAGCCTCATACTCAACCATTTGAGACATAATGGGCTGCAGCTCTGGTTTCCATTCAGTAATGATAATTCAATTACTGCTTGTGCATCCAGCTGCAGTGACATTTAAAACTAGTCTGTAAATCTAACACTGAAAATACTAGCAGTGATGACGGATTTGATTTACAATAGTGTATCAGAGGGGCAGGAGGGTAACAGGTGCGCATGAGGATTGCAGTGGCTATTCTCGATATGTACAACTTGTAACTTCAGGGTTAATCCTTTCAGAGGGTCACAATGACACAAATACATCTGTGACCATGACAAACTGTAACTTTGTTCTTATCCCCTTGTTTATTCACAGTTTCCAGTAAGTGATCACATTTCAGTAGTCCTGGAACACCTTAGAGCTTAACATATTTTTTAGGGAACAATTCAATAGCATTCAGTAGATGCCAGAGATGATAGAGCAGAGCAGTAGTGGTTTAGGTAAAGTGCTAGTGTTAATTTAAAAATATATATATATTTTGATGAAAGTAGACCTACAGTATATATATCAACATTTACAAAGAAATTGCGTGTGTGTGTGTGTGTGTGTGTGTGTCTGTGTGTGTGTGTGTGCTTACCCCCTTAAATACACAAATCTTCAGAACACAAATTAAGATATTTTTATTATAATCTACCACTTTTTCGCTTTAAAAAGTTCATAAAGAGATTATACAACTGATATATATTAATTTTCTGATCAATTTTCTGAGAATTGATCACTTTATATGATTAACAGATTTAATTTAAGAATAAAAAAATTTTATTCACATATTAACATGGATATAAACAACATTGTTTTTTTTGGTCTTTATTTATGTGTGCTCCAGAACCCGTGTCAGCTTAGGTTAATATTGCCATTAATATTTGCATAATATTTCAGCGTGTTATGTTAGCGTGTGCCGTGCCTGTGATTCTGAATCTAACAGCCTCATCTCTGCAGTTGCAGAAGACACTGGTTGCCAGCGGATTGGAGTTTACAAATCTAAAGACACAGAGTTTCTTATCTCATCTCAAGCCTTGATTTCCCGTCAGTTCCCTCTCTCTAGTATGATGAAAGATGCCTGAGTTCAGGATCCTGTCTGATGTAAATGGGCCACTGCTTTGCTCGAGCCTGCTGGCAGAGTCTTTGTCCTGAGGCTATCAAGTGTCAAAGTGCCATTCTGGAAGCTCTGTACGTTCGCTTAAGCCATCTGTCCACTTCCTTTCATCTAGAGGTGGAATGACACACATTCCTCTAATCCCGAGTGCATGAAAACCGGGTAGTCGCTCAGTGGTTTTATGAGATGCTTTAGGAAGCATGCTTTAGGCTCAGTAATGTGCTAGAGATGCGGGAATAGCGTGTGTCATTTGTGTGTCAGATTAAAAGAGAGCTCATCTCACTGTTTACGGTCTGCGGGACGTTCACTCATATGCACATTCACAGCCATCCTCGCAATCACGCTAAGGACCACGGCAATTAGCTTAGACTACGGAATTGTACTTTTTTAAATCGTTGGCTTCCCCTCTGATATCTGACTTACAGCTGTCTTATGATTTGACTATGTATCTTTCCATCTATACTTTTTAATATAGCATTTTTATTTGTAGCACTGTATTCAAGTAATAAAATGTGTCCAAAAGGGAAATGTTGAACATGTTTTATGTATAGTGTTATTTTAAAATTATTTTTAAAAATCTGTAAAAAAAATCTGTAGCCTATATATTATCCATAAAATAAGAATTTTGAGTATTTTTTTGTCATGTCTTGTTCATGAGAATAAAATTCTTGAATGGAATTTAAGCCATCTGCAAAATAAGTAATCAGAAACGAAGTTTAGCGCAAAATCTGCATTCTGCATAATCTTATATTATTTGTCATGAGTATTTATGGTCGGTCAGACTGCATAATATCATTTAATATATCAGATATCATTTAATTCCAATGCTCATATTTGGCTAATGTCAAATAAAAATAAAGAAAATAAGAAAAAGTAATCAAACTACAAGCAACAGCACAATAAATACCAATAAAGCAAAGATACAAATAAAAGAAAGAGTCCTTTTCAGGTTGTTTAGGTATCTAACAGTATTTGAAGTACAGAAATTGAATAAAGTAATTAATGACATTGCATACAATCTTCACTGAGATTAATGCAATTGCAAAGATTAATCATTATTAAATTAATCATTGCAAAAGCTATTCAGCCAAGAGCAGTGAGTGATTTCCTTGTCTTTTGTTGTTTGATTAAAATGAAAAACACAGACAGCAGGAAAATTAGGCCGCTGTCACTTTATGCACGGATCCAAGATACTGATACTGACACACATGCGTTGTCTTTGAAAACAGAGTAAATGACTGGTCATATTAGAGCATACGGCACTTGCATTGAACAAAGTTTACAAGCAGTGACTGTTTTGTCCACGTTTTTTTATCATTGCTGTTGTAATGTTCCGTATTAATAAGCCAGAATGTGTATCCTTTTATAGCTGCAAATTATAGATGCATCAGATTTAAGATTTATGAACCGTGGGTGGAGAACGGTATGTTTGGAATTATTTATTTATTTTTTTACAGAGAACTGTTACACCCTCTGAAGTCTACTCATTCGAGAATTGTACTCATTTAAATTATTAGAAAAAGTAAAAAGAAGAAAATGCCACATTATTTTAAAGTAGCAACTCTTTTTAACATGTGACGATCTCAAACCAGAATTGTGTTTGTCATCAGACATTCTGTCAAGCGTAGGCAGTGTGGAATATCAGGTACGAGCTGATCTAACACAACATAGCGTGAGCTTAGACCTTCCCACTTTCTCTCCAGTACACACTCTCTCTCTCATGCTTGCTTGCACACTCGTCATACTATGCTGTTTTATATACTCTCACATAGCATTTATGCATTTGTTCAGCACACAATACTGGGTGAAGATCTAAATCAGAAGACGAGGTATGAAAATTCACTGTCAGTTAACATTAGGAACAGACCGTTTGGGCAGACAAGAATCAACTGAAGAAAGTGGGGGAAAAAGAGAAGCTACTTCCCTTGCATTGCAGACAGAGAAAAGCGGAGAAGAGCAGATAAGCGTGTGCTTGATGTGCTGCAGTGTGACGTGGATGGATGTGGAATTTCTCCCTTGTTCTGTGTGTTGATGTGATTGGTGCCCAGAGCCCATCGCTTCACAGGCTTCTGCTACCCTGGAGCCTGAGCGCAGGAATTCACTCTCACAGAGACTAGCACACACTAGCATTGAGACGCTTACACATGTTTCACACGCACACACAGACGCTACATGGACAGATACACACTCTGGCAGCACTTCAAAGCAATAACTGCACTTGTGGTTAAAACAGAGTGTTGCACTCACCTTTTTGACAGCTGCCACATCCATTTTGACCTTTTTAACAGTTTTCTTCATGTTTTGAGAAAACAAAAATACTTTTCCTCGGGACAAGAAGACACATTTTAATCGTTGAGGTAACAACATTGGTGCCTCCTGGGAGATTTTAGGACTTTCTCTTCATAGCATCAGCATCCTCACTCTGGTAAATCTGTCTGCGGGAGCCCCTTGACAGGATGCAAGTGTCATTTGTGTGCACGGACCATCGAGCTGTCAGCCGCAGCACCGAGGACCGATTGAACCGACAGAACACCAACAGCCCGAGTTTGGGGACCAAAAGCAAGTTCCGCGCCGTGGCGATGGTGGCCCGCAGCTTGGGCCAACTGTCTGTGCAGAACATGCACTCCTCTGGTGCCCACTGCTTGAGAACTGGCATGAAATATAGGTAGGTGAGAAGAGGACTAACGATTAACATGTAGGAATGTAACCCGTCTGTTCTGTTGCTTGTGATTTTGCTCTGGTTTAGACTGTTAAGTCGTGTCATTAAAATGCTTTCATTCTTGTTCTGTTCCAAAAAGAAAATGTTACTCTGGGGATGTGATTTGTTATGTAGGGTGAATTTGGTTTAAAGTTAAAGTTATAATTTAGGAATGTCTGTAATGTGTTAGTGGGATTCGTGTTTTCATTGATCTCTCATGGCAAATCTAGTAATTGTGAATGTCAAGAGGTAATGAGTGAGAACCTTGTTGTATTTATTTAGTATACTCCATTTAATTTTAATTATAAGTAATTCAGCTGCTTTGACTCTTGTGTGTGTATATATACATATACTCTACTGTTAAAAGTTTGAAAAACTTGTAAAACTGAAGTCTCTTATGCTCACCACGGCTGCATTTAATTGATCAAAACAGTAGAACACTAATGTTGTGAAATATTATCACAGTTCAAAATAACTTTTTAAGTTTTATATTTATATTTTAAAATGTAGTTTATTCCTGTTGTCATAGCTGAATTTTCAGTAGCCATTACTTCAGTCTTCAGTGTCACATGATCATTCAGAAATATACATCAGCAAAATATTTCTTTTAAATAATGAGTATAAAAACGAGTTATTGATTTGCTTTGTTTTCTTTCTGTGGAATTTTATATTATTTGTTATTTTTTATGTATAAATATCAGTTCTATGTTGGTTATATTGTGCGATATTCAAGGGTTATTTGTTTTGGATATCAATTTTATAATCCATTTCCTTCTAACTCACTTAAAGTTAATACATTTTTCATGCTGTGCATAATAATGTTGTGATGCCAAAATAAAAATTCGTAAAAAATTCACTTGACAAACCATATATTGGTAATCCTCAGCCATAATTATTAGCTTATCTCTATCAGCCAGAATTCAGAATGACATTTTAATTATTGTTGTTCTTTTTTAATGATTTAAAATGATTCTCTTTTTAATTATATCATGTGCAGAAGTTATATGTCCTCTTGACATCTCTGAAGTTAAAAAATCAATTTAATTTGACTAATTGACTGAATTTCTACAGACACATTTCTCTCATCTCTTGGTTCAGAGAAGGGAGAAATTAGATGTAAAGGTAGAGATTTCTGTTAGTGTTTGTTAAACGCATTAGAGTATTCTCTATATGAAATGGAGATACAGTATGATCATGTTCCACTGGTTTGCATTATTGGGAGTATAGGGTGCTCTCTCACTTTTTCAACAGCAGTGCTCATACTGCCCACGGTCTGTTCACTGATATAATAGTGTGCTCTATCCTTTAACTAAACTCACCCTCTCTCCCTCCTCTTTTTCCATACTGTAATTTGCGTAATTGTACATCAAAGGCACTTTGTAGACGTGCAAGGTAACATAGAGTGTCTTCTACTTCCTGATTAAACTAATGTGTAACCAAACACCTGCACGCTTCTATATTTCACTGCGCTGCTACCAAATGTCTTGGCTCTTAAAGCTAATTCTCCCATTGTAATTAAGTCTTTGAAATTTAAAGCTGTAAAAATGTAAATGTGGTGACATAGTCATGAAGGCTGCGTTAATTTCCCTAGTATGTAAGATGAGGCTTACTATAAAAAATTTCTTGATTGCTTTATATGATTTGCCTGGGTAATTTGAATTTCCCTGATTATATTTATGTCTATATTGATTAAAACAATCATATTGCATGACTTTTTACCTTCTACACTTACTGTCTTTAAGATAAGAACATTTTTGTTTAACAATGCAATTAATCTTTTCTTGTATTAATCGTTTCACAAGCTATCAATAATTTATTGATTGATTTTATTATATAAGTTAAAAATACTAATAATTAACTCTATAAATGTATGTGTGTCTTTATCAAATTTTGTGACTCAGTGTTGGGCCCTTTCTAGAAGTTTGTTTGAATTCACTGAAATAATTTCTGCTATTATAAATCTTATTATAATCTTCTTTTACAAAATACAGTAACACCTCGAGATACGAGTGTCTCTACATACAAGTATTCCAAGATACGAGCAAGCCTTCGGGCAGATTTCTGCTTCTAGATAAAAGTAAATATTCGAGATACGAGCACGCGTACTGACGCCGATGCCTACACACATTCATTTCAGTGTTCACTGACTTCTGTGACTTCTGTGCCCGCGAGTAGCTGATTTTCTCTCTATTTTGTTCATTATTCTTCATATTAGCGATGAGCTCTAAGAAAGTGAGTGGTAAGGATGGTAGTGAGAAGAAGAAACGCATGATGACTATGGAAATGAAGCATGAAATTGTGTATAAATATGGGCACGGTGAGTGATCTAGCAGCAGGAGCATCAGGAGGAACTGTCAACTGAGGAGTGATCGAGCTACAGACGATACACAGGTGTTGCAAGAGCTCAGCATTGAAAAGAAACACCCTGATAAATGTCTACTGGTCGTACTTCGGCGCTTTTTGATGACGCGTACCGTACTTATTTTTAACGGGAGACAGAAACAAACCTCCCTCGATAGGTATTTAGTTAACATGTCTGCGCAAAGTGAAAGTGAGGGTAGTCAGGCGAAAAAAGGGAAGAAAACAAGCAAAACAGTAATATAAAATAGAAAAGTTACAAAAAGTACGTAAGCTAAGTTTAGTTATGTTAATTTCATTTTACGTAAGTTATGTAGTGTTCGTGTAAGGTAAGCACCTGCCGCTACTGTCTGTCTACTGACTAAAAAACCTATAATTAAAACCACATTTTATTTGATATCACACGAATCCTTATACTGTATACGTGTGTGTGTGTGTGTGTGTGTGTGTGTGTGTGTGTGCGCGTGCGTGCATGTGTGTGTGTGTGTCTAAACCAATAAAAAAACGTTGTTGCAGATCTGGAACGGATTAATTTGTTTTTAATTATTTCTTATGGGAAAACATGATTCTAGATTCGAGCAATTCGAGTTACGAGCTCCACCCTGGAACGGATTATGCTCGTATTTCGAGGTATTACTGTATACTCAGGTGTTCACCTACCATTAAATGTCCTAATGATGGTTATAAAGCCTCTTTCACTCATTCATATATTTTCATAATAGCATGTGATGAAATGAACAGGTAATGAGGAATTAATTTTTAATGAATTGGACATTTAATTACTTAATGGGATGATTACATCTCGAAAATGAAAATGATTTCATTGTTTACTTCCTCTCATGTCATTTCAAACATATATGACTTCTGTTTGTCAGTTGGACTTCAACATTCTTCAAAATATCTTCTTTTGTTTTCTGCAGAAAAAGATTTGGAATGGGATAAGGGTGAACATTTTGGGTGAACTGTCCCATTAAGTTTGAATTGGTGTTATGTTTACATCAATGCTATGAGGGTCCATTCTGAAATTATGACACAATCACAATTTTCCTCCTTGCACTTTGCAGCTACAGTGCAATGACGATGATTAATAGAAACAGACAAATGAAAGAGTAATATGGTAACTTTGTGGAAGCTTCTCCATGTCTGATGAGCCATGAAATTTTCCGCGCCATACTATGATGAGGATGAGTTTATGCACATACACATGAGGCAAGTGAATACCAAGAACCTTACAAGAAACGTACATGCTTATGTGACCTGTGTCTGTTGTGCTCTTACATTTGTGAATGCTCACTCATGAAATGGTATGAGCTGATAAATGTAACCTGGACTTTTTTTCCCTGTGCTGTCCCATTCTGTGGCGTGTGTTTTTCTGGGTCTTTCACTTATCCCTTAGATAATATTGAAGCTCCTGTGCCCATTTTGTTCACAAATTCGAGTCACAGTAAGAGACAGATTGAGAAGGATGAAGAGGGTTGTGTTGAGGCATTGTGTAAGAGTGTGTCTCTGGGGCCGGCAGAAAGAAAACTGAAGTGGTGATTACATAAATGCACAAATGGGCTGCAGTTTCTGCCTGCTGTTCCCTGGGCAGTAAACAGCAGGACCGCTTTAGTCTGGCCAGCTAGTTATGCAAGCTACCCTTTATTTGTCCAAAATAAGTCCATGAATTCAATGTGTATTCTTTACTGAGAAGATCCCAATGTGGAAGATGATGTTTCTAAAACAGGAAGTGTGCAGTACTGGATTGATGGGCTTAGTGCAGGGGTGTCCAAACTTTTTGCAAAGGGGGCCAGATTTGACGTGGTAAAATGTGTGGGGGGCCGGTAAACCTGCGATATAGCAAAGGGTAATTACAGACTAGCACCAGCAGGGGGAAACCGCCGCTATAACGTCGGCAATTAGACGGTACCCACTACCATAAATGACATTGAAATCATTTAAATCCACAATGGCAGGGAGACCACGAGCGTTAACAACTATTGTACCAGATAACGGAACTAGTCAAGCATTGTTTCCGTCATATCTGCAAGAATTTGCCTATTGTAACCAGTTTTGGCGCACAGACATGTTTCCGAACTTCCACAAGTATGCTTGTGGATAATTATCCATGATTAATTAATCCGGGCTGACGTTCTTTACACAGAACAACAATATATTTAAACTAATTTTAGAAAGCCATTCTGTGTTTCACATTTGCTTTTTTAATTTTATTTCAACAATCTTAAGCATCTCTTTTGGTACATTTGAAACTTGCATATCACATGCAATTGAATATTCATTTAACTTTTCTTTAAACAGAAGTAATTGTACTCTTGAGTGCAAATTACATTTGAAACATGAAATATATCACCATGGCAGTTCAATTTTAAATAAAATAAAATAAAATAACAGAGAAATGAGCAAGCAATAGTCATATCTACAAGTGCAGGGCTCATGTGAAATATGACATATCAGTAAATATAAATGTTGATTAAAAGTTTATTCTGGAGTGAAAACTGAGAACTTGTCTAAATTGATGACTGATTTTAATTTTTAACAAAACTAAATTTATTCAGAGGCTTATTGTAAATGTCAAATGACTTGCCTGCATTAATGTGACGGGTGATACTGAGATTTGGTCACAGCTGGTGACAACTAAACTGCGCGCGTAACACCAAAACACAAAACACACAACATGAAAGCACACGGCCGGCGAAAACACAAACCGCGCCCACTCAAAACATAGAACCATTCGGCTCGCGCGCTCACTACAAGGACGAACAGACGAGTTATGAGAATGTCTTCTCACAGAAATACGTTGACCCAAACAAGCTCAGCATTTTCTTAGCAAACGCTCAAATATCTGTCCTTATCCAGCTGTCAGTAAAAGTTGGCGAGAGAAAGCTGCTGGTAGGGATGGCTGACGCGAAACCTGCGTTTCGACACAGTGTCGAGACCCCGAAGCGTAGATGTTTCGAAACACTGAACCGAAACTGTGATTCAAAACAACAATGTCACGTGATGTCACACAAGTTTCACGTGATGTCACACAAGTTTCGACAGGCGGTGCTTGCCGAGTCTGCGTTTGATTGACAGGGGCGGGAACAAACCACACAATCGCACATCTGTCTCAACTCACACAAAGTTTAAAAGAGGAGTTAATGCACCTTCTCCTCGTGGGTTTTTGTGAGTGTTTATGATATAGTGACATTTATTGTGCGATTTGGTTAGTTATATTTAGGGTACATTTAAATTAAACATATTTACTGATATACTACAGACAGTGACAGATTGATAGATTGACAGATAGATAGATAGATAGATAGATAGATAGATAGATAGATAGATAGATAGATAGATAGATAGATAGATAGATAGATAGATATAGTGACACATTCATATAGGTTTAGTTAGATATTGACAGATAGCACAACAGTTAGACATATAGAATTTCATAAATAGATTCATATATATATATATTCATAGATATATACATTTGTATGTAGATATATAGATTCAAATATTAATATATAGATTCATAGATATATATACTTTCATAAATATATATATATATATATATATATATATATATATAGAGAGAGAGAGAGAGAGAGAGAGAGAGAGAGAGAGAGAGAGAGAGAAAACTCGCCACATTAACACAAACACAACATTTTTATTTTTTTAATGGATTGTTGTCAAAGTTCCAGACAACATGTGCAATTGACCACTAGATGTCGCCGTGGAGACAGGTGTCAGTATGGAGTTTCGAAGCTCCGAAACAATACGGCACATTTGATTCAAGTGTTTCAGTGTTTCATGAAGCCTCGCTTTGCCCATCACTAGCTGCTGGTGCCGATTGCGACTCTCTGCGTCACACTGCAGCTCAATGAGCTCCAGCTGCTGTCCTCTAGCGGGTAAATGAGGAATAGCAGTACTGCTGGCCAATTTGTAAAGTATAAGTGCGGGCCAGACGTTATTGATTTTATGACAGAGGCTGCGGGCCGGATGAAATTTGACCGCGGGCCGCATTTGGCCCGCGGGCCGGACTTTGGACATGTCTGGCTTAGTGTATGCATATAACTGAATGAATAACCTTTTAAAGTTTGCTCCATGTGATGCAGACAGTAGACACATAGGCACTAGAAAGTTTCATCTTTGTCCAGGCGATAAAAATAAACTAGAATTGTGGGTTTCCCTAACCCCCCTCACACAAACAATTGTCAGTGTGGCTGACTCTTGCTGTTGCCTCTCTATTAGCTTGCTGTGAAACAATTTTAGTAGCTTGTTGTGAAACAGTTTTGCCACACTGAAGGCTTTTCACACTTTAAATAGTTTGCAACTCCAAGGTTATGGGTTCGATTCCCAGGGAAAGCAAGAACTGATTAAAATGTCGATGTGTACCTTGAATGCAATGTAAGTTGCTTTGGATAAAAGCATCTGCCAAATCCATAAAAAAATAGTTAACCCTTGGTTATTCTAAACCCTGGGTAAATGGAATCCCATGTTTTATTGCTTCACGTGGGCTAAACAATTAATCCTGGGTATTCCTACTCTCATGTTTGACACCGTACATTCCTAAACCCAGAGTTAACATTCTAATTTGCATATTTTGCGGTGTCAGTTTTCTGTCGCAATTTTACATTTTTGCCCCTAAAATGATTGTTTTTATACAATGCACAGTGCACTTCCAAGGTTGTCACCACAAAATCTTCGGAGCAGGATTTTATAATCCCAGATAAAAAGCGGTGGTAAGTGTGAAGGATTTGTTTTTCAGGGATTGAAAGCGGGGTTTAGAACAACGATAGCCCAAGAATATACTTTGGGTTTTAAAGTTCACATAATTTTGTTTTATAATCCAGTACAAATAATGGGTTTTTAACCAGTTTGTACAATAGCTACTTTGAAAAAACAAAATAGGTAGAAAGTTTGTGCATTTATTCTTTAATTCTTTTTTTTCTTACTAGGGGCCTTTTCAGTTGTTGTTTTTTTTATTATTATATAGGTAGTACATAAAAAGCATATTCAGCAGTGTTGGTTTTGATTAAGTGGGAAATTTCAAGCCTCTGTCATATAAGAAAAGAAGATACAGCTATTATGGTGGCAGATATGCTATATGCTACTTGTCAGATGAAATATTTCTTCAGAAATTACATGGCAGAACTTCCTTTTTATGCAGAGTAATATGGAAGGACAAGACGACAACAACAAAAGATAAAAAAAAATGGTTTTACACAAGTAACTTTTCATTTCAGTCACAAATATCGAAAGAGACTAAATTCTGTAGTGCACCTTTTTTGCCTTATGCTGCACCTCTTCCAAAATTTGGACTGAATGTGCACTTTTTTCAGTAATCTAAAAACAATCCAGTACAGTATTGTTTCTGTAGTGACTCTATCCTTCAAATTCATTCATGAACACTCAAAACCATTTCTTAGCAAAGACCATTTCTTTCATACCCACACTGGTATGTTTTGGCACCCCATGTGGAGTGTTTGAGCAGTGAAGAGTAAACCCCTGTGGATAAGATTACTCATTTTGATAAAATGCCCATGCCTCCCATGCAGGCATTATCGTGCCTGAAGTGAAGCGTAGCCTGCAAAACCCTTGTTGATGTATCCTCTTCCTGGTTTCCTAACTCTTTCTTCTTAACTTTTTGTCTTTTACTTGCTTCATATCCTTTCTCTACCTATTCATCGTATCTCTCGTGCCCCCAGCCTTTCTTATGTAATGTTGCATACCTTCCTACTCTTCCACTTAGTCTTTTTTTAGTATGATGAAGCAGTGAATATACTGGGTTCATAGCTTGCCTGATTGTATCTTGTTTGAAAGATCAGGGTTGATATGATGAAAACATTCTTAGAGGGATTCCTGGTGGCGGTCAAATGCGTGTTGAAAACTGTGTGTGCTTCCTTTTGTGCTTGCTTTTCCTCTGAAGCTTGGGGTGTTTGCTCATCTGCCATGCTAACGAGCTGTGTGTGTGTACACGTTTTTTAATTAAGACATCTACTGTCTAGGCCAGCCATCGGGCAGTAGAGGAAATCAGTTTTGTTCTCCATCTGAGCTGACCCATGCTGTATTGTGAGGGTCAATGACGAATAAGTGTCCATGATAAAGAATAGGAAAACATCTTTAATTATTTAGTAGAATTTAAAAAAATCAAGGTAAAGGTGTTTTATTAATATAACATATTAATTCCTAAATATTATAAACTTTAGTTATATGCTTTTGCTTTGGGGGAGTTGCACCAGATGACATTTTACAACCTGAAATAATGACCTTGACACAGTCACACACATGACCAAAACAGCCCTTTATCTATATTCAAATATTAAGAACATGCTCGCTGTACAATAAACCTTGGATCAAAGTCACTTTATGAATGGATTACATGTACTTATATATTTTTAAATAAATTAATAGATAATTGAGTTCCATCTCATTGACCCATAAACTTGCAGTGAAGTCTGTCATTAAAGTCTGTTGCTAATTATAAACAATGATTATCGCTAAACAGTGAGAGTGCCTGTTCACAGTACATCACAATCCAGTTGCTATACCTCATTCAACTGCTGTGTTAGTGTAGGTAGTAGTAGCATGCTGCATTAAGAGACCCATTTTGATCTGTGGTAAAGGTCCTGTCGACCTCCATTACCAAATGCCAAAGATTAGTGGAGCCGGCATAGCGTATCCTACACATGCAGCCTCAGCCAAGTGAGGGAGGAAATCTCTCTGGGGAGATACTGAGCAAGTTTCTCCTCTCAATGTTAATGTGGTTTTTAAACACCCATACTCTGTTGAGTAGATTTGCTGCCATTCACCTTAGAAGATCAAGAAAGCTTGGTTTGTTTAAAGGCATGGTGAATTATTGATTGCTGACTTTGTGTGTTTATGTGTGCTGGTAGGAAGCAAGGCAAGCTCTCTGCTAATATGCTATACTGCTTTGTAGCAAATTATGTACACCAAGCAGTCTACATTTTCACTCTGAAGTTGTACTCTAGATATTTTCCATAAAAGTGTCCAGACATCCTGATGTACTCTATTCCAGACAGACATTTGTATCAATCAGAAAATGGTAAGCAGTAAATTATTCAGTTAAACTCCATGTTTCCAATTTTCATATCTGTTTAGCAGAATAACTCAACCATGCAGCTGTGACATTTAACAGGTTCAGGTAAGTATATGTATTTTATCCAAAGTGACTTCCAGTAGACTTACTCTGTCTGGGGTTAAAGTCGCCATGAAATCAAAAAGGACAATTCTTGTTTTTTATGGAATGTTGCAGTATGTGTACATCCTTGTTGTTTTTTTATTCATGTGCTATCTTAATCTTTATTCAAAACAACTTCCCTTCCCTCTTGAAACAACACCTCTTCTCTTCGCTGATGATGTGGTGCGAGGACAACCTGTCAATCACACGAGATCACAGCAATAGCAAACCTCAACAATCCAATCAATTCCCGATGGACAAAATCTAGTCTTGCCCTAAATTTTTCTTGTTTGAGAAGTCTTTTCACTCCAAAAGGGAAGACAAGACTATCGCAACCTGGAACTTTAACCACAAGATTACCTTGGCTGCACCTGTGTTGTCCGGATTGACCTTGTCCAGCAATCTTCAGCTTAGACAGTTCAGACAAACTGCTGTGGATTCATCTAGCACATGACTGGACATGAAAGCAAGATGGAGCTTTACAGTAACCTTTAACTGCATTAGACTTCACCATTGAGAATTAGAATATAATTAAGGAGAAGGTTTGTGAGTGAGAAGATTTTAGTTGGCACAGTTTTAAATAAACCTCAAGTAGGGAATCAATGAAGAAAGCCTTTAAAAGTTAATTGCTTTTCCAGTAGATTTCAAAAGCCGTACAAAGAAAAGGAGACCACTATCACAGTCCCATAGGTATTCTATGGGGTGCAGGTCTGAGCTTTGTGCCGACCGGTCAAGTTCTTCCACATCTAACTCCTATTTTAAGCCATTAAGCCTCTTATGACGGAGTCACACTGAATAAGAAAAAAAACAGCAATTATTTTAATGCTCAAAGACAATGTCTGATCTATTTATGGGATATGATTCTATGCTTTGGTTCTATTGATTAGCAAAGAAATTTCCAAAATAGAGTTTGTGAACTTTGCCAAAGGGTTTTGGCTGACAATTCTGTAAATCTCTGCATGCAATTCATTTGAGTTGCAATTTTAATACTATTAAATGAGAATCCCAAATGATATATATGTTTGAATTTCAGTCATTTAACCACTAAAAGGAAACATTCTCACCAATGATTATGTTGCACAGTTTGCTGCGTTCCATAATTAAAGAGGGCTAAAGATGTGCTTGAATGTCTGTATGTTCTCTGGTTGCAGCCAAACTTGTCTAACACCAGCGCATGCTAGTGTTAAAGCATTGTTCAGCACTTACACCACTATACTGCCAGAGAGGTGCCTGTGCCTTGTTAGATGGAAAGACCCATTATCAGCAATTATCGCAGGGCTTTGCGCATCAGTTTGAGCCCCAACAGGTGGCCAGTTCACCTTCACAGGGTGGTCAATGGATCTCCCTTCCTGTAACTCTATCTGCATCAAAGAAATTAAAAATTCATTACTGGTTTTCAGGACCTCCATGCTCACTGATAATTTGATTTGAGTAGATAAGTTTTCTGCTGATATTCTGTTCAAAGCCACTTAGAGGTGACACTGATGACAGCCTGTTTGCAGGTAAAGGATACACTGTACATACATGTACTATAGTTCTTTATTCATCTACTGTGCGTACACTCAAGTTCATTCTGGGTATATATTTCAAAACACCAGCAACAGTATGTAAATTATTGATTATGGTTGTTAATTTATAATAATTAATTATAAAACTACAAGTCTATACCATTGCAGTTCTAAGCACTCATCTTTACTATGTAAAATTGCTTGGTTTCTGTAAATGTTTATGGTTTTGTTGGCATTAGGCGATTTATTGGCCTATTTTAGATGTTACTTTACTGCACACTGAATATGATGGGATAATGGGATTGAATCATGTCATTTGTGATATATAAAACAAATGTCTCGTCTAAACTTGATTCTTTACTTTACTGAAGGAGGGAAAGGAGATGTTAAGAATTGGGATCTTATTTAAGAACCCAATCATCTTCAAGTGTAATTAAATGAGCCAATGCACATTGGCGTACAAGATTTGCATTGCGGGCTCCTTTCCGCAAAGCAGGTATATAAGCAAGAGTGGGTCTGATCACACATTCAGGTTTTCGCTGAGTAGCCGAGCCGGTTGCCCAGCCCATCAGCAGTGATACAGCAATAATGGCAACAGGACATAATATCCCTCTTTTAGGGAATGGGGGTTACAATAGTAACCTGGATGTTCAGTCAGTCATGTTCGAGGAAATGAGAGCTTGTCGGTTGCATGATGGCAGGCGAGTTGCGACATGTGACAGGAGCATAGACCAACTTGATGATTGATGTACGCAGCGGCTACATCAATCTGTCCGTATGGACCAGTACTTGCTTGCCTATTCGCAGCGATTTGAAGCAGCCCAGCACTAGACAACTCGAGACAATTAATGTGTCAATGTAGTCCGGGTCCAGCTGCATGCACATTGTACGTGGCACCCCAGCTGGTGGTAGAGACATCCGTGGAGACAACAGCATGCCTGGACACTTGTACACAGGCTGAAGGTTTGGCAGCAGGATCAGAATGACTGTCAACTGTTGCTTGCTACATTGCCACACCCATCTTGGGACTCAGCTGTGATACCAGTGCTGAAGCGGCTTCATCTGAAGCAATCTGTGGCTGTGGATGCAAAATGCCCCCAGGCAACTCTGAGAAAGTTTCAGTGGGACCACCATTCTGCCCTTAAGTGAGTTTAGGCAGCTCAGCACCAACTGAGCACACTCCATTGTGAGGTGTGCTGTGAGGTTGAGAGAATAGAGAAAAAAGATCCTCTGCCTGGGGGAGAGTTTGCTCCTTTCCCAATTGACCCGAAGCCCCAGATGGCTGAGGTTCTGGAGAACCAGGTTCTGGAGCACCACTGTTCTTGTGAGTGGACCAGAATGAGCCAGTCATCGAGATAGTTGAGGATGACATTTGTCGCTTGTAGGGCGAGGTTTGTGGCTGTGTGCAGTTCCTGCATTAGTCCCTCATGCAGCTCCTTAAGGGTCTTAGCCTGATACACTTGCAAGAGGGCCATGGCATGCAGGGCAGAAGACGCCTGTCCAGCAGCTCCTTAAGCCTTGGCCGTAAGCACAGACGAGAACTTACATCACTACCGCACTCTCCACAGAGGGAATCTCCACGTATCCTTTGGCTGCCCCAAAGGCCCATAAGGGGAGAGGAGGCAACAGTTCGATTTCGGGCAGAAAAAGTGGCCTTTCACAAATTGATAACATTCTCATCTTGTGCGGATGTGGAAAGAAAGGCACCGGGGATGGGACACCAATCATCTAACCTTGAACATTTGTTACATGGTGGAGGTCTCCACTCGAGCCTGACACTATCTGCGGCCCGGGAAAGCATGGCCACAGATCTAGGTCAGACTCAGACAATGCAGTTGTGTCTTTATCCCCTGAGGACTCAAGCCCACCCTTTGATGCAGCAGTAGACATGCTAGGTTCCCCATGAGAAGGGGAATCTCCAGCAATCTCATCCGAAAACTCCACAGCTTGCAAGAGGAGTGAGGGTCCCATGGACAGGTTTTCCCCCAGTGTGGTCCTCAGGTCATTCTACCTATTCACTGCTGGCCAGAAGAGGAACTAGATCGGGGTATAGGAGAGGGGGCCCCACTTCTTTTGGATTCTCAACCACAGCACAGAGATGGTCATTTTCCCACAGTGGGTGTATGACTCATCCATGAATACCACATTAGTGTGCTTTAAGCCCCGACATGTGAGGCAGTGATCATGATCGACCAGGTAACGGTCACATCTGTGAAAACACGGGTGGAATGACAACTTTAAAAACAGTGTCACACCCCTATTTGCTCTTTTTGGGAAATGCTGAAACACACAGGGGAAGGTTGTAACACAACCAGACTGAGTCTGCAGCTGGGTGTGGAAAGCTCTTTTCTGTGCAGCAGGCAGGCACCGTAAAAGCACCGTCACCTGCAATACACTATAGAGACTTCCCCACAACTCGTTCACTTGTTTGATGATCATAGTCTGGCTGCGAGAAGACAAACCACTTGGCTCCAAAGCGAAAGCTGAATGTGCTATTGCACACGCTCTTCCTTTATATACCTGCTTCAACGGGGCTGAGCACACAATGCAAATGTGCATTAGCTCGTTTAGTTACACTTTAAGATGATTGGGCTCTCAGGTGAGATCCCAATCCATCAGTTCAGTTCTGACTTAGGTGTCGAACATGACTGACTAATTTTCTCATCCTTCGAATAAGAATCAAAAGCTCACTGAGTAGATGCAATTATGATGACAGTCTGTGTCCTTGAATGTGTGGTCTCATAATTATTGCTCTGCCCAATAACCTTGGCTCTTTGCAAACTAAAAGGATATTGAACAAAAGACCCAGGTGGTCTTCTGATTGGTTCATCTGGCTGAAGGTACAGTAGTGCTGTATCCAGGCAATACTTTTATTCTCTCAGTACTTACTCTCTGCATGTGAGCCGGGGATGCAAATAAGGACCGCTACTGTACAAATGCAGCTTTTGGCCCATGTTACACAAAATGAAAATATATTGAGTTCAGATTTATTAATAACTGTGACTACAGGGCGCACATACAGTCTGCCTTTTTGTCCTTAGATCATGAAGAAATACTTCATGTTTCAAATGAAGTGCAGTCATGTTTCAAATTGATTTACTTTTATTTTATCTGATTTTACCATGTGATCTAGAATATATGATGGGTTTCTTTCTGTGTTTAGGAACCTTGGGAAATCTGGATTACGGGTATCATGTCTAGGGCTGGGTGAGTATAGTGTACTATTATTATTTGCCTATTGTAAATATCAGAAATGTAAATGATCTTAGATTTAACTGAGCAGCACTGTTACTGTATAAAATACTGCATGTGTCAGCTTTTACACTACCTATACATTCTCTCCTCAGGCACCTGGGTGACATTTGGTGGTCAAATCACAGATG
The DNA here is from genome assembly GCA_037043235.1 of Rhodeus uyekii. Classification (NCBI taxonomy): domain Eukaryota; kingdom Metazoa; phylum Chordata; class Actinopteri; order Cypriniformes; family Acheilognathidae; genus Rhodeus; species Rhodeus uyekii. The sequence goes on from JAWRVZ010000034.1 coordinate 2,595,348, forward strand.
AGGTGTGTTTAATTAAAAAAAAAAAAAGCAAATTTCATAGGATATACATTTTTTATACATTTGTGTTTTATAAATTGTTTTTTATATTTTTATGTTTGTGTTAAAGTATAAAGTCTAAGACCACTGTTGTATCATCCAGCGAAACATAAACAAGTGCTTAGTGCACCTTCAAGGACACAATGAGCAAAGTGTAGCTTTAATCAACATGTACTGTACAGTAAAGATAAAAATAAAGCTATAATGCCCTTTTAGTTTTCTATTTTCTTTGTCTGTGATCTCTCCTCACCACTACTCTCTCTCTCTCTCTTCCTCCTCTCAGATAGCTGAGCAGCTGATGACGCTGGCGTATGAGAATGGGATCAACCTGTTTGATACAGCTGAGGTGTATGCGGCAGGGAAGTGAGTACTCTTTACTGATTTCCCATCATTCATGGTTGTGCTCTTCATAAAAGAAAGAGATTTATGCTTATATATGGGGAGATTAGTAAAGCATTAAGTCAAATTTTAGCAGTATTATAATGTTTTATAGGACTGTATAGACCTACCTCAGGTCTGATGAGTCTGACATTTTTCTTCAGGTAACCCAATCACAGTTTGCTATTGAAATAGATTTTTATTTTTTATTTTGCTTTGGCAACAAGGTACACGATTCTTAGTAACCAAAGATTCTGGGGAACAAATATAAAATTATAAGAATTATTCATTGAGAAACCTGTATTAATCATATAAACCTCTCTTCTAAATACTTACAGAAATATGTGACTTCCTCAATATCTATGGATGTTAAACCCTGCTTCTTATAGACAGAAATATATGTAATGTTAATAACATTACAAATGTTTTTATATAGTATGTCTGTTTAGTGTACATTTTATGTGTCTATGTTTAAGACATCTTAGTGAAAGAAATGAGTGGTTGGTCAGCAGATTTCACTTGTGCAAGAAGAGAAAAAATTTAAAGGTGAATAGCTAAAACCTGCTTGCTTGCAGTAAATTTAGCAGTGGCGTCTTTATTTTTTTGCAATGCCGTGGAAATATAACGTCAGGGAATTGCTGATAAAGTTGCGAAGAAATAGCCTGACTCAGTGGAAATCTTCTCAACGATACAAAATGGCACTTTAATGAAGCAGATTTTCGAGCGTTAAAGTATATAACCTTATTTATGTCGTTTGTGCGTGTGCGGGCCATTTGTCATATTTCCTATTTATGTTTCAAGCCATGTCAAGCTGGCCATGAGGCTGTGGCTCAGTGCTTTGATAGTTCATGCAGAATAATCAAGAGCGCACTGTAAACACTTCAGCACAGACAAACCATGTCCTTAATTCAAAGTCAAAACACATATAAGGTACTCGTTGTCTTTCTGTGGATTTACTCATCTATACTACTAGTTAAATACTGTATGAAATTAAGACTAGTTTGTCTAAAGAAATCTGCTGCCCTTTTGAGTCCATGTTACAGTAGCGCTTCATTTATTACAAGCTGTCACAAGGACTCACATTCCCACATGGGGATGAGGCCTGATGGGAGAACCATTCATGAAGAACACATTGGTCCTGAGGGCAAAAATGTAACATCTGTCATTAGACGTTCTCCCTCCCATCTACTCTTTCCCTTTTTAGAAATCCCCTCATAGTAAAAAAAAACAAAAACAAACAAAAAACATGAAGCATTTTGCCTGTGTTTTCACTGGGAGTTTCTTTCAATTAGCTTAATTTTCCAGAAGCTGAGAACAGGGAATCCCCCAGTATAGAGGACGCCTTTGCTCACTGGCTGTGATGTAAGTGAGGAGGAGAAGGTTTAGGCCAAAATAATAGCGTGATAATTGCTTCTCACTTTTTTTTTTACAGGGCTGAAATGGTTCTCGGCAGTGTCATCAAGAAGAAAGGATGGAGGTAAACATATTGATTTGCTGTTTTTAAGAGAACAAAATATTCTTAACCTCTCATTTGATGTGATCTGCCACGTGTGTGGTTTTCTCCTCAGGCTGTCAGTGTAGCTGCTGACATCTTCTCAATGGGATGACGCTTGCTTATACCTTGCAGCTCCTGTTAGTTTGTGAATGACTAATGTGGAATTTGCACTTAAGAGGACATCAGCTTTTATTCATCCTACCATTGCTTGTATGCGAGCACTGAGGCGAAAAGCCTCTTCCCCCCAGGGAAGGATGTCTAATTTTGGGCACAATTTTTGTCCTTTTTAGAAACATGGTATGACTGCAGTTTCATCTGAATATTTTAGCATGAATATTCTACAAATGCCTCTTACTGAGATCATCTTCTGCATAGAATTTACATTGTTTTTTTGTTGTTGTTGAATTTTCAATTGATGTAATTTTTTTTATTCTAAATTATTATATTTATTCTAAAATAAGAATGCTTTTGTTCATATTATCATTATTACACAATTTTAATAATATTATAATATAACAGTATATTTTGGAGTTCATTTAATTATATAACAGCTTGATAATAATGATAATAACAGCAATAAGAATAATAATTTCTATTGTAAAATATTATTTTATGTGTTGAATGCCTGGGTTCAATCGAAACCCAAGGGTTCGGTGAGTCAGTCGAAGAGGTTCAGCAGAGGACAAGACACACCCGACTCTTATGATTTGAAAAAAATCTTATTTTATTTTTCCAATTAAGAAGGGTTCGGTGAATGCGCATATGAAACTGGTGGGGTTCAGTGCTCTAGATCTTATATATAATTCTATGAAGTTTAATCTTGCATCTTTTCATACAGGACTACAGGACTTTCATACAGGACATTTCCTGAAGCCTAAGCTGACACTGTTGTTTACCCATCAATCATCACGATGTCTGGCCCGTCCTTGCTATTGTTTTGCTTTCAACAACTTTGTCTCGTGTCTTTCATAGACGTTCCAGCTTGGTCATCACCACCAAGATATACTGGGGTGGAAAGTAAGTGCCGTGCTTAAAGTATGTGTGTGTGTCAGAAAGAGGTTAAAAATGATTCATTCCTTCCCTTGACTGTGAGAGCAACAGAGGATGCAGGTTAATGATAGTCTCTTTCATACGAGTGCGAGTGAAGCTGCGTGTGGGGTATAGTAAGGGAAGTACTAGAGAACGATCCAGGTCGAATCCTCCCTCTGAGCTGTGCTCTTTTAATCATTGCAAATTAAAGGCCAAAGCCGAGCACTGATATGAGGTCACCATCAAATATTAATGGGTTTAAATTGCCGCTGTGCTCATTTTTTTTAATAGCAATTAGACTCACATACAGAATCAGTGGCCATATTAAATCTGACCTTTAGTAAATATACCTTTGGAAGATCACTGGTTATTGTGTGCACCATTGCACATCAGCATCACCTTAAAGCTGGCAGTCAATTATATGAAAGGGGCAGCTTTGAGCAGACTAAATTATTGCAAGAATATGGCATACATCACATCTGGTTAGACCTAAGCTGCATTTTGTTGCCTTGTAAAGTAAAGTTGAATCTAATCTAATCTAATCTAATGAGAAGTCTCTCATTTCACTGGAAGTTTACAAGGTCATAATTACTTTTTTTGTTTTTGTTTACATTTTATTGAACATCTGCACGGATTAATCACTAACAATAAGATTAATGGCAATAGCTTAGATAATGGAGAGTGTAGTCACTTAATACAGTACAGCTGTGTACTATTTCACATGAGATTGATGAAATTAATTCTGAACACAGCCACATACCCAATTATGAAAGAGTGAGCACACTTATGCAGTTAGCTATTTCAGATTATATCAACATAAAAGATTAACATCTTTGTTAATCCTGGACCAATGTTCCAATAAACCAATCGGTACTTTTGTAAAATTGTACTTGGAAAACATTTCGTACTTGGAAAAATCACAGTGACTATATCCACTGGATGTACTTAAATACTGTGCGTATCATCTTTGTATGTTTTTCAGAGCAGAAACAGAGAGAGGCTTGTCCAGAAAACACATAATAGAGGGTAAGTCATGTTAGAGATTATAGCATTTTACATCCTAAGACTTTTGGGCGTGAAATTTGGTCAAACATTACCATGTTTTAGCTTTTTTTTTTGTTCAGTACTAATATAAAGCTGCAGTGTACAATTTGTGTGAAACCAAACCAAACAGAACGATAGGAAAATGTAGAAAACATTTCAACTTTAAATAGTACTTTTGTTTTTCTGACCTTCAGGTCTAAGGGCATCACTGGAGAGACTTCAGTTAGAGTATGTGGACGTAGTTTTTGCGAACAGACCTGACCCCAACACACCAATGGAAGGTAGGTTTGTTTGATGAAATGCTGGGCTTGATGAGTTTTTGCGTCTTTGATTACCAGTACTGGAATGGCTCACTTAACTGCTTTGCACCGAAGCATGGGACTATATCAGAACAGTTGCACAGCGCTCAACTTAAAAAAAGAAGAGATTGGCAAACACATTGAGACCAATGGTAGAGAATTTCTAAAAATGGTCTAATGGCTCATCCCGTTAATTTTGAAATAAAATACAATGTCAGACACCATAATTGATTGTCCATCTTAGAACATTGAGCAGTGAATGGAGCATGTTGTCTTTGTGTGCTATCAGCAGGACCAGATCTAGAGCTAAGCCACACAAATATCTGCCTTGCCCATTCAATCATAATTTAGTTATAGATATTGTTATGCATTATCTATGCATTGATGCATAGATTAAAAACTATATGAGGGGGCAAGAAGTGTTGTGTTGATAAGTTTGTCTCTATAATGTAAGATGTAATACAAAATAATAATAATAATAATAATAATAATAATAATAATAATAATAATAATAATAAACAAATAAAATAAAACCCAAAAATTGATTTTTAAATAATGGGGCAGCTTCAGTTGCAGAAAAGCAGAGGCTGACAATCACATGAGAAAATGGACAGAAATATTTGCATGCTATCAAGGTGCAAATTAAAGGGAGTTTACTGTATCTTCATGAATATGTATCTTCATATTTACCTGACTGACTGATATATATCTTATTATATTTACTTTAAAGTATATTGTCCGTCACTAAAATGGGTCATACCTGAGCCGTTGAAATATGGTAAAAAGCCTTGCTTGAATAATGTAACATTTACATTGAATTATTACATCGAATAATGTAAGTGATAATGTAGTTCATAGTTCAGTTCAGCAATAATCAGAAATGGCCATATTGTACGCATTGTGGTCGCATTTCACGTTCTAACCGAATTGTCTCTGGACATTAGAAAAATGAAAATGGCAGCATTTTATTTAAATTGAAATAAGATAAAAAGTCTCCTATCATGAAGAGATGTATTATAAAATGTTTGTTATTAAATAGATCATCTAAATAACTATATCCATTCTAAATTAGAATGTGTCTATCTGTCTATCGATCATTAGATTGATTAAATCTGGGACATCTGCAAGCCCACCCCTCCATTGCTGCCAAGAACCGGGCCTGGCTGTCAAGATAATTCAAGTTTGCATCGCAGCAGTTGCATCCATTATGCAGTTAATGGTTGAGCAAAGTTGTAATTTAGTCAAAAGTGCATGGTCTTGCTTTTGAGAGTTTTACAAAAGCATTAAATGGACTAGTACATCTACATCTCATAGTGGTACATCTTTCATTATATAAAGGGCTGTAGAGCTAAACAACCAAAGCAGCATGACATCTTAGGTTACTTAAATAGCATATTCACAGCACTATAGCATGGTGATTCTATCAGAGTCTGTAAATGACCAGCGTGATTTTGTCTCCTCATTTACTTGAAATCCTAATTGGCTGTTACTTCTCTTCTCATAAAAGCGGTGGGGTATTAAAGGAAATATCCAGGTTTGATACATGTTAAGCTCAATTGACATAATTTTTGGCATAATTTTCATCAAAAATGATGAGTGAAGTGAGACACATACAAAGGAAGTTAAAATGGAATATTAAAATACTCCGAAAAATGATGGTTAAAGCAACGTTTTAGAGCAAGTTTTAGAGGAATTTATTAAAGTGCACTTTTAAAATCACAAGATTTACATTTCTGCCTTTACGCTTCCATTGTAACTTCCTCACTGTAACCTCCAATTTTATTTTATTTTTTTAAGGAATACGAGGGACGAGTCGAAATGAGCCTTTGTGCCAATCAAGAATCTTACAAATGCTGTTAATTGAGCTTAATGCTTAACGCTTAACTTAATACTGTGACGCTACCATGCTGTACAGCTGTGAGGGGTATGTGGATAGAATGATCAGTGGCCTGATGCTTCTGTAGTTATGGTCATGTAGACATGATTGCCTCTGCTTGTGCACACACCTCGTGACTTCAAGCGTGGTCCAATAACGCTG